>CM070709.1:12500-1212500 GCA_036346265.1 Melocanna baccifera | reverse complement strand
AGACTGAATTGCCCTTTGCCTCCCTTACCTATTTCCTCTCCTTCCACTTTCTCTACTTGTTCCATTGACTGGCCTCCATAGTGAATGATCCCTTAGTGATACCAGCGCTGATTTTGCGCCTAGCTACAACCCTCACCACCACCTTCGATGCGATCTTCCTCCTTTCTCTGCTTTCCCCTATCTTCCCTTCCTTCTCTTCTCTCTCATGGCTCCTCGCTGACAACTTCTTCCTCTTGTCCTCCGCTCTCCTTTCTCTCCAGATCCAGATGGATTTGGCCAGATTTTCCTCGCCGAAGCCAAGACCCAAGCTGAGAAGGGATCATCGGTGGTGGAGAGGTGTTGCTGGTGGTAGAGTAGTGGCGTACCGACCATGAGAGTAGCGGGGATCCAGTAAGTTTGGCTATCTCGACGAGCTAGTCCACCACTTCGCAGTGTTGTTGCTTGCGACCTCCTACTTTAGGAGGCACAGACACATATGTAGCTGTGGTTGGGGCTGGTGAAAGGAGGCATCTTTTGAGGCGACGCACTAGGGCATTAGGTGCTGTCTCTTTGGCTATGCTTGCGTCATATTGACGGATGGAAGCACTACCGAACCTCCCATTGTCATGAGCAAGATGTTGGGAAGGATGTCACGGGGATGACGACCTCTATGGCTGGTGGTGGAGGAGGGGGAAGACATTGCGAGGAGGAAGTTGGGAAGAACGATGCAAGGTCAACACACTTCGGCATGGGAGGGGATGGAGAGCGGCCATCAATAGTGGGCATTCTGAGGGGAGGAGGAACTTGGGAGAGAAGAAGAAGAAAAAGCAGCAGCTTGCAATGACAAGTATGCCATTGACTATTTTGTGGGGGTATGATTGTCATTTGGGAAAAATCTGACAACTTGCATAGACTTAACAACAGCTCAAACCAATGAACCTGACGATAATGGCACATAAGGGATAAAAGTTGAAACTCAATGGCATAGAAGGAATTATATTTTTTCAGTGGCAAATTAGGGATTAGGTTAATTTTTAGTGGCATACAGGGAATTTTCTCTTATAAATAAGGCATGCATGTTTTGTTACAGATCCATTAATGTTTTGTTGATTTTTTTTTGAAATTGGATCTATTAATGTTGTTAATTAATCTATTGTTGAAATACATGCATGCTTGGCTAGGTAGCTACACCAATATGGTGTATCAATCTCCCTTACCTAGCTTGCCTGGCTGCTCTCACTTGAATGGGCTACAACGATGCTAGTAGCTTCCCTGTCATGTACCATACTCCACACTGTCTTGTCAATCTTAAGCACTATTTGTATTAGCTTTTGCTTCTGACTTCTGTCTAGAAAAGTCAAAAGATAATATGAACATCTACTTTCTCGAAGTAGCTTCACTACTCCTCTCGCTCCGGGGATAAGGTAGGAGTCACGGGTACATCACATAGCCCATTCCTCTCACTTCTATTATGCACATGCATCTCTCCCTTAATTTTCTACCGCTCACTCTCTCCTTTTAAAAGCCACTTATTTCAGGCACTACTATTTATTTTCAGCTAAAAGCCATAAACCACAGTAAAAAATTATCAGCAAAAGCCAATTCGAACACCCCTATTAGCTAGCTAGTACAATTCTAATAATTTGATTTATCTCTATGTATGTATATGCATATGTTGTGATTTGAACAGATAATCCATTGAAGCTATAATAAAAAATGTAACCTTTGTAAGAGCTACTGATCTTACGATAACATTACCTTACAATTTACATAGTTTACAATCAATATTGGCATATATCGCAATATATACTTAGGTAGTGCTCCAAATGACTTCCAGCTATGGGCCTATGGCTTAAAATACGCTATAGTAGCTAAAAATACACTGCAGCGGTTGTTAGCGTTTTCTAAGTAATTAAATTTAAAAAAATAAAAAATTTTATCATCACGGATAATGCAAATGAATAAGAGGGAAAGAAAAAAAGCCAAAAAATGAAAAAAAAAAGTTAAAATTAAGAAACTGACATGTTATAGAAGCCAGAAGTAGAAGTTGTTTGGAGCGAGGCCTTAATCAGCCATGATTACCATGGTAGCTATCAAATATGTATGCATGGTGACTTATATATTTTCTTAATAGGACTTGGAGAAATGTGCTATAAGGATTCATATATGAATTTTAATTAGACTATGATTTCTACTTCTTTTTAGAGTAGGATTCTCTTCACTTTGAAAAAGAACTAGAAAACACTATATAAATCATGAAATATGGCTATAGAGAACCTAAGTCACAAACCAATTCATCTAAAACTAAAGGTGCATGAAATGATTAGATATTATGTTGTTCTTTAGTACTAGATTATTGTATAGAGCAAGGACGAGGGTCCTAAAGATCCGAGAGAATTGTTAGAACGATAATTTCTTGTACTCTTTTGATGTTGTGCTTAAAGAATTTACGGTCGGCTTCGCTAAATCTCTCTCTCTCGTCGTGATTGTTTCGTCAACGTTATTTTAGTTCTCTCAACGAGATTCATCTACTCCATTCTTGATACTGTACATATTTATACCGTATCTCATAAACTTTGATTTGACATACGACTGTTACACATTAGAAGAGATATCATAATATATAACAGTATATATAACTCCAATTCCCAGTGATCGACCGTGCATATATGGATGCATCTGCCATGGTGGCCGTCTCAGTCAGTCAAGCGCCGCTCTGTCCGGCCGCTGCCCTAGCTTTGGGTTTGCTGGGACCAAACTGATTCATCCGCTCCTTCGATCCGGCTAACACTTGTACCCTGTGTACCAGCGAGTCACGAACGGCTCTGATCCATCTGATGTGACACCACATCTTTCCAACCCAGCCTCGGAAACTCACACGGCTGATAAAAGACCTATTAAATTCCCTCACGGATAAAAAGTTGCCGGTGTTGCAGTTGTTTTATTTACAAATCTTTGGACTACCTAAACGTGACAAGACAGAAAAAAAAAGCTTCTTCAAAAGTTAAAATAAATAAAAAAGCTTTTTAAATCAAAATTTTCAAACGCCATTTTAAGGTTAAAATCGTATGGCCCACCTGCTATTATCTTAAAAATATAAACAAAAAATCACCCATCATGTCTAAAAAGAACATAAGCTAATGTGCACCAACAAAGCTAATGTACGGCTGCCCCCTGCATGTGCACTGTTAATTAATTAGCTTGCAGCTTAGCTAGGTCCATCTCTACCTGCCTCGCGTTAATTCTGGGACACACGATGGTCGAATTAGCTAGGCGAGGTCCATGCATTGCACGCTTGCTACGTACAGCGTGCAATGCGTGTAATCATGCGACCACGCGTGTAACGTGCACGGTTCACGTACGTCGTGAGTACACAGAATTTTTAATGCCAAAGCAAGCGTGTGGGGGCATCACATCAGCTGATGTGTATAGCTTTGATTAACCTTGTCACAGAAACAAAAATCTAATGTGAATGTATATTTAAGCTACTAGTTACTATTTATAAATTAAACCTAAAAACCAAATCTAAAAGTCTATATATATATATGAACGGATCTAGCTAGGTTTGATGCATGTGTTGCAGCGCACTCCCATAAACATCTAAAAGTTTATGACCCTGTTCTTTGCAGTTTCTAAAATACGTTTTTAGCTTTTGCTATAGTACCTAACTTTTAAACGGAGTATTTTTTAAGATGAGGTCTACAAGTTAATTGTAGTACACGTTAAAAAACTAATGTCTGTATCATCAAAAATCGCAAGCGATCATCTCTCTTTCCGCAATCTCTGTTGCAAACAGCCAAAAAACCATCTGCCGCAGCCAAAAGCTATCAACCGCAGCCAAAAGCCATCAGCCGCAACAAAAAAGAACAGACTCTATATCTGTAACTGTCGTTTTAAGCAATTCAATACCACCAAAAGCTTATGAATTATAGTACCTTGGAAGTACTAATTCACAACAAATCTATTGAAACAAATGGCCAGTCTAAACACTTATGTATACCCCCGGTCAGGGATACAGAAACGACCGCATTTGTAACCGAAAGAACACATCTCTTTACAAGTTCTCGCACTGTAGTTGAGGCAGCTCGACTTGGACGCCCTGTCCTGTCAGCTGTCATGCCTTGTCGTCTCTGTTAGCGTCAAATTAAGTCTCTGTGCAGTGACAGTGAGTGTGGGGATCCATGTATAGGATGCATGCGTGCGTGCACCATTGACACGGACGCCGAGCTCGCTCATCTCATTCCATTTCGCTGATTGTTTCGGTTTTTTTCGACTTCAGTTTTTAGTTTTAATTTTTTTTCATTATTCACTATACTATCCACTAACTTAACTATAGTGTTTTTTCAGCCAAAAACTAAAAACATCGCTATTCCGATCACCCTTCATTTGCAGCAATCGATTGGCACACTCAGTAGTCAGTACAGTTAATTAGAGGTAGATAGATGTGCCCAAAAGCCGATATTAGTTGCAGCCATGCGACATCTCACTTGCCACCCGGTGTCACTGGCCATGCATGTACACATGCTCCTCTCCATTGATCGATCTTGAGATGACTAATCATGTTCAGCTTTGCTTGCCTTACCATTTGCCATTCACATACTGCACAACACCGCCCAGCCAGGTCTGTTCTTTTCAGTTTTTTAAAATAACTTTTGACTTTTACTACAGTACGTAACTTTTAAACGAAGTATTTTTTTAAGATGGAGTCTACAAGTTAATTATAGTACACGTTAAAAACCCAACATCTATACCGTCCAAAATCGCAAGCGAGTATCTTTCTCCGTAGTCTCTATTACAAACAGCTAAAATTCAAAAAATTCAGCTAAAATTCATAAACCGCATAAAAAAAGGACAGGCCAAAGTTCATTTCAGTACTCGTTGAAATCTGTACAAGTGGTACACTAACATACATATACATGGCCAACAGGTTGAACAGAGAAAACAGGGGGTGGGTGAGGGTGGGTGTGGTACAGACAAGCGAACGGTAAGGCAACCAAAGTTCAACGCCCATGGATCGACAAATTTGTTGCAAGAACAAATTAACAAATCTGCTCACGGTTGTAATTAGCCAAATACATGCAGTTGTTAATCCTTGCGATGTAGGGGGTCATTGCAACACAAGGCATCTCCCAATAGATCAAACCAGGCAAAAGAAAATGCTCATTAATCCTGCAGGAATCTATCTAGGAAAACATATACCCAGTACATGAAACAAATTTTGAGGAGGTTGCACCAGCATCGGTGTGCAACATCTGGTCGGTGCAGTACCCGATCGCAGCATCGATGTATGCATACATGTACCAAGTCAAGCATGCAGAGAACAGTCAAAGATGCACCGGCTCAAATTTGATCAAAAGATTCTGCCTACCAAAACCAATTTAAAACCTCAATTCGTTGTACTTTCTGCGGCTAATTAACAAGTTCTTTGCATGCTTTGCGTAGCTCCAATATTTTTCGCCGAATTTAAAACCAAATTCTTGAATCCGGGATCCAAGAAGCTTCAGTGGGCGACATGGACAGTACTGGAGCAAATATTTTTTCAAGACAGGCTCGAGGTTCAAACCTGCATGAATGCAGCTTAGAATCAAGCCAGGCCTATTTTTCGCCGCGAATTCGAGAGATTCTTGGGGGCGTGTAGGAGGTTGCAGGAACACAGGAATCTTGATTGGGGTGGTCAAATGGACATGGTGGTCGAAATTTCGGAGCAATTGATCATAGGTTGTAGCAATATGGCAGGGGAATCAAATTTGATGCCACTTTATAGCTTTAGCAAATCGAGGCAGATTAGTTAGGTAGCGTTCAGTTTGATGTTAATTTATGATTTTTTACTGTAGCTAGTTTATTTTTAACTGTAGCTGAGTTAGCTTATTTGGCATAATTAAATTTAAAAAAATAGAAAAATAGAAAAAATATGTTAATCCATCACGGATAATACAAAGAAATACGAAAAAAGGCAAAAAAGTCTAAAAATCTTAAAAAACAGAAAAAGACGAAATTACTGAATAGTGAAGAAAAAAACAGAATTCAGAAGTAAAAACTGATTTTAAGTCAACTTAAGTATGACCTAACTAGTTCACTGCACATGAGACTGACTTTGCATATCTTGCAATAAATTGACGGTGACAACGTATAGTAAAATGTCATGGTAGACTAATACACACGAAAACAAGTTGTGATCTGCACTTTGGTGGGTCTTATCCATCCTACATTTGATCAGTATAGACTGTCTAGTAGACATTTTTCACTATGTTTGATTGGTTGGTCTCTGAAACCTTAGTTATGCTATTAGTGTACTATCTCTGTTTAAAAATATATGTCGTTTTTAACTTTTTACGGTCTTCAATATAAGACTTAGACTATGATTTATTATCATAATATACTAGCAAAAATAATTAAAAATATATATTATGAAATTTTTTTGCAAGATAAATTCAATAGTACTATTTTTATGTAGTCAATCTATATACTTTAATATATATTAATAGTCAAAACTTGACCACACAAAATCTACGGCTATCTACATTTGTGGACAAAGGAAGTAGCAATTACATAAAAACTATGACTAGCTTAAGTGTTTCGGATTTTGATATGAATTTCAATTAGATGAATGAAACAAACTTGGATTGTGCAGCACAAAGAAGCTTAAATTAATCCAAAGCAAGTAATTTTCAGAGCTTTCTCGAGCTGCTGGACCCACCATTCATGATATCCCATAGGCCAAACTGAGCTTAATTTAGCCCAAGCTAGGGACCACCTTGCTTCCACCAGAAAAATAATAGAAGCTCTGGTTTGTTAAAAAAAAAACAGCACCAGTACTGCAATTAACAATACTTTGCAGCATTCAAAGAAAAAAGTTAAGTGGTTAACAATATACTTTGCTGGGAAAATTTTGGACTAAACAAAATTCCACTAGGCTTCCCTAGGCCCCATGGCCAACCAAAAGAAGCAAGGCCAGAGAAAGAAGAAACAAAAGGTAGTGGGGAGAGATGCAGAGATATGATGAGAAGCATGCAACAAGACAAATGCACATACACTCCATGTTACATTGTTCCATACATATCTTATTAGACACTAGTATTGGGGGAGGAAAAGCAGTATTGTATGATCAAAAGATGCTCCCCAAGATCTCTAATGATAGCATCCTAATCATGGCATTGGCTCCCTTTGTTTAGCTCAATTTCATATTAATGCTAGTTGATCCTTCTAGTTCACGGATCATTGTCTAGCTCGATTTCATTAGTGCTAAGTGATCCTTCTAGTTCATGGATCCGGATCCAACCCACAAGATCCACACCCGGTAGCAACCGGGTTGGAGGGTTCTTCCTTAATTACCAACTGTCCATCTAAGAATTGATCAACCTGAGGACTTGATTAGTGAGGTTCAGTGCAGTGCAGTGTACCTACTCCATGACCTGATTAATTATCGGATCAGACTCCGAGAACCGACAACCCGGCTCGCAACGGGTTATCGGCCCGAGACCCGGAACCCAAATGTCCCGTGTGGCTACCGAGCCCACCGGGTCGGCCCGGCAAAACCCGCATGGCTGCACCCTACCACCCCAGCTACCTGTAGTACGCGCGCAAGTGTGTGGCCTGTGGCACGTACGTGTGCACACATGCGCAGCCTCACACCACCACACTACCAGTAGCTCTATAAAACATTTCCACACACTCTGCACAACACACAACACACCTTGCTCTAGAGAAACAGCTACTCATCGTCGTCGCAACCACCTCTGGTAATTGGTATATAGTTCGCCGGAGAAATGGAGGCCGGCGCCGCCGTGAGCTATGTGACCGACGTGGAGAATCTGAAGGCGACCGAGCTGAGGCTCGGCCTGCCGGGCACTGAGGAGCCTCAGAAGACGGCTGCGGTGGTGCCGACGCCGCCGTCGACGCCCAGGGGCAGCAAGCGTGCTGTGGCCGGCGAGGAGAGCGCCCGCGACGAGGCTAAGAAGCTCGACGGCGAGACCGCGCCGCCCGCCGCCAAGTAAGTCGCCATGGTCCATGGCTCATATATTCCTGCCATGCATGCGACTGGATGCTACAGAAACTCTTGTGCAGTGTTCTTACGTGCGTGGAAACTCGTGCAGGGCGCAGGTGGTGGGGTGGCCGCCGGTGAGGGCGTACAGGAAGAGCTGCTTCCAGGCGAGCAGCAAGAGCAAGGCGGCGCAACCGGAGGCCGCCACGGCGGCGCCGGCAGCATCCGCCGTCGGCAGTGCGCTTTATGTGAAGGTGAGCATGGATGGAGCCCCTTACCTGAGGAAGATAGACCTCAAGATGTACCAGGGCTACCGGGAGCTCAGGGAGGCCCTGGAGGCCATGTTCTTGTGCTTCCCCGGCGGCGCAGACAACGGCGGGGTGAACCCGTCGGACTTCGCCGTGACCTACGAGGACAAGGACGGCGACCTGATGCTTGTCGGAGATGTGCCCTTCGAGTAAGTACACGAATCTTTCTTCATGTTTTGGTTTGAGCTGTGAAGAGCCAGTTTGCTTGCATGGACTCTAATGATGTTTGGTCCTCGTGTTTCCTTTTGCAGAATGTTCATAAGCACTTGCAAGAGGTTGAGGATCATGAAGGGATCTGAAGCAAGAGGACTAGGATCATCAAGGGAGTGAAGAACAAGACGTGTCATGTGTGCATGAGCAATTGATTCTTTTGTTCTTTTGGGCTCTCCAAGTCATGGACATGCCATCATCTCATCTCACTGCAACTCTTCAAGACAAACAGGAAAGCTAGATTCAACACTGGGTGAAAAGAAGCTTGGAGGAGACAAGCTTTGTGCATCAAAGTGCATGCATGAGTGGATGTGTGGCTTTACCTTTATTTTCTTTTAACTAGGTGTTAGCAGCACAAAAGGAGTGGAGATTCGAGTTGACTCTCCATGTGTGTTTGTACAAAGAAGACAGCATTTTAAGCTATTTCAATGGTTGATTACTCTTGTAACTGAGGGAAGAATGCAAGGGCTGTTTCTCCCTTGAGTTTAGTTTATCTCTTGGTTATCAAATGCAAGATTGGCAGAGCTGTGCGTTCGTTTGATTAGTTCACCATATGTTCAATCCACTGACCCTTCACCCTAGCTTGCTGTTGAGCTAGAATCGCATGGACATCAATTTTTCCTCAATCATAGGCACAAACTTAACTCCTAACTAGTGTTGCAAGATGCAAAACAAAACACTTCTTTCTGCCCTACCCAAACACCACTTGTAAACAAGATAAAGCTAGGATCCAAATGAATGATGCAAATACTTGATGCATGTGTCCGGCCAAATCTTTATTCTTTTACCAACAAGATCCTTTGTCTGGAGCAAGTTTAACATGTGCAGTGGAGATTAACATGATCAAGAATGGGTCACAAGACCCAATCAATCCTAGTTAACCATTCCACTTGTCAGATGACAAAACAGTTAGCTTAGCCAGATGAACCAGACCTGGTCAAGAGACAACCCTTGGTGAGTGCTGAATCTGGGCACTCATTCATCAGTGGTAACGTGCACTGGTCGAGAGCCGGCCGACAGGGTACATGTGGTGCACATGAGAGTGAATATTGTGGCCAAGACCTCTCTTAGAGAGCATCCAAGGCATTCAGGAGTTCTATCTAGGGCCTCATCTGCTGGGATGCTGTGGTGGTTTGGCTACCGGAGAACATAATGCCTGGAGAAACGGTAGGGTCCATGTGATTGTGAAGCAGCAAGGAAATCGATGGAAAGATGCAGTGTCCTTGTCTGGTGCAGATTTTCTGCATGATTAATTTTGTTGTTAGGTCCAACAAGAGCTGGGTATCAGTGCAAACACAGGCTGGCTGATGAGAGCCTTTTCATTCTGTCCATTGTGTAATGTTGTTCCTTGTTACAGATATTTCTGATGTATGTGTTGGGCAACTTCAGTTGGCTCAACTGACCACGCAACTTCTGAAAAATAATAAACAGATTTGCAACCATCTTGCATTAGTTCATGTTGGAAAGTGAT
Organism: Melocanna baccifera; assembly: GCA_036346265.1. Classification (NCBI taxonomy): domain Eukaryota; kingdom Viridiplantae; phylum Streptophyta; class Magnoliopsida; order Poales; family Poaceae; genus Melocanna; species Melocanna baccifera. The sequence continues at coordinate 1,202,551 of CM070709.1, read as the reverse complement.
CCGAATTCAGATCTGTGTCCGTGTAGGACTCTTGTCCTGTTTCCTTATTCTGTTTTCTTTCCATATGGAACTCTTTTCCCCGTGCTATATATACCCCAGTAGTCCATAGGCAAAAGCATCCCAAGAGAGTCTCTCCATTGTAATCTCTCCAAAATATAGTGATTTGCCTTCGAGCGCCCGTGGTTTTTTCCCGCAAGGGTTTTCCACGTAAAAATTCGTGTCTCTTGTCTCTATTATTCTGTGCATTATTTGCAACAAGTGGTATCAGAGCACAGGAGTTTTAGAGTTTCAAAAAAAAAAAATCAGTTCTCGTCGAATCCAAGAAGGCAGCAGAAAGGCGACACCAGAAGCATCGTCGCGTCTCAGGAGCAAGCACGGTCGTGCGCCTCGCGTACGCAGCAGATCAAGCATCGCGTGTGTCCAAACAAAAAAAAAAGGAAGGGAAAAAAAAGCTGCTGCACACAGCCTGTCTCCTCCTCGATCCGCACGGAGTTGCCTCATTTTTTGTCGCCTCGATCCATTGGTCTGAGAGTAGACTACAGCTAGCAGTCAAGCAACAAAAGGCAATACACAACTTGTTGAAAGGAGAGAGAAGAGAAGTAATCACCAAGCCAGCACGTCATCAAAGGCATAGCAATCAAAAAGAAAGAAAAAAAGGTGTGTTGTTTTTCTCTCTCTCTTGGAACGTGCTGTGAGCATACAAGTTTTGAGGTCACTTTTTTAAAAAGAATTGCTAAGTATTCTTCAAAGCGTATCAGGATTTTATTTTACAGCTAGTTTCTTTGCAAGATTTCATACTAGCAAATTTTTGGTTTTCTTCTGCATGGCTACTATGAAATATGATCTTCCGCTGTTGGATCGCGACACGAGATTTTCTCTATGGCAAGTCAAGATGCGGGCTGTTTTATCACAACTTGATTTGGATGATGCTCTTTTGGGGATCGACAAGATGCCAGCGACACTGTCCACCGATGAGAAGAAACGTAAAGATCGTAAGGCCTTATCTCAAATTCATCTTCATCTATCAAATAATATTCTACAGGAGGTTATGAAGGAGACATCCGCCGCCGCATTATGGTTGAAGCTGGAGCAGATCTGCATGACCAAGGATCTGACCAGTAAGTTGCATTTGAAGCAAAAACTTTATTCACACAAGATGGCGGAGGGAGCCTCATTGTTGAACCACCTGACAACTTTCAAGGAAGTTGTTTCTGACCTCGAGTCTATGGAGGTAAAATATGATGATGAAGATTTGGGTCTTATTTTGCTATGCTCTCTGCTTGATTCATACTCTACTTTTAGAGATACTATTCTATATAGTCGAGATACTCTTACTCTCGATGAAGTTTATGAAGCTCTGCATGCTAAAGAAAAGATGAAACTTATGGTTCGGTGGGAGTTCAAGCACGCATGCGAAGGTTTGTCTGCTCGCGAGCAATATGAGAAGAGTTCATGCGACAATTCAAGAGGCGAAGCAAAGCGATTCAGAGGCGATCTAAATCCAGAGCAGAAGTCATGCGGTATTGCAAGAAAGATGGACATGACATATCCGAGTGCTGGAAGTTGCAGAACAAGGAGAAGAGAAATAATAATTTCAAGAAGGATCAACAAGAGGATGAAGCTAGAGCCACCGTTGTCACTAAAGAAGGTTCTGATGGAGATGTTCTCGTTGCCTTTGCCGGTAATTGCAAAACCGACGATGAATGGATTCTTGATTCAGCCTGCACTTTCCACATGAGCCCGAACCGTGATTGGTTCGTTACCTATGAAGCTACGCCAAGTGGATCTGTGTTGATGGGTGATAATACACCATGCAAGGTTGCAGGCATTGGTTCTATCCAGATCAAGATGTTTGATGGCACCATCAGAACTTTGTCAGATGTTCGTCATATTCGGATTTAAAGAGAAATCTTATCTCATTGAGTACTCTTGATGCTAAAGGGTACAAGTATTCGGTGGAGGTGGAGTTCTAAAGGTCACAAAGGTTCTCTTGTTGTGATGAAAGGTGATATGAAAGTCGCCAATTTATATCATCGCAAGGCACTACTATTTCGTAATGTTCTTTGTTGTTTCAAATAAATCATTTGATTCGATGCTACTAATCTTTGGCATATGCGTCAGGGCATATGAGCCAAGTGGGATGACGGAATTATGCAAAAGAGGATTTCTTGATGGTAAAAATATCGATAAGTTGAAGTTTTGTGAACATTGTGTCTTGGCAAGCAAAAGAGGGTGAAATTCAAAGATCGCGACTCACTCTACAAAAGGCATATTGGATTATATTCACTCCGATTTGTGGGGAGAATCCCGCGTTCCATCACTTGGAGGTGCAAGCTATATGTTGACCATTATTGATGATTATTCAAGAAAAGTTTGGGCATACTTCATCAAGCAGAAGTCGGATGTATTCAACACATTCAAGGAGTGGAAGATTATGATCGAGAGACAAACTGGTAAGCATGTCAAGAAGCTTCGTACTGACAATGGTTTGGAGTTTTGTTCAGGAGAATTTGAAGCTTTATGCAAGTCAGAAGGTGTTGTGAGACATTACACCGTTCCTGGCACTCCTCAACAAAACGGTGTGGCAGAACGCATGAACAGAACCATAATGGAGAAGGTACGTTGCATGTTATCAAACTCTGGATTATCAAAGAGTTTTTGGGCTGAAGCCGCTTCCACTGCTTGTTATTTGATTAATCGGTCACCAAATTTGGCTATTGATAAGAAGACTCCAATTGAGGTATGGTCTGGCTCTCCAGCAGATTATTCTAATTTGAGAATATTTGGCTGTCCTGCTTATGCTCGTGTCAACAATGGTAAATTAGAACCTAGAGCAGTTAAGTGCATTTTTCTTGGCTATAAAATTGGTGTGAAAGGATATAAGTTGTGGAATCCTGAAACTAAAAAGGTGGTTATTAGTAGAGATGTTACTTTTGATGAGTCTGCTATGTTGCATGATAAACCATCTATTGATGTTCCCGTTGAGAAGCAATCAAGCGTGCAGTGGAGCATATTATTGATTCAGATCTACACCGAAATCAACAAGGAAAATACTCAGAAGTTCCTATTGTTGTGCCACCAACACAACATTCCATTGCAGCTAATAGAGAAAGGAGGAACATTCACCTCCTAAGAGATTTGTTGAAGAAGCCAACTTTGCGGCTTATTGTCTAAATGTGGCGAAGAAATTGAAGGTACTGCAGAACCTTCATCTTATTGAAGCTATCTCTTCTAGTGATTGAGAAGGTGGATGGTGCCATGCATGATGAGATGGAATCTCTTGATAAGAATGGTACATGGGAGCTGGTCAAGTTGCCAATTGAGAAGAAACCTATTATTGCAAATGGATTTTCAAGAAAAAGGAAGGCGTTTCACCAACCGAAGAGGTTAGGTATAAAGCAAGGTTAGTTGCTAAAGGATACTGATCAAATTCCGTGTATTGATTTCACAGATGTCTTTTCCTGTTGTGAAGCATAGTTCTATTCGCACTTTGCTTAGTATTGTGGCTATGCATGATTTTGAGCTTGAACAAATGGATGTGAAAACCGCATTCTTACATGGGAATTAGAAGAAGACATTTATATGGAGCAACCGGAAGGTTTTGTCGTTCGGAAAGGAGAATTTTGCTTGCAAATTGAAGAAATCTCTTTATGGTTTGAAACAATCACCTAGACAATGGTATAAGAGATTTGACTCCTTTATGATATCTCAGATTTTAAAAGATCAAATTATGATAGTTGTGTTTACTTCAAGATTGTGAATGGTTCAGCTATTTATTTGCTCATATATGTTGATGATATGTTGATTCTTTGCAAAAGATAAGGTTGAAATTTCAAAGTTGAAGGCTCAATTAAGCAAAGTGAGTTTGAGATGAAAGATCTCGGTGCAGCTAAGAAGATTCTTGGTATGGAAATCATTAGAGACAGAAAATTTGGTAAATTATATCTAAGTCAAAAGGGTACATTGATAAAGTTCTTCGTCGTTTCAACATGCATGAGGCTAAACTCGTGAGTACTCCTTAGCAACATATTTCAAACTTTCTTGAGATCATGTCCAAAATCTAATGATGAAGTGGAGTACATGTCTAAAGTCCCATATGCGAGTGCAGTTGGTTCACTTATGTATGCTATGGTATGTTCTCGCCCGATTTATCTCAATCATTAAGTGTGGTTAGTAGATACATGGCTAATCCTCGAAAAGAGCATTGAAAGCAGTTCAATGGATTTTCGGATATCTCATGGGCACATCTAATGTTTCTTTACTGATTTGGAAGGATTAAAGATGGACTTGTTGGTTATGTGGATTCGATTTTTTTGGAGACTTGGATAAAAGAAGGTCTCTCACTGGTTATGTGTTCTTTGTTGGAGGGTGTGCCGTAAGTTGGAAAGCAAGTTTGCAAGCTCTCGTTGCTTTGTCTACTACGTGTTGAATATATGGCTATTTCGAAGCTTGCAAAGAAGCTATTTGGTTGAGAGGTTTATTTATCGAGCTTTGTGGAAGTACATCTTGCACTACAATATTTTGTGATGATCAAAGTGCTATTTGCCTTACAAAAGATCAAATGTTCCATGAGAGAACAAAGCACATTGATATCGTGTATCACTATATTCGAGGTGTCATTACTCAAGGTGATATTAAAGTCTGCAAGATAAGTACTCATGATAATCCGGTGATATGTTGACAAAGCCGGTTCCTGCATCTAAGTTTGAGCTTTGCTCGGACTTAGTTGGTATTACTCACTAGTCCTGTGGATTTTCGCGCTCAAGGTGTATATGCTGATTTTATTGGAGGAGTTCATAATATTCTTCGACTCTTTGGAGGGAATTCGGCTCAAGGTGGAGAATAATTGTTGAAAAGTGATCCGAATTCGGCTCAAGGTGGAGATTGTTGGAAAGTGATCCGAATTCGGATCTGTGTCCGTGTAGGACTCTTGTCCTGTTTCCTTATTCTTTTCTTTCCATATGGGACTCTTTTCCCGTGCTATATATACCCAAGAGTCCATAGGCAAAAGCATCCCAAGAGAGTCTCTCCATTGTAATCTCTCCAAAATATAGTGATTTGCCTTCGAGCGCCCGTGGTTTTTTCCCGCAAGGGTTTTCCACGTAAAAATTCGTGTCTCTTATCTCTTTTATTCTGTGCATTATTTGCAACAGTTCAGTTTACCCAATACATCTTCTTCGGTTAGTTCTAGCATATCATTATACTGAGCTCTATAAGGTGATGCAAAAGATAATAAGCATAACCTCAACAAACAGGTCCTGATAGTCTGATACCAACTTGGCTAAATTGCCCTTTCCATATCCTTAAAATAAATTTGCCCTTGCCTTGACACATTTATAAAGTAACCCCTCCATATAACACATGATATGTGTAACACCCCATTTTGGAACCTTGTGAATTGCTTGTTTGAAATTCAAATTCAAAAGTGCAACTTGAATTCAAATCAAATTTAAAAAATTTTCATAATCCAAATCTTCTTGGGCTTGGCCCAGCCCATCCTCTTCTCTCCCCTGGCCCAAGCTAGCCCAGATGGCCTTCGTCCTGGCCTAGGCCGGCCTGTGCCGCACCCGGCCGGTCGCGTCGTGTGCGCCCAGCGTAAGCCTTTCTCATTCCATCCACATTCATAATTAAGGAGTGGCATTGACTCCTCTTTATAAATTGATCTCCTTCACCTTGTTTTAGCAATATGATACTAAATCTTGCATGCTTTAAAATTAAGAAAATAAGCGCTATTTCTAACAGAAACTGTGTCGTTTTGTCCAGCACTGTAGTATACGTACTCCATTAGTGGTGAACGGCTGAATGTATTCAGGAAACTGTGGCAGTATCTATATGATCTAAGCAGTAAGCACTAACCAGTGGAGCCCAGTGAGACTGTTTGGCATGAGCAACATGCATGCGAGTGATCGATGAGACGAACCCAGTTTGGTCTATGCTTGACAGCATGTATAATTCAGTTAACGATAATGAGTAGCAAAAAGAATTGGGCATTTGGGCCCCGGTTAACAGTACACCGTCGGCGACTTATCCCAGAGCTTCAGATTACGATGGACAAAGGGTTATGTCAGTGCCAAATTACAAAAGATCGCAAAAAAGCACAGCTTATTAGATAGGTATTTTTTCAATGCTTTTTTAGGTGTACTTATTTTCATCAGCTTTCACTGCGAAGTAATTGATCTCTGTAGCTTCAGCATAGATCAATTGGTCCAGTGACTACCACAGTAGCGACATTGATCGCTGCCTTTCCATCCCCTCTTCTTCAAGTTGTCCTTGGTCGAAATGCTGTTCTTCAGCACAAGCCAAACGAACACGCTGATTTTAATGGGGAAAGTTGACATTTCGGATTTTCGACAAATTATACATGGACTTAACTGAGAAAACACCCTTGTTACCCCAAAAAAACAGCCAAACTTATCAGGTGTATCTTGTAAAACCACATTACTGCAGACATTCTGAAGCTGCAGAAACATTCGTAGTGTTTCCCCCCATAGAATCCTTCTGAATCTCAAAACTCCCCCAGCCTTCGCTGAGCACGTAACTTGTTTAGTGAAAATTAGTCTATATAATCTGGGGAATTGCATCGAAAGTGGTGACCCATTCACCCAAACATCCTCCCAGAACCTAGTGCTATTACTATTTCCAAGCTTAACTTCACAAATAGGACAAAAAAAAAACAACCTTGTTCCTCCATTAAGGCTTGCCAGAAGTGGGAGTCTCCTTGCATCACCTCTACTTGAGTCGAAGAACGATGGGAGAGATACATTTTTCCTAATGAGGACAAAGAGGACAAAAAACATGAGGAGCAACTGCATGACAGTTATTTGTCAGAGACTTAGAGCCGAAATATCATGCTGTTTTAGGTGGATAAGACCGCGCACGGAGAAGGGTGTGCCTCGGCTCTCGTCCGAAGGATCTTCGTCACTTGATCGTCATCTACGGTTGGATCTTAATCTCAGATTATCAGGTGCTATTGTTTCTCCTCCTCTCCCTCCCTCCCTGATTGTCTTCTGTAGTTTGCGGTGCTTGTGGTGGCTGTGGTTACCATGTTTGACATCTCGAAGCAGTCGCCTGAGATGGACAAGGATTTTGAAATCCAAATTTGGAGAAAATTCCAGTCATTGGTTAATTTAATCGGCCCTTAAATACGAACGAAGGGAGGTCAGTTATCCGCATGATGAGATGTCTTATAGAACGAGTGGTTTGATCGGAGAGGTAGTTGTTGTCCGAGAGAAGATACTTGATTGTCGGTTACTGTCAATGAAAGACTAACATGGAGAGCAACTGCATCACGGTTATTTCTCAGAGACTTAGGGCCGAAATATCGTGCTGTTTCAGATGAATAAGGTACGGATTCTATCTACCACACTAGTGAAATCTCATAGAAACGGACCCATGTAGCAATTTATAGAATCTCCAAATAATCATCTGGTTGGATAAATCATATAATGGATCTTGGACCAAGGTACTCAGGAGACAGTCCTTGGAGGCTTCCGATCACATGGTGGTTAGACCTTAAATTAAACATTAAAATGGTATCTAAAGGTTTATTCGGAAAGTTTCGTACAAGACAGTACATTAGTACTAGCTCAGGTTCAACGCTGCCAGAAGCACTGGGGTTGGAGTACTACACAACGGACCGACCTCGAGAAACCTTCTAGAGCCAGATGACTGGTCCTATGGACGATTGCGAGGCACCGTTGGAGTCCAAGCTCCGGCGGCCGTCGATCTTAAGCCGACGCCTGTTCGGCGTCGCCGGCGCCGTCGTGCTCGGGGGTTTCTTGGGCCGACCGGAGAGTTGGCTTACGCGTCGATGCGCCTGCCTGTCCTGCTCTCGCCACGTCCGTCCGTGTCATACGGATTGGGCCCAGTCATCAGGCCCCTTACATCCACAGGGGTTGAAGCCCATAAAAGCCTATTTGTCTTTAGACAAGCGCAGCACAGCAAGAGCACAACTGCACGGTCTCAATCCGTGAACTAATTGAGATTTATCAGTCTTGGCCCGGTTCTCTACATCTTATGCCTTATAACTTAAGATTTCTCTATCGTCTTTTCGAATTAGTTTATCCAAATAATTTTTTTAAATAAATTTATTTATAAAAATACTTATGTTAGAGTAAAAAAAATTAGTGGAAAGGAAAGGGTCTTTAGGGCAGTCCCTATGGTAGAAACCATGTGCGAAATCCAAGATAGCCACATCAGCAAAAATCTGAGTATAGAAACTGACTCACACAATGGGAGTTTCTTCGTACAATAAATAGTGGAAACCACCAGTTTCTTCCCAATGGTAAAATTGCAGTTTCTTCCCAGTGGAAACCGCGCGAGCAGGCATGTTGGGAGCGGTGCGAGCGCGCATGGAAACCACTAGTTTCTTCTCAATGGTAAAATTCCAGTTTCTTCGTGCATCGATTCAAGAGTAGAGGTGGTTTCCCTGAGAAGAAACGGTTTCTACTCTTTTTCTTCTCTTTCTTCATTAATTGAGTTGCCATGTCATCGTTTTGCCTACGTGACAGGTTATTTAAGGAAGATAAAAACTGATCATTAATTGCCATTGGGACTGCCCTTAAAGTCGGGTGGACTTTGTTCCGCGTGCCTGCCGTATAAAAAATGCCCAAGAAGACAAGGGGACTTGGGAGAGGAGAGGGGGGGTCCACAGACCAGGAAAAACGCGGTCCACCGGAGGAGTCCGCGGAGGCCTTACGGTCTCACGCCAGGAAACGTCGCCGCGGGGTCGGGGGTCAAAGCTCCGAGCCACGCGCACGCGGTGCCTTGCCGCCTGGACCCGTTCCATGCGTCAATGCACCCGCGCGCGCGCGTTCCTAGGCTGCTCTGCTCACTCGCACCGCGTCGTAACCCACGCCGTGGCTCCCGGATCGGGATTAGCTTGAGCACGCCGATTTTATACCCTAAACAATGCAATTAATTTTGCAGCTTAGAGGTAGAAAAACATTACCGTGTTCTAAACAAGACGTCGGCCATATCCTATCCTTTTGAATGACTTTTAGATACTACTATTGATTTTTTATCTATACTTTTTAAGATAACAATAAATAACGTAGACTTTGTTACGGATGATATATATATATATATATATATATATATATATATATATATATATAAAATTTTAGATTTAAAAAATTGTTTGAAGAAATAACTTTAAGTAACCACTTTGAGTAACCATTTATAGAAGTCGTTGCGTTGGTTTTGATTTTTTTAAAAAATCAAAATTAAAAGAAAAAACAAAAGGAACAGCCAAACAGGGCAACCCTTGTGCTCTGAGAGTAACAAACGGAACCATTTTTTTTCCATTTCCACCCCCACACTATTGCGATCTAGACACTTGACTCTTTCTGAGATCTACGTATCAGTTATTTTAGACAGTCAGATCTCAAATGTGATATTACTCGTCATGATCCATTCTTTAACACGCCCATGACGCTACGGTGTTTTTTGCTTGCCAGGTCAACATCTCAAACATGAATAGGATACAGATACAGATAGTCCAAATAAAAACCCAGCCCAAATCTTGATCGTTATGGTGAGGGTTAGGGAGTGATATTGTATTTGTATGTATATGATATACTTATATTTGGAACAAACACTGCCGTAATTGATAAAATCAAATCTTACTTATCCCAATTCTTCGATATGAAAGACTTAAGAGAGCCAAATATTATTTTGAATATTGTGATCAAGAATGAGGATAGAATCACTTTGAATCAATCTCATTATGCTAAGAAAATATTGAGCCGGTTCAGCTTTAAAAACTATAAAATTTCTCTAACACCCTATAATGCAGCATTAAGCTACGAAAGAACAAGAGCCTAGAAAAGATTAATTGACATATTCACAAATTATTGAGTTACTCATGTATTTAGCTGATGCCACAAAACCTCTTGATCTGAGCAAATTAAGTCGGTTTACTTCTAACCTAGAAGATGATTACTGGGAGGCACTTGAAAGAGTGTTGCACTGCTTGAGGGGCATAACATCTTTTGGAATTCATTATACAAGATATCCTTCTGTATTAGAAGGATACAATGACTCCAATTAGATATCTGATACGGATAAGATCAAAGCTACAAGTGGTTATGTGTTTACTTTAGCTAGTGCTACAGTTTTATGGAGGTCTTGCAAACATATTATATTGATGAGGTCAACCATAGAATCAGCACTTGTAACACTTAACATACCACTGTTGAGGCTGAATGGTTGAGAGCTTGTAATGGACTTGCCATTGGTTGAGAAACCAATATCGACAATTTTGATGTACTATGATAATCAAACTGTGTTGGCCAAAGTCACAAGTTACACACGATAATATGAAGTCCTCTAGACATGTGAAGCGTAGGCTTAAATCTGTTAGATAACTGAGAAACTTCGGAGTGATAGCTATAAATTATATTAACACTAAGAAAAATATGACAGACCCTTTTACAAAGGTGTTAACACGAAAAGCGATTTTCGTTACTTATGTGGACATGGGAATAAGGCCCATCTGAGTTACATCACAATGATAACTTATATCTTCCTGATCGGAGATCCTGTGACTTAGATAATAGAAAAAATAAATTGTTGTAACAAGAGAGTACATATTCATTAAATCTATGTCCTAATAAACAAAGTACTCTCGACTATATGGAATGTTGATATAAAACCTTGATGTATTCTGTTGTCCAAATGAGAAACATGTATTAGCCTGCACAATATCTAGAAAGAATACATCTACTTAAATCTAATTGTGTGGTCATAGTTTACAAGAACAAGGCATTCTTTAGAAAGCTCATGAGTAAATAAGGGAGTACGACTATATAACGCTCTGTTTAGGCATGGTTCATTGGCAGCCTAATACTAGTTGAGATTTTAAGTGAAATCTGATCACAAAAGGTTGTGAATACAAAATATAGTCCATTTATCAGCTATGAGAAGAAGATTCTTGTCATTTTAGGTGCAAGTTCAACCCATACAGTACTTACACTAAAAGACTTTTATATTAATAGTACTTAAGCACAATATTTTTTATATCTTTTTGCTTCTTGTTTTGGAATTGGTGGAGGATTGTTAAATTAGGTCCACGAGTGAGGTCTATTTTCTTAATTCGAGAGTATGCATATTTTAGTGACATATTGCTAAGGCAAGGTGAAGGCTACCAATTTATAGTGTGAAGTCCATGACATTCCTTGAATTATAGATGTGAATGGCATGAGGAGGGCTTTGGCTAATCACACACGCTCACGCACATGCATACGCATGTATTCGTGTATTGTCGCATAAAAATCGCGTGACTTGTGGCTTGCGATGCACAACAACGCTGTGATGTGGCGCGCCACTTGGCAGATCAAGTCTACTTTGTTTTTTGCTGAACCATGTATCATCTCTCCCCTTTTAACTGGTCATGAGACTGCTTAATTATCATTATTTTGTTTCGAATGTTACCAGTTACTAATGAATAATTAAGCAGTTACCGATAAATTATTTCAGTTCAATGGGAGCAGTTACTAGAGAGTAATTTGCACGTCTATAAAAGATCTAGAGACGTATAGGCTTGATAGATTGAACTCTTTCATTTTTTCTTTTCCTATTGTCGTCTTCCTCTTTGGTGATATTGTGCTGTGGTGCTACATCGTCTGAACCTCGTCGGCTTTTCTTCTCAGTGTGTATCTGGAAAGAGGGTGAGTGGTTATCTTTAAATTGTTATTGCCGTGAAGACCTGTACGGAGGTGGCAATAAGGTTTCTGGACAGCGTACATCTGCACGACTGCTCATTTCACTACGTTATCTATGTTTTACACTGCATCAAGCCTGTGCTGCTTCGTGTTCTTCATCAAGTCCAACAGTAAGTCATTCACGCGTTCGATCGACTTTTATACTATTTTTCTTACGTATTTTCTGAAGTATAATGAGTAGTCTGCTGTTAGTTATGAGTTTTTTTATCACTAACATTTTATTATATTTGTCTCCAAGTAAAATTTAGAATTAAAATATTTTCTACATTTCCAACAGGTAGCACCAGTACTAATTTCCAAGCGTCAAACTTCCAAACAACAAGAACAACAATAATGCTGGCTTTTTCAAAAAAAAAATAATTTAGGAATATTCAGTATACGACCATTAGCAGCCGGGCTAACCATAGCAAAAATTAAAGAATATTACAGCAAGCTGGACTGAAGGGTGGTCCGTATGTATAAACACAATTTGGTCAGAAACGTTTACCCGTGACCCTGCAGAAAGGATTCGAACAGTACTCCGGCGAGAAAGAAGCGAGCATTCATACACACAAACAACGCGTAAAAATTTAACCTTCGCGTTTCGGCCGAAATCCATAGCATCCGACGAATGAACAAGGCTGCTTTGTTCTTTATCCTGTTCAGATTTTGCGCTTTTGGAAAGGTTGCTGTTCTGGTCTGGTCTGATCTGCATTTTTGACTTGGACGGGGGAGAGATGCCATGGAAGAATTGGCTGGGCAGGAGAGGTCAATGGCAGCTTCTTCTTCCCCCCCGTTCAGATTTCCGACATGACCGTCCCCCCTTGTATATAAACCACACCCATTCTTTTCTTGTCTCCCTCAAACCTCAAGAAGAGCCTCCTCTCTCTCTGCATCTTGCTATCTTTGCTGCTGCTGCTGCTGAATACAGACAGCTAGATAGATAGGGAAAGAGAACGGAAGGAAGAGATGGCGGAGGTTTTGAACCAGGAGCAGATCTCGGAGTTCCGGGGGGCGTTCTCCTTCTTCGACAAGGACGGGGACGGCTGCATCACGCTGGAGGAGCTGGCGACGGTGATCGGGTCGCTGGGGCAGAGCCCGACCGCGGAGGAGCTGCGCGAGATGATCCGGGACGTGGACGCCGACGGCAACGGCACCATCGAGTTCGCCGAGTTCCTCGGCCTCATGGCGCGCAAGACCAGGGACACCGACGCCGACGAGGAGCTCCGGGAGGCCTTCAAGGTCTTCGACAAGGACCAGAACGGCTACATCTCCGCCAGCGAGGTACCTAGCTACTCCGTCACCGACCACATAAATACGCGTCTCGCATGCAGCGCTCTGTTTCTTAATTAAATTAGTTAATTGTATGGTATGAATTCGCAGCTGAGGCATGTGATGATCAACCTCGGGGAGAAGCTGACCGACGAGGAGGTGGACCAGATGATCAAGGAGGCGGACCTCGACGGCGACGGCCAGGTCAACTACGACGAGTTCGTCAGGATGATGATGCTCTCCGACCAATGATATACGCCGTCGTTCATGCATGGTCTGGTCCTACCAGCTAGCTTCATCTTGCATCTATCTCCTTTTTTTTCAATGGAGGATTTCTCTCTCTCTCTCTCTCTCTGTTGTTTTTTTTCCTTTTGGCGAGGAAACGGAGGAATTAATTAATTAGCCATGCTTTGCGAGTCTGTTTAATTGTTGATTGATCGATTTATTCGTAAATTAATGGTGATGATACATCGACGAAGACTCCTCACCAGCTAGCCAGCGCTATTCCGTGTTTGAACTTGTAATACGCAGAAAAAGATAAAAGGCAAGAAAGTTTGAAGTACTTGTGGATCAATGTGGAGGAGGAGGAGAGTAGGTTAGGTATAATGGATTGGAAGAGTGACTTGTGGACTTGGCCCCTTTTTACCTTGTACCGTTTCTTCTTGTTGACAATAAATACTTTTGATCGATCCATCTCTATGTCTCGTGATCTCCATCATAAGTTACGTACTCCTTGCTTAATTAGCTTTAGGTCTTGCTCTTTTAGTTTTTAATTTTTTTCAAAAATCAAAATAAACAGAACAGTTCCTTCAAGTGGATTTTTCAAAATAGCTTACTAAGCAATCATGTATGCCATTCGTATCGGTATTTCTGTTGTACACTGCTATATCAAAAAACGTATCTAAAAGCTATCAACTACAACTTAAAAGAACATGACCTAATTTTTGTCCATCAGCTACAACTTAAAAGAACATGACCTAAGTCAAGTAGTTGAGCTATGTAATTAAGGCCCTGTTCGACTGTTCGTATTAGTTTCTTCTTAGAAAAGCTAAAAGCTAATACAACATCTAGCTTCTTGAAACGGCTTCTTCACCCTTCTCGTTACCATCTCGCTTCAGAGAAAAAGCATAGGGTCACGGGTACATCACCTACCCTACTCATTTCGCTTCCGTCATACGCACACATCTCTCTCACTTTTTGGATCACTCGTCGCTTTCTTCTAAAAGTCACTTTTTTTAGCCATTACTATTCATTTTTAGCTAAAAATCATTAGTAAAAATCAAAACAAACTCCCCCTAAGTATTATTGAACGGTCAATGTCTTTGGTACAACATTTTTGGCAACTTTTTTTGAGAAGGTATAAAGCAGATGTACATATATATAACTCATATCCTATTCACACCACCACATGCGTTTGCACATGTGTGCGTGTTCTCTAACACATGCTTGAAAATTTTGCGAAAGCGTCAAGGCCTTATGAAGCATGAACACGTACTTTTCTACTGAATGCGCACACGTGTGTACTATATTCTAATTATTTAGGTGAGACACACCGGGTTAGATTCCAAAGATCGAACCGGGTGGGTTGTATGCACTACGATAGCATCAGCCACCTGAGGTACGCTCAGTTCTCAACATTTTTTTGCTATTGTGAACCATAGAACACACACCTATGGACCATGTCCATGCTATATGCCTGATGGGTAGGGTGTATCGGAGTGGATATGGATGGATGTCGAACACACACCTGTCTTATTTCATAGTTTTTCTCAAAGGTAGACACGAATAATATTGGATACCTATTTCTTCCTTCTATATTCATTCTATAAACCTTCGGACGGTCGGTTGAACGGAAATTATTCACTTCTTTTGCACCTATATACAGGACTTTGGACAGTAGAGTGCAATCAGAGCGAACACAGAGAGACTAATCGTAGATATATTGAAAAAGATCACTTAGTATTTTCCGTCTGTTTAGATTTGTCAATCCACCTATATGTTATATTGTTTCTAAGTGAAATCATAATAGATTTTCTCATATCACTTGTATACGGATATATACGGAAGCCACCCTCGACACGTACGCTAGAATCCAACGGCATGGCATGGCCGGTCGTTCCAGCCGTCCGCACGTGCGTTCATCGCGCTTCCAGTCGGGAGTTGAAGCTTCTTCTCTACCGTGATCAAGACCGGCTCTCTCGTGTACCAGCTGGTCGGCGTTGCCCTTCCCACATGATACTTGCCGGTCTTCATTCTTCGCTTCTAGTATGAGCACCTTTTGTTCTGCCTCAGGTCTTTTTTTTTCTTCTATGTACGTTTTATTAAAACACACATTAGATTTAGAAAGAATATCGTTAGATAAATTCTAAATTTATCTAGTATCTCCAGAGTGTAGATATACGCTTTCCCACCGGACACACGTGCATGTGCGAAGGTGAGCGCGTGCACATATAATTCTGATTCGTATTATTTTTATCTTTTTGGTATAGCTGCGGAAACGTAAGGCATATGTATGATTTATCCGTCTTTTGGTGTAATCGAAAGTTAGCGAGCATGGCAACTTTTCGAGCTACCTACAATGTATGACATACGTACTGTGACATCTGGTCACTACTCCGGCCGTGAATTATTAGAACAGTTCCTATATTTAGCACTTTAGTCACTTCTTTTTTTAAATTTTGACTCTGAACATCTATTTTTATAAAAATAGCTCTCTTCCTAAATTTAAAAGGTGCGACAGACGACGCGTGTCACCTACCGTGTCCGGTTGCTCGGCAGGCTGGGCCAGCACAGGAGGTGACGGGCAAGCGCGACAGGTGGGCGACCTCAAGTGCTGCTGAGCCGCCTTTGCTCGACAGTAGCTAGCCAAGACATCCTTGCTCGGTAGGCGCTGCCGAGCAGCACCAGCTCGGCAGCAGGCTGGGCAGGGTAGGGGGTTGGGTAGGGGTAGGAGTGGCAAAAAAACTCATTAGTGCAGTTCAAAATTACTTCAATTTTACCTGTTAATTTGGATTGTGCTCTAACTCAACTCGTTAGCTTGTTTCTAAAAATATTTTCAAACTATACGTAAAATAATATTAAATAAATTATATCAATTTCAGGAAAAGCCCGATAAGATGAGAACTTGACTCGATATCCACCCCTAGCCGAAGGAGCTCGAGGTCTAGGGCGCTCAGTTGCAGCACTGGCTTAGAAGCGTCATGCGATAAATTTAGTTTTTTTTTGTAACTAGGTGAATACTTGTGCAAACTAGTTGAAAACGTGTGCTTTGATATAAATTAAGAAATCCTATTAATTTTTATGAAGGTACAAGGGGGTTCGAAAGGGCAAATCAACCACCATCACAAACTCCCTGTGCTAAGTAGTAAAGATGCATTGTTGCAAACAGCTGTCGTAATAGACCATATATAGGCCGACAAAGCAGTTTGCAATAAATGTGAGAATTACATGGTGCATGGGTTTTTGTAAGATGCGTATGTTTGTCTCACTACTTATACGATACGAGCGGCAATATGAGCTAATCATCAACTCCAACATGTGCATCTTTTGGAAGCCATGGTTCCAATCAGTCGTTGTACAAATTTGGGTCCATCGGTGCCTTTCCCTTCTCTCCTTTACGGGTTTTAGCTCTCGTGACTTGGGCCCAATAATCGGCTTCTACAACTTGTGTAGGCTTGTCCCTGTTGAAAATAATCTAGTGTTCAGCAGGGCCTTTGGGGAACACCGGCATCTTACCATTGTCCTTTTCGTTGTTATCCGAGATGTAAGGTTTTCAACATGTGAATCTCTCAGGCTCCACTGGATAGTTGAGCATGTATTTTTACTTGATAAATGTCCTGTTGTATGTATCCAGTGTCTATTCATTAGAAGAAGTAGAAGCACTCCATGGTCTCCCAGCATAGATGGAGTGGGTTAGAGATATATGAAATAAAATATGCAATGTAAAATAGCAAATATGTGCTTACAAGAACTTTACCGCATGTGCATTTGAGCGATGGTTGTCGTGTGTGTGGATTGAATGATATGTGTTGAATTGCTGCAATCACACTGTTGCCGTGGAAACTTGAACGACACAGGTGCATCCTTGTAAGAATTATCATGATATGATTCACTCTTCTTGGCCACCCACTTTCGTTTGTGAAGTATCTCTATGTAGTTTGACATTCCTACCAGTAGCACAATGACATCCTGTATCTCTCCTCTCTTCTTCCTCTCCTCTTTCATTAGTCCTAGGTCCACTTGTGGGGGCTAGCTAGACTTTATAGGCGCTTGGTGTGCACTGTTGGGAGTAAAGATTGTATGTATTATCGTTTCACTAGGGAAAGCTGGTACATGCTGTCAACTCACTGCAGAAAGCTACTATGTGTTGTCAAATTACTGAAAAAGCACGTGCATACTGTCCACTCACTGCGAAAAGCTGATACGTGTTGTCAAATACTGCGAAACCTGGTGTGTACTGTCAACTTACTCAAAAAGCTGGTACCTATTGTTAAATCACTAGAAAAGCTAATGCTTGTTGTTTACTCACTGCAAAAAGCTGGTATGTGTTTTTAAATCACTGCGAAAGCTGGTACGTACTGTCAACTTGCTAGGGAAAGCTGGTATATGTTCTCAAATCACTGGGAAACCTGGTGCGTGTTGTCCACTCATTGCAAGAAGCTAGTATGTGTTATCAAATCACTAAAAAAGTTGGTGCATACTATCCACTAGCTACGAAAAGCAAGAACGTGGTGTCAAATCATTACGACATTCAGTGTATGCTACCATTGGCTACGAAAAGCTGGTATGTATTATCAAATTACTAGGAAAATCGGTGCGTATTGTCCACTTGCTGATATCTCAAGAAAAGATTCCAACAACCAGACAAATAAGAAAAATAAAAAATAAACTATAAGACCATACACCACTGCTGCTACTACAGTCCGCTCGAGCTCGGCAACTGAGGCATCCCTCTCAAGCTCCACTGCAGCAGGGCCTTATTGCACTTGGTGAGCTAAGAGTGAAATCTCGACCTAGCTGTAGCTGGCAGAGATCTGAGATCTCCTCTAGAGCTTCGGTGTAGGTGTCTTCCATAGCTCGAGTGAGCTAGATTTGGTGGGTCAGGAACGGGTCATCCTCAGAGCCAATGAAAACCGCCTTGCCATAGCATGCTTCTTCCCGAAAGGTTGGATAGTAGCGAAATGGAAAACTCATCATGGTGGCCTCGTGGATCTCACAAAAGCGAGCACAAGCCAAGTGAACAGTATCCAAAAGGCATTGGTGGAAGTGCTCCTAAGGTGTTCCGTGCGAAAGGTGTGCGAGGTGTACTCACCTTCCCTTGTGTACAAAAAAACTTCCATCATTCATGCCTCCTTGTCTTCTTCCTAGGTCTTCTATCTCCTGAAGATGGGATGGTGGCAGTAACGCAGGTATTGCATTAGTTTGCACAATATGTTAGCAAATTCCCATTCATCCTATCCATAGGTGAAGTAGTCCCATGGCCCAAAGTCACATGATCCAACCATCTACAGTTGAACAGGAGGGTATTAGCAACAGTTTGAAGATATAATAAAGAGAGGTGAGTTAAGAACTAAGAGTGATTAGTAGAGGCAGTAGTACACTATATTTTTTTTTGAAGCTTTTGCTTTTTAGTTCTGAAAAATAGGATCAGGTCATTGGATAGCGGCCATTCTATAATAGCACGAGAGCGATAAATATATACATGCGGACATATATAAAAATATTTTAGCTATTATTCTGATTGTATTTCTGTAGCTATTTAGAATAAATAAACATGACTACTTGCAGAAACACATCCGTCAACTAAACATGATTACATAATGCATTTCACATTACAAAACCATAGTTATGCTAATGAAACACGAACGATATATTAAGCGTGTTGCTCATATGTGAATAAAGCATACCTTTTTTCAAAGATATTCACCTGCTACACAATGCTTCCAACTGCGAAGAATGGTAAACCACAGCTGTGCTCCCTCTATGTGCTCTCGCTCAGCAGGAAATCTCTCTTTTCTTTCCTTCCCCTCCCTTGTTGTGCTCCCGCTCAGCAGCAATGCGACCGTGGTTCGCATTTTTGTACACGCACATGAGAAGGCAACACAATTAACGCATAAATAAACAAGAATATATGGTCACATCACGTTATGTCATTAATGCGATTCCCTCCCACGCGCTCCCTCAGTGAGGAATTCCTCCTACCCTTGCGTTTCCCACACACGCCTTCCCATGAAGCCCGCCCGCCTGTCGAGCCAAGGGCACTTGGCAGCAGCCTACCGAGCAGGGGCGACGCAGCAAGCTGCTACCGAGTAGGGCGGCTCGGCAGCACCTAGGGCCAGCTACCTACCGCATCTGCCCGTCGCCTCCCACGCTGGCCTGACTTGCTATGCGGCTTGCTTCCTGACGAGCTACCCGGTGTGGCGGGTGACATGTATCATCTGCCGTACCTTCCGAGCTCAGGAAATATGTTATTTTTTGTAAAAAGAAGTGCTCGGGACCAAAATTGAAAAAAAAGTAGACACAATACAAAATACGTGAACAGTCACTGAATTAGTGTACGTACATCGACTGTACTGTACGCTCCACAGCTAGCACGCAGCCGTACGTTGGCGTTTTTGGTACACTCATTTGTATTTGGTGTACGCGCCAAGTACCATAGCTATCTTGCATTTGTTGCTGTATCACTCACTGCACCCAAGACGAGCTACCAGCTAACTAGAGCAGGACCACCATTGCAGAGATCAGAGAGAGAGAGAGAGAGATCAGAGAGAGAGAGAGAGATGCATGGCTAGGTAGCTCATGTGCAGGTATGCACGATCGGTAGACGCAACCGACCACTGATCGACCTGTGTTAGCAGCAGCTAGGCTAGCAGGCTGCGTGTTGTTTTCTGATCGATCTTTGGTTAGTGGCGCAAGCTATGAGCTTGCTGTTAGAGAGTTACTACTGCAGGTTCCCTATTGAGCAATGCCATGGCCAATGGTTACTACTGCAAGTTATTGAGCTTGCTGTTGCTTGCATGGATGCTGCGGCCGGCTAGGTTGATACGTACATACTGCCATCGAGATCTCTCTTGTCTAGGGCCGGTGCATGCATTGCTGCATATACGCATGTCTGATGAGAACAATATTTGGTATCAGCTATCACAGACGGTTTTTACTTACAAATCGTCTATGATTATCAGCAATCACAGATGATTTTTAGTTATAAATCGTCTGTGATATTTACACCACAGACGGTTTTCGAACCATCTACTGACCCATAAATTCAAACGATTCAGAAAACCGTCTGTGATGATATTTTTGAATCCTCTGTAATCCGGTTTTCTGTAGTTTTGTGAGATCCCAACTTCTGTATACGTACAAACTTTGCTCGTAGCTGTGACTCCATATCGGAGCATCGATCGGCTGTGCGCTTGATTGGGCGGTTCGGATCGTCCCGCTTGTAGTGTGCTCGATCACCAGTCAAAAATCTATCTGCTTGTTCAGAACTTGGCATAATTGTATCGACTGTTTCCCTTCAGAACTTTTGTCTCTACAAGCAAGCATGCTTGTATAAAGTTGCTTCTTCGATGCTTCTTTATGCTAGCATATATAATATTTCTGCGTAGATATTACATAGATCGATCTTTAATCTACACTGCAACACAGTTAGCTACAAGTAGCTAGAGGTGGTAGTACCACAAGCAACGATGCAGCAATTGCTTTTGTTTGCCATGCGGGTAAAGGAATGCTCTGAACTTTTATTGTACCCATGCATGTACGCATTGCAACGCATGCACGCCCCTTGACGTGGACCACACATTCAAATGAAACAGAGGACTATTTTATATATATATATATATATATATATATATATATATATATATAATACCTTTTACTCTAGGTGTAATTACTTTCACCTTTAATATACCACCTAAATAAATTTAAAATACTCATTTATTACTTTACGTATACTCGTATATTAATTATAAGATACTCTAACGTGAACCATACGAAAAAATTACAAGAGAGTCTATAGTTTTTAGCGTATTTTGTAAATACATTCCTATACGCATATAAAAAGAGTATGTCTAAAAAAATACACATATCATCTCTGAAAAATTGTATATACCATCTAGATGATCTGAAATACTTATATACTATACATACATACCCTCCGTTACGTAAGATACTTCGTACGTTATGAGATTAGACATAGAGAGTAATTAAAAAAGCTTCATATATATACATATGTGCGTGTATATGTATGTGTGTGTGCGGCTTTGCTGTAGCTAGGTGCTTCTTTTCAGTACAAAGGCCAGTTCTAACTGCCGTAGACTTGCAGGTGACAAGCTTTAAGTATTGTGGTGAGTAGTAATGGCAGCACCAAAGATAAAAGAAACCGAGATTGAGAGAGAGAGAGAGAGAGAGAATCACCATGGCAACCATGCATGCGCAGGGGTGGAAAGAGAGATGGAGGGGCCCTGATGCTTGGTGAAGGTGGCTATATTGCTACAAACATGGGTCTGTTTGAAGTGGTTGTGACTTATGTTTTTTATTGAATTTTTTAAATTTTAGCTGTTTGCGATACAGATTACGGAAAGATATACTTATTTGTAATTTTGGATGGTACATATATTGATCTTTTAATGTGTACTACAATTAACTTGTAACTCCTATTTTTTAAAAATAATTTATTTAAAAATTTGATACTATAGCAAAAGCTAAGAGCAATTTCAATCAGACCCTATGTGCGCTTGTAATGTACCTGACTGGAAAGCAAGGCTGCATGCAGGATTTTGCAGGCTTGGCTAGGGTTTTTCTTTGGCCTTTGGGAAGTGTACTACATTTTCAGGAAGAGAATCTTTGCCAGTTATGAACAGGTTGCTCAAATCTTGGCATTGATGAGACTTCTCATCTACTATATGTTGTGCACATCACAACTTGTGAGCTTACAGGTACCTGTGGCCGGGCTAACTGGATTATCACTTCTAGCTAGCAAGCTAGGTCGATCTACTTGCATTCAGCATACATTTCTATCGGAGGATCACTTGGAATATTGATCGGTAATTTGCAAATTTTGATCTAAGCTTAACCTAGCTAGAAAATCTCTTGAACCAACTCTTCGGTGAAGAACCACACATGTCAACTCCATGGTAATTAATTAACAACGGTCGCGTGACAATATTTTCTGTTGAGACAGGATATTAGTCTCTATTTGGTGGACAAAAACTTGTCTACTCACAGTCAACATTTGCGAAAACAAATCTCAGCAGAATATATATAAAAGGAGTAGTTGGTGGTTTATTTGCCTCTCTTTCTATCTCTCTTACAAATTATTGCGAAAAAGTAGACAATTGCTTTTGCACTTCCCTAAAAAATCTCTAACAATAACAGAAAAAACTATCATTAACAAACAACTTGACTTCTAACAAATTTTATTTTTATCCTAACAACCTCTCTTCTTGCGGTCCTATTCTTTTCGTTGTCGTCGAATGAAGCTGCCTATCCCAGCAGTAGTGGGTCAAATTTGGCAATGAGCGACGTGACACAAGCTTAATACTGCATGTCGGGCGTGGTGGGTGTTAAGGGTGGGAAAAAAAAGTTCGTTAGTGAGGTTTGTTGGTTTGATTTAAAATTATTTTAATTACACTTGTTAATTAGTTAAATATTGAAAAAGTCGATTTCAGATGAAATTAGCTCGTTAGCTCAATTCTAAAAATAATTTTAAACTATCAATAAAATGATATTAAATCAAATTATGTGAATTTAAAAAAAAACTCGATAAGATGAAGAGTTGGCCCGATATCCACCCTGTGACATAGACCAAGAGCAGCGGAGAGGCCACGTGGTGCTAAAGCTAAGAATGTGGTCTAGGTCGAGCACAGCGGTGAAGGCGCGACATGAATCGGGGTGGAGCTCGATCGGGTACCATTGTTAGTGATATACTTTAAAGATAATAATAGAGATGATTATATCACTTCTATGACACTGTTTAGCTTTCGGGTTTACTATAAAATATACAGAGGAATATGAGCGATCAAAATAGAATTTGCCCCTCCTGTATAACAGAAGAGATATATCTAGACTCCTTGATGTGGTTAGATTAGACTCCTCGATGTGGTTAGATTAAGGAAGTGCAAGGTCATACCGAATATGGTTGAGAAGTTAATCACAATTGAGTAATCCACTACAAGTTCGAGTGAATGATCAAGCTATCATAGGATGTCACGCTTCTCGTCTTGAATTCGATCTGGTACCATGAGGCAAAGGAATTGGTACAAAAGTACTATATAGGTTCGTCCGATATGATCTTTATGTATGTTTAGGAGTCCTTATGTCCTGCTAAGGATTGCTGCTGACTTATGGACCGGAAAGAAGTTTTCAGCCCATGGTAAAATATATATATATGAATCTATAGGGTCACACACTTAATAGGCTGAAAAGATAAGGGTCCAGATGATAGTCTCTAAGTGGGATACGATATCTACTCGTATCAGATAAGGATCCAATTGAAGGCTATATAAGGAGAGGGCGGGGCTGAGGGAGGTATCCTGAAACACACCCATTAAAACCCTAGCCGCCACCTCTCATAATCCCTACTATGCACGCTGGTGCTAGCACACCGATGTATGATGTTCCATCCCTGGGCGTGTGGAACTCGGTAGAGGCGCTACTACAACTGCGGTGCTGATCGAGATGATCACGTAGAGGAGACGGTTGGCCGGAGGATGATTGATTACTTTCACTATATCGACGCTCTTTTCGTTGAATCGGTTGCTTCAACTCTACTTTTGCTGCACTACATGTCTAGTGGTAACGATCTATGATCTCTTACTCGCATGGCATTCTGGTTTACGCGGTAGAAAATTTTAATTTGCGCTAGCGTGGCATATTCATATCCCAACAGCCATTACAGAGCCGAGGGTGAGGCGCGTAGGCCAAGATCGCTAACAATAACTCAATGTATGATTTTCTATATTTATAAAAAATAACAAGCCTCTAAGATTTGTATGTTCTTTCCTACTCAATGCATAAGTTGCTAGCATAAACTACATATATATGGCACCAACTATCTGATGTGTGGCACACGTCCAGACATGACTGAGCACTTAATGTATTGCTAACTGTCTACAAAATACTTTCATTTGTAAGCCACCAAAGAACATCCTCTATAGGATTGGAATAAGAACTAGTTAGTTGCTGACAGTGAAATTGCTTGGCCTCGGACAAGTCTAGGTCCCAAAACTTCCATGCTGCATGCCCGGTAAAGGCCAACCATCACATCCATGCTAGCTTTGAGCAAGAAACCTATACATAGTAGCATGGTTACAAAATTTGTCTCATCTTCTTGGTGGAATCTCCCACAGGTATCTGCGATTTTTTTCTAGACGTCTGGAAATTTTTATTTGTAGAACTAGCTCTCTTCTAGTCCTCGTGCTCCTGCCCCTGGCACCAAGCACGGCAAGTCACCTGCCCCCGGTGGAGGGCAAGGTAGGAGGAGCTTCCCACATGATTCGTCTTTGCGTGTTGTTTTTGCTCGTCATTTTCTCCCGTACTCGGCTATTTAAATGTGCGACAGACCAGGTCCTTATGACTAGGTTTAAGCACTTTCCTTGTCTCCCTCTCACACTCTCTCACTCATGCATTCCCTCTTCTCTATCGTGAACCCTAGGAGCGGCGACAAAGGTGACTCAAGCGCCACTCACTTAGTGCTTCTGGCATGGGTTGGATCTTCACCATCGTCGATTCCAGCCGGGAGAGGCAAGGTGCTTGCAAGCTATCGGTTACCCAGATATTTCCAATCTAGCCCTCCTTCTAGGTGAATTTGGTTGTTCTTCGTATGGATTTTATTGGAGTGCTTCTCGCCATCTTTCGTGCGACTGAGAGTGTGTTCATGTGGTCCAGGGCTGAATGGGGTGGTACATCATGTTCAATGGCCAAAATCCAAGGTTGCACTTAGTATATGACATGAGAACTTAGTCTCTTACACACAAAGCACTGAGTAGATCCTACAACACTAGAAGCTTTACCAGTTTTGATTTGCATTATTTCATTCTCTTTGATGGACTAGCTTTGTTGGACCTGGGGGCAGGTTCTTGAGCCATTACTTGTGCAGACGCAAGACCAGAAGTGATGGACACATTTACCCTAGACTGAGCACTTACTGATGCCACTACTTTGTTCTGTTCAGTTCACGGTACTTCGTACAGAGCCAGCAATGCATGTTTGCGCAGCGCCGTGACCCGACGAGGCAGCTTTGTGTGGCGACATGACCGAACAAGGTAGCTTTGTACAACAACAAGACTAAACAAGACAGCTTTGCGCACTGACATGACTAGACAAGACAAATTTGTGCACGGTGCATGTCCTCGCGGTCAAGGGTTATGGACGGAGACATATTGAAGTCTATTAAGCACCTTGCCCACTGAAGACTGCTGTCATCCTTTGTTCGGTGGTACAGCCACCGGCGCAATCCCACTTGGTCTTGGTAGAATTTGCTGAGAATAGCTTTATGCACCTAGATCGGAGCACGAAGTTGACACTCCCTAGGTTGGAGCACTGGCCCTCATTGAGCTTCTTCGGCTGGAACCAGATGTTGTGGAGAAAGACAAAGAGTGCCAGGCTTGGCCACACCGTCTCCGCCCATGAAGCACAACTGTAGATAGCAACCAGACGATGTCATTGGGAGTCAACTGCGTAAGCTCCAACTCGTACAACCGAAGGACTTCGTTGACGAAGGCTGTGGTGGGGATTCGGAGCCTGGTGTCAAAGTACATAGTGAAGACGATGGTCTACGACTCCATCGGCTAGGGCTCCGTCTCACTAGTGGTAGGCAAACGAACCACCTCATGCCCCGAGACCTTCCCATCATGCACCAATGAGCGAATAAACTTGTCGGTTGCCTAGTCGGCCCCAACATGTTCGTGCTAACGCCGTTTACCTTCTCTGTCGTGCTCCACCACTTGCTCACCATCGAGAAATAGCGCTCCATGAGCTCGTACTCCACCTCCATGATCGACAAACTGCCACGGCCGGACGAACCGCCGCCACTAGATGAACCGCCCGCAGCGTTGTGATGAGAACATCGGTTGCAAGCACATACCATCTTCATCGCGCAAAAGAAGGGGAGCGACGACGGTTGGTGGGGTTGCCAGTGATGCGAATGAGGCAGAGGGTGGCGAACAAGAAGAGTTAAAGCAGTGGACGGAGGAATAGCAAAAGCAAGAGCACCCAGAGGCACAACGAAGAAGAAGAATGCACGGCAACAGCCCGGCTTAACAAGAACAACGCCATTTAAGGCGCGCGCCTCTTCAGACATGCCTTGGGAACCGACGAAGCGCGAGCCGACAACGCACGATGCATGGACCACACGTGAGATGTGTCCTGCGTCACAAGGATACAGCGCATAGGCCAACCACCCAATAGGCCGAAGGGATGAAGGGAGCCAAAAGGCCTGACAACATGGTTTCGGCTAACCCTGGCAGGAGTCCGTGGCTGACTGACATAGCACGGCCTGTGTTCGGCTAACGGGAAGAACTGGCCGTGGCGACCATTTGCGCAGGTCTGCCTGCTGCCGACTAGCTAGTCCTCTACGCATGCGGTAGTATTCTGGGCAGAATCCATGAATCGAGGGTGCAACGGGATCGAAGGAGGTCAGAAAGGTTCGGGAGGAAGAGTCCAAGGCGAGAGCATCGGAAGCATAAACTAGCTATCATAGGACTCTGATGCTATTGCTGCTAACCGGCCGGCCAGGCGGATCTCATGCACCCTTCGGCCTGTAAAGAGTACTACTCTGCATGGTAGCTACTTGTTGTGGGGTTGCAGCATTAGCACCCGCTCTCAAGTCCTAGCTAGGGATCTATCTCTTGTTCGAAGTTCTATAGGTACAGGAGAACGAACTAATTCAAGGCCAGCTCATTTGGATTTAAGATTTTGATTTTTAGTTTATTTTTTACTATTTATAATTTGAATCTTTTTTATTTTTGGTTTTTCTGAGCTTTTTTTATCGTTTTTTATATATTCATTAGTATTATGCGAGATGGACTAACCTTTTTTTCTTCTATTTTTAGATTTTTTAAAATTAATTACGTTAAATAAGCCATCGTCAGCTACACTTTAATTTTAATCAACTACATTACAGTTTTAACCATAAATCACTGAATTTTAGCCTAATCGATGGAACTGTAAGAAAACCTGCTACCTACGATCACAAAACATAGCAGCATCGAAACCCAGATTTCTCCTGACGGTCAAGGGCCATCCCTGACGTCTTGTGGCCGTCAATGAAAATACGGGTCTTGGTAGTGTACTGATGTTTTGTATATTGACAAGGTATTTCAAACTTTATATTATGCTAATTAATATGTTTTTTCCTAAATATAATGAGATGATAATTCCGCGAAAGCATTTTTTTCAAAACATGTCTAGACATTATTTCCCATATATATCCAATGTAAACATGCGCAAAGGTACATATATATTGTTCTGAAAAAAGAAGAAAACATACTACTATATGCTACACATACTCTCGACCCTTGAGGCAACTTGAGCACATCCATAATTTGATGGTCACGAGAGGAAATGCACGGTATATCTTCTGCCTTGTTGAAACTGGAGCATAGGAATATGCTTTAATTTATCCCTTCCTTTGAGTTTAAGATCTGATCGTTTCGGTTTTTTTCGGCTTCAGCTTCTAGCTTCAGCTTTTTTTTCACTATTCATTACATTATCCACTAACTCAGCTACAGTATTTTTTCAGCTAGCTACAGTATTTTTTCAACCAAAAGCCATCGCTATTCCGATCACCCCCTAAAGGTCAAATGGGTTTACGACACGTAGGATAAATTACAGCGCATGCCGTTAGCTGATTGGAAGGACTCCGTTAAACTAATCTCACTCGCCTCGTTCTGATAAAAGCTTTTAAGATGGGCGTAGGTGTACGTGCCATGTACAGGCATGCATGCTCTCAATTGCTATGTAGCTCCGAGCATGTACTAGCGTGATTTGTAAGATTGTCACCTAGAACATGAAATAATATGAAAAAAAAAGATGAAAAATAAAGAATTGAAGGGTATGTTTTTTTAGCTTCTCGAAACGGTTTTTGGTTTTTGCTATAGTACTTAACTTTTAAACAGAGTATTTTTTAAGATAGAGTCTACAAATTAATTATAGTACACGTTAAAAACCCAACATCTGTACCATCCAAAATCGCTAGCGAGTATCTCTCCGTAATCTCTATCGCAAACAGCTAAAATTCAAAAATTTCAGCCAAAAGTCATAAGCCGCAGCCAAAAAGAACATGCCTGAATTGTCTTTCATACAACAATTGATTATAGCATGAGAAATAACACATATTATGTTATAGAGAAGCTGTTTATGAAGATATATAAAAAACTTATTGTAAGGTTGTGCTTATTTTGGGTTAAACCAGCTTCTGCATCTGGTTTCTTTTTTTTTTCACTATTTAGTAATTTCGTCTTTTCTGTTTTTTTAGATTTTTGGGATTTTTTGCTTTTTCTTTTTTTCCGTATTCCTTTGCATTGCTGTGATAGACTAACATGTTTTTTTCTATTTTTTTAAATTTAATTATGTCAAATAAGTCAACTCAGCTACAGTAAAAAAAATCATAATTCAACGTCAAACTGAGCTCTATCTAAAAGCTATCTTTAGTACTGGTTATAAATAATATAAAGTATATTATAGATAATAGTTATTTCTATCATTATACGTGCCCTCATGCTTAGTGTTGATCCTGTGCATGCATGCCGGCCAGCCTCTGCGTTGTGCCGCGCCCTAGCTAGCTGCTCACCATCCCTGCGCAGACATGTCACGCATCAGCCCTAGTCTTTTAATTTTACCTATGCTATGCACATCTGCAGCCATGAAAAAAAAACCCTAACCGGCCTGCGTCCACACCACACCCTTCACCGATCGCCATGTATCTGGACACGCATATATGGATCTGGAGTGGTGTATTCTCTTCCTCTACCTCTATAAATACATGCCCATCCATCTCCCAAGTCCCAACCAACACTTGACACAAAAACAAAAGGTCTTGATTGAATCTAGCTAGCTTTTTTATTCTCCCTTCGTTTCTTTCTTCCTTCCCTTTCCCTTCTTGTGCTGGTCATGTTCTTGGTGAAATTCATGATCACCATACAACCTTACATATGTAGCTTCAGCTGTTCTCCTTTTTGAAGACTCAGTTCTTCTCGAGTCTCCTAATTCGTTTCACATGTACCTTGTCTTAGTTTGAAACCTCTTCCTTTCTACACTAAACTCTTTCTTGAAAGAGTGAGAGGCCTTCCTTGAGAGGGAGAGTGTGGGGTGATGATCTTGGATGCGTGATACACGATGCTCATGTGAATGAGTGAAGCTGCCAGCATGATCTAGCTTTGATTGACAGTACTATTGGCATACATTCATCATCACATGTGTGCATGTTTCTATGTGTAAATCATTGTTAGATCATGCCTGACAGCCTCATTTCTTCACAATATTGGGCATATGTATATGTGCAGAAGGGTAAGTTGAAGTGCTCCTCTTTAACTCAGCTTTAATTATGTAGGTTTTTTAGGACTTTGGAGTATGTGTTTATGTCTTTGGGAGGCATGGTGGAGCAAGCAAGGGAAACAGATTAATGTATATGTCATCTTTTTCCGCAACCTTTTCTGCTTGTTTCAAGCAGTTAGTGTGGGGGATCACTTCACCAAGAGTTTATGCACTTGTATATATATCATAGATATGTTTGATTTACAGTAAGATCACTGGTAAAATGGAGCATAGTTTAGTGGCCCCACCTGCTAGCTAGCTGTATCTTTGATAATAGATAACAAGTTTATTTATTTAATAAAAGTAAGCACTGGGCCACGGCTACCACTATAGCTTTAACTAATGAATTACATGATGATTTGATGAGAGCTAAATGTACTGAGTTCCTATACTACTACATAGATCACAATAACCAACGTGGCTTCCTTATTCCATTCGACTATCTTAAGATTACTCTGAATCTACTAGCAAAAAGGCAAATGATTTGGAAACCACATCAACGGAAACACCATTGAGACAGGAAAATAGGAACATAGAAGCCATGTTCCACAATAATATATATATATATATATATATATATATATATATATATATATATATATATATATATATATATATATATATATATATATATATATATATATATATATATATATATATATATATATGGTTCTTGTTTGCAAGCTAGTGCTATTAATTTATAGTATACATATATATCACATGCACTATATATACAAATAGTATTAGTAAGATATATATAAAGTGCGGTTGTGTATATATTCGGTTGATTCAACTAAAATACCAACTAGCATCATTGTGTATTCTAGGCTTAAAAACTGAGTAGGGACATATATATCTTGCTAAAAGACACGTGTACTCTTTAACTAGTATAGATTAATCAAGTAATGAAATTGTATATATATATATATGGTTCTTGTTTGCAAGCTAGTGCTATTAATTTATAGTATACATATATATCACATGCACTATATATACAAATAGTATTAGTAAGATATATATAAAGTGCGGTTGTGTATATATTCGGTTGATTCAACTAAAATACCAACTAGCATCATTGTGTATTCTAGGCTTAAAAACTGAGTAGGGACATATATATCTTGCTAAAAGACACGTGTACTCTTTAACTAGTATAGATTAATCAGGTAATGAAATTGTACACGTGTACGGCCAATTCTGTCCAACTGTGCATATTGTAGTGCATGCTTCGTTCTTTCGGAAGTATACGAAGTTTTAGAAACATGCAGTTAAATCTCTTTATCTTTTACCACTAATATATTAAAGGCTATTTATATTAGTCATATAAACATGGTACCACCATATTTACGTCGTATATTCTTGAACAGAGGAACAGAGGATATATAATTAGCTCCATTATATGGAATAGCTAGCTAGATTAAGAAAAGATTTAGATTATAACGAAACCCTTTGTATAGATGTTTTTTTGAGGTGAATTACAACTTGTCTCTAAAATCTTGATTTTTTTATTCTAGAAATTGTTTTGAGACACTTCAGAAATTGGGTCATAGTTTTTCGTCTAGTGACGATTTCTAAAGACGTTTCAGAGACACACAGGCTATTGTCTTGTAGAGATGTTTTTCTAAACGCTTTCTGAACCGCCAACAAACTTGTCATGTAAAAACGGTTTTGGGATGTTTTCTATCACTCTAGAGAGGTTTCTGAGGTGGTTGACATATGTTAATAAACTACATATAAAGAAAATAAAAAATATATATAATCAAATGCGCATTGAGATTGAGATGGTTATTACGAGTTACCTACAACTTGCTTTCCCATGAGGGAAAGGTTTGAATACTGGCTCTTGCACAGTGCGCACGTTTTCCCATGAGGTAAGGGTTTGAATGCTAGTAGCATGTATATCTTTATACACAGCAATAACAATATCTTTTGTTTCAAATAAGTTATAATAATTTAAGAATGAAATATTCTTAAGGTCAAAGTGATAAGACTTTTAAAGACCTATAATGTTAAAATCTTAAACTATACAACCTGCCAATTAAATCGAGAACCTAAAAATCTGAATCCCACTTCCTAAAATCTGAATAGCCAAATGTGTACGACGAGATTCTCATTAGGAGATCACTCTGCTGCTAGTTAATTAGCATGTACAATATACTGTTAATACATCTCCTAAATGGAATATAAGTTTGCTCGATCTCTAGCTCTGCCATTCTGAGTAGCAAGACAGTACATTCCGATGCATATTTATATACACACAACTATTAATTAGCTCTGCCATTCTGAGTATAGCATGCTATTTGATAGATCAATTTTGTATGAAATCATGACGATATTACGTTAATAATACATTCCGATGGGCCACTTACGTTACATTAATAATCTAGATATGTATTTTAAAAATATAATAACATAGATGACACGTCTAAACAAATTTAGTAGCCCTCGATATATTTTACTTTTCAAAAAAAAATATAAGTCATATAAAACCCTCTAGTGATCCCTATATAAAATATCGGGTTCGTTGCACGAGGTATATAATCCTTCAGTCACTTGGTGGCAAGCGTGCGTGCCATCCCGCGGAGTATTCACAAGAATTTTGCAAAAATAGAGCAAATTTTCTAGAATCTTTTGTTTTTCGAATTCATTCCATCCGAACCAGGCCTCAACAGGCGGATGCAGTATACTGTATAATTCCTTTTTGGTACTTGTTGGATGTACGCATGCATGCCGATCGAACAATGCTATACATAAAAACTTTTGGTGTACTACATGCATACTAATCTTGATTAGTCCCTACTGATTTTGGCTTAAAACCAGCTTCTACTTCTGGTTTCTACTTTTTTTTTCACTATTTAGTAATTTCGTCATTTTCTAATTTTTTAAATTTTTTAGTCTTTCTTGCTTTTTCTTTTTTTTCTTGTATTACTTTAATAGGCTAACATGTTTTTTTTCTATTTTTAATTTTTTTTATAATTTAATTATACCAAATAAGCTAACTCATCTATAATAAAAAATAAATTAGTTACAGTAAAAAAAGCTATAAACCAATGTCATTCTAAACGCTCCCTAGATGATGTAGATTAATGGTAGTTATTTGATCATTAGTGAGAACAAGTATAGGAAGTTACCAAAGGCTGAGATCATTTTACTACACATTGTACAAAGCTGTTAGTAATAACGACAGTAGCTCTACAATAATTGAACACTAGCACATTGCTATCCTCTGTATATTCGGCCACTGTCTTCTTTTTCATTCTCATAAAACTAAAGTGCTGTGTGTACAAATTTTCCTTTCTGGAACGTGGACATGAAAAAAAAAACTCTCTACCCACCAAATTAACTACTTAAGTACTTATATATGCCCTTTGTCATCCTTATAGGAAACGAATTTGTCGCAACCAACCTAATAACTTAACCCCAGTTCTTCAATTTTACTAGCAAATACATATCTTAACTACAACAAAAATTTTACAGCACATTTAATTATGCAATGTAATGTGTGGCACAGCATCTACATCTTTCTAGTTTCATCAGAAGACTTACAAAATTCTGCAACACTCAGATAGATGGACCATCTATCTCCATTTGCATGTAAATACAACTCATGTGTCCGGTAGCAGTTCATTTACACTGCAGCAGCGATTTTCACATTGCTAGTAGCAGTATCTCTCTCCTCACTCCTCCAACCCCAAGGCTTATCCCAACAAACATCGTACGAAAAAGCAAGGGAAAAACTATGAGAGAGAAATTCTCAGTTTCTCACCGGTTGGCCTTCTACGAGAGATATATGCAGCCACTTGCTGCTCTCTTCTCCAATTATTCCCATCTCTCTCTCTCTCTCTCTCTCTCTCTCTCTCTCTCTCATGGCTACCTAAGCTTCTTCTTCTTCTTCCATGAAGGGCAGTGGTGCACCACAAGTTGGTGAAGCTGCCAGCTTGATCTGACGATCTATCTAGCTCTTTCCTGTGCTATCATCGATGAATTTATATAGGATGAGGGGAAAGAGAAATCGACTGATCAGGTCATGCTGGAGTTTCATCCGCTGGTGGGAGCACAGCTAAAGAACCCTAGATTTCGTAAATCGATGGATCTCGTCATGTTCTTGAAGTGAACGCATGGGATCTTTAAGGTGAGATCCAACTCGTCACTGCGTGTGTTGATGATCAGGCCATGCTTATTTCTATGTAAGTTGATTCTATGGAATTAAGTAAGGATCCTATCCATCACCTCTCTCTCTCTCTCTCTCTCTTGCCTTCACTTTCTTTCTTTCATAGAAAGGATTTTGATTTTTTTCCCGGAATTAAGGTTGTTTTGTTTGGATCTTGCGTTTATTTCTTCCATCTTCTAGCTCTCCTTGCCTCTTATTTCTTTTCCCCAAAATATTTAAGAAATAAGAACACCGCGCCGGTATCATCTTAATTGATCTTTGGGACTTGGAATCTAGGTTGTGCCTCAATTTGCATATATGAGATTTGATCTATATTCTGGGTATAGCCATTGGCATTTTTCCATTGTGCAGGTACATGTCTGTGTTTACTGTCAATTTCTTTTCTTATGTGTTTAGCTGACATTCATAGTCAACTAAGTATATATTCATCTCGTCCTCCTAATTGCAGGTTTGTTTCCTGCAGAAGATCTGCAAGAAGAAAATGCAAACCAACTGTCCAAGTAATTCTCCTTTTCTAGCTATATTTGTAACATGACTAATGTCCATTAACCTTAATATCTTTGTTCCAATGCGTGTTGGCCGGGGGTATTACTTTTCATTTGCTTTCAGTATATACTTTCACGTGAATGCAACAGGAGCATCAAATTTCATCAATCAAGAAGTAGATCCAAATATTTTTGCCACATGATTTTTTTTTATTGGCTTCTCTCGACTCCAATCTCGTCACACATCTATTCTTATTGAATCTCGTCACACATCTACTCTTATTGAATCTCTTTTAATTTAATTCCCCCACGAACATGGGACATTATCAATTTAGCGCAATATGTGTGTCAATAATCTTATCTAGGTGAGAGTGCGGGATTACTGATTCTTGTCATCGGTGGCTATGATTCATTGTGATCTTGTCAACAATAATGATGATGGAAATATCATAGTAGCATCAAAGGGATATGATTCATCTTGTTACTTAAGGAACAAAAGGGAGGGGAAAAGAAATACGAAATGTGTTTCCATGTCCTAGAGAATGGATTATCAATGCTTGCTTGCAAGACGTCTACAGAGAGATCAGTGGTAGTACTACAACCGAATGATTGCCTCTTGCTTGAGGGATGAAATTGCTGTCCATCTTTTCATGACCCCTTTGCATGATTGTCCACACTTTTCTCCTCTTTTGGGCTTTGTACCATGGGATACTCACCCCATCCACATTCCCATATAGCAAAAAATTGATTTTTCTCTTGAGATTTTCTTTGCAAGGACAGTCCTATCTGTCTTGGTATTTCACTTGCAAAGAAGGATATCTCCCTCCCTCTCTCTCTCTCTCTAATTATATAGCTGCAACTTTTTGTTGGCATCTCTAACCACCTCCCTCCCTCCCTCTACCTCATGCCATGGCTATCCAAGTACATTTGTCACCTTGCATGGTCCTTTGGAAGATTCATGGGCCACACACACACGCATGCATAGCTCCAAGCCCTCCTTTATTGTGATTTGGTCAGCTATGGCCGGTTTGTTGCAAGATGCCCACAAGCTTGTCCCCTCAATCGATGTCATGTTGTGCAGCTTTTAGGGAGGAGATATGCATCGCGTGTCCTCTTCCTTCCTTGCCCATCCCATCACGCAAAGTTTGGAGCCATTTCTCTCATGATGATCTGCGCCGATCTCCTCGCAGTCTCGACCGTGTTGCCGGCCATGCGATTGTACATGTGGCTCCAAAAGCTCGCCGGCTTTGCTCGCCGGCCTTTTGTCCCATGCCTTGGCTTCGTCCCAAACCGTCGTCGTCTTTTCTGTCTTGTTTCCTTTGCACACGAGTCAACGGTAATGGTTATGCGATACCTTGCCTATCGCTGTTGTTGCATGAGAACTGATCACATGTATCAACTGGAGATACATGTAATTAGACTTGTAAAAAAAAAGTTACAAAATAGTAGGGTGAGATTTCACTGGAGAATGTAGACTTGTGAGGGACAATGGCTGAAGAGTAGTTAAGGCATACTAGTTGAGGAGAACGAACTAATTTCAGAACTAGACCTCAGACAGGAGTTATGTATGTTTGGCGAAGATTAATGGACAGGCCAGGAAATATATCTGAGATGCGTATAACTTGGATTATTTTTTTCAGCCTACATCAAAGTATTGAATTGAACTTCCATGAAAGAAGCCAGATGCAGATCAAACGAGCCAAGAGATGTCACAACGTCTTCCTGATGAGCACGGACATGGTGGAAATTCATGGTCCACGGCTCGACGCACTTTGTATTTTCGTCCAGGTGCGGACGCATGCAGTTAAGCTTGGCGTCCTTCCTACAATTATAGGTTCTTACGTACGTTGCTTACTTTTGTGATTGTTGGGTGGGTTTTCTTTAAACTCTAGATTGATTTTGTGAAAGATTTTTCGGTCTATCTTTTACTCCTCTGTCTTTTTATGGTGCTGCTCACAATTGTATTATGAAGTTAGAGGGCAGGTAACTATTTACAGGCTCCACTTCCAGATGTTACAAAGTGACTCATCTATTTTCGGTATACCGTGAGACTCCTGAATCATGTCACCAACCACGATAGACAGATCAGTTCTATGAGTCTAAAATATATTAGTTCTTAGCACACATATGTGAGTCATACGTCATGAACATATTATTTATGATATCAATTCTAATTTGATCATGTGAGTCAACA
Organism: Melocanna baccifera; assembly: GCA_036346265.1. Classification (NCBI taxonomy): domain Eukaryota; kingdom Viridiplantae; phylum Streptophyta; class Magnoliopsida; order Poales; family Poaceae; genus Melocanna; species Melocanna baccifera. The sequence goes on along the minus strand of CM070709.1, from coordinate 1,166,197 downwards.
ATCTGCAGAGCCTATCCTGCAATCGCCGCTGTAGTATTGCACGGTACATCTGGGTGAACGGGGCGTCACGCCCACGCAAGTCGGACGGAGCTCAATGCGCGAATGTGGGCAATGCGTCGTCGCGATACAATGGAGAGTCGGGGTCGGTGTCTGCACTCGGTTCCCGTCGATCCGGCAAGGAAGTCCGTTTGTGGGCATTGGCTGAAACCCCCCATTGTCAAAGCCTGAGATTGCATTGGATTCGCCATTTTGGCTCACGGAAACAGGAAAAAAAAAGACAGGATCTTCTCGAGCATGGAAAATCACTTCACAGTTCACATAATTCCAAGTTGTAACACTTTGCAGTTCATGTTTAAACTACAGGCAATAAACTTCTCAATAAAAAGATTGAGTTCGTGCCTAACTGAACTTGACGTGTTCAATGTTCTAGCATTGTGGTTTCTGTAATTCCACCCTGAAACATAATTAATGGGCAGGGCATCAACTGCTAATGCAGCTCAGGAATGAAGAATGTGTAGTCTTGTAAACCAAACTGTCCAACAGCTTTTCTTTTCGGATGTGGTTTATGATTTTTTTTGTCCTAGCGTAAATATTTATACAAACAAACCGAATGCCAATAAGTCACTTCAAAAAAATTATTCTAATAAATCGCTTTGAGACGACGGCGAAGAAGCCATCCTATTTATTTATTTGAGAGAAGTCATAAGCCAAAAAGAACTCGGCCTAACCTGGTCCTGCATACTTGAATCCTCCTACAGTTGCGGGGAGAACAATCCTCGTATCATCCTGTAGATGCAATGCAAACCCGTACAAACAAAGCGGTCATCTGCATCCAGAGCAGGAAGGGCCCCAGCAATTCAAAGAGGCAACAAACAAGTTGGTCTAGGTCCTGAGACCTCCTGTTGATCTTCAGAATCTAGACATGCAAGAGGGCCAGATGATGTGTGTATTGCGGCTACAAAAGCACAGTAGCGATTATTAGCTTTTTGTGTATCAAAAAATAAGAAAAAATAGTAGAAAAACTCAAAAAAGTTTGAGAACAATGCTAAATCTTTTGAGACAATGCAAATAAATAAGAAAAAAAAAGTAAAAAAAAAGACCAAACAGCCGAAAAAACCTGAATTTTAGAAGAAAAAAAGCTAAAACTATTTAGAGTAGGTAAAGTTGACAATGGCAAGCCTGCTTTTGCTTTCAGCTTAACAGTCAAAGATTCTGTCCTGCAACAGTGGTGTTGTGAGTACCTGGTATAGTGACACCGTCATGTTCTTTCTTTTCCAGAGGTATTTTAGAGCAAACAGGCATGGAGCAGCTTAAGATTAAAGAGTAAATATTACAAAGAATAACATGCCACCTCAATCAGATATGAGATCAGCACAAGAGCTAATTAACATCAGAGCAAGCACTTATGATTTCCTGCAGCTACCACGAATTACAGATGCAGATGCTTGTTTGCATTGCCATTGCCACACCCCCTGAAGTTAAAACAAACAAACAAAAAAAAAAGAACAAAGAAACAAAACTTACAGGAGACAGAACAAAAGAAAGAACAAGAACACAGCACAAAGGTCACCTCTACTACCCCAGCTCCTCCTTTCTACGAGGGATGGAACCCCTTGCTACATGAGTCATTCCCCACATAAACACAGGCACACACCCCATCTTTAATTCAGTTTCTGCTCAAAGAGCAACAGTTACAGGAGTCTTAGCTACATGATCCTGCTGGTCGATCACTCACTCACAGCTTGCACCCAATGCCAATGCCCGTGCTGCCCGGCTGGTTGCCCGTCCTCCCTCCAGCATTGGTCCAATGTCAGTGTCACCGATAGATAGGACACAGAGACAAGGCATACAGCTAGCCATGGCTATGGTTTGTTTGTACTTTGCACACTGACTGAAATTCTTCTTGGTGATGGTCCCTGCAACATGCCGGCTCTTCATCTTGAGCATCACCTGCAAAAACGGCATGCATGATTCAGAATTAGGACTTCTCACACTAGTTCACAAAATTATGACAACTCAAGAAGGATGCAAGCAGATATACCACGTCCATCCGGTTGATGTATACAGAGGCAACCTTCCAATGTAAAGCTCCTGCACATGAGCAGCATCAGTATTCAGTACACTGCACAAATTTTATTTTATTTTTTGTGAGATAATTGATGATTTGCACCGTCTTTTGTTGGCATCAGCTCGTTTATCCTGTAGTTGATTTTAATTGATTATTTGCCCTATCTTTCACTGATTCATTGATCCTTTGCTCTTTCTGACAGGGTTTGGGGTTCAGTGTCTCAGCCTTTGTAGCACGGGGGAAGTATACACATGTTCTCAGCCGTGGAATGTTCGATCGAACGGTCAATTGATGGGCGCAGCAACTGCCACCTTGCAGATAAAGCATTCTGGCAGAATCCTGTCCGTACGTACGGGCCCACAGGGATGCCCAGCAAACGCGTTTGTGGGCTCTGCCGTCCACCGCCGGTCCACGGCCCAATAGCGTGGTGTACAAGCGAGCGCAAGCTGTGCAATTTGCTCAGCCCATTGCCTTAATTTGTCTCCACCTAGTAAATTCACCTAACTCTACCACTGAAATATCGTCAATGAACTATTAAAATATCATAGATAAATTATTAAAAACATTGAACCCAAATGCGTGGAGCATTGCCCCATCTTCTTAGAACTTGATGCGTGGAGAATCATCGATAAACTACTAGCGTGAGAATCTCGTAATGGGCTCATGGCGCCGTGTTTCTGCTCGTCTGAAACTGACCGAAAATAGCCAAACCGACAAAGAAATCTGAAACAAGGCGGTAAAAAAAAATGCTCTGAACCCTCAGCTGTCATTATCTGTGTTAAGTTACTGATCCACGACTACCTTTGCAGAGCATACATGGACGCGAATTACAGTCCCTAGCAGAGGCGGATCCAGTGTATAAAGATTGAGATCACAGGACCGCAATGAAATTTTCTAAATTCTATAGAAAATTACTGTTTATTACTGTTCATCAATAGAGATAACCTCATAGTGTAATATAGGTGACACCAATGATTTTCTCGTCTGGATCTGCCCTGGTCCCTAGCCAGTAATACCAACATGAGCAGCACCAATTGTTCAGCCCATTCGTTTCCTGAATTACTGCAGGTCATACTTCAGATCTACCGTCTATACACACAAGTACTATACTGCCAGCCAAGTTGGTAGAGGAGGTCAAGTAGCATGTATTGCCGGGTTAATTTCCTATTCGGATCACGGCTCATCACCTCAAAACCCTGCCTTTTCCGGAGTCAATGGAGGGAGATCTCGAGGTCGTCTTGTCACTTGTGTGTGCACCGTGTACGGTTGCTCTGCGTACTGCAGCTGGTAGAGCACCACCATTGTCTTCCAACCAACAGGCCATGTTCATGTCTGTACATGTGAGAACTGCCGATCGAGCCTAACGCGATGGCATGCAGTTCTCCCATTTGTTCTCGAAAAAAAGAAAAGAACTGGCAGGTCTCATCAGAGCCTAAACTTTGTAAGATCAACGAGATACATCTTGGTTCATTCCTTCTTAGCTGCAAAGAGGGCTTATGCCATGTTTGGAACACGGGGAGTTTTCCCAAGTTCTTGTGGGGATTAAACTGTTGTTGTGAGCTCATGCAATATTTTGTGTGAAGTTCCTGCGTTCCAAACAGGCCGGCTCATGTTTGTACATGTGAGAACTGCCAAGCCTGATGGAATGGCATATCTCTCCTATGTTCTTGAAAAAAGAAAAGAACTGGCAGGTTGCATCTTATGAAAGCAACAATGGACTGGGAAGACTGAGAAGATCAGATTTTCAGGATTATCTTTGCTTCAGATTATTCATTCAAACTGAATCAAAACCCTAACAAGATTAATTGCCCATCTTCAATGAGGGACACCAAGGTCCATTGGTCTGGTCCCTGCAGCTTCAGCCCCCTAGCCCCTGCCACAGGGTTCCAAGGTCCAGGCTAGCACATTAAACCCCCAGTGTCCACCACCCTCATAAACCCTGCAGCAGCAGCAGCTCCAAAGTTGCATGTACAGACCAAAAATTCAAAGGCACACATTACTATTCATCATCGCTCATCATCAGCACAAACCTGTGAAAGCAACCACTGAAAAGATTCAGGCTAAGCTTTCCATTGGATCATGAGCCAGAAAGTAGTTGCTTCAGAGGTGGTTAAGGAGCAGGCCTTGATACTGTACCATCTTGTGCTGAGTTGTGCCATGTGTGCCTTCTGGAAGACGAGGAGTACTATTGTTGCTGTTACTCTGGACCATCGATGAATCTGTAGTGCCCACATTGATAATGGAATTATTGATCATATACCCTCCACTTAGATGGAAATTGAGGATTTACCCTCCTGACCCGCGTGTCAGTGACCTACGATGACCCCACATGTCATTGAGTGGGGAGGGTAAATCCTCAATTTCCCAACTATGAGGAGGGTATATGATCTAAACCCCCCATTGATAATTGGGTTTCAGTAAAAGATACCACATGCAGCCTCTGACCACCCCCGTTAAATCCTCAAACTATTGTATTTTGTGATCCAAATATGATTGGGTCCGATTATTTCTAGTCGGATCTAACCACTGCTGGTCTTTCCGACCGCTTGAAGAGTTCAATCAGGTTTCGCTCAAATAATGCAAACTGATCGGAGGTTATGATTGAAATTATCTTCGTATTAGTAAAGGACTCTGCGCTGACTAGAGTTAGATGTGACTACTTGAGGTGCTTCCGACTACAAGTCTTCACTGTTATCTTCCGAGACACTCTGAGCGAGGTGTTGTTCCCATCTCTGAGAACGTTACTATTCTAGTTTCTGAGTAGGTCGCTTATTTTCTAGCCTATATATGTACCCCTGTAATCGCATAATTGAGATACACCGAAGTTCCCCGTACTTGTAATATTTTCTCATATAGTGAATTTCGTCTTCATACGTCGTGGGTTTTCCCGCAAGGGTTTCTTTTACATAAAATCCATGTCTCATGTTCTTTCGATCATCTATTTTTGTCGTGCATTTTACAACAAGTGGTATCAAGACACAAGGTTCAAGATAGTATTAGTCCAGGATCAGCTAGTGCACACAGCGGTAACATGGATAAATATCAAGCACAAATAATGATATTTATTAAATAAAAGAATATGGTCTTATGACACCAAAGTTTACAACATGCTCATTGCCAAAAATAGCAAAAGAAAATAACTGCGGAAGCAATTGAAAAAAGCGAAACTCAAGCCTGCCCACAAGCAGACAACAGTAAGACGCGGCTTAATCATCCCGGTCCTTACCGTAGTCGAAATTATCCTCTTATGAGATGATGAAGCAAGGGTGAGTACAAACTTATACTCCGTAAGTCACATCGAAAAATGCAATATAATGATAAAGGCAATAAAGATAGGTTTATATGGTTATTTAAGCATAAACAATATTTAAAGAAATATAATAAGTAGATTAAAATTACTAACTTTGATACAGAAAGTAAATACTGCAATTCAAAATATTAACATTAGTGCAGGTACCGACCTAGCACCAACCTAACCACAGGTATCCCACCCGGACCATTCTTCTCCAAAAAGATACCACATTTATAGCTAAAACCCTTTTATGAAAAACCAAGTCTAATTTATGAAAAATCTTACTTAGTATGCCCTTAACTATGGACACGGCTATCCTGGATAGTTTATACACTCTGTAGAAGTGATACAGTTTTACCTACAAGATATGAATAACTCATTGTGTCGGCCATTACACGTTTCGTTGGACGTGCGACTGAGTGACCTTAACAAGGCCTTTACAAAGCTAAGCCTTCAACCTGACCATGCCTCCACTAAAGTTTCACCCTAATAAGGAATCCACCAGATCGATGCCCCCTCTTATGCCATATGAGACTTTCCATAGCCTACGTCACGCTCACATTCAACCTATAGCGAGACTCTAGTCGGGATCCGCTAATTAATCAGTCAGGACTGTTCTATACCAGTCTTGTGGTAGTAGGCTTAGACTTTGTAGTAGTAGCTCACAGACCGATCCTTAACTTGACTTAGACTCAAACTACATACCCCTTATGCCTGACAATCAACATTATGTCTTTTAACAACAATTCATACCAGCACCCACCACCTATCCATTAGCCTAAGTTTAAACTAAGTTTTATATTTTGTTTTGAAATATTCCATAGACTTTCTTGACTCACCGAAGTCAAGAATGCATTTTAAAAATTTATCATTTCATGTGAAAAAAGTTATCCCAACATAAAGTTATATCTATGCAGGTCTAAACATTTGCTACAAAAATTCTTTACTCATACTAGTATACCAATTAGAGTTTTAATCTAACATAACAAGGTACAAGAATTTACAAAGTCAAAAGAGTCATAACAAATAGGTAATAACTAAAGTAAAACTGAATTTAAAATACAAGGATTACAAATTAAGCATACAATATAATTTAGAATTACATAAATTTATTTATAAACTGGAATCAACATGATTAAATATGTGTAACTTACCTTACTCTTCAGTTTGATATCATTATCATAAAATTCTCATAAATCATCGCAGTTTACACGTGAAAATAACTCTTTAAATTCAAATAAAATTCAAATGAACTTCAAAATTTAAAAATATTGCATATTTGAATAGATCTTGATTTTAGGTGAATTTAGAAATTTGAACAGGCTCAATCAGAGTTAGGATGAAGGAGAACGAGCCTCTAGAAGTTTAAATTCTAAAGAAAAAGAAAAATTAGGATTTTTAGAATTTATTTTTTTTACTAAAAAATGGATTTATAACGTCAGCATGGATTTTGGGAATTATGTTTCTAAAAAAATAAGAATTATGATGTCATGCTGACTGACACTGACTAGTGAGTCTAGTCTACTGTGGACCAGGTCCATAGACCATGGACCTGCTAAGGTGGCGGGGAGGGTGATGTGGCGTACACGTGATGGCTGACAGAGATGATTTGCTGATGTGGCAGCCAGGTGGCGCTGACGTGGCTTGGGAGGGCTTCGGGGGGCTGACATAGCATGCCACGTGGACGACACGTGGTGGCCATGTGTCTCTGTGCCGTTAGGTGGCATGCCACGTAGTTGCCACATGGGCGTGCGGTCTGATGATGCGGTAGCGTGTGGCATGGTTGTCGTGTGGTGGCGGGGCGTTGAGATGGAGTGCCATGTGGCGTCATGTGGCGGCCACCTTGGCTGTGTCGTATGACGTAGACACGCTAGCGAGGGGCAACGCGCTGGGACCGAGGATCACCACGGTATGGTCCATGGTGGCAGCCGTAGAGTGGCACGTAGAAAGAAGGGAGCGAGGGGAGTCTATTTGGTGCACAGTTGCATTACGGGAGGTGGTCAACTGCGAGGTGAAGCGGTAGCGGTGCTCAGGCTCTGGCAGGTGCGATACTTCGGTGGTGTACTCAGATGATGGTAGGGTCGTCGAGCTGCGCCGAAGCATGGGGAAGTTGATGGAGGTGGCAGCACTCCTCGGGAGTGGCTGATGTGGCGAGGATTGCTCACCGGCGATTGCCGAAGCTTCGCAGAGGTGGAAGCACGACACTGAGGCAATTCAAAGCCCGAGAGAGGAATTCGAGGGTGAGGAAGTGTGGTGTGGAGAGTGGGGGTGCTCGGTGATGGTTTAAATAGGGTTGAGGGGGAGGAAGTCGGGCGGGATTTCTCACCGGAGATAGTAGCAGTGGAATTTCGGTCGAAAGGAAAAAGGAAAGGAGTGGGGAGAGGAAAGGAAAAGGGAGAGGAGATTAGGGGATTCGGTCATAGCGGTGCACGGGGATTCCAAAACCGGGGGTGAACAGGGAAGGAAGGTCGAGGATTCGACAGGCTTCGGTCGCCGACGCAAAGAAAGAAAGGGGAAAGAAGGAAGGCGGGGCACGGCGGAGATGATGGACCTAACAAGTGGGACCCACCCGTCAGTGAGAGTGTAAGAAGGAACGGCAGGTCTGGCTCGATTCGAGCCTTCCACGTGTCTGTCAGGGAGGAGGGCGAGGCGGGAGCGGCAGGATGGCTCGCGCGACGACGTGGGATGATCTGTGCTGTCCACGTGTCGCCCGAGGAGATAAGCGGGAAGATTTAAATTTTTATTTTTTATTTTCAAAAGCTTAAAAAAATCAAATAAAGGTTAGAAGATAGCAGAAAAATCTAAATAAATCCAAAAAAAATTTCTATAAATTCAGAGAAAGCAAGGAACTCAAATAAAATATTTCAACTTGATTTGACAACAATTGCACAATATGAAGACAACTAGATTAACTCTATCAATCTCCTCCTTAATCTTGTTGTCTTTCGTCGATGTTCTGCACAGCAATTTTCTCTCTTATATCCATGAGCTTCAATCTTCTAAGTGACTTGGTCAGGATATTAGCAAGCTGGTCTTTTGTGTAAACATGCTGCACCTCTATCTTTTCTAATTCCACACATTCTCTAATATAATAGAAACGGGTATTGATGTGTTTGCTTTTGTCACAGTAGACTGGGTTCTTGCATAACACAATTGCAGACTGATTATCGATCTTCAGAGTTACATTCTCAACCTTCGTCTCTAGCATATCAGTCAACAATCATCCCAGCCATACCCCTTGACATGCTGTCGTACAAGCTGCAATGTACTCTGCTTCACACGAGGATAAAGCAACAACCTTCTACTTCTATGAATACCAAGTGATTGGGTTCGACCCAAAGAAAAACGTCATGCCCGAAGTACTTTTTTAACATCAGTGCCCTTTTCGACTGTTACTTGACTTACGACTGCTATAGTACTCGAACCGATCGTAGGCTATAGTGGTCGTAAGACATACTCTGGTCGTAGATTCAACTAGATATGAAGACAATGAGATGAACTCTATCAATAAAATGTCATATTGGACCCCTTGATTATATGCCTAGGTCCAACCAGGTTTACTTCCTGGGCCACAGGTCCAAGTGGGCTAGGCACATAAGCCCACGGGCTGCTTGTATGCAAGCTCTAAAGCAACAATCTTATTGAGTCTTCTTCCTCAAAAGGCTAGTCCAATAGATAAGATCTCCTTCACATTTATAAGTTGTGCTGTTTTCTTTCTCACAACCTATATGGAACTATTCCCAACATTATCCCCCTCACACATTGATTGTACACGTCTGCAACCATGAGGTTCAAGGAGATGTTAGGCGTTTGATCTCTTATACTAAATGTCAGATCGGACCCCCTAACCATATGTCTAGGTTCAATCGGGTTTACTCCCTAAGCCACAGGTCCAAGTGGGTTGAGCACCTAAGCCCGCGGGCTGTTCGTATGCAAGCCCTAAAGTTATAAGTGGTATTGGGTCTTCTTCCTACCAAAAAAAATTAGTCCAATAGATGAGATCTCGCTCACACTTATAAATTATGCTCCTTCCTTTCCTACAACCCATATGAGACTATTCCCAACAGTACCGTTGCGGTCATACCAGCGTGTAATCAATAGTACTACCAGTCAGACAGGCAAAACTTGGTTGTTGCTTATTGTTGATCCTATATCTCTATATTTTCCTTGTAGGAAGTGTAATATGATTGTAATGATTCTCATAAATATTTGAGTGAAGATCTAGAATACTTGAGAAATAAAAAAGCTTTTGTAATTATTCACCCTCTCTAATTGCGGACTTCAATCCAACAATTTTCCATTAAAAATCTGTATCTCTCGTTTCGGTCATTTATTTTCGATGTGCATTTTATAACACACACCATAAAATGCTATTAAGCCGCTAAGCTCATCCATCTCGTATGGGACCCTAATTAGCTGGGACGCACTTCTTTTTGTTAGTAATCATTTGTGGAGGGTACAAAATTATAGATATTTAACCCCATGTCCCTCCAGTTAATGTGTAAGAGAAACAGTAAATAGCTACTGAGCAATGCACATGCCAGAAACAGAGGAGATATGTGAGGCAGGAGATGTATCTACTCTCTAGTAGTGAGTCTGAGTCTAGAGTCTGAGTGAATGAATAATCCATTTCATATTAAGATCATTTAAGATCATTAGATCACTTCACACTTCTCAGAATTTTGCTGCTGCTGCTTTCATTCTGTCATCTCTGCAAGCAGCTGAAGCTACTGCAAAAATGCTTAATGGAGTAGTACTAGTGCTAGTAGCAGCAGCTGCTGCAGCTGCAGCCTTGTAGTGTTCTCTTCTGCAGATGGGCAAGGCGGCTAGGTGGCTCAGAAGCTTCCTGACCGGCAAGAAGGACAAGAAGGCCAAGGACAAAGCCGACAGCCAGTCGTTATCGTCGACGGTGCCGACGCCGGCGTCGACGCCGTCTGCAAAGGAGAAGAGGCGATGGAGCTTCCGGCGTCCGGCTGCGGCGGCGAGCGGCAAGGAGACGGGCACGTCCGGCCAGGGCCAGCTCGCGTCCACGTCGTCGCACTGTTTCTCGGTGGTGCACGTGGTGGTGCAGGAGCAGCATGCCGCTGCTGCGCCCGAGGTCGCGATCGCCGCGGCCATGGTCGTACCGTCGGCGTCGAAGAGAAGCGCCGGTGACGCCGAGGAGGCTGCGGCGATGAAGATTCAGTCGGCATTCCGATCGTACCTGGTACTTTCTTGCGTTGCACCGCTTCTGGGTTTGTGCAAATCTCTGAAGTGAAATGCGTGGCAATGCGCAGGCGAGGACGGCGCTGTGCGCGCTGAGAGGGATGGTGAAGCTGCAGGCGATGGTCAGGGGCCAGCTGGTGAGGCGGCAGGCGAACATGACGCTCCGCCGCATGCAGGCGCTCGTCGCCGCCCAGAAGCGCGCGCGCGCCGAGCGGCTGCGGCTCCTCGAGGACGACAAGCCGCTCACACGCACGCCACGGCCGCCGCCGAGCCGCCGGTCGCCGCAGCACCACCGCTCTCGGATGCCAGTGGTACGCACCAGAGTTCTCGAGGCGATTATGTAACGAAGACATACGGTGATTATGTGGGGTTGACCATGCAGGAGGCGGTCGACAGGGGCACGGAGGAGAACGTGAAGATTGTGGAGGTGGACAACGGCGGCGGCGATGCGCACGGCACGCCGAGGGCGTGCGGGCGGCGCAGCAGCAGCGGCTACTCGACGCCGCTGAGCCGCACGCCGGCGAAGGCCGAGCTGTACCAGAAGCTCTCGCCAACGCCGTCGGCGCCAACGGACGCGAGCGCGCGGACGTCGAGCGGCCGGTTCGAGAACTACTCAGTCTCCTTCTCCGTCGCGTCAGAGTCGAGCGGGCGCCACCGCGGCAGCAAGGCGTGCCACGCCGCCGATCACACGGCGCTGCTGTTCCCGAACTATATGGCCAACACGGAGTCGTCGCGCGCCAAGGCGCGGTCGCAGAGCGCGCCGAGGCAGCGCCCCGCGGTGGGGACCGAGGCTGCGGGGACGCCGTCGCCGTCGCCGTCGCTATCGTGCGAGCGGCCGCCGAGCTGGAGGGGCGGCCGGTGCAGGGTGTCCCTTGACCCGCGAGACCTTGCCGGCGCGCGCGGCGCCCCCTCGCCCAAAAGCTCCGTCGAGCGCATGGAGCAGCGCGCGTCGCAGGCCCGCGCGAGCTCGAGCGAGGCGTGCCCGTGGGCCGTGAGGCTGAACAGGTCGAGCGTGTCGCTCCCCGGAAGCGAGTGTGGGTCGTCGAGCGCGCGCGTCGCACGATGATCTGAAGTGAGGGCTCTGAAGTTTCAGTGACCTTAACAAAGCTTCTTCTTTGCTCTGCCTGAGTGAGACATTTTTTTAGGACACGTTGGTTGGTGTGTTTGCGTGTGTCACTGTGTCAGTGAGTGTGAATCAATGTAGAATATGCTTCTGCTTTGTTGCTTCTCTTGCGATAGTTTGGTATTTAAGTGAGTCGGTGTGATGATCTTTTCAGTAAACAAGTAATAAAGGATCGGAAATCTGTTAGTATGGGTGTGATTGGTTGGGTGGGTGCCCTTTAATCTATTTGCTTTGAGAAAAACTTATGCACGTTGTATCGTCTGAGCCAAAATCGATATGATAGCCTCCGGCCGTCGGCGCCACCCTCCTTCTTCAACTTTGGCACTACCTCTTCGCCTTCTTCTTCAACTCTGACTGTCTGACACCACCGTCCCCTCCTCTTTCAACTCCAACTCCGAATATACTAACGACGGATTCACCGTGGCCCCCTGAACGTAAAAGGAGGCCGGGGAAGCAGTGGGCGGTGGAGGAGTGCGGTGGGCGGCGATGGCGGCACACTGAACATTAAATTAAGCGGGGTGGTAGTGGTGGGGGAGAGGGAGATGGTGGCGAGGTCACCATCGGGTGCCGGTGGTGAAGGGGGCAGGGGAGGGGAAGGAGAGGTGTGGAGCTACTCCGGCGCCGGAGAAGAGGGGGGAGGGGGGAGGCGACACCGGTAATGTTAGCATGGCTTTAATTTTATCTTAATATATTCTAATAGCCATTAGTTTACCTTAATCCACGTTAACACATTTTAATATAACCTAACATGAAGTCAAAAAAGCCAGAAGCTGGAGGTATTTAGAACGGGCTTATACACCCTGCCAATCAGCCCTATCTTTTTCTTCTGGATTCTGTTTGTTGTTGATCTATACGTCAAAGACTCAAAGCAGTGACAAAGGCATATTTTTATCTGAAATGCGTAACCCAGAGCTGAAGGCGGATGCTCTGGAATTACGTAACCGGTGCAACGATTTAAAAAGGCGGATTTCAAATATAACATCAGATTTGATAAGGGGGCAAAGGCGGAAAAATCCCGAGGCGTAGGGGGGGTATATATGCAGAGGAGGGGGCCTCCTCACGTCACGCATCGTGCTCCGCGGAAGCCGGGAGGCCGGAGAAGCGAAGCGGAGAAAGTGAAGCGCTGGCGGAGTGAGCCGCCCCCATCATCATCGCCTCCCATCCGTTCCCCACCACGCCACGAGCCCTATCCCCGCGCGCACGTACGGGCGAGTTGGGTCGGAGATGGAGAAGGACGCGGCGGCGGCGGAGGCGGTGCAGCTGATCGACGGCGAGGGCGGGTTCGCGGGAGACGCGGCGGAGCGGTTCATGGCGGCCGCGGGCGTCGCCGGCTGCGGCCTCTCCTACGCCGTCGTCTCCATCATGGGGCCCCAGAGCAGCGGTACGTCCGCACGCGCGCCATCTCGATCCCCACCTCCGCGCGCCGATCGATCGAATCGGTTGGTTCGATGACTTCGATCCCGTGCGCGAATCGACCCATGCGCGGCGCTGGCCACCTGTTTGATCAAATGCTTAAATGCCAGCTCTCGTAAATTTCGCTGAACATCGGTAGGGCGGCGCGGCTCCATTGCTAATCAACAATGGAGTACATAATTGCGTTGATGACTGCGCATGCATTTGGTTGATCGGGTTAATAATGGCCACATACCGATGTTGCCTCTGTTAGATCGGGAGATCATGCAGCGTGTACGCGCGCTTGCGCCTTTGTTACTCGGATGAGGGGTTTGGCTCGCGCGCATCGGTAGCCATGTGCGCGTCGCCGAGCAACCCTGTTGAGCTCCGTTGAACTCACGCCGGTCTTCCACCGCACGACGGCTGGCTCTGCCCGGGATCCCGCACGGCGACCTGCTCTGCCCGGGCTCCCGCCGTCGGCTGGCTACGCCAGCGTGGTGAGCGCTAAATCGCGTTAGCTAACAGGCGATTCGGTTGATTTGCAGTAGCATCGTGCAACCGAATCACTGAGTCTGTTTGTTTTCACATTTTGGTTATTTGTACATGCTTGCACAAGATTGCTTGTGATCGGCACTCAGTATATAATGAGAGGGTGCCAAATGCTACGTACATATTCCGAGTGGCGGGTGAGAACACACGTTGGCAACACTGATAACATGAACTCCCTGATAAGCTTTCGTGAAAGGATTGCATAGGTGGGTGAGCCTTTTATATGCTAGATGGTCGCTTGTTTGCTTTGATAGTACATTGGTAGAAATCTACATTGCTAGTGTGTGGCATTGCTATTTCTATGAAGTTATGGCGGCATTTTTAGGCCTTTCATATTAGTGAGCCACCATGATTTTCCCACTTAGAGTTGTCCAGGGTTATTCTGAATTTCTTATAAATGTGGGTATGTAGTTTGCAATCTTAATTGTCTAACATGATTGTATTTTAAAGTAGGGTGTTTGTGCGTATCTTTGTTGAAGCCCTGAACTCGCTGACATGAATGATAGATCTCAAGCAAATGTAGGGTAATGTTTTCCCGAAGCACCTGATCTTCACAGTCCACAGATGTATTTTGTGATTAATGAATAATGACAAATATATTGCATTTCTTGGAGGTTATCAATTGTCTTTTCTGATATTAAACTATACAATGTTATTTTCAGCATTTGGCTGATAGCCTGACACTGAACTTAAAACATGTATTCTTGGCTGATACGTGGGCTGTCTGCCCTTTTTTTAACAAATGGACAGTACATAATTTAGAATTTAGTTGGGATTTATTTTGATCGTACCTTTTATTTTGAGCAGGAAAGAGTACCTTGTTGAACCAACTCTTTGGAACTAATTTTAGGGAGATGGATGCATTCAGGGGAAGGTATATACCACTTTCTTCCCCCACATGATTATTTTGTGCATCGTGTTGTTTACTTTATTTACTTGTGATTAAATAATTGAGCAACTGTCTCTTTCTTTGCCTGCCACTTTGCAAGTCCACTTTCCTCTCCTTATCGTAAAATTGCAGCTCTCAAATGTTGTTTAGGGGAAAATTGTTAATGTTATATTTCTGTTGTTAGGAGCCAAACTACCAAAGGCATCTGGATAGCACGTTGTGTTGGTGTTGAGCCTTGTACTGTTGTATTGGATTTGGAGGGTACTGATGGAAGAGAAAGAGGCGAGGTATGCTTCCTTACACAATTTAACTTCCTTGTTCAATATCTTTTAGCAAAACTTTTAGTAGCAATGTGCATTGGTAGAGAGTGGTTGGAAGTTTGTAAGACTTGGTAACTATAGTTGTTTTGGTTGCCTGATATGGTTCCACATAAAAATCACAAAAAAACTGGCAGTTAGATCTAGCTCAGATTAGAAATATATAACACTTAATTTTTTTGTTCTTTCTTTGATTTTTTAGTTGGTGTGTGGATGAGGCTTATTAGACATATTGCTGTTAGGAGGTTAGTGGAAACACTTCTTTTCTGACACATCTGTGTTTTTGCCTCATTTTAGGATGACACTGCATTTGAGAAGCAAAGTGCGTTATTTGCTCTTGCAATTTCAGATATAGTTCTGATTAACATGTGAGTCATTCTCTATGATCCAACTATATGCTACTGAGCTAATATTTTTATATTATGATAACTTCCCCTCATGGCCTTATATGTAAGATTTAGTTCGTGCACTTACTACTTTGTATTACCATGTGTATGCCTACAGGTGGTGCCATGATATCGGTCGGGAGCAAGCTGCCAATAAACCACTTCTAAAGACAGTATTTCAGGTACCGAGCTGTAACCCTTCTGTTTTTTCACATATACCCTTACTTGCAGATGGGATATATAGCCCTGATGTATTTGTAACATTCGGACAACTGGGTATGTAGGTCATGATGCGTTTGTTCAGTCCTCGGAAGACAACACTATTATTTGTTATACGTGATAAAACCAGGGTTTGCCTCTCCTTTGTTCTATTCCTTTCTTGAATATATTTACTACCATTTTTTATGAAAGCTATTGGAAATATAATCTTTGCTCCATTTACTTGGACGGATCTCAGACACATCGTTGTTTTCATGTAGACTCCACTTGAACATCTAGAACCAGTTCTAAGGGAGGATATTCAAAAGGTGCTGGCATCCTCTTTTGGTTTCATCTTTGTTTGCTAGTTTGTTGGCTTTCTCTAGTTCTAATTTTGTCAAAGATTTGATCAGATATGGAACTCAGTCGCCAAGCCAGAGGCACACAAGGACACCCCTCTCAGTGAATTTTTTAATGTAAGCTTTCTACTTTTTTACATAATCTTGAAAAATATTTAAGATTTTGTTGATTATAACATTATTTGTCAATATGAAGGTGGAAGTGACTGCCTTGCCCAGTTTTGAAGAAAAAGAAGAGCAATTCAGAGAGCAGGTACTTCAAAAATCACTTGAAACTTGTTCTATAAAGAAAATATAGAACTACAACAGAAAGATATTATTTTTCAAGCACTTTACTTTTACCTCGACCAGGTTCAACAACTTAGGCAGAGATTTACAAATTCAATTGCGCCAGGTGGTCTAGCAGGTGATAGGAGAGGAGTAGTTCCTGCTTCAGTTTTTTTGTTTAGTTCACAACAGATTTGGAAAGTTATCCGAGAGAACAGGGATCTTGATCTTCCTGCTCACAAGGTACACTTCTTTTTCCTGCTATGCACTAAGATCTATGCTGGATCAGTATTACATGAATCTTTAAGGATTTAAGGTACATAATGTTGTTGTGCACGTTAAAATCCACATAAAATGCTAACCGGCATACATCAAGAAATCTACATTCTGCATGGAAAGAGTAATGCCACACCAGTCCTCTAAAACTTTTTTTTTTTAAAAAAAGGCATCCTGAAAAATTTCTGTAACAGTCATAGAATTTTCTGTCAAAGAGATGGCATGGCAGTGCCTTGTGCCTAAACCTACATAATGCTAATCCTGTCGATGCAATGCTTTCTCAAACTGTTTTGATATTCCTTTAAAAAAGTGTTTATCTTGCTAATTGTCTTAAATACAACACGAAATGAACAATTGACATGAAGCATCTCAAATATGATCAGTTAAAATAATTAGTTGCAAGCACAAACCTAGATGTTATGCTTAGGTAAAGTAGCATTAACAACTTAGTTGAAGCAACAACTCAAACTTGTCGGTTGATGATTTATTTTCATTTGTTTCATCATGCAAGGTAATGGTTGCTACAGTTCGGTGTGATGAAATTGCAAACGAGAAGTTTGGCTGCCTAACCTCAGATGCAGTAAGAACTTGCCACTTAAAGATCCTTTAACCTTCGTAGAGGTTTGGAGTGCACTAATATGGTTGCAATCTTCTTTAGGAATGGCTGGATTTGGAGAATGCTGTCCAGTCAGGTCTAGTACCTGGCTTTGGGAAAAAACTTGGCTATATTGTGGATGTTCACATGCAAGAGTAAGGCCCTTGAGTGATTTGTCATTGAGACATTGACACACTGATGGTTTGTTCAACGTGATTTGTAGTGCTTGCAACTTTGCAAGCTATTAGTACAGTAATATAAACTTTGTCATGTATATGCCTTTTATGTTCTATACATCTACCAATAGACTAATAGACGTGTACTTCATATAGGAAATTTCCAAAATTCCCAACAGCTGCTCAAATATTAACAAAGAAAACAAACCTGCACTGGGACATTTACCAAAGACTTAATAATAATTTGTCGCTCTGCATTCTTAAATTGGCATTCACAAAGACTGGTGTGTTTCTTTTTTCTGTGACCGAAGTTGGTAACCTTACAGTTTTTTTTTCGGTTCTAGTGAATCCAATTTTTAGTGATGACTGTAAACTTCCATTCATGAATAAAACTGAGATGTGAATCATTATTTTTCTAGGTATGACAAAGAAGCTGTCTATTTTGATGAAGCTGTTAGAACAGCAAAACGACAACAGCTGGAATCTCAAGTGCTGAATGTAAGGCACTCTTGTACATCAATACTCTTTTCTCACCAAAGAATAGTATATCTCCTTGTGAATTAAAATTGCTGTAACCCCTGTGCTACTCTGAAGAGTTCATCTGGTGTTAAAGGGTAGATGCCAACATTCTTTCTTACACATAAATACTATTGATATTTTTGGCATGCACCATTTTTTTCTACATATTTTGCTGTTCTTTTGCTAATTTTGTCCCAAATTTTTTCCCAGCTTGTCCAACCTGCGTTCCAGAAAATGTTGAATCATTTGCGCACAAAGGCTCTTGAAAAATTTAAAACTGACCTTAATCTTTCTTTGGAGAGTGGAAAAGGTTTCACAGCATCTGTTCGAGAGACTACTGGATCCTCCCTCAATGAATTTGATCAAGGGTGTGCAGGTAAACTTCTTTCATTGCTCATTATTGATAGTTTGTATAAATATTGTAAATGTCCAGCGATGATAAAATTTATTCCAGGGATATTGTGTCTAAATGACCATTGAAGAATGTAATAGTCTTGAATACTTGAACTGAAGTGGTATAATGTCCTACAAAAAACGACAACTTGAATTTGCTTCTAAACAGCATTATGTCCAACCGTTTCTTTTGTTGTACCTGTTAGATATGTGTATAGTTTAAGGACTTCTTTGCTTATTGTACATAGTTATATATTGGCCTGTTGGGCCTCTTTGGAATCAAAACCTCATTCAAACATGGTATCAGAGCAAGGTTAGGGTTAGGATTTGCTTGTCGTCGCCGGCCGCCGCCACCGCTCTCTCCCTCTCCCTTTCTCTCTCTCTCTGTTCTCCCTCTCTTGAGCCATCGGCTGTTCCGCTTGCCGCCGCCACCTCTCGCTCGCCACTTTCCCAAGCTGCCTCCCAGAGCCACCGGTTGTTCCGTCCGCCACCGCCTCCCACGCCAGCGTACGTCCGCCGCCGGCCGACGTTGCCTTCTGTGCCAGCTCCGACCGCCAGGTTTGATTCTCTTGTTGAGTCGATCTCTTTTTTGAATTTTCCTTACTCTCCACCTACTTCCACTACTGCTTCGCCTCACCCACCTCTTTCGTTTTCCTCTCCTCCGACTGCTCCTCTTCCATCTTCGTCAGAGTCTCATTTCCACTCTCTTGTTGAGGTTTCACCTTTTCCTCTACACTATTCTCGTCGTCCTTGGCCTCCCCTCTCTCCAGTTGGCTCTCCCTCCTTGCTGGGACATGTTCCCAATTCCTCGCCGTTCTTTTCGGGTCCTGCTCCACCCTCCCCTCCTCGATATGATCTTCGTGATTGCCACACTGTTAGGCAGCCTGAGTGCTATGGCTTTGCAGCCATTGCCTCTTTTGAGCCTCTGACTTATCGCGAGAATGCTGTTCACCCTGAGTGGCAGCTCGCGATGTCTAAGGATATTGCTGCTTTGGAGGAGCACACTGGCACTTGCAATCTTATACCCTTACCTGTATGTGTCACTTCCATCACGTGCAAGTGGGTATACAAGATCAAAACCCGCTTGGATGGTTCTCTTGAGTGCTATAAGGCTCGTCTTGTGACACGTGGTTTTCAACAGAAGTATGGCCGTAACAATGATGAGACTTTTGCTCCTGTTGCTCATATGACCACTGTTCGCACTCTCTTTGCTGTGGCTTCTGTTCAACAGTAGCCTATCTCTCAGTTGGGTGTCAAGAATACTTTTCTCAATAACGAGCTATGTGAGGAGGCCTACATGCAGCCGCCCCTGGGTATTCTATAATTGATGGTATGGTTTATCGCTTTTGTTGCTCTCTCTATGGGTTAAAACAAGCCCCTCGTGTTTGGTTTGCCCGGTCCTCCTCTATTGTCACTGCAGCTGGCTTCTTTGTCAGTGATCACGATCCTGCCCTCTTTGTTCACACCTCTCATCAAGGTCGGACACTCCTTCTATATGTCGATGATATGATCATTATTGGTGATGACTCTCAGTACATTGCCTTTGTAAAGGAGCGTTTCTGTGACCAGTTCTTGATGTCTGATTTGGGTCTCATTCATTATTTTTTTGGAATTGAGATTACTTCTACGCCCGAGTTCTACTATCTCTCTCAGGAGCGTTACATTCAGGGCATCCTTACGCCTATCTCACTATTCAGCGTGTGGTGGATACTCCTAAGAAGCTTGGTGCTCACCTTCGGCCTATCGATGGCGAGCCTCTTGAGGATCCTACTCGCTACAACCATCTTGTTGGGAGTCTTGTCTACCTTGGCATCACTTATCCTGATATTTCTCACCCAGTTCACATCCTGAATCAGTTTGTCTCTGCTCCTACTCAGCTCCACTACAGTCACCTTCTTCATGTTCTGCGATATCTTCGTGGGACCCTCACTCGTCGCCTTTTCTTTCCTCGCTCTAGTTCTTTGTAGCTTCAGGCGTACTCAGCTCGAGATCCTATGAAGAATGAGTTCACCAAGTACATTGGAGTGGATGCTTCATACATGCGGTCGCAGGGCAAGACAAAGTTATTACTTAATATGTGCCCTTGGAGTTTCAGTTGGCAGATTTCTTCACCAAAGTACAGACTAGAGCTCAGCATTGGTTTTACCTTTTCAAACTCAGTGTTGTTGACCCACCATAAGTTTGAGGAGGGTGTTAGATATATGTATAGTATAATGGCTTCTTTGCTTATTGTATATAGTTATATATTGGTCTGTTGGGTTTCTTTGGAATCCAAGTCTCATTCAAACAGTACCAATATTTTAAAGTGGTAACGCAATCTGATAAGTCTTTATATTCTAGATGCTGTAATCAAGCTGGCAGACTGGGACTACTCTAAAATACTAGATAAAGTTCGGCGTGATATTGAAGACCATGTACTTTCAATTCGTGAAGGCAAGCTATCAGAACTGACAAACCATGCTAAGGTTAAGTATGGCAAGCTTAAAGAAATCATTTTCATTAGTTTTTGTGAAGACATAATTCTCTTCTAAATTTCTCTTTGCATATACTACGGCATTGGGTACCATATGGTAATAATTTAAGTTTTGTGTACGTGCAGGAGAAACTAAGAAAAGCACTCGCTGAGCCTGTGGAGTCTCTTTTTGATGCTGCAGGCCAAACAACCTGGGCATCAATAAGAAACCTTTATAAACGTGAGACGGAGGCCGTTCTGCCAAAGTTTCTGAAAACCCTCTCTGGGTTTGAAATGGA
Organism: Melocanna baccifera; assembly: GCA_036346265.1. Classification (NCBI taxonomy): domain Eukaryota; kingdom Viridiplantae; phylum Streptophyta; class Magnoliopsida; order Poales; family Poaceae; genus Melocanna; species Melocanna baccifera. The sequence goes on along the minus strand of CM070709.1, from coordinate 1,145,442 downwards.
AAGTACTTCATCAGATGTAATGGTGTCAAATCTAAGGGATTATGCCCGAAGCATCGTGGAAAACAAAGCTAAAGAAGAAGCTGGCAAAGTTTTGATGCATATGAAGGAGAGGTGGACAAAATTCTCTGTTCCTTGTTCCTTGCACCAATCAATTTCACAACCTTCTGATAAAGTTTCCTGTTACTGCCAGGTTCATAACGGTGTTTAGTCACGACAAGGATTCAATTCCAAGGGTCTGGATAGGAAAGGAAGATGTCCGTGCAATAGCAAAGGATGCTCGATCTGCTGTATAGGACCCATGCTCTTCTCACATGACAAACAAATTTTCTTTTTTGTTGTTGTTGTTGTTGTTAAGTGTGCTTACACTTATGTTGCAGGCTCTCAAACTTCTGTCTGTAATGGCTGTCATTCGCTGGGATGACAAGCCAGATAGGATTGAAAATATTCTCACTTCAACACTTCTGGATGGTTCGGTTGCATCAAAGAGTGCAAGTTCTTCTTCTGGTGATCCACTTGCTTCAACTACTTGGGAAGAGGTAGGATTGTGTCTATTTGTCCTTCCTGCAGCAAATAATGAAAGTGCATATACCAAAGAACCATCACTTTGTGGAACTCTTGAAACAGGTTCCTTCAAAGCACACACTAATTACTCCAGCTCAGTGCAAGTCACTGTGGAAGCAGTTCAAAGCAGAAACTGAGTTCACCATTACTCAAGCAATATCCACACAGGTGTGCATTTCATACCACAGAGCTTTGTTCTCTGATTGTATATTTACCAATCAGAGATTTTCTGCTAGCACATTGTTTATTTCTTTAGAACGCCGCTAGAAAGTCACATTTAGACAAATGTGTAGTTCGAAGATTGTAATGCTCCCTTCCATAAATTGGATCACTTATAATGCTGTAATCTTTTCCTAGTGGGTGAAATAGAGTCTTATTTTCTCATCTTTGACTGGACTTTTCATTTCTCTCCAGCAAGCTCACAGACGTGGTAATGGTAGGCTGCCTCCTCCTTGGGCGATTGTTGCTATCGCTGTGCTCGGTTTTAATGAGATCATGGTGCTTCTGAGGTACTTGGCTCATTAGCTTCACTATGTGCAGCAGTTCATTACACACAGTGAAAATAATTACATGACTATGCCATTGTTGTTATGCTGACCAGGAATCCCATATATCTGTTCTTGCTATTTGTGGGTTATTTACTGGCCAAAGCTTTAGCAGTGCAGCTAGATATCAGCAGAGAATTCCAAATTGGCGTGGTAAGATTTTGAACACTTGATATGAAGCTGAGCTTAAGAATTGTAGTTTTATTCTCATTGCAGTATGTTAAATTGTGAAAATAATTTCTACAAAATCTCAACTAATTTTCTACTACTATACGTCCCTTGACAACTAGTTATGTTGCGCCAGAATGGCCAGACTTCAGAGACGACAAACCTGCATTGCCTATTGAATCGCCTTGCCAAAATTTTGATTGTAGAGAGCTATTTTCTTTGTTCATTAACTGTGACTGTGTAGTACAACTTCAACTTCCTTGCCATCATTAAAATTTTGAAATGCCATATCGCCATGTAGTAGATTCACCCAAATGCCAACTGGTCCAGCTGTCCGACTTACACCGAAACCACATTGCGTAGCCGATCATAATTTTTTCAGTATTGCACTGATAGGAGAAACTTCTCGCTTCCATGGGTCCTAGCTTAGTAGCTATTATTACTAAAAGAAAGGGAGGGCTAATCTGCATGAATGGGGTGGAATGGAAGTGTAGCATGAGTTGCCATTGCACACTATCATAAACATGTAGTTGCATAATATGTACATTTCATTAAACTGTTCTATTTAGATCAGTGATACTGATATGAGTGATATGTTTGTCCCTCGGAGCAAAAACTTATACTACATTTTTTCTTTCTTCCAAAAGTTCCATTCTCCTGAAGAACAGAACAGCACTTGGTCCTAAATGTAGATGAAACTTCAGAGCAAAACATGAGGATAAGTACTGCACATGTGCATGCAGCTTACAAGTTACAATAAGGAAAATGTCTTCTAGTTAGTGCCTTGCGTTAGTAGCTGAAGAAAGAATGTTATATCAGTTCTTACCTTACCTAGCGTTAATTCTGTCCGTTCTGAGATAAATTGACGATAAAATGAGTTGATCTTATTTTGCAGGTTCCTGGGATTATCTCTGTTTCAGCAAAACTAGTGCCCACATTGCAGAACCTCCTAAACAAAATCGCAACCGAGCAACAACAAGGACAACACCACCCTCAGGCTGCAGAAGCTCAACAGCCAGAGCCACAGCCACATCCGCCCCCGCTGCTCCTGAGCCCAAAATCCCCGATGAGCGAACTGCGGAGGCTACACATGCCGTTGAGCCCGGCGCGCCGGGCGGCATCGTCTTGGCCGTCATCCTCGTCATCGTCCACCGTGTCATCACCCAGGAACGTTGCTGAGGACCAGAAACCAAGACCAATAGTAGAACCTGACAACGAGTCCAACAGTGCTTACTCCATAGTGTGATCCATCTGGTCGTCAGCTGGTATATACTGTCCATTTGGAAGGTATGGCCTTTTTGTTGTCCTCATTTGAATGCATATAGCGCTGATCATAGTAATGATCTTTCTTCAGTAGATATCAAGAGAGAATGACGTAGCACCCTTCTCTCGCAAATTTTGTAAGGAGGGCTGATTCGTAGAATGGGCAAACAGTGGCTACTAAAGGCCATTTTTCAACATGTACAGAAGCACAGAGGAACTACTCAGGTTGGAAAACCTAGGATTCTTTCAGTGAAAAAAAAAAACAATCTGAACCAGACTTTTCAGTCTTTTTCGTAGTTTTGCACTCTATCCTGGCTTTCATGGTATACTTTGCTATCATGGCCGTGGTTGTGAAAATCCGCCGAGATTACATGCAAGGTTGCCAGAACCACGATCCTAGGCAGGATCGTTTTAACTTTGTGTTGACAAGACTGTGGTCCTAGGGTCTCATCGTATGATCATGGTAGGATGGTACCGTGATTCTAAATATTGTAAGCCACTATTTTATATCGTTCTACCTAATCAAGACCCTATCTAGGATCACGATCGGAATGGCCTCACAAGATTGTATAATCCATAATACAAATCGAGATCCTAGAAACCGTTGTTACATGTATTATTTGCACATGGTTAATCACTCACCTCTAGGATCAACACTTACCGATGCTAGGGTTGCTTGGTGAAGATAACAACACCCCAAGACTCGACACTCGAGAGTAGCCGGCACCCATGATCACCGAGGCCAAGATGCAAAGGACAAGAACACCTCTGCACAGCGCCTGCATGGAGCCAAGACATGCCCCGTGCCTGCAGTCCCCCAGGATGCTTGCAGCCACCGTTTTCTCCTCCATGCTGGGCCGCACCGCGCGGAGATACGTCACATACAGGTGACAATGCGGGGGAGGGAACCGAGCGGCAGGGCACGTGGAGAGATTCGGCTTTGTACAAAGCCTCAGGTTTTTCTGCCCCCTACATCACCACATGGCCACCGCTGTTTGGTAGCAGCTAGCTGTGAGATGGTTTTGTTCAGCTACATATCAAGCATACACAGGGCTAGGTACATGGTATGAATGCAGAATGCGATCCGGCCTATTCTTTTGAGCTACGGCTTATTAGTCGAATAAATTACGGCTACACTTGGAAGTAAAAGTCAAAAGTGGGTTAAAAAAAAAAACCGGGCCATATCTATCCATTATCGACGCATGCGTCGGGTCAGCCAGAATAACGTAGATAAGTTTCTTCTCTGTTCTACAACTGGAGTGTCCTGCGAAAGAACAGTTTGGTCAGAGGCAGCCGGGACGGAAGAACCTGGCATTGGATTCTTCAGCCTTTGCTCGAGAAAATACGGCCGGAGACCCACCCAGCCTACCGCCAACTGGATCGCCAACCCTACATTTTTTTTTAGTACTACATGATTGCGAGTGCAACATGATTACAAGGTCTAAGACCTTGCCAGATCCTGAGTTCGACTTACAGTTGTGCTACCACTGAACTGGGGCACCGGCTAGAGCAAGTAACCTCAGGTCAGGGCAACACTGAGATGGCGTTGCCACCCAGCAGCTAAACCTAAGCCGTTTCAACTAGCCGAGCTATGGTATTGCCGCATCACAAAACTGGCGATCTGTAGGGATGGGATGGTGCCTAGACAGAGAGGAGGATGCTACGACGCCGTCTCCTTGAAGCTCTTCGTGAGCCAGATGGCCGTCTCCCTGGGAGACGCTTTCTCGGGGCCGAATGGCTTCAGCAAGATCCCCAGCTCTTCGTACCTCTCCTGCTGCAGCAGCTGCGCGCTGAACTCCAGCAGCCCTTCCAGCGCCTCGGCGCGCTGCTGGTACGACGAGGTGTCGAACCGCTGCTGCCTGGAGTCGCTGGACCCTCGGCTCGACGCGGCGGTGGCGTTGCGGCCTGAGGAGTCGCTCCCGTTGTCCCCGTCCGTGCGCAGCACCTGGATCGTGCACTTGTCCTTGGTGATCGACCGGTCGACGAACGGAGGCGTGGAGCAGGAGCCACGCGCCGACGGGAGCCTGCGGACGGGGGGGAGGAGCAAGGGGTCCTCCGACGAAGCTAGGGGGAATTCTGCGATTCTGTCTATCCGAGGCGCGTTCACGGAGACGTCGGGGGAGTCCAGCCGGTACGGGATGCTGATGTTGCGCTTGCTGGGCGTCTCATATGTCGGCAGCGGGAGGGACACCCTTCGAGCCGGTCGAGCATTCTTGTTCAGAGGTGTTGTTCTCGAGGGCAACTGTAAAAAAGAAAACAGAAGCTCAATGGATATCAAAAGGTAGCAACTCATGCAGATGCAAACTCATGTTAAAGCCAAAAAATATATATATATAACTAGAGATAGACAAATGCATCATGACTGCAACTTAATAACTAGAAGACCAAAGGCCGATTGAACGATAAAATTATCCAGATTGGCATCAAAGTTGTATGCAGTGAGCATGTGCACGCTATGATTAAGGAGCAGGGCACTTTGCAAACAAATGGAGAAGAAGTTTACCAGTATCATCGAGAGCATAAAGAACATAGAGCAAGCTCAGTGTGAAAATACCTCAGCACGGTTTGTTCTCGTGTAAGATGTTTTTGGAGGTTCAAGCCGATTTCTAGTTGCGAATGTCTTGGCTGGAGTACTCTTGGGAGTCCTTAGGATGCTTGATGTCTTTGTTATGATGGCTTTACTGGTAACCTCGTCCTCAACCTGACTGCTGTCAATAGATAACTCTTTGACGCTCTGAGTAGTTGTATATTCTTTGATGCTCCGAGTAGAGCTGATAGAATTCCGCTCAGGAGATGGTTTGCTAAATGTTACAACCCTCTCGTTTCCCAAAGAGTTTCTCCTGGCCATTCTTCTGCGCACGGAATCAGCTATATCGCCAGGAAATGTCATCTTCTTAACTTCGTCAGTCAGAGAGTGATGTATAGGAAGTAAATTGCGAGTAGGACTAGATTTCAATTGGACTTGAAGCACATAAGGCTGAAGTTGTGGATGTTTGAGCAGTTCTGCAGCCTGCAAATGACATTTAGTGAATATTTACATCAGAGAAAACAAATATACATCGACAATTCGACATAAATAATAGATTAGTAAAGACTAAAGAGGGAAATGAGGATATACACTTGGTCTGTGCTCTGGACTTTTACGCAGCATGCTCTTAATAAGTCCCCTACTGCATGAAGGAAGTAAAACTTTGAGAAGCATGCTCCATTCAGGTAAGATGACAGGCAAAATGGAGTGAAAAACAAAAGATAATTCACTAACAAACTTACAAGGCACCAGAATATTTCGTGGGCAATGGTGATACTATTGACTTTGTGATCTTGTTAATCAGAGCTTGCATGTCCTGCCAAGAATTGATGAAACCGGACCCTCATAAATTTCTTGGAGCTTACATATTATTTGGACAGAGATAGTAGCCTAAATATATATTCAAATAGACTTGGCTACAGCATATATGTGATACAATGAGTGTGTAGTAATAGCCAGTAACAATCCAAAGTTTACTAATGTAATAATAGGACATTAACATCCAATACATACCAAAAAAAATATCTAACTACAAAAGCAGAAAGCTTTCAGTAGGTACAATGGCGTTATTTTGTAGTTTTAAACATCAAGTTGAAACAACATATAAACCAATTGCATCCATGGGCATCTAAGAAAAAGGCAACGTAGGGCTTACAAAAGCTTTAAACGCAGGCTTGAGAGCAGCCATTTCGTATATACAACATCCTGAAACAAAGAAATTTAAGTATTGAATCTCAAGTTTGCTATCTAGGTCCGGAAAGTGATTTCTCACATAGAAGTGATACATACCTAGAGACCAAATATCAGATTTGGTACCATATGGTATATCAGCAAGAAGTTCTGGGCACATATAACTTGGTGTTCCTACCACCTGTGTTGAGGGCAATAGACTACTAAGAACACCATCGAATATGTAGAAGAAAACTGAAAAATGTTTTAAGTACTTACAGAAGATGCCAGATCATCAGAAGTCAATATTTTGGCAAGCCCAAAGTCACCTGCATTTGTTTAGATTTGGAATTACATAATTATCAGGATTGCTAAACTCATACATAAAGTATTGTGTTTTTCCTGGGAATAAGCTATGTACCAAGTCTTATACTTTGGTCTCTGGCAATAAAAATATTGGAGCACTGAAACAAATTTAGCAGCTTCAGTATACATTATCACCATGCCTTAGAAAGTTAAGTATCAACATCTGCTCCAAATGAAGCGCTGTTACTGACCTTCACATCTCGGTGAAGAATGTGATTTGCATGCAAATAATCAAGAGCCATGAGAAGTTGCACAAGCCACGTGCAAAGCTTCTGCAAAATGAAAATATAGTTGAATGAGCAGTTCTTAGATGCAGCATAACAAGCTAAATATGTCAAAATGAAAGCAAGGCTATAAACTGTACCTCCTCAGAGAAATGGGTACCATTAGCTCTTTTAATAGCTTCAGCCCTGGACCAATACAGATTGTGTTAGCTACAAGGACTTAAAAGTCCGTGAACAAATAATTTAAAAGGATATTTGACGTCACAGAAATACATACATGTCTCCTCCCTCACAATAACCTATAACAATGCAGACGTAGCAACCCTGAAAGTTTTAAGATAAAAAAATGAGAAAAATATATAATAAATAAATGAAGCTATTTCACCATCCCTACTTGTTGATGTTGATTTCCTCTTTTCCTGTCCTTTTACCTACCTTCTCCACCCATGAATCTTTGTACTCAACGATGAATGGATTTCTCACTGTCGCAATAAGCTGCATCTGCATGAAGCACATTTCCGCATAAATCAGTAAAAGCATTATAACATAAGTCAATATATCTTCTAAGTTCAGAGCTTCAGATCAGTTCGCCACTAGCCAAACTAAACACAATAGCATCACCATGAACACGGTAATTTATCAAACAATCAAATCTTGGCCACATCTAATTATTCTGTACCACGAATGACATCAATAAGCCAGTCTTGGTGAACAAAAGGCATTTTCCTTGAAATCATAGCTAGGTACCAAATTATGAAAGTGTAGCTTATGAAGATGAAGCGGAAGATGATTTACCTCCTGGTGAGCAGACCTTCGTGTGCGGTCGGTTTGTCGTGCAAGCCGTATCTTCTTCAGCACATACCTGCACGGCATACAGAACTCCATTTGATCAAAATGACTGAAAAATGCTGAGCCCAGAAGGTAAGTTAAGGGCAGTGCTAGTCAGCCTCACTTCTTCTTCTCCACCTTGTGCCTCACTAACAGTGCAGAACCAAATGCTCCTTTCCCAATCTGCTCCAATACTTCATACTGATCCATCCTTCTGGAGTATGTGTAGCTCACACACAGCAAGGTGTTTTTTTTACTGTCCTGCAGAAAAATTATTACTTTGGTCAAGAAATGGTGAAGATGGTGGAACAACAAGTGCATTGAAGTACTCCATAACTCCAATGTTAGCCCATGGCTGGCTCAACCTACACTCTAAACTAAGGAAGTAACTTTAAAACCTTGATTCCAACACAATTTTAGTCAGAGAAAAAGACGTATTTTTCAGAGCAAATAAAATGGATGGCAGCCAAAGTTGCCACCACACCAAGAAATATTTGGGGAAAAGAAGAAGAGGAAAACGTGAGCTCACATGAAAGAAAAGAAAAGACAAGTGATCCGAAGTTACGGATGTAAAAGAACTTAGTGACAGAACTTGCCGACAACTCTAGACTGTTCTGAAAAGAAAAGAATGGAGCTTTGAACCGAAATGTCAGCTTCAGGAGCGCATCAAAATTCAAGAGAAAGGGAGAAAATTAGCCCCAACTCCAAGTGCTACCAACTACTAATCAAACTAGCCCAATAATTTATTAATTGAATCCCTAATGCCAACACCACGAGGACACCAAATATTCAACGAGAGCAAAATGATCCCCAAATGACGGCGCACAGGACTCTTGATCCAATCCAAGCAACCAAAGAAATCCAAGAGAAAGCAAGTACCAACTCCAAGAACACACCAAAACCACTAGAAACGCCAACTCTCCAAGAACTCACCAAAACCACCGGAAAGATCCAAGAACAAGCACTCTCCGATCAGAAAGCAGCAGGCTTCGGTGGACTTACGGTGTCACGCACGCAGATCTCGCCGCATTTGATCGGAGACGAAGACGGAGAGAGAGAGAAACAGAGATAGCTGCGAGTTCAAGAAGCAGCGAGGGAAAGAGAGGAGAAAAGATGGGGTTTTGGATGGGTTCAAACTCGCCGAGAGCCTCCTTTCCTATCCCCCAAAGCTTATATAGCCCAAAGGCAAAGAGAGAAGGAAGGGGAGAACAGAAGGGCAAGGCCCCCGAGGAGAGAGAAAGAACCAGGCTAGAGATTGAGAGGGGTGATGCCGTGATGGCACTGAAGAAGAGTGCGATGACTGAGGAAGGAGGGAGGGCGTGGGCCCCTTTTGGTGTGGTCAAATCGGTGCTTTTCTATATAATTTTTTTGGATTGCATCTTTCCCATTCCATGATGAGAGCAAAAGGAGGACTTTTGTGGTGGATTTGCACATTTTTCATGTGTATTTACACAAATAGCGTCGAGTATCATATAATGATAAAAATTGTATTTTTGTTGTTCAGCCATCGTGCAGTAGGCGTTGAGAAGTTAACACACCAGAGAAATGCACGATGATAGTGTGACTAGGGCCTGCCACACAATGAGATCCTCCCAGGTAGCCGCTTCTGTCGGAATTCCTAACCACTTGATCAAACCCCGAGGTACTGCGCGTTACCTTTTTTAACTAGTCGACGTTCCAACACTTCTTCAGGTTATGGGGTTGACACATCCAGCTCAACGAGTTTCGACAAAGTCTTGAACACTGCCAAGTAGTCAGGAGTAAACACTTTCAATTGAGAAACATGAAAGACGGGATGAATTTGGCTATCTGGTGGCAACTCCAGATAGTAAGCGCAACACCCAATACATTCCACACCGAATAAGGACCATAGAATTTAAAGGCCAGCTTCAAAAATGTATGGTTGACCACAGAGCTTTGAGCATATGGTTGCAGTTTCAACAATACCTTTTCACCCACCTAACACTCCCGCCCTTGATGATGTTTATCAGCCTGCAGCTTCATGCAGTTTTGTGCATTAGACAAATGTTGCTTGATCAGTTCAGTATGAGCTCATCGCTCTTGCAATAACTCTACGACTGACTGTTGGTGGGTTTGTGTAATATTGGGCATGGTAATTAGGTTCACAACCATAGAGAGCTTTGAAAGGTGAGAAACCCAGTGAAGTATGAAAACTGGTGTTGTACCAAAATTTTGCTAATGGCAACCGAGCCTTCCATTTTGTTGGAAAATCATGCACTGCACATCGAAGATACATCTCAAGGCATTGATTCACCAACTCGCTTTGACCATCTGTTTGTGGATGGTAAGTGGTGATATACTGCAACTTAGTACCCATCAGTCTGAACAGTTCCTTCCAAAAGCTACTAGTGAAGACTTTGTCCCGGTCTAAAACAATAGATTATGGCACACCATGTAACTTAATTACCTGATACAAAAATAACTTGGCCACCTTTTTAGCTGTGAAGGGGTGTTTGAGTGGAACAAAGTGAGCATATTTCAAAAACCTGTCCACAATCACCATGATCACATCATACCCTTCGGATTTGGGAAGACTTTCTATGAAATCCATTGTAATATCTTGCCATGCTCCAGTAGGGATGGGTAATGGTTGAAGAATCCCAGGTTGCTTAGTGTGTTCCCCTTTTGCCTGTTGACAAATACCGCATTGTTTGACAAAGCTGTCGACAACCTACTTCATTCCCTCCCAGAAAAACAACCATTTCAAATGTTGATATTTGGCGTGTATTCCGGAGTGACCCCCAATCACACTCGCATGAAAGGCATAAATCAACTTAGTTTGTAATGCTGAATTTGTGCCAATCCAAATGCGGCCCTTGTGCCTAACAAGTCCTTGGCACAATTCATAACCATGTGCATCCGGACTATGAATAGCTAATTGCACCATCTTTGTTTGAGCATCATTGTCAGTTGCATAAGAATTAATTACTTCTTGAATCCATACTGGACGTACCTCCGAAATGGCTTGTAATTCCATCACATGCCCGATCTGGGACAATGCATCAGTGGTGACATTTTTCTTTCCTTTGCGATGAACAATCTTGAAATGTAGTCCCATTAGCCTAGTCATTGCTTTGTTCTGCATCTCAGACTGTAACTATTGTTCCTCCAAGTAGTTAATACTATGGTGATTAGTTCAAATGATAAACTCACCCCGTTGGAGATATGGATGTCATTTTCTCTACCGCCATGATCAAGGCTAGAAACTCCTTTTTATAAATGGATAGATGGTGATGAATTGCCCCAAGAGCTTTCCTCAGAAATGCCATCGGGTGCTCATCTTGCATCAAAACCACCCCGATACCCCCTCACAGGTGTCCATCTCCACTATAAAGGGTTTACCAAAATCTGGTAGTGCCAAAATCGGGGTAGAAGCCATGGCCTGCTTCAGCGTGGTAAAAGCTTCGTCGGCTATCTCATCCCAACTGAAAGACTTCTTCGGGAGGTTAGTCAATGGTTTGGCAATCACCCCGTAATTGCAGACAAATTTTCGGTAATATCCAGTCAGTCCCAAGAAACCTCGAAGCTCTGTGACAGAACTTGGTGTTGGCCATGCTAACATTGCTTGAGTCTTCGTGGGGTCAGTAGCTACTCCATGATCTAAAATAATATGCCCCAAGTATTCCAATTTCTGTTGTGTAAACGAACATTTGGATCGCTTGACAAAGAGTTGGTGTTTTCTTAATTGCTCTAGCACCAATCTCAAATGTTCTGCGTGTTGTAATAAGGTGGGACTGTATATCAAAATTTCATCTATGAAGACCAGTATGAACTTGTGCAAGTATGGTCCCAACACCGAATTCATAACACATTGGAATATCGCGGGATTTGTCAGCCCGAATGGCATCACTCTAAACTGATAATGGCCATGATGAGTTTTGAACGCGGTCTTTTCCTCATCCTCCTCTTTCATTCGGATTTGATGGTATCCCTCCTTGAGGTCCAGCTTGGAGAAGTATCTTGTGCCAGCCAGCTCATCCAACAATTCGTTGATGACCGGCATGGTAAACTTGTTCTTGACTGTGAGGCTATTTAATCGTCGGTAATCCACGTAAAATCTCCATGAGCCATATTTCTTTTGAACCAAAAGAATCAAGGAGGCAAACGGACTCATACTATGTGTGATCATCCCCTCTTGCAACATTTTAGCCACTTGTCGTTCAATCTCATCCTTGTGTAATGGTGAATAGCGATAGGGCTCGCTTGGTATCAACAAAATGGAGTGTTTGTATTCGCGAGAAGGTGGTATGCCTTTTGGTTCCCCAAAGACATCTGTATATTGCTACAATACATCTGCAATTTCTAGTTGTACTGTAGGAAAACTGACCTCCTGTTTTTCCTCAACCATGGTCACAGCCCAAACATCATTACCCTTCTCCCACTTGATGAACTATTCCAGTAGTAATTCTTGTATCTCCATATCCTTGATTGGATCGAACCCCTTGCAACTGAATGGAATGACCTCCATACTCGAATGCACTCGTTTTGTGCTCCCAATGACAATTTATGTGACTATGAGCGTTGAGCCAGTCCATGCTGAGACTAACATCATAAGCACCTAGCTCTAACACTTGCATGTCAGTCCTGAAGGTATGCCCTTGAGTCCACCATTCCAGTCCTTCTACCCACTTATCACAGAGCATCATGTCGCCATTCGCTACCCTCGCTTGCACCGGCTTGGTCTTTGTCAGAATGCAACTGACATATTGTAAGAAACCCGCATTAATGAAGCTATGCGAGCTGTCAGAGTTGATCAGGACCAACATAACTTGATTCTTGACTAGGGCCCTTAGACGCACTGTCTCCACCTCCTTTGTTCCTGCAATGGCATTGATGGACAATTTATATAGCTCACAGTTTTTCGTATCCCCCATTTCCAGCGTATCCAAAACTTCATCAGATAACCACTCTTTTGGCTCCTCAAGAACCATTGCTTGTACTTGGGCCTGTCCTCGTTTCTTTCACTGAAGATGATGTCTTGGTTCATACTTTTCTCCACACTGATAAATTCCTTTAGTTCCTGTCCCTTCCATAACTCCCCTTGACTGAATCTATTAGTTGTGCGCCACTGATTAGTTTTGGCACCCCCAATGCCATCACGATTTGTTGTTGGCTTGGATTTGTTGGTTTTCATGCGATACTGGATATCTTGCTGAACCCGTGCCAACAAAGCTACGTGCTCTACTGATTCAGGAACTTGACTTTGTACTAGCGCCCTCAAGTCCTCCTTCAACCCTTTAATGAATTGAGACACAAAGAATTCTTCATCATAATAGGGGTTAAACATTGAAATCTGGTACATAGCCTCTTCAAATTGCCTTTGATACTCTTGAATCGACTCTGTTTGTTTAAGATCTTGCATATCCTCTAGCGCTTTCCGGTGATCATATGCATCGAATTTCCTCTCTACTATAGACATAAACTGCTCCCAATCGCCCAAATCGTGCCTGAACTTGTACGCCTGCAACCATTTGGCTGTGTTGCCTTCCATGTGAAGAGTAGTAGATGTCACCCATAATGGTTCAGCAATGTTGAACATCTTGAAATAATCAACACATTTGCCCCTCTAGATCCTTGGATTTTCCCCATCAAACTTCGGAAGGGATAGTTTGGGTAATGGGTTCTGAAAGAAACTCCCCTGTTCACTTGGAGTTCCTAGCGATCCTGTTGAAAACCCATGGAGACCTTTCATCGAATAGTTTGGGTGCGCTCTGACGGGCGAAGGTAATATTGCATCCTGATGGCCCACCCAAACTCCCCCTTCTCGCTGGTGCTGGAGTGTAGAGAGCCTTCTGCTTGTCGGTGGACGTGGCCGCCTCTCTTTCGAACTCCTTTGGTGCTTCTGCCACCCGATCCACCGTAATCCTGGCCCGTGGCCTCCATCTGTTTGGCCAGCGTCTGCTGCTCCCACGTGTAACTATCAACCACCTTGTCAGGTGCATCCTGCAGGCACTAACTGAAATACCTTAGCCAAGTGCGAGAGATGCCACAAGCATCCTCCAGGACAGCCAAGCTGAACCGATATGCTAGCCTGCCCCTCTAGTCCACCGATGGAGGGGCTAGAACAAGTGCCTCACCCTGGAGAGAGAGACCAATCAAGAACGAGACGTCTTGAAGAGTGACCGTCATCTCACCCTACCGAAAGTGGAAGGTATGCATCTTGGGCCTCCATCTGTCCACAAGTGACAAGAACAGACTACCGTCCAAGGTGAACTGACGTCCGATGGAGACTAGCCTCGCAAAGAGCAGTAAGCCTATGGTCCAGAGGGTTGGGACGTAGCGATCATCCAACTCCCAAATATCCCTCCTGGAGCTTCAGAGCCGGAGGGCCATCCGCATTACCCACAATCCACATCTGGCACTGGTGGTTCTTATCATAGAACTTTCCCAAAAGCTCTGGTAAAGACATATCTTACAGCAAATGGGATAGATGAAATATTAGTGTGAAGATTTATAATAACAATAAAACACTACAAATTGAAATTTATGACGAAATAAACACTATATATATGATATATATATATATATATATATATATATATATATATATATATATATGTGTGTGTGTGTGTGTGTGTGTGTATGTGTATATATATGTGCATATATATATATGTATGTATAATATGTATATGTATGTATACGTAATATGTATATATGTATGTACGTACATACGTATGTATGTGTGTGTGTATGTTCCCATCGTAGAAATCCTCCAGAAGCTCTGGTACATATACCTTGCAACAGATGGAATAGACAAAATATTAATATGAAGATTGATAATGACAGTACAATACTGCAAATTAAAAATTACGATGATATATATATACACACACACATATACATATACATATACATATACATATATATATATATATATATATATATATATATATATATATATATAAACATATATGAACACATATACATATATATTACACAAGAATTACCTGCTAATATGACTGCTAGAGTGCGACTACGAGAGAGATTGTGACAGAGCTTGTGATTTATAGCGAGGGTGGGAGCGCAGTGCGCAGCACCAATCTCCCCCGCACGGCTACCGTGCGACACCGCATTACTTCATGCTAATCATGGTCTAATGAAGCGGCTAATAACCTGCCGCATGGACACTGTGCGGCACCGGGCTTTGTCACACGGTGGCTGTGCGGCAGCGAGCTCAGCTGCATGATGGTCGTGCATTTCTCTGACGTGTTAGCTCCTCAATGCCTACCGCACGGTGGCCAGACTGCAAAAGCCCTATTTTTTCCATTGCACCGCAACCGGCGCCATTCCTATAAAATACACATCTAAAATGAGCCAAATCCGCCAAAAAATACAAAAAGGAGTCATTAGTATGAGTGTGGCTATACTAATAGCATACTATAATGCATTATACAAAGAACCTGCTTGTATGCTAATTGCGTGGATGAACTTTAGAGCAGCCATGGAATTTGGTGAGGAGTCCAAAACTGTTTAAGTATAGCTATATTTTCCCTAGAAATCTATCTCTGCAGAGCATCAGACAATCAACTGGAATCAGTGCAATTTGAACATAGCAACAAAAAGGACATGCATTTCTTCCATATTTTTTTTAAGGATATGCCAAATTTCATGACCTTTTTTTAATGATAATAGGGTGCATAGGGGTGGGGCTCACACTATAGTAACGCCATTTCTCCTACAACTAATATTAACACAACTTGCAATATTATATAATTAGTCCGTCGTTCCTACTAACTATGCCAAATAAAAAAAAGAAGTATTTTATAGTATATACAGAGTTACAAGCATCTGAAACAAAAAAAAATACATGTACAGAAGATTTTAAAAAAATGTACAGAAAGGCCATTGAATGTGGCCTTTGTTTGGCATCTTTCTTAGTGTGTGTGAGAGAGAGATGACATATGCTTAAGAGAGAATCAGATCAGGAGAAAATCAAATTGCCCGGTGTCTTCCTTCCGTCCTTTCTCTTTTGCTGTTTCTTTCTTTCTTTCTTTCTTTCTTTCTGCCATGCCATCTCTGCTTTTGGTTGCATGCCATGGCTTCTTTTCTCTGCCTGACACTAGCATTGTTCCATCGATATCTTCTTTTGACACATCAACTAATGCTGCTTGGCAAAGCAGCCCGATCGCATTCATGTTTGTTGCAGCAAAATTGTTTTAGCTCCTCGACCGGTTTTTGTCAGTGTTAAGTCCATGCATTACAATTTACAAGCACTGTCTACATAGATGGTTAAGTCGCTATTGAAACAACCCAATTTTTTGAAAACTTTAAATTTGAGCGAATTTTTTAAATTTGGACGAAAATTTTGTTTTCCTAATTCGGAAATACGCTTTCCACCTTAAGTAAACATATTCATGCAAACTGTTTTCCTCCATGTTCCCGTTGCCTCGCGTTTCACAGCCATTCGTGCACACCCGAGCCACCTCGATCCGCTGTCGCCTTCGCCCACACCACCTCGCCCGCTGCCTCACTTTGGCATTAAACGCAGACCACGCCGCGTCATCCTCACCGTCGATTCACACTGCCGCCAAACCCGATAGCCAACTACTCGACACACCACGCCACCGTTGTTCTTCACCGCCACCTTGCGCACCCGCTCCAGGGAGGAGTGACGACTCCCGCGCTACCACCGCATCATTATTCAGGCATCGAACCTGCACGCCCGTCCACGCGTTGAGCTCGCCTCGGTCCACTCTTGGCACCACCATCTTGCGTCGGCTATAAAGCCAAAGCTAGTGACTAATTCAGCCTCTTCTCCATATCATCACACCAGAGCCACCACCTTCTTCTCCAACCGCATGAAGCTGCACTGTTGCCGTCATCCCCAAATCCGATAAGCCTTAGCCATCCACAAAATTTCTCGCCTCCATCCTCTCCTATCAAATTGGCCACATCCTTAGCACCTCCTCGTCATCGTGAAGCTATTCTCTAGCTTTCTGCCCAACCTCTTCGCCCCTAGCTCACCATTGCCGTGCGCCACCACTCTGCCACCTATGGTCACCGTCGCCAACATTCCACAGACCTCCCCGAGCTAACCCATCACCGTCGCCAAGCCCCCCCACCTCACCTCCCAGATACTAGAACCTCCTCCAATTTGACCGAAGCATCACCGTAGCACAGCCATACCATGCCCCTATTCCGGCTAAGCTCTACCATTGCCAGCCACCTCCAAATTGCCATTGTCGGTGCGTATGCCCAAAATAGGTTGCTCGTGTCCCATAGTTGCTCATTGCACCACCGTTCACTGCCGTCCGCCATCTCTGTCACCGAATATGGCACCACCGCATCCTCCTCTGTCTCAGCAGCCATGAGAGCAAGCTCTAAGCTTGCTCTGGGGTGGACTGGGCCACTTACCCCATGGCCCTAGCAACCTGAGCCAGCTTTTGGCCCAACCAACCAAATTGATCAAGCCCAGTACTGTGCAACTCATAACATCTAGCCTAACCTAATACTATTCATTTAACCCGATCCGCTACACAGTAAGCAAGTTAACATTGTTTACTCAAACTAGACCCGTTAGGAATAATACCAATCTGGTACTATTTACCTGACCCATTACTATTTACCCAAAGCCCGTTAAGTCTATTTGTACTTATTTCGACCGTTTCGAGCCTTTCTAACCCATTTTTAACTCTGTTCGACCCAACCTAGCACCACTTAAACCCTATCCACTCAAACCCACTTTTCTTTCAATTCTTTTTTTGGATATTTTACTGCATTTTGTTTCTAACTTGCGTTTTGCAAGGTAGAAACTTATTTCTATTCGTTCTTTTGTGCTAATATCTAGATTGGACTAATTGGCTAACGAAGAAGCTATTAGAGCAACAGAGATAGATGGTATTAAACCTAAAGCCTACAAAGAAGTAATGAAAGACTCTGGATGAGAAGGCTAAGTCACATGTCTTTTATTATATTGATCCCATATTATTAAAATAGCATTACTTTCATTATTACTATTTGAGCACTCTTATTTACATATAATAATAGTTTAGAATGATATGGTGAATAGTTAGATCCTATCAAAATCATTGTTATATTTATGAAGGCCTATTCATCTTGGAAACTTTTGTGATTAACCACTGTGTAGATAGCTATTAGTAGATAGTACAATGAAAAAGATTTAATTGAACTACTAAGAATAATTCGGCTTCATGCTAGTAACTTTAAAATGGTACTTGGATTAGGACTACTTGGTGGGAAGTCCCTAGATAGTTGGAGCTCATAACCTCACCCTAGGATTGAGACTTTGGTATGATATGGTAATGTGATGCCGATGTGCACATGGTATGTGAATGATAGCCGCCAAGTAAATAACATAAAACTCGCTCAACCATAAGTTTGACTTGTCAATCTGGTCTAGTACACTGCTCGATTCGATCGAACGTCTATAGAAAAGACCGCTATCTCAGGGTTTTGAGATGGCTCGTGAGAAAGACGTGAGATGGAAATTGGGCTAGGTATGCAACTTGCCTTTCGTTACAACTGTAAGTCCACTCAACGTCGGGTCACGATTTTCGCACTAGCCAGTGAATTTCCGATGGGGTTGAATGGCTCTGAATCTACCAGATAGAAACTAGAATAAAAGGAGCAATGAAACGATCTTGTTATCTTAACTCAGTCGCACGCTATCATGTTACATGTCTATAGCTTAACATTATGGGTCTAAGATATCTCGTGGGTACAGTTGGACAACTCTGCAGAGTGTAATAAATGCTATTCAAATACGTCGTGTTTCCGGTCAATGGAGCTTTATTTCATATGAGATTCCAATAACAATGCATAAATAGAATTTAGAGAATTTTAAATATGTAAATTGCAAATGATAAAACCCCCTTGTTAATTAAACAATGTTTTATTGTTTTAAGAGTAAAGTTCTTTACCGGTAAATTTGTATATATTATTATCGTATTATAATATGTGACTCTATCCAGTTAAACTCATTGCATATTAGTTAAATAGCCTTCTCATGTAGCTTATTGAATACCTAGTGTACTCAATCTTGCTTATTTTCATCAGAACAATATCTAAAGAACGAAGGATGCATCAGCTAACGTGTTAGGCTCCGCTCATTTCAGCTTTTTTCAGCTTCAGCTTTTTTTTACTATTCAGTAATTTATCTTTTTCTGAATTTTTTTAGATTTTTTAGGCTTTTTTACATTTTTTTTTCCCGTGTTCATTTGCATTGTCCGTAATGGGTTAATAATTTTTTCTATTTTTCTATTTTTTAAATTTAATTATGCCCAAAAAGCCAAATCAGCTACAGTAAAAAAAGCCAGCTACAATGAAATTTTAGCCAAAAGTCAGAAACCATCGCTAAAACGATCACCCTCGCACCCAAGCATTTCTATAGGATTTCATTGCTTGGACGCCTGTAAAACTATTGTAGCTTGACCATTATATCATATTTTAATCAAGCCAATCCTTCTTAAATGCTCATGAGTAGGCATGATATTTTTTTTTGTCTATAACTGAACTTTTAAACTGTTACGAAAAACACTACACCCTATTCTTAAAATAGGGTTGTTACAACGACCACCCTAGAAAGCACCAAGAAACATACTACCCTCCAATTCACCCCTCCATTATGGAAACAAAATATGATAGAAGTATACTTTCGTCCTCGCCAAATTGTATTGGGTATAACTCGTAAAACTTCACGGCCGAAGCTTACGTGAAGCCAAGAATGGCAAGAACCTGACACGATTTTTCCGCTTCAATCGATACGACATAAAGATATTTAATCCTGCTACTTCGGCTCAGTTCGGCGCGGTTTGTCCTCCTCTCTCGAGTCCATGGTATCTCCAGATTTGGCAGAACAAATTAAAGGATTATTATTGCCATCATTTGATAAAATGATTTATATATGCAAAGAAGAAACCTAAGGAAGACCGTACGATGGATCATCGGACGTACTGTAATGTACGTGAGTGCACGAAATGAAATCCGATAGGGACCGGACTGGGTCTCACATGGAGGGAACAGTGGAATCCAATACACAAATGCGAATTAAATAAAAAACAAAATTAGACACATCTAATGATGTGATAGAGGCAGCCGGAGAAAGTGACCAATACCTAGTACCGCTCGTTTCGGATTTAATTTTTGACTATTTTTACTATTTTTAAATTTTATCTTTTTTTAGCATTTTGACTTTTTGATTTTATCTTTTTTTTTCGTGTTTGTTTGCATTGTCCGTGATGAGTTAACTAGTTTTTTATTTTTAATTTTTTTAAAAATTTTAATTATGCCAAATAAGCCACCATCAGTTACAATACAATTTTAGCTAGTTATAACACGATTTCAGTTATAAACTACCAAATTTTAGCCCAAATAACCGGCACCTTACCCTCTACTATGCTTGGAGTTAGATCCAATCCTAGCATGTTAATAGTAAAGAATGTCAACTCGAGTCAGATCTACTGGTTTGATCGGCAAATTGTGAAGGTTGCACCTTGCATTTATACCCTTAAATAGTTTTTTTTTTGCGTATCACATTCACACCCTGTCCAAAAACTTAATTTGGAGGGCTTTGTGAAGGCGGTTGTTCATGGTGATTACCCAATTCGGTTGATCTCTCTGTTATGGGTTGAGGTGCTCTAAATGTCTGTATGACTCCATCATCGAGTGGAATTGGGATAATCTTTGGTATGTTAAGGGCCTGTCTAGAGTGCATGAGTATGGTTATGTAAGAGCACGATAAAATTCCCACATTTCAAATGAATCCTTATTCTTAGCACTTCAGATTGACAACTGATCTAGATATCTATCTGCCTTTGCAAGTTATAGGCATGGTTCTAAAGTGTTGTGGTTTTAACTTTTGATTAAAATAACACTGTAATGACTATTATTTTTTAGGTATTCAATTAAAAAAATAAAAAATAGGATAAATAAAAAACCGTTGTATCTTCACGGATAATGCAAAGGAAAAAAAGAGAAGGCCGCGTTAAGAAGTCAATGCGCCCCAAATGTCTTTTAGTTTCTGGAAGATAAAAATCAGAAGCCATTGCTATTTGGAACATGCCATATATGTTTTTACAAGGAGAATCCACCCGCGCAAAACTATGAATATACAGGGGTGCATTTGCATTTGCAAAGAAGACCTTGGCCTTTTTGGCTTTATCCGTTTCCCTTGCCGGTTCACAAAGCTGAGCAAACATTCACTCATATGTAGGCCGGGCTCCTCCGGAAATGTACATTTCTGACTCCTATGCTTATGCAGTAAGCACCCTGACGACGGATGCTAGTACTGTTAACTTGCTAAGATCCTACGGACTACAGTGACTCTTCACGTTGATTTGGATGGCGCAACTGAGATTTCCAGGTTGGAACGGAGAATGGAGCTAGTCCTCTTCTTCCATTAGGCGTTTTGGAGCCGTTGGATCGAGAGACTAGGTAGCGTTCGGAATAGCGATGGCTTCTGACTGAAATTTCACTGTAGCTGATTTACTTTTTACTGTAGCTGAGTTGACTTATTGGACATAATTAAATTTAAAAAAATACAAAAATAAAAACAACATACTAACATATCACGGACAATGCAAAGGAATACAAGAAAAAAAATAAAACACAAAAATTCAACAAAAAAAGAAGAAGCAAAAATACAAAAATACAAACAGTAAAAAAAATCCATCGCCGACCGCCACCGCCAGGTCGAGGTGGGCGAGATGTTTTGAATTTCTCGTGAGTTTCGCTCTAGGTCAATACAAACACCTAAATAAGATGTTTTTATTAACCACTACTTTTCAGTTTTATATATCGTAATATGCTTTGTATTTTAGTATATCATAATTTGGTAAATCATATGGCAGTTCGAATGGTGTAGTGTCTTTCGTTGCATCATCTTTCTTATATAATGCACTACTATTCATCAGACACTTCTATTTATCAGCTACAGCCTAAAATTATCAGTAAAAACTAATACGAACATCTCCTAAAAGTCCATTCTTGATCGAACGGTTAGGCTCTATTCTAAACAATTTCTGGGTTTTGGTTTTTAAAAGCCGAGTTTTGAACGGAGTGGATTCTTAATGTGTTTTTCTATAAAGCGTTTGTAAAAGTCACTGCAAGAACCACTTTAAACAGAGCAGCTTTTCAATATGAGCATCTCTTACTCTCTCAATCTCTCCCGTAATGAGTCAAAAGCTACTACCAAACGCCAAAAACGACGACACCTTTGAACATAGTCTTTGTCGAATAAAAACGGAGGCCATGCTTCCCCCCTAAACCATGGCCGGCGCTCGTCGGTCGCCTCTGCAACGCCGTTATTGCTGGGGAGAAGAAGAAGAAGAAAGAAAGAAAGAAAGAAAGAAAAGGGAAGACAGAACGGGGAAAAAAAAAGAGGAGATAACACGACATGCATGCCGTAACTTCGCAGGCTCATGCTCGCCGCGCGACCCTTCCGACGGATCGAGGTCTGTAGCAACGGAGAATAGCCGGCGACGCGCGCGCTTTTGCTCGGTTCGCATCACGCGTCTCGCGGCCCTCATAACTCGGTTTGGCGCGCAGTACGCGTCATGCGTCTTCTTTTACGATTTTAGCTCTCCTTTTCGTAGCCCATAACCATGGTTTTGTGAGGCGGGTGATGTGAGCCAGAGATTGGCGAGGAGTTTGGGCGAAACGACGGCAAATACCTCCACCAGCCGCAGCCGGTAACAGCTTCGTTTCGACCCCGTTGCTCGCCGGCGAACCCAACCAGCCTCATGGGTAGATCCCCTCCCCTGTACTAGTGTACTAAGACCCTGGTCATTAGAACCTATGCTTCTGACTTTTAGTTTCTTACTTTCTTTTTTTTATGATATGAATTTTTTTCCTCTTATTTTTTATTTGTCTATAGTAATATATATTTTTTATTTAATTATATTGAAAAAACTACCACTAACTACATACAAAATAAATCATAAAGTAAAAAATAATTACTATTTTTTATTTAATTATGTGACTCTTACTTAAATAGATATTTAGTTTAAAAAGTAATTACTATAAAAAACTGAAAAATAACTTTTAAAAGCCAAATAGAAGGGTCGACTCCTTGCTCATTTCGGCTTCTGCTTCTAGTTTCTACTTTTTTTCACTATTCAGTATTTCGTCTTTTTTTGATTTTTTTAGATATTTTAGGTTTTTTCTATTTTCTTTTTTTCCTTTGTTCCTTTGTATTGTCCCTAGTGGGTTAACATGTTTTTTCTATTTTTACATTTTTTAAAAATTAATTATACTCAAAAAACCAAATCAGTTACAGTAAAAAAAATTAGCTACAGTGAAATTTCAACTAAAAATCAGAAATCATCACTAAAACAAGCGCATATCTTAGGAAGTTCGTACGTGCTACATGCTGCAAATCTGCAACAGTGTAATACGTGCAGCAGCAGGGTAGGTAGGCTGGAGAAGGCAGCTGTGACTGAACCGAGACATCTTATCCATTACTGCAGCGACAGCTCCTGTGGGTCGTTGCAGCTGTGCATGCATCGACCGCATACGACGGTGTAAATACGGGCCGGCCATTAATAAGATCAGATGGTCAGATGGGGTTCGTCACATGCCTCTCGCTCCCTTCGCCAGCGCTGGTCTCGGCGAAACGAACGGGACGGCGACCGAAAGACAGCGCGCTGTTCATGCGTGGCTTGCGTTTTTTTTTCTTTGCGTATTTATCTATGTATCGTACTCTTGGTGTACAGTACGTGTACACTGTTTTCGTATCGTATTTCGCACCGTGTTGCTACCGATGCTTGACTTCTAGAACACGTACAGAGAAATGTGGTTTCAGCGGCAGAAAAGATGAAGAACATTATAAATCACGAATTACTCTTGATTTTCGGTCGATTTAGGCATAGCTGTGCACTCTTTGTATCACATCGTCATCCGTCTTTAAAGCGACTGATTGTGATATATCACTTGCCATATTTCTAGGGCACCGTCATCCTCATCCATGTAGTCGTAGATGTCAGGAATCATCAGAAAAAGTTTTTTTTCAGGAGAGAATTTTTGTTATGCTTCATCAGAACAATGTGGGCTCAAAACACATAGCACAATAAATCAGAGCTGAAGTTTCTAAAATATACTGGCCGAATTTGATGAATGGAAAGAAACGCAAGTGCACAGCCCCACCAAAGCTTGTATACAATGAAAAATACATAATTGCATACGGTAAAAACCACAAAGCAGCAAAATTTGAGTGCCTCGGTGTACAGAAAACCGATACAATCGACAGGTTACAAAATCTGGCATGCGATTCTTCCTGCACGAGAAAATACACCCCCTTCTAAACGTAAACCCAGAGGAATACGGGTCATGTAACAAGGGGTAGAATCAAGGAGCCTTCAACTGTCCATTTGTCGCTCAAGCAGTTTCTTTGAATATACGAGGAAGGACCTCATGGATACTAATGTCCAAGGGCTCAGGGCACCTGCAGAAGAGACATAGTACACTTATATAAAAGCTGGCGATTACCATGAAGAGCAGGGAAGAGATTTTGATGGTTATCTAACAGGTTGCGAAAGCAAACCCAAAGGCATGAATGAAGGGTGCGAAGTAAATAGCGGTACAACAGATGCATCTATGGTCACAAAAAAGTTCTGCGCATCACAAGATGGTGCAAACAACCGGTATACAGAACACTGACATTGTAAAGATTCAGCATAAGGTGATACATGGCAGATAAATGCAAGGCTAGTATTTTTGTTTAGTAATTACAAGTACAGGTAGAATTTCCTAAAATAATATCCACATAAGTGAACAATTGTTCACATTCTGGCAAACATGGTTGTTTGAACCTTCACAGCGAAATTAATCATGCAGTGGTGCACACAACTATGATTAGTTGATCATTTGATTGGCATGTTGACTTACCAATGTTCTATAAAGAAATAGCTAGAACTGATTAGCCTAAACTTAATAGGAATCTTAAACTCAGCAAAATTTTAACATAAGTAACATTCATAAAAGCCTAAAGGGGGCAATGCTGACGACAAGCTACAATACAAACCTATTTGGAACTTAGTCAACTTACAGTTAAATTTCATCCTGAGAACTTTCAAATTGTCAGGTAACAGGGAAATGTAGATACATTAATTTTATCTCACGCTGATAGGGAGTATTACCTGCACAATGCTCGCCCCCTTTCTACTGTGCTAGGAACAAACCATATCTTCCGTAGAATTGGAGATTCAAATTGTACAAAGAACCCATCACTCTGGTCAAGCTTCCATTTTCTTGATCCTTGTCCTTTCCAGACCTGTATATAACAGATAATGGTAGTGTCATCTTTTTCATTCTGGCAGACTGGCACCCACAATACCATGTATGATATCAATAAATTATCACAAATGATACACACTGATTTGTCAAGAAAAACAACTATAAGTGCAAAGCATGCAACAACAAACTACGGAAAACATAGCTCACACTAACGCAAAAAAGAGGATGGGAAGGAGGGGGAAGGGGATTGGACCTGTGGGTACGAGATGATGCTCTTAGGTGCCACCATACAGGCAGCCTTTGAAAAAGAATCCTCAGAATATTGCCGCAAAAATGTGAAGCAACTGCTGTGAGTGTGGGGTGACTCAAAGGCCTAGCAGGGGAAAAAAATAAAGCATAAAAGTGTTGACAAGGAGGTTCTGTCATAAATTCAGAATACAAGTTATAACAAAAAAATCAACAAATAAAATATAAAACTAAGCCAGATCCTAAGTACTCTAAATTTCAAGATTTTGCATTTGTTTATACTGTTAAGGATATAAGAGTATGTGTCTTTTCCTAATTTCTAGAGTTTAGTTGTGCTCCCTGAGTTTTGTACTATATATATTGTCCATTGGATTGTACAATACACAAACACTATTCATAACATGGTATCAGAGCTAACGTAGGGTTAAGGTTTACCTCTCATAGTCATCACTTGCCTTCCGCTACAGCTGCCCCGAGAGGAGCGTCTCCACTCCCGGGGAAGGCTACTGTCGCTGCCATGGTTGCTGCTCATTGTCGGCCGCCGTACACGCACGCAAGCACTTCAACCATCGCCAGGCCGACTGCACCGAGCAAGCCCATCAGCCGGATCTGCAGCGTCCGCTTTGCCTCTTCTCGCGTCGCCGCCAGGCCACCGCATCATTTCAGATCCCACCACCGCTCCCAGATCCGGCCTCCTTCGCACCAGATTCAGCTCGCCGCCACTTGGAGGCTCTCCCACCTAGATTCCCGGCGTCGATCTCCTCCCGTCGGCTCCCGACCGGCTTCCACCGAGCAGGAAGCGACTGGCTTCCATGGTGGTGCCGATGGACTCTCCATGATCCGCCTCTGGATCCGGCAAACTCGACCTCCCCGTCAAGGCCGACCGAATCCGCTCACCGCCGCCAGATCCTACCACTCCTGCTCATATCCACCTGGATCAAGCCCACCGCATCGCCGTCTTGTCGCTCGCCGCCGCCTCTCCCGCTTGGATCCGCCTGGATCAGGCTGCCGTCGGCCACCTATTGGATCCAAGATTAATCTTCTGGCGAGCTGCGTCTCAAGTCGCGCCTCCACCTCGGCTCGACGGTGGGGACTCTCCGGCCTCACCCCTTTTTTGGTGGTGGGGAGCTTCGGGAGCTGCTCTTATTACCGTGTTTTGCCGCCTCTGCTGTGGTGGAAAGCACCTTCAGCTTTAATGGTGGAACGGAGCATGTGCAGCCTCTGCATTGGTGGAAAGCACCTTCAGCTTTAATGGTGGACCGAGGATGGCTGGATATTGGGCTAGTAAAATTTAGATGGTCTTGGTGCTAGTACTTTGCATCTTTTTCTTTAAGTCTTCTGTTGCGTACATTCAAATCCGTAGTTATCTATCATCTAGTTTGTCTAAGCCGTGCGAGTCCACAAATTTCCGTATCAGTTAATTGATTGCTTTGCTAGTCTTAATCCATCCTTTAGGATTCAGTGTAGTCTTTAGCATAACAGTAACCGCCACTCTTCTTATTGAATCGCATGCATGTCGTAGAAGTCGTTATGATATCGCCGCTTCTCTCTGAGCCGCCGCCCCAAGTTTCTAAGGCCGATGCGCTTCTTCTGCACTGCATTTTTGTTGCGCTTCTTGTGCATGTGCCGCCGCATGCGCTTCTTCTGCACTGCATTTTTCTTGCGTTTCTTGTGCATGTGCCACCGCCGTCTTAGGCTTTGATCTGCTTTATAGGCTGTCATCATACTTCATGGGCTACCGCACGACCTCGGATGGAGTTCTTCTGGCTTCGACACAATTTTTGAGAGCCGCACGCTATGACGACGTCTTCAAGACTCGGATTTTGAATTTTTCTTATTTTAATGTCAACTCTTTCAAATGCAAATCTATATACCTTGCATTTGAAGGGGGTGTTAAGGATATAAGGATATTTGTGTCTTTTCCTAGTTTTTAGGGTTTAGTTATGTTCCATGAGTCGTGTACTATATATATTGCCCATTAGGTTTTGCAATACACAAACGCTATTCATAACATGTACATTGTTCAAATTTATGCCAAGCAGCAGAATGAGGCAGCCTATAGCAGCATAGTTAGTACCTTGTCAATGTTAACCACTGGGGCATATTTTTCAGTATCAGTCTTCTGATCATCAAGAAGGAAATTGACCGTTGCATCCACTTTTCCTGTGTCATGCCAAACCTTTATTGCTGATTCGATCACATTAACAACAAACGAGAAAATATTTTGTCTCATTTCTGCATCTCCATACTTTGCAGCCTGAAATGGAAATACATGCAGCTTAACACATAAATGATGAAACATGTACGTGTACGATAGAAAGTCCTTTTGCCTTTAAAAAAATCCTTTGTCTTCTGTCATTTCTGCAACTCTCAAACTCATACCATGAAAAATGGACTTTATGCACCAGATAATAGTCTACAAGGTGCTTCTCTATACATATTTGCATTTTAAGAAGACTATTCCCAACATGTGTATCTAAATTGCCATGCCAAAAAATGCAACATCTGAATTTGCAATTAAAAAAAAAGATCCATCACAGAATGCCTTACTGGATGCAACTTCTTGGCTTCCTCTTAAGGCAATTGCACATGGGGTAGCATTGGCATTTTGGGGAAAATGTTATGCAGCTTAAAAATGGAAACAAAAGGTGTGCGCTTGAAGACTTCTGGGTTATGAGCCTTTTTCCCCAAAGATCATTACACTTCATTAGATGGAAGTCGATCCACGTACCAGAACTATGACATAAGAAGAAGGTTTAAGGACGGTGTTTTAGACTCTCGGTTCAGATAGCAAGATATATGGCTTAGGATTTTAGCCTTATATGTTTTCAAAGCTCTCGTTTCTTTGATCTTGAAGAGGTTTCATTCCTAACTTACCCCAATTTGTTTAGGACAAAAAGCTTTGTCGTTGTTGTTATTATTACACTTCATTAGGACATAACCATAAAACTCACCAGCTCGGTTTTCAGTGATTCCAAGTTCTCATTAGGACATAACCATAAAACTCACCAGCTCGGTTTTCAGTGATTCCAAGTTCTTCCCAATGTCAATATTGGAACGCATTGTCTCCACATCAAGAACTCGTTTCTTTTCCCTTGCTAACTGAGTAAGCCTCTTGATTTTTCGCGAGACTTCTGTATTTTGTGGATTGTGCTGCAACGCTATTTGAAAGGCAGATATTGCCTACACCAGAAAACAATGTAAGTACGTCAGACACAAAAGCTTGGTTTTATGGACACAACATAAAGAAATGGTTCATCTCAACATTGTAAATGATATAAAATCTGAGTCAATATTTGGATAGCTCAGTCCAATGAAATAGAATTTGAGACGTAGTTTAAACAATTTAGCCAGAAAATACAAGCACAATATGTGGGCAGATGAAAATAGCAGCAAAGAAGGAAGGTCATGGTTCAAGCACAAATAAAACCCTTAATTAGACATCAACACAGGGTAATCAGGTTCAAGAACAAACCAGATCTTGTTTTATTCGAAACAACAGCATGTATGATGTAACATAGGAAAATGAACAAAATTCAAATTTGTTTATGACTTTTAACACTTTGGTTCATTCAATTATTAGTTTCGCTACAATGGATATCAACTGAGGAGTCATCTGAACTACATCTTCGGATCTTTACTTTTGATAATTACAATCAATACAAAACTGTCTAAACTTGAAATTTTCTGACTGAGATTGCCTCTCAACTTGCTAGAACATAGAAGACTTGGTCAAAATTTACAAAACGGAAAAGAAAAAAATGATGATAACATCCCTCTCCCCTGTTGAGCAAAAGTAATAAGGCATTTGCCTTTTAGTCTCACCTCCTCATACTGCTCCATCGCCTCCAAAACACATCCTTTTCTGAAATAACCCTATATTACAAAAGAGGACAGGCTGTGAAATTTGATAGCAGAATGAGTTACAACAGTTAAATCAGAGTGCAATTTGACATTTAGATACCTTCTCCCATTGTGGCTTGAGTTTTATTGTTGTCTCAGCATCAGCATGTGCCTTATTAAGCTTAACTAGCTGCAGAAATGCAGCAGCTCGGTTGCTGACAGGGATATAAATAAAAAACATAATCAGAATTTTTCAACAGCTTGCACAACAGAACATAACAAATAAATTATGACATAGATACTTAAGTTAACGCTGCATATTTTTGTCAGCTTGAAGAAGACATTGCAATCCTTCTTTACTTTATTTTTGACTAGCGAACAAGTCCTCCCAAACCGTTTGATTATTACATCATGCTAAAACATGTCTACAATAAAGTTCCACTAACCTCCTCAGTCAGCATTTACCCGATGATGGTATTTCTGAAAACACCACAAGATTGGTGGTTTCCCAAATCTATATGCAATAATAGATCCCCCCTCCCCCCTCTCTGAAGTTTCCCTGCCCGCCCCCCATAATTGGATGGTTTAAGGTTTCGTCTATCACCTGAGGTGCAAACTGCATACAATCATACATCTGATAGTTGGGTTGTTTAATTTTCTTCCACATACTTATTCTCCAAATGTGCCTCATTTTGCAAGTTTGGGTTTATGATAGAATGAAAAACATCAACTCCACCACCATCAGCATCAGGTAAGACTTACCCTAATTGGAAGCGGCTGAAGTAAGGACTCTTTTGATGCCTATTCAGGAACTTTTTTAATTGCAAGCGGCTGAAGTGAGGCCTCTTTTGATGCTTATTCAGGAACTTTTGAGGCGGTTGGCATTACATACATGATCTCCCAATAGATAAGGAAAAAGGTAAAAACTGCAGTCTTGATCATATTTTTGCTTTTATTTTGGTTGGAGCAGACAGTACAAGACATAGAGGGTTTTTTTTACATTTGGGAAAACTAATAGCATCCAGAGGTAAATCCTCTTGAGCCAATTATGCACAGTGAGTGGATTTTTTTTTTAATCTGTTGAGGCATGGATAAAGGACATACTGGAAAGTTGCTCATTTTGTCGCATGTGCGCTAAACCCGCTGCATGGAGTTATGGAACCAGATATTTTGTTGCAGCAACCCAATCGTTTCAGCCTCATCAATAACAGATAATATTGTATCATCAGTGTGTTACGCTACAAGAATGTGGGCACATACATACTTTGGAACCATAACCCTAAGTTCAAATAACATATAAAACACCACAGCAAAAGCCCAGCTACTTACATAGTTTCGCAAATGCAACCATTAAAACTCTTCAGCAACTTACATTGCATCCCTCGAAAAGCCAAAAAAACAGACAAATCATCACTGCAAACTTGCAATGCTCGCTGCACCGCAACAAATACATCACACACTAAATCTGAGGGCATTTCAGTCTCTAAGCCTGAAACCACACCACTATTTTACACCTAAAACACCGTGCAAAAAAATGCAAACTTTGAGCGTACTCCAGAAACCGCTGATCGAGTACTATGCTTTTTTTAGATGGAATATTTAGGATTCCATTAAACTGACGCAACAACTAAATCGCTGGCCACAAGGTCGGTTACACAATCTGGGACCAAATCAGTACTACGCTAGCGTCACACCTTTAGCTTCCCACGCGAATCAGACACCATTTCACAGCACCCACCCAATCAATCAAAAACGCGCGCACACTGGTCTCAACTCAACTCCACCCTCAGAGATCGACCACACAACTAGGGTTTCGCGCACCAAACAAGCGGAGAAGAGGAGGGGAGAGAGAGATACCTGTAGAGGGTGGGGTTGTCGGGATCGAGCTTGATGGCCTGCGTGTAGAGCGCGGCGGCCTTGAGATAGTTCCCCGACTTGAACTGCTCGTTCCCTTGTTCCTTCAGCGCCGCCGCTCCTCCTCCTCCTCCGCCACGGCTGTCCGCCATAGCCGCCGCCGAGGGTTTCGGGGGTTAGGGTTTTGGTGTCCCGAGCTCCTCTCCCCTTCACACACTTCTCTCCTTTTTTTTTCCCTTCCTATTTTTGTTTCTTCTCTTTTGCTCGGGCGACGAGGGAAGAGCACGTGTCTACTGTACTGGTAGACCAAGAACTGCGATTATAGTTTTATAGAGACAGTACCCGAGACTTGTTACGAACGTAAATTATTTCAGAGGTTTATTAAAATCTTGTTCTTTAAGCGAAAAACAAAACTGAACTAGTTACAAAAACTACGAAGATCAGAGATAAATAATCATAAAAAAAGATCTAATCAAAATTGAGCAAAACACGCTTTAACATGCTCGAGTGGTTTGACCAAATGAACAGTAGCAATTAGCTCGGATGAACAGTAACAGTCAGACTAGATGAACAGTAAATTCAGGAAATGGACATAACAGTTTTAACAATATTTCAAAACCGAAAATCAACGAAACTTCTAATCTACAACTCCAAATGACTTAAAACTTGAACCAATGCAAGAACATGACCTTAAAAATTTATCCTAATCAAAGATCAAGAAAGAACTTAAGAAAATTAGGATCTATTTGCTCTTGAATCTTTGCTACATTAAAACTAGATTAAAATCACAAATTAAGCTAACTCTTAAATCAAAACTTCAATTCACTTGAAATTTGGTGTGCACCTTGTCTAGAATGTCAAGAATATATTACAATTAATGATTAAAGAAAATTGTTGTCAAAGTTCTAACCATTTTTTATTTGAAAGAAAGTTGTACCAAAATTAGGCAAAAGAGGAAAATATCGATCTGCTCTTACTCATGAGTTCTTGATGATCTAAATGATATTAGATGGGTTCTCATATCGTAGAAAGTTAAATCATAGTACGAACTCAAATCAAAACTCCCATAAGATCAAAACTTTAAAAATCACCCTCTCTTAGGCCAAAACCGGACAAACACAAATACTTGCAAATAACAAGTGCCTGAATGGATGAGATATGGTCTCTATTAGAGGAGTGGCCCCCCGCCTTGGCCCAGTCAACCCACTGCACTAAGAGGACTGTTAGGCGTGTATAGATTAGGGAAATGACATATTTGCCTCTACAGTTATAAATCTCGATAGGGGCTTTTATGTAATCAACCTTCTCATGGCTATAAATATATGCCTAAAAGTGCCATAAAAGGGAGATTCATTTTTTCCTAGAGAAAGGGCTATGTAATAAACCACACATTCATGCATACGTCTTCTACATCCTATCTCCACGACTTCTCAGACTTCAGACAACCACTGTGGCTTCCTCGTACCCCCATTATTTACTGTTTGGCCTATAACCACAATAGTTGGCGTTGTCCATAGGGAACGACGTAGAAACTATGAGCCTAGAAAGAGTGTTCGGACTCAATGGCACCAAAGAAGGTGGCAACATCGACCTCTAAGCTAAAGAGGAGCACCGCTATCGAGACCGCCGTGATGAGAGCAAGGGAGTAGGTCTACGAAGGCTCACGCCCCCATGGAAACGACACACTAGAACAGTAATGCTCGAAACCACAACAGATAATGAAGGTAGTTCTTCGGTACCTACGCAGACGATGGAGTGGGAAGCGTCGCAAATGGAGGACCCAACAGTGGTGACTAACCAAAATGTTGGAGTTTGTACCACCCAAGTAGTGGTCTCCATCGGTATCGACACCGTCGCCATCACCACGCAGGGAGTGAAGAGCATTCTCCCCCTCCTCCACGCTGAACGCAGGTGGAGGCACCCTTGAGGCGATCTATGAGACAATGTAGTGAGAGTTAGCAGACCTGTAGAGAGCCATGCGTGAGGTGCGGGAGAGTTGGAGTTAGCTGATGCCCGCCGTGGCAGTAGCGGTGGTGACTGCAGAAGGGATGGAGAGTTGTGAGGCCAATGTTGGAGCCCGTAGTGCCTCCCGACGGGTGGACCCCGAGTCCCCCCTCTAAACAGGCCTACAGCAGAGCACTTGGCCAAAGGACTTGAAGATGCTCGCGCTGGAGCCATACAAGAGCGACACGAACCCCTGTGAGTTTCTACAAGTCTACGAGACAACCATCGAGGCAGCGAGGGGAGACAACTCGACGAAGGTGAAGAGGCTGCCACTCGCTCTTCAAGAAGTTACGCTTTCTTGGTTTTTTACTATCGCCCCAACTCGGTGTATACATAGAAGCAGATCTAAGATTTCATGCACAACAACTTTCAAGGTAACTACGCGGAGCAGATCGATGCTAACCAGCTCTTCATGATGAGAAAAGCATCAGGGGATAAGCCGCGGGCTTATTGTAGATGCTTCATGAAGGTCCGCTGCCAAGTGAAGGACGTCAACAACACGACCGTCATCAACGTTGCTATCTATGGCCTCTAGAAGGGCCTACTCGCAAAGTACAACACACGGAAGCCCATAAAAATAATGGCTAAGCACTTCGACAAGATGGAGGAATATACAGGGTAGAAGTGGATGTGATACGGTGCGAGGCAGAGGCCACGCCATCCGCCCCTAAAGCCAAGCCCACTCCCGCGGCCCTGAAGGAGGCCCCCATCCGCAAGCAACAAAGGGGGCCCCAGCCCAGATACGTCCAACATCGAAGGGGAGAATTTTTTTTGTGTTTTTGTTCCAGAGGTAAGGTGGTGTGAGTTATATATAGGAAATGAGAGGGTTATCAGGGTGGTTAGATCTTCGTTCAAGGATTGAAAAAAGTGATTAATATTTTCCTAAATTTCAGTCTCTCGATGAATAGACAACCGTAAAGAAAAATCAACAGCAGGATTCACTTCTTCGGTGTAAGCGAAGATCATGAACTGGAGCCAAGAACATAGTGATCAATGTCAGAATTTTACAAGAACAGCGGAAAAACTTACAATCAAGGCCACTGGCACTGACCGATTTGAATCGAAAATCAGCGCCAGTTGGACCGCTGGTGGCCTTTGGTCTGGCTGCCACCCTTTGGCCGGTCAGATCGGCTTGTCTGCCGGTCGTCTGAAAAATCTGACAACTTTGCAAACTCTCAAAAACTAAAGTCAAACTCCGTAATCTTTCTGAACCAAAACTCAATTATTCATCACAACCACGGGGTGACCTCCACATGATCTCACAGTACTACTACGATAGCATGCGTGTATTATATTGTTGGTAATCCACAGGTCATGTTCACGAATTGCCATTTTTTATTCATCTATTTTTTTTATTTTTCTAAGAGGAAGGTGTATGTGATAGTAGTATACTCAGATTTATTTCTTTTTTCGTAAATTATATATAAATGGCTGACAAGGATGCTTTTGAAACACAAGAATCTGAAAATATAATCCCTGTGTTCTAGATGGGTCCTAAAGCAATTCAATTGTTTCCTAGGAGATTGGTTAATGTGAGTTTATTCGTGCGGGAATTGAATTGTATGTGAAATTGATATGTTCTAAATAAGTCCTAAAGGAGTACAAGTGCCCAAACTAGCTCTCAAGCACAGATGCGCAGCCGGGCATCAAAAATGTATCCCGCAAACTCGTCAGAAAACAATATGTTTACCTGGTACCATTTATACACATATCGACAGAACGGATCCATTTTCATGGCTTCTCGAGTTTTTACTAAAAACGAACTTACTAATTTTCAGTTGTCTGAAATTTTTATATCTCTCAGTCATCTAAAATTACACTACACTAAACCTAAAATTACAGTGTCAAGTAATGTGCAATTTTAACGTAGCTTTTCTGTAACTACTAGTTATATTTGTTTTTTTGTATTTGTAATTTTTTGTTTCTGCATTTTGTAGGGTACACTAAATTTAAATTTGTTTTTTTTGTCTAGATTAGATTTTTTTTTGTGTTTTTGTTCCAGAGGTAAGGTGGTGTGAGTTATATATAGGAAACGAGAGGGTTATCAGGGTGGTTAGATCTTCGTTCAAGGATTGAAAAAAGTGATTAACATTTTCCTAAATTTCAGTCTCTCGATGAATAGACAACCGCAAAGAAAAATCATCAGCCAGATTCACTTCGGAGTAAGCGAAGATCATGAACTGGAGCCAAGAATATAGTGATCAATTGCAGAATTTTACAAGAACAGCGGAAAAATTTACGACAAGAGAACAGTTACTGCTGTCATCACGACTACCATTTACATCCTTAGTTGAGATAAACAAACTAGGATCCGTCCACTTAATTATTTACCTAGAGCGACATAAAACAAGAGCAAAGTTACTGCAATTTCTGAAGATTAAAAAGGGGTAAAAACTTCTGATTAACCTCCCTTTTCTTGCTCCGGATGAACTGGGGAGAGGAGTTAGTCGTCGATGGCTTTGGCCCTCATGCAGCAGGACGGCCCGCGCTTCTGCCGCCGGCTGTCCCGCCGCTTCCCGTAGAGGTACTCCACCAGCTGCACCCTCGACCGACGCTGCACGGTCTTCATGGCGCGCCGGCTGGCCCTCTCTTCCTCGTGCTTCAGCAGGACCTGCTGGAACTTCTGCATCTCCAGCTCCAACCGGCCGATCTTCTCCGACATCTTCCTCACCCGCTCCAGGATCTTGCGCTGGCTCCTGCTCCGGAGGTCGACGTTCTCGCCGTCGAGCCCGTCGGCGGACGTGAATTCCTCGGCCTTCTTCAGGAGCTTGCTGTTGGTGTCGATCAGCTGGGAGATGGCGCCCTCGGCCTCTATCATCTGCACCTTGACGCCCTCGAGCTCGATCTCCGCCGATGCCTCCACGCTTGCTCTCAGTTCTCGGATGATGGACTGAAGGTCCCTGAGCCTGTGCGCGTCGGAGGAGAGCCTCTCGATGACCTTCTTCTTCCACTCTCGGTGCGGTTCCGTGGTGACAGACCTTGGTAACTCTTGCTTGTCGATACTGAGATCCTTCGTAACCATCAGCTCAGGGGAAGACCGTTTACCCTTGTCCTTCTCAGATGCCTCGCTCTGTGGCGGTCGCAGGTCATCATGCCTACGGCTGTCACTGCTTGCTCTGACCACGCTCCATAATGCAAGCATCTTATCGTCAGGTTGTGCTGCGGCGGTTTTCTTCTTGTGGCGGTGTGAACCGACTCGACGGCCGGGAGTTTGGACAAGGTCGAGCTGTATGTCCTTCAGCATTCGCTCATAATTCACTTCGCTAGCGTCACTATCCAAGACGTCCTTGAGCTTAAGCATTTCAATCTGCTTCCTTGCGTCTTGGAGATTGCTGTTGAAATCGAGCCTTTCTTGCTCGAGAACAACTCCGGTATCTGTAACCACCTTCTGGAGTGCTTTGATGGTTCCATGCAGTTTCTGCAGCTCCATGTCTTTCACCATCTTTGTTGCGTTTTCGTCACCACTTGGTTTTACTGCGATCTTTGAGAGCTGAGGTGACAATGGGATTTCCTAGCAAAAGCAGTAAGCAAAACGAGTCCCATGAGTAAAAAATAATTTCACAGTATGGCGAATGATGCAAATGCATACTAGATACAAATATTAGATTTCTCTAGTATACATTGTAGATCCTTCAAGAAGGATCTTCATGAAAACATTGGCTTTCTTTCTTCAACTGATGGATAGGGAAAACATAATTATGTTTCACAAAAAGAATAAACGGTCACATACTTCAAATATGAACAGATATCGGAAATATGTAAACAGAACATAGAACAGATAATGCGTACCTCCTTCCAAAGCTTGTTCGATGGTAAGCAATCTTCGGCCAGCGACAAGGTTTGTCTCTCGAGGGCATTGACTTCAGTTTGCAACGCTCCTAACAGTGTGAAGTCACCATTCAGGTCAACCTTTAGCCTTCTATTCTCAATCTCCACGGCACTTAGCTTGCCCTTGAGCTCATCCACGTAAGAGTTCCTCCGAGTGATCTCCTCCTTCAAAACCTCCTTCTGTACCATTTCACTTATTTCAAAACTCTCACATGTTACGATGAGCTCAAGGACCTTCTCCTTGAAGAGAGCTGCATTGGCAGTAGCCATTTGCATGTTGGCCAGCAATTTCATGATCTCTGCGTCGCAAGACTTCACATCAATCACTGGCTGTTCTTTGCTCCTAAGCACTTGCACTTCACTCTGAAGCTTGTGAAGCTCCTCCCTTAACGTTTCATTTGATTTCTCAAGACCAGCATTGTCAACTTCTTTGCGTTGTTCCATGTTCACCCCGCTCTCTTGTTGGCTCGTCCTGCCAGATTTCAATAGCTTGGTATCTCTTCGTGTAGTACGCCTTCTTCCAGTGGCAATTTCTGCACTAGAGCCATCACAGATGCTCATAGTTCTACTGAGCTTGTTCTCAAGAAAGTTGTTCTCGAGTTGTAGGTCTCCAAGCTTCTTGTTCATCAGCCTGATTTCCTGATAAAGCTCATTGCCTGCCGCATGGAGAGACCCGAAATCTTCATGCAAAGACTGCAATTGTGATGTCCTCTCATCATGAAGGCTTCTGAAAATGACACCAAGGATATCTGTCCTTACTGCTTCACCAAGGAGAGTGCCAAAATCATCTTCAGAAAACTTCTCTTTCTCCCTGGAATCATATAGTTTGCCAGACAGTGTGGAGTTCTCTTCTATCAGCTTGATAATCTCAGCCTGCAACGACTGTCGTGACTCTTGCAGCTCTGAGAGTTGTCGAACCAAGAACTTTGCCTCAGATTTCAACTCGTCCACTTTGCGGTTACGGGCCTCCATCTCCTTCCGTAACTCGAAGCTGATCTTTAGGAGATCATGCCTTTCACTCTGCAGCTGCTGCAGCTCCTCACTCTTTGCTTGCCATTCTTGCCTCAGAACACTCCTTTCCGACCTCAGATCGGCCACCTCTCGTCCAAAGTGCTCCAGAAGCGTAACAACAAGCGACTTCTCGAGGATCTGGTTCTGCTTCACGTCCTGAGCATCAGAAATAGTATTCAGCAGGCACTTGATCTCATGCAAGATGAGCTGCACCACTATGTCAGGCTTCATTAGATCCAACGATCCATATTTCTCATCCAGATGTAGTACTTCCATCACAGAACCAATCCCTTCAGTTAGTTTTTGGTCGTTTTGCGACAAGAAGTTCAATTTCTCCTCGTGAACCTTGCATACCTCTTGTTGCTTCTTCAGTTGTCCTGAGACATCAGAATTTGCTTCTGCCATGTCACCTAAGCACCTCTGCAAGATGAAAATCTCAAACTGAGTTTCAACAATCTTGTGCTCCTCCTCTTGGAGTTGGTTCTCCCTACGCCGTCCTTCTTCTAGTAGTAGGCCTATCTGCTTCTGCATAGCACTGAACTGAGTCTTGCCTGAGCGAGTGAGTTCTTTGTGCTCCTCTCTCTCAAGCCTTAACAGCTCCTGTAGCTTGATCACTTCGTTGAGCGCCTTGTTTTTGTCCTGCTGAAGATCCAAGTGTCGTCCTTCTAACTCTGCAAACTGGGTTTCCATATTGAGTAGAGCACCATTGATGCTATCCACCTGAGACCATTAAAGCATTTAGGGATCAAGTTACATCATTTTAACATCTGATGAAAATTAACAGAAAGTAATAAATATTTCAGGCACCATACCTCATGCACAAGAGTTCTCTTTTCAGATCTAATTACAGAATTCTGATTGCGGAGTGCTTGTGTGGACTCTTCCAAGTCTTTCAGCTTCCTTCTGAGGATCTCAAGCTCAGCACTATTGTCAGATAACAAATTTTCCAGGAGCACGTTCTTCTCTGATAGCTTCTCCATTGTATGAGAAATACCCTCAATCCGTGCAATGAACATGGCTCGCTCAGACTGGTGGCCACTAATTTTGGAATTAAAGTTCTTGCATGATTCTTCCAATGCAGCCTTCTTCTCCTGTAATCGTTCAACCTCAGTGGTTGCAGCTGACAAAGATCTCTCCAAATGAGCATTTTTCTCCAGCGTCCTCTCCAGCTGCAGCAGATTATCAACATACAGGGCCTTCACACCCTCGTGGTGCTTGATGATCTCTTTTAGCTCATCATTTCCATCCCTCACCTCTTGTGCAAGTGCTTGGAGCGATTCCACATTGAAATTCACTACTTGTATTTGCTCCTTGATCGAAAAATGTTTCCTCTCAGAGTCACCCCTGTCATCTTTGAGGTGTGAAAGCTCATATTGAAGCACCTTCTTTTCCTCCACATGCCGAGACACCTCTTCCTCAAGTCGCCGCTGTGCATTCTTCAAGGAAATTATCTCATCCTGCAGACGAATTATTGCCAAGGTGGAGGAGTGGTTTTGATCATCCAATTTCCGGTTCTCTTCTCGAATCTTCTCCAATTCTTTCTGAAGTCCAACCTTGCTGGTTTCAATGTCCTTAAACTTACTTGCCTCACCATGCTTTTCAAGAGCCAAAAGTCCTAGCTTCTCCTGTGCTTGTGCCAATTGCTTCTCCAATGATAGTCGTGCCATTTCCGCTTGCATGCCCTTGAGCTGCTCTTCTTGTATAGATATGGTAAGCTTTTCCAACTCAAC
Organism: Melocanna baccifera; assembly: GCA_036346265.1. Taxonomy (NCBI): domain Eukaryota; kingdom Viridiplantae; phylum Streptophyta; class Magnoliopsida; order Poales; family Poaceae; genus Melocanna; species Melocanna baccifera. The sequence continues at coordinate 1,106,063 of CM070709.1, read as the reverse complement.
GTGCTTCTCATTTAACTCTTCATGCTTCTCTTTTGAGGCATGCTTCAGCTTATCTAGCTCCAAATGCAAATTCTGGTTAGCTCTCTCAAGCAGAAGGTGCCATTCCTCTGCGGTGCTCAAATTCTGCAGTCCATTTTGCATCTCCTCTTTCAGCCTCTTGAACTCCTCCTGGGTATGCAATATTTCAGACTTGAGGTTCTGTAATCGATCACTGGATTGTTGGCATTGTGAAAACGCAGCTTCCTTTGCCGCTTCTTGTTGTGCAAGGGCCTCCTTGAGGCAAAGAACTTCAGATTCGGCCCTGTCACTCTTTTCTAACACTGACGAAATCTTCTTCTTGAGATCTTGATTTTCCTGTGACAAGATTGATATTTCTTTCTGCAACTTCTCATGGTCCTGGTCATCTGCAATACTGGTACATTAGTTTAATCTGACTTCTAGTAGGATTTAGGATCATGTATTTATTGAGGAAGTGAATTTGTACAACATACCTCTAACACGTTTTTTCGAATCACCAACGTTGATGAATGAGAGAAAAAATGGTGTCATATCACGATTGTCAGTGTCAGTTTCTGTAGATGCAGTTTCAGCTGGCAGGTCGTCATCCAAGTCTAACTGAAATTCATCAGGAAATGCTTCTGCCATTTTCCGATGGACCTGTCGGAGTTCCCCAGCAGAGTGATCGTATCTTTCAGCTAAAGCTCGGTAAGCACGGTATAACTCCTCAAGCAAAGACATCAACTCTGGACGCCTTCTGTAGTACATTTCTGCTCTTCTTGCAAATGAGTCAGCATCCTCATCGATGATCTTGATCATCAGTTTGATTTTGCTGTCCATATCTGTGTAATCAAGCATTAACCAATACTAATTCGGTTCAGACTTCAGTATATGTTACAAAAGGGGAAAAAGAGCACCACATAAATTAAGTACATGATAACACCAAACATTTGCATCTGCTGACATGTAATTTGCTGCTTCTTTGCATTGCTAACATAGAAGTATCAAGTTAGATGTGCATATACCTTGTCTACATTTATGTCCAAGATTGCCTCTATGTCTAACTTGATACTATATTCTTGAAAAAAAAACTTGACACTATATCAAGCAGAAGATTTATGGGGTGGATTCTTTTGGACTTATAGCTTGGTTTTCTACAATCACTAGCATTTAAATAGAGTTTCTTTTCAAAGTGGGGTCTATAAATTAATTGCAGTAAGCTTTATCTCGACTTCATCTATATCAGCCAAAATCACATACAAGTATATGTAGAAAGGTAGAGATATTGGGGCAAACACCACACAGCTAAAGGGCTGGGGTGGCTTGTATATATATTGGCCTGGAGTAAGCATACAAGGAAAGCATATATATGGAAGGCGCATACATGGTAAACACATATATAGAAGGCATATACATGGAAGGTGCATACATGGTAAGCGCATATATGAAAGTATATCTAATTATTCTAATAGTATATCTCTCTCACGAACAGCCAGAATTTAAAATTTTAAGCAAAAAAACCATAAGTCACAATCTAAAAGAGCCCATGATCTCAAAAAATTGGGCCACTTCAAGTTTCAAGAGTTCGATCTCTCCCAAATATTTCTCATGTACACCACATCTGACAAGCAACAGCTAATGTGTGGTGCCCAAGTATTTTCAAGAATAAGATCCTAATTAATGGCATTCCTACAGTAATTTCTGTTTGACAGACATTCAGTACTCTCCCCTCCTTTTCCCAAAAAAACAGACATTCATTACTTAACCTAACCATGTTCATGAAAAAACTCAACCTGCGGGGGGTAAGACGACCCCCCAGGTATTTTGCTTAAGAAAGAGATCTTCTCACGCAAATCGAGAAAACCTCTGAACCTCTGCTCCGCCCTTACACAGCAGCACCGTCGCCCGCATGAGAACAACTAACGACCTGGGCCGGGCCTTAGACCTATACTTTGGTGTGGTAGCAGGCGAGGGGGTTTTTTTCCCTCAGCCTGAAAATTCGCTCCCATTGGGAGTCAAACCCAGGACCTTAGGGGTGCTACTAGAGCGCTCTAACCATTACGCGAGAGGCATGTTCGCTAACCATGTTCATGAAGAAACCACCATGAATAAAGCAATGAAAAGTTGAAAACTATCCATCACAAAATATTTCACATATCCCCTAAAAAATCACATATCAGGTATTTTGGTATTGTTCAGGGTTTCATGACAAAAAGTTCATGACTGCCCCCACAAAAGCACATAAATTTACCATAATTGGCACAAACATTCCATATCTAGGGTGCATCAATAACATGGCATGCAATGCAACACTAGCATGAACTTGAAGTACAATGTAATATAATAGTTTCCAAAAATGTTTAAAACATTACCAACTATATATATATATATATATATATATATATATATATATATATATATATATATAATGTAATATAATAGTTTCTAAAATGTTTAAAACATTAACAACTATATATATATATATATATATATATATATATATATATATATATATATATGAAAAAATGATAATTATATTCTTTTCAATGTATATCTACAATAACACGACAGTTTACAATGTTTGCTTTTACGTGAGTTTTTAGCTCTGTGTTTTTACATGAGGTCTAGAAACTTAATGGTGCTGGTGTGACCAATATTATACCAAATTGTTAGTGTCTCACACATCGTATTAATGATGTGCCTACATGACATTGATAATGCAACCCTAGGAAGCACCGATACTCGTTGAACTGCCGCACCGTGTCCGATCGTATCCGATCGGCGATATGTTCCGATCTGCGGCGATCTGAGTATCGGCGAGTATCGGCAAATTTCACCGAAAAATAAATTAAAAATTTCCGATCTGGCCGCGCCACGAGCGTCTGGCGCCCATTTACTTTCGGACCAGCACCGCCCACTTACCACCGACCAACGAACGCCTTACTTACGCGCCGACGCCTCGGCGCTTCGCTCGCTCAAGCCTCCCGCCGCTCCCAGCTCGCGCGCCTCGATTCCTCTCCCGCCGGATCCGCCGCCGCCGGTGCCTCTCCGCCGGATCCGCGCCGCCGGTGCCTCTCCCGCCCGGATCCGCCGCCGCCGGTGCCTCTCCGCCGGATCGCGCCGCCGGTGCCTCTCCGCCGGATCCGCGCCGCCGGTGCCTCTCCTCCGGATCCGCCGCCGCCGGTGCCTCTCCCGGCCGGATCCGCCGCCGCCGGTGCCTCTCTCGTCGCGCGCCTCTCTCGCTCCGCGCCATTGGTCGCTGAGTCGCCGGTGCGGCCATGAGCCGTGAAGATCCGCCGCCACGGTGCCTCTCCGTCGCGTGCTCTCCCGCCACTTTCTTCCCACCACTTTCTTCCCCGCCGCCCCGCCGCTCCTCCGCGCTTTCTTCCCGCCGCTTTCTTCCTGCGCTTTCCCCCCGCCTCCTCTCGCTTCCCCGCCGCCTCCCCGCCACTTTCTCCCCCATTGGACACTCAAGAGCCGACGGCCGGTGCTCACACCCACCACACCGACGGTCTAAAAGGTGTGATCAGGTGATATTGATCGATGGCCATTGGCCAATATGTTTGCTCCATGCCTCCATATGTTTGAACATATACAAAATGGTGTTGTATATTATATACTACCACAGATTATTTTCTATTAGTCTATCACAGATTCACAGTTTAATTATTCTGTGGTGTTTACTTGTTTATTATATACTACCATGGTGATTATTATTTGCTATTTTAAAACTGTATCTTTTGCTATTTTAGGAGATGGATCCAATTGATGTAAACAACAAGCCGCTGTGGAAGTATGTTGATATTCTGGAGAGATTCCCAGGTGGTGGAGGAAATGTGCGATTTAGATGCAAGTATTGTACTTCGGAATACTGTGGAAGCTACTATAGAGTTAAAGCACATTTGCTTAAAAATCCAATCTTTGGGATCGAATGTGCTCAAAGGTGACAATAGCTATCCTTGAGACTTGAGTGAAGTTGAAGAGGTCAAGAAGAAAACTAGTCTGTAGCATTCAATTCATCAAGGTAATATCAGTTTCTCCTCTCATAGCCTGTTTACAGTTTTTATTTTCATATATATATATATATATATATATATATATATATATATATATATATATATATATATATATATATATATATATACCAAATATCAGCGTATCCTTGTTTTTGGAAAATATCGTATCGCCGTATCCGTATCGCCGTATCGCGTATCGGGGCATCCTAGATGCAACCTGATATAGCTATGTTACATGTGAGAGAAGCATCAGGGTGGGTAGTCATCAGACTTATCAATGATAGAACAAAATGAATGTCATGTGATAAAATTGCTATGTGGTAAAATTTGTAATGCTCCCTACCTGAAATTTATTTTAACAATAACTGCTAAACTAATTCAGGTTGATGATTACTTTAATTTAACTTTTTTCCCAAGGTAATCATAATTCCACAAGCATCTACCATGTAGTCGCTGCTTCAAAAAGCTAATCCAACACGGCAATATGTAAATCACAACAAAAGGACTGCCCATTTGGGTAAGTTGCTAACTTATTTGCCTGTATTAAACTTGTTCATGTGCTTTTCCTCAATAAATCTGCTGACTTTCCACAAGAGACATGAGGGGATGGGTCGATTTCATATAACATTATGACAGGCAGGGATTACAACTACATCTGTACTTTATCATTAAAGCTTCACCCTCACATTTACATCTGAAAATACATTACACACTGCCTAGGTAATTGTACAATGGTAAGGCAAGAAACATCAGTGTGGATACTTTCGTGATTTCACAACACAATTACTCCCAATCAGACTGGTAATGGAAGACTAATGTTAATATTAAGTATGGTTGCATGTTGCCATTTTTTTGCCAAATAATTGATATGGAAACGTTAAAAAATAGCCATAATGATGGAATAAAGTTTACCTGTGAGATTTTCTTGGAGCCATTTTGAGTTCTTCGGGCTTATATGACTGTCCCACCACCACGAGTACTTGCCCATTGGGTTGTTTGGCGACATCATCGCCATCAAAGCCAACCAGGGCACAGAACAGCACTCCTTGGCTTCTTAGGAGAGCTCTTTTAACTTCAAAGCCAACGCAGTCGATCAAAGCAATAGAAATCAGCCTACATGAAAATCTAATACCGGCAAACTACCTGCATAACATTAGAAACTTCCAAAAATTAGCACGTTATGCAGAAAATTTTCTTTGTTGCCGGGCACTATGTGGTAGAAATGATACGAAGCAATAACATGGATCAGAGGATAATGTCAAGTTCTATTCCCACTCTCTTTTTTCAGATCACCCTTCAAAACCAAACAAGTTTTATAGATCAAGACTGCAATAGGAGACACTAATAGCAGTACACAACGGTCAAAGATTAAGATTAGCTACACCTTAATGCAATAAATTATTTCCAAACCTGAAACGGTCTACTGGTTGTCTTACTGTAATTAACAGAAAATCTTCTCCTTTTTTTTAAAGATTCTGGCGTTAAGGTTTGAGAGGAAGCAATGACGAATCAGAAGCAACAGAAACAACTGGACCGCCCCAATCTGCAGAAGATTTCTCCAAGATCAGCACATGTGCCAAGATTATGCAACCCCAAAGCCCCAATTTCAGTGGAGACTGAACTCCAAAGCAAGCATCTCACATCTACTGGCTTGTTGATCGAAGCAATGCCCAAAGAAAATTATTAAGAAAGCAAAAGGGATATAAAATTTATCAGAACACTAAAAAAAGAGAGGAAAATGTGAAGCAGAATTGAACAAATACTTCAAGAAGAAGAAGATGAATAATCAGAAGCCTAACCTCAAGAATGGCTAGAATATCACTTCACTACACCAAAAGAAATGAAAAAAATCCTTATAATGGTGAATATTTCCTTAACTCGGTATGGAGCATCAAGCAACGGAAGAATGGTTGAGAAAAGGCAAAGGGGAGCGGTGAAAAGAAAACCCAACCAACGCAATAAAGATATACCCAACTAGTAACCTAGGCCCCAAATCAACAAAAGAAATGAGAAATGCAGCAAGAAATCCACACCTGCGGCAAGAGAGAAATCACAGCATTCATGAAGACATCACAGAAGCGGCATAAAAAAGGAGGAGAGTATGATGGTAAGAACCATTACCATATATTAATACTACCAGAGATTATTTTGGAAGGAGATCATTCAGAAGGCAAATCAAATGACCACGAGAAACATGAGAAGCAAATGACCAAGGAACAGAGCAGCAGCAGAGCCCGGCTACCAATAGCAAAACACGCGTACAAACAATGAGAAAAAATGCCGTCTTTTGTAGCCCAAGATGGGCGCAATCACATTTCACAAACACCATTGCCTAAATTACGCAATGCCCGAATCAAAGAAGTGTTCTTACCTTCAAGAGATGATGAGAAAGGGGGGATCTTGGGGTGGATCTTTCCTCCCTGAAGAGTGCAGCTGCAAACCCAAGAAAGAGATCCAGCTGCTCCCCATCCCCCCCTAGGGCATCATTCTCACCAACACACTAACACCATCCAAGATTTTTTTTTTTTTTGCAGCACAGCAAGAATGAGTGTGTGTGTAAACTTGGAGAGGCGGCTCTCTCCTAGGCAGAGCAATGCAATCATGAGGACCAGAGGGAAAGCGCTAATGTGATGGGGGATATTAATTGTTTATTTATTTCTTTTTTTTATGAAAAAGTAAGGACAAAGATTAAGGCAGATGAGTTTCATTTTTTGGGAGGAATATTTTGTTTCGCAAGAACAGGAACAGTGTGTGTTTGTAATGTGTGGGGCTCTTGGGCGCACAAGTTACTTTTTTACTTTTACTTCTTTACTGATTTCTAATGGAAAAGTCAAGGACAAATATTAGTATGGTGCATCGGTCAAAAAAAATATTGGACTATTAATGGCTGGTTCGGCTTTTGTTCTTTTGCTACAGAAATTAACTTTTAAATGATGTATTTTCTAAGATACAAACTACTACTTAATTATAGTATATTATACTATATTTAGTTATACCGACTAAAATCGTATACGATTATCTCTCTTTTTATAATCGTTCTTACAGATAGTCCGAATTCAAAAATTAAAAATCATAGTCTAAAAAAACTAATATATTTTCTTTTGCAAGAGAGTGTCAAGTATAATTGTGGGGCTTAGGCAGAGAAATTACTTTGTTACTGTGATTTGTTACCGTTGTGGTTAATCTGCAGGAATTGTGCATGAGCATCCGTTGTGGACCTTGTGGTTTTTGAACGCTGGCAGTTAAACTCTTCAATTTATTTTTGCATTCGTTTTAACGATAGTTTCTGACTTTTGGTTGAAATTTTACTATAGTTAGCTTTTTTTTACTGTAGCTAATTTAACTTTTTGGACATAATTAAATTTTAAAAAATGTAAAAATAGAAAAAATATGTTAATCCATCACGGACAATGCAAAGGAACATGGAAAAAAAGAAAAATGCAAAAAACCCAAAAAATCTTTTAAAAATCAGAAAAAGACGAATTACTGAATAGTGAAAAAAAACTGAAGCTAGAAACTGAAACTGAAAAAAAGCTCAAACGAGCGGGGCCCGCTTAATCGTGCGCATTATTAGGGGATACACAACCAGATTGTCAGAAATTTTTGGCGCATCTCATTTATTTAGACCCGCTCATTTTGGTTTGAACTTTTAGTTTCTAGCTTATTTTTTATTATTTTTAAATTTTATCTTTTTCTAGTTTTTCAGCTTTTATCGGTTTTTTTTCTCGTACTCATTTGCATTATACATGATGGGATAACTTTTTTAATTTAATTATACCAAATAAGCTACCATCAATTACAGTGTAAAATAAGTCAACTACAGTGCAAATTCAGCCATAAACTACTAAAAATAAGCCCAACTAAGTGGGCTGTTATTCATGTGTACCATGTTCTAATTTCTTACTAGTTATTTTCCTAAAAAGAAAAATATTTCGAGATGTCTCAACAAATTATGAACCTGCTGGGTCCCAAGAACAGCTTAACAGATCATTTCTCTGGGAATAAGATTCAATGTTTCAGGGTTATAGATGTACTTCAGAGGATGGCATAGTTTCCTTAACTTGTAAGTTTGGTTTCTCAAAAATAATCCTAGAAAAATATAAATGAATTTCTCTTTGTAATTGCATTTTTTTCTTTTCTTAATCCATAGGGAAAAAATATAAATTTGTGGTCACCATAGTTTACAGATGGACATTTACATGGATTGCATGATGACTAGATGTCATGTTCCTGGTAACAAGGAGATATTTACAGCCTGTAGTTAGTGTGTGTTGGGGAGAGATTGTGTTGCTAACTACCAATCCTAAACATTCTGTAGAGCAGCATTTGTTTAAGCATGAACAGTGGAGGCAGGTATGAGAGCTAGTAAGGTGGTAAAAAAGCTAAGCACACTCGCTAGTTACACTACAGACTTCCAGCCATTGGTCTTGCTGCCTTTTGTCTGCTTTTCTGCTCACTTGGCAACACAATTGATGGTTGTTATCTCCTTTGTATTATTTTTCTTTTCTAGCAAAAGGCACCTTCTATTCTATGCTCCCTCGTACTCCTACCTCATTGCTAATATTATAGTTGAACAAGGCATCAATCAGTAATCTAATGGCGAGTGATAAGTGATCAGCTCGTATTCTCAAGTGACAGGCTATGCTATGCCTACCGTAGGGAGTGGCCACCAAGTTGGCCAACAAGAGCTAAGGTTTATTATACTCTGTTTTTTTACGGCTTCTAAAAGTCGTTTTTGATTTTTGCTATAGTAACTAACTTTTAAACGAAGTATTTTTTTAAATAGAGTCTACAAGTTAATTATAGTCGTCAAGGGCCACCCATCCCCGTGGCAGCGGTGCACCAGGGCGGCTGCGCCTAGGGCTGTGGCGAGAAGCGAAGACAGCTCTCCAGCCACGACACGGGCCACGGAAGACCGTCGGCCTCGACACCCTCGTCACCACCACGCAGCAAGTAGAGGGCACCCTAGTCCAAGCACTAGGTCCGAGCAGTGGCAACCTGGGTGCAATCTGTGGAACGATGTAGCGGGAGCTGCCAGAACTGAGGAGGGCCATGCGTGAGATGCAAGAGGCGTGAAGCCAATAGACCCCACCATTGTCGCAACGGAGGTGGCCGTAGAAAGGACAGAGAGTTTGAACGCTACCACTGGCACCCATAGCGCCCTCGGTGGGTGAACCCTAAGTCCCTCCTCAGCGCGGGCTAGCAGTGGCACACCTAGCCAGAGGACTTCAAAATACCCACGGTGGAGCCTTATAAGCGCGACACCAACCCCAGGAATCCCTACGCGTCTATGAAATGGCTGCTGAAGCCACGAGAGGAGACAACTTGACAAAGGCAAAGGGGCTAGTAGTTGCCCTGCTGGGGGTCGTGCTATCCTGGTTCTTCACAATCGCACTCGACACCAATCAACTCTTTGCAATAAGACAAGTTTGGGTACGTAGCCATAACACCTATTGTTTTGGTTTCTTTAATGCTCTCATCTATCAGTATTATCTTCTCTAAACAATACTACTAGTGCTACTAGCATCAAAATCAGCTGTACTGAGATTTGTACCTAGCTAGGTGAAACTATAATGAGTTCTATTCTCAGCTCCCGCAAATCTCTTCTGAGTGCGAAATTAGGGTCTTGTATTACCGTTATGTGATGTTGTGTTACCAAGCTTAATTAACTCAGTTTGCCTCTGAAAAAACATCAACATTGCCTTATTTGGTTCTTATACATCCTGAAGAAATGACAGTTTCCTGCAGAGGATAACTTACCTCAGCACGATTGTTTCGGTGCAATTATTATTTACTACACAAGATGTATTCCTACTACTAGTAGTCAACTATGTACACAACTTTATCAGTTTTTACTGAAGTGATAGTTAAGAGTGCAAACAGTGCGGATAATTTTCACCCGACCAACCGAAGACTCATATAGAGCGAATACGAAATGGGTATTCAGTAATATCCGTGTCTGATTCCGACTCTGAGGAAAAATACAGAATAGGATACGGAATAAGTAATATTCATCTATATATATCCCATATGTCAAGTAATATGAGAAAATCTGTTAGGACTTCACTTAGAAACAAGATAATAGATAGATGGATTGCCATAACTAAACAGACGGAGAATATTAAGTGCTCTTCCTTCGACATCTTGACGATTAATCTCTTCGTATTCGCTCTGATTGCACCCTCATTGTTCAATGTCCTATGTAGGGGTGTAAAAGAAACAGATAATTTTTGTCTGATCGACTATCTGAAGGCTTATGGAACGAATACGAAATAGAGAAATGAGTATTTGGCACTGTTCGTGTCTGACTCTGACTCCGAGAAAAAAAATACAAAATAAGATATAGGACAAGCGATATCCGCCTGTATCCACTCTGATTGTACCTCTAGGGACAGTATAGACAAACTTTAGGCCTCACTTCAAACGGTTTCAGTTTCTAACTTCTGACTTCTTAATTTGTTTTTTTGGTCTTTTGGGTTTTTTTGCTTTTTCTTTTTTTCCCTCTTGTTCCTTTATATTGTCTGTAATGATATAATTTTTTTATTTTTTAAATTTAATTATACAAAAAAGTTAATAACAATTATAATACATTTTTAATTATTATAATATAAAAAAAATCAGAAATCTAAGTTTATAGACCGTTGGAGCACTACCTTAGGGCCTGTTTGTTTTAGCTGTAGATTCTGAGAAGCAGCTGGTGAGTATCTAGCTAGTCAGAATCTGGAGAAGCTGGATAACCCCAGCTTCTGGCTACTAGTTCATTTTCTGGATTCTGTAGCTTCTGACTACTTAGAATCTGGATAAAAATCTGGACTGTTTGGGGGAGCTGCAGATTCTGAAAGTAGCTGCAGTTACCAAAAACTGAAACAAACAGGCCCTTAATGTCCGAGACCAACCAGCCTGCCACTTTATTTCTTACTGATTGCTCGTAACTTTCGTCGCGACCAAGTAATCATCATTTGCTATCTATGCTCTTTAGTCCTTAGGCCTTACCGGACTTAAAAGATCAAAAGGGTCATACTAATGATTTGGCCGTTGTGGCATTAAACGTCAATGAAATTAGCCATTTTGTCAAGACATACTTCCTCGGATTAGTTGTAAATGTAGATAGCTATAGGCACTCGTACAGTCTCCAAGTTATCACTTTGATCGATATAGTTTTCATCATTATATGTTGTTGCAAATCACAAAAAAATTGTGTATTGTTAGGGTAAATTTTGACAATCAATCTAGTTTTGGAACCAGTTTCATATGCCCCATCTAATAATGTTTTCTAGGAAGACTTAATTGCATTTGCAATCACACAGAGAGTACATATACTTTTTAAAAAAGTAAGAGAGAGTGCAGATACCTAGCGTGGTTAAGCTCTCTCTGTCTTTTTTTTTTCTACTTATGATTTATAAATTATGCTACAGAACTAGCTTTTAAACGGTGTATTTTTTAAGATAGAGTTAATAGAAAAATTATAATAAAAAGTATACTGAGTTCAGCTATATCAACTAAAATCGTATACGATTATTTTCCTCTGTATACTACCTCTTGTGAACAGCCATAATTAAAAATTTTAAACTATAAACCATAGCTAAAAAATCGCATACGACTATTTTTACATATATACTGCCTCTCACGAACAGTCAGAATTTAAAAATTTAAACTATAAATCACAGCTCAAAAGAAACCATAACATAGGAAGGCACGTACATGTCATGAACAAATGATGAGTGTGTACAACACATGACATGATAGAGAAACTATTCCTAGATTCTTTTCGCGTGTGATTAATTGCTGGAATGGTACACATTGAGGGTTGGTGAATTATTTAAGAGCAAGAAGTTGTATTAAATTAATTTTGGCAGGATTTTTTAATGTAAAAGAAAAGGTATATTCCTTGCTGAGAATGAATCGTGTGGACGTGGGTACTTTAGGTCTATGCAAATCCCCAAAGTAGAAAAAAATGAGTAAATAAGTGTAAATTGCACAATTGAATCAACAAGCATATCATTGTGTACGAAAGGTCATAAGTTATTTCTAATAGAAAAAGTGTTGTTTGGTGTTATTATGGAACAGTAGTAGTTTTGATTTCATTTGACTCAATAATTATGCCAAACACAAATTTAACTGGAAGGTTTTTTATCATGCATTTTATCTTAATTAGGAACAAAAGTAAGGTGAATATTGCTTGCATTGGGGACTGTCGGCTTGACTTTACGGAGAGCTAGTCATATAGTTTAGCATTTCTCTGGTGCACTGTCCAAGTCATGATATTTACCTCTCTGAAAAGCAATTTAACAAATTTTCCAATTAGCTCCATTAATTTAATTTAGAACACGGCTACGCCGCACTATACCGTCGGGTTATGTTTTCAACGGTATAGCATTCTACCGTAGGATCAGTAACTAGTAATTATGTAACTCTGATCAATGCACATCTGTTTCGTTTAGATAAGCTTCCTCGTTGTCGTATTTTCAATTCTCCATGTGAAACATCGTTGTTTCTCCCCCCGCTATCCTCTGTCGCACGCTAGCTACCTGTGATCCCCACCGCCGCATGTAGGAGCGCGCACGCCAGCTCCATCGGTCTTCCTCGTCGCATCAATCCCCAAGGTTTCACACACGCAAGCCTCGCCATTTGGCCGGCTCCTCACACCAAGCCGCACGTCCTTCTCCATCCACGCGGAGTGTGCCCTATGCACGCAAAAGATCACCATCTAGCCATCCTCCCCCATGTTGTAGGCCTCCTCTCTAGAGTGTGCAACATGTAGCCACGCATGGTAGCTCCTACGCTCCATTCTCCTTCACATATGGCAAAAGCACTCGTGAAATCCTCATCGCTGGCCTCATCCACAATCAGACCTCACCTCTATCCCCTCCTACATGCATTGGTGGTTTAGATAAGTTATTTTTTTGGTCTCCCTGTAGTTTATGAATATTGCATATAATGTGTTTGGCAAAATGTCTCTTTGACATGATGGTTTCGTTTCATGGTTGTTCCATATGACCCTTGTCGGTTGAGTGCTTCTTTCAGTGGATGTTGTCACTTTTATTCTCTCCTATATGGTTTCATGTGTAGTTATGATTTGGCCACTAATATGAAATATGATCTACCCTAGATAGCATGTGCAACTCAAGCGGTTGTTTGTTGGGGCTTTGTTTGGAATAGATGATATTCAGAAAAGAGGGTGGTGTAGCTGTTGGTGCAATACTCCCATATGATGAAGAAATAGAAGGAGTTGAAACACAGCCTACAAAACCTTATGTTGGGATGAAATTTTACACTAAAGAGGATGCACAAAAAAATTTACAATGACCACACACAAAATGTGGATTTGAGGATAAAAAATTCAAGCAAACAGAAAAAGCATTGTTACGGGGGATTACAATTGGTATGAGTTTGTCTACCACTCTGAGCATGGAAAAATGAAACTTGCATGTAACAATGAAGAGAAAGCACACGAGGAATGGTTATAAAATAATGTGAAACTTTTATGAAACTTGAATGAAACTTCATGAAACTTAATGAAACTTTATTAAATTTGCATGAAACCTAATGAAACTTGCTAACAATGAAGAGAAAGCACATGAGGAATGGTTATAAATTAACGTGAAACTTTTATGAAACTTGAACGAAACTTCATGAAACTTAATGAAACTTTATTAAATTTGCATGAAACCTAATGAAACTTGCATAAAACTTCATAAAACTTTACATGAAACTTACAAAATTATAATTAAGACATCTTAAAACTTACATCAAATAATGAAGAGGAAGCAAGAGAGGAATAGTTGCAAATTGGCTTGAAATTTGAATGAAACTTCATATAACTTGCATGAAACTTAATGAAATTTACATAAAACTTTATAAGGAAACCTATAGAATTGTGATTGAGACATCTCAAAAGTTACATGAAACAATGAAGAGAAATTAAGAGAGCAATGGTTAAAAATTGGCATGAAACTTGAATAAAACTTCATAAAACTTGCATGAAAATTTATGAAACTTGCATCAAACATTTCAAGCAAAGTTTCATAGAGTTTTATCAAGTTTTAGCTGGTTTCAACAAGGTTTCATCATGTTTCAAATCATGTTTTAAAAGAGTTTCGTCACGTTATACAGAGTATCAAGATAAGTTTCATAGAGTTTCAAGTAAGTTTCAGAGATTTTGAATCACGTTTAAGAGAATATGAAAGTGACCTTTCAGTGTATTCACGAAATTTCAAGTACAAGAATTTTTCTAATAAATGTCACCATTACAAATTGAGTCTAAATCTGACCATAATTACAAGAATTTAGATAAAATATTTATCATGGGTGCAAGAATGTTTCTAAACATTTTACAATTCCCTACCAAATGACAATCACTAGCACTTGGATACCCCTGCACAATGCCATTGATAGGAGGTCTCCAAAACCAATTAATCTTCTTAACATGATCCTTCTAGATATCAAATGGAGCCTCGATTATATTGGTGACATAATGACATATGATGTGGACTACAACTGGAACCTTCTATGAATGGGGAGCCGGATGAAAACTCTAGGGTCGGAGCTCAACTAGAATAAATGCAGATAGGACATGGATAGATGGCAGGCATCGACAGCATTGGGGCAACTGAGCATGCCACGCCAGTTGCCAATTGCTGTGATCACACCTCGCGACATCCTCTCCCCCATGTCGATACACCAATCCTCACTTATTGGACAACTGTCACGCTACACACCGATCGTCGCCATGCTGAAATGTCCATGCATATGTGCAAATTGAGTGAGTGCAATTGATGTAACCACATAGATCATGACTCTAATTTCATATATGGAACTACAAAAACTGCATTGGTATTTCATCGAACAGTTGAGGGGCATGAGTATAGTTGAGTAAAAGGGAGCAGAACTAATCAGCAAAAGGTGTAACATTTTAGAATTCATGCCTCTACTCACTCATCTGCGGTTTTTCTACTTATAGTACCGTTGTTTTTAATTCAAATAAACCATTCAAATGGTTCAATTCCTACATGTTACCATTCCATTCAGAGTTTAGATAAGCATTGGACAACAGATGGAAACAACAAGCTTCAATAAAAACAAGTAGTACATTGTGGCCCCAGGTGTTCAGTCTTTTGCAGGATTTGGTAAGACACCTAGTGGAATGTTAGCTCCTAAACAACAAGCCATTCTCCAAATTGAAAAGGTTAAACAGTAGAGACATTTTTATCCAAGAATATGTTAGTGATATGCCCTAGAGGCAACATGGAGATATTGTATATATCACATACTATGTTTATGATACATTACTTTGTTCCTTGGAATAGACATCATCATTATTGATCAATGAGTATGTGACTTATTCATGAGACTCTTAAATACTAAAATGTTGCTATTTCTAAATGATCCCTGATCGTATATCATATGAGGAACAAATATGATTCAAAGACAAAGATCAGCATATGTATTGATTGATGATCATGTCTCATGGTATGGTGATACCAAATCAATAATATAGACATGTGTTAGTGAACATATGTTGGATAGACCTGCCATGAGACACTGCAGAGATTCCATGTGTCATCAGTTGGTCTCGAGTAGTGTTTATGTAGAATCCTTAGACTTGAGATCATCATGGTTCCCAACATGAGTAATAGCTTATTTTGGGACTACTAAACACTACTCCGTAACTGGGTAGTCATAAAAGTAGTCTTCGGATTTGCCATGAAACATGTAGTGGGATGTGAATGATCAAGATAGAATTTGCCCCTCCTTATGGGAGAGATATCTCTGAGCCCCTCGATGTAATGGATTATGAAAGTGCATGGCCATGCCAAGGTGATTGAGGAGTCAATCATAAGTTTATAATTCATCACGGAATCGAGAGAGTGATTGAGTTATTAAGAGGATGACACAGGTCTCGCCTTGAGCTCAATCTATATCGTGGGGTAAAGGGATTCGTACATGAGAGAACATTACAGGTTCAGCCGATATGATCTTTACATATACTTTGGAGTTAATATGTCTTACTAGAGGCCGCTATTAATGTGGTGACCGGAAAGGCGTTTCGGTCACGACCAAGTATACGTGAACCTACAGGGTCGCACGCTTAACGGGTTGGAACACTGATTCGAATATGATTTGGATATGGGCTCAATTCGGATAAAGATCCGAATAGACTCCTAATGGGCCTTGGTCCGCAAGGCCCACGTGAGGAGGTCTATATATATGGAGGCGGGGTGAGAGGATTCGTCCTGTTAACATCTAGCAAAACCCTAGCCGCCACCTCCCGAGCCAAACCCTAGCGCGCCACGAGTGCTAGTACACTCGCGATCGGCGTTCCACCCGGACGTGTGGATACGGTGGAGGCGCCGCTCGTTGCGATCTTGATCGGCGTGCGTGGAGGAGACGATCTGTTCGGGACGATCGGCTACTTCCACTACTACCTCGGACGCGTGATTGGATCGGTTTCCAATTCATCTTCATTGCACTGCTGCGTCTAAGTGGTAACGATCCATGATCCTTCCTTAGCATGATGTTCTTGGGTGCGCGGTAGAAAAGTTTTGTTTTCTGCTTCCGTAGCCTACGCGTATTCCTTTAGAATAACCATGTATATAATCTGGAATTTGGTACAACAAAACACAGCTTCCAAACAACGAGAGGATAAACAAATCTAGGTGAACCTATGAATGGGAGCATCAGTGTTGGAGCAATGGGGAGATACGATCATCGAACCACAACGCCTCTATACCGTCTAAGAGTCAGCAACCTCTAAAAGTAACAAATTAGAGATACTCACTTGAACGAATCAAGTGCCAAAGCTCATTGGATACGAAATCCAATGCCAAGTGCAACACATGCACAAGGATTTTTCTCAACAAGCTCGCTAAGTGCAACACATACTCATAAGAGGTAAGAAAGCTTACTCTTAGCTCAAGAATAAATAATAGGACACTAGCAATCTATCCCCAAATGGCCACAAGGGGTACCTATTTATACCCCCACACCAAGAAATTAGCTGTTGGAGCAAAAATTCAGCAAAAATAGCGCCTGAGGCTAGTACTACTGTCAAATAATGGCCAATACTACTACCTTCTTTGTAACAGCTAGAAAACTAGTCGTTAAAGTTGTTACCTATCCAACCACCCACACAAGGCCCGATCAGACAACACTGGCCAGTCATACCCTCAATAAAATCAGAGAAAAATAGCTCTCAGGAAAAATACAACTAGCAACCAAGCTCGGTCGGACTGCACAACCGATCAGACCGCTCACACAGAGTCCATGCATGCGACGGCGACGGCTAGAAAGCCAAATATTTTTGCTTTTCGTCGTAGAAAGCTAAATCTGTTGTAGCGACGGCGAAATGCGTGGCTAATTAATCTGTACGTCCATGCACTGTGAGCTAGCTGAGTCAAACGAATCTTAAAGCTAGCCAGCCATGTTTGATTGGATGCAGGCATGTTGTTTGTTGAAATTGTCCGTTGCTTGTTCCTCTTGGGATCTAGCAACGCAACGTTTTCTGGGCAAATTAGATTTTTAGCTTAATTAGGTTGCCAAATGACATAGCTAGCTAGACAGAGAACGAGTAGAGTTAGATTTCCACCGAGGTGGGTTAATTGACACAAAACTAAGTAAGTTTGTCACATATTTTCAGGCAGCCATGCGTGACCAAGCATACAAAGAACAATACGCCTAATCGGATCGCTAGCTCGTGTTTAATTTAATTAGATTCTCTATAGAGTACCCACTACTCTATATACGTTAGACCTTTCCTTTGAAGAAAAGGTGAGGAAGAACCTATGTTGCTCATGTGTGCAACTGAAATTAGGCATGCAATAGGGCACGAATGTATATATATATAAGTAGTGCTATGTTAGCCACTTTACAGTAGTGGCAAGCATGCACGCTAGCTCTCTTAATCATTAGTGCACCTCCATGTGATGCGAGCAAGCAAAAGAAAGGGTTTATGTACATGGATATGCATGGATCTCTCTTCCTTCCCCGGCCAGTGATCTCGACATGTATCTCGTTTGATCAGTGAAGCTTCAGCCATGGCAGCTTGTGATGTCCTTCGATATCCGTCGCCTTTTCGGATGAACTATGCCTCTCGATTGGTGTGTGTCCTTAGATCCCTCCTTGAAATTCGACAGACACGGCGAACATGTCTTTGTGATTGTTGCCTAGCTCCGATTGGAGCATGTTTTTTTTTCAGACTATAGTAAAACGGAGTGTTCTTTGTGAAAGTCTTACGAAATCTCTGTTTTATACATGCATACCATTAATTTGTGATGGGTGACAAATATCTCTCTTTTTTCTTGAGGCAAAACAAATTAGGGTAAGTTTTTTTTTTGTTGCGGTTGATGGCTTTTTGATCCTAGCGCTGGCACTTGTACGAATGAATCGAATTCCGATAAGCCGCTTTGAAAAGACTGTCTCGATAGGTTGCTTCAAAAAAGATGATGAAAAAATCACTCTTTTTATTTGTTTACAGAAGACATAATTTATAAATTATAAGACATATTTTTTTTAGGCTGTGTCCGGATTTTGTTTGACGTAATGGAAACTTGGAGCGGGCTTGGGATGAAAACGGGTGGAGTACGAATCGGATAGTCTCAAATGTGAATATCAATCCATATTTTTAAAACGAATATGGATACGGATTCAAAATTTATATTTTTAAAATGAATACAAATATGAATTCGAATATTATTAAATACGAATCAAAATAGTCTCGAATATGAATATGAATACGAACATTCTTGAGGAAACGAATCGAATAATCTCGAATACAAATACGAGTATTCTCAAATATAAATATAAATATTCTTAAATACAAATATAAATATTTTTAAATATAAATATGAATATTTTTAAATACAAATTTTACTTATCACATTTATATTTTCTACAATATAAATATCAGGTAAAATAAATTATCCTTTACCATTTTCAGCGGGCCGGTGGAAAAGTGCGGATGGGAGCCAGCCGTAATGATGGGCGCAGGTGCCGGCCGGAAACACCAGTCTTCCTCTTCTTTATTTGACCAGATGGCCCACCTACTGACATGCAGCCTACTGCTGGCCCAGTCCTGGAGTCAGTTCAGATGGACCCTGCTGATTCCGTTTACTTCCGTGACACATTGGATTATTTTTTAACTTATAATTTGTAATTTTTATCAAATAAATAAGTAAGATTTTTTTATTATTTTATTATAAAACGATTTATTAGAATAATTTTTAAAAAACGGTTTAGCAATATTTAGTTTATTCGTATAAACGCTCATATTGACCTAAAAGCTAGCATCCTAACAGCCGTAGTCATAAATCATCAGCTATAATTGAAAAAAACCCACATATTTTCTAGCCTCTCCTGGTAAGACATGACAATGTGGATGCTTGGCATGGAAGAAGATCGTGTGATTGCTCGGCTGCTAAAACCAATTTATTATTTACTTCTTGTTATACCAGAGCTCACATGTCTATGTTTTAGATGAAAAGCTGTTGCACTGAATTGAGGATTTTCGAAAACGAGCTACTTTCATACGTCTAAGTTAAATTTTATTTAAATAAAAAAAACAGACGGCTTCACACCTTAACCAAGTTGACAGCTTTTCCCCAGTCTACTAATCATGTTTATATAATGACAACGACATAGTACACGCAACATATAACAAATACAGTTTCTGAATTCTGGCTATGCAAGCCTGCTGCAATGTCATGCTTACACCCTGAAAACCATGCCTCCACCAGCACTTTCGCAGGCATCTGCCACCTTGAAAGTTGCAACTTGCAGCCTCTAATGGCATCCATGTAGCCTTTTTCCCCCTCCAATGTTTGATGCATAATTGTTTCTTTTCTTAAACAATCTGTCCCGTAGAACATACTTACGATTAAAAATAACAAAAGAGGAGGAGAAAAGGACATGAACGATCCTGCCTTCTGCTCCTCCAAATCGGAATGTCGGCACAAGACACAGGCGCAGGCTTTCGCACCGCCGGTTTCTATCGGCGGCACACATCAGGACATCACCCGTCAGTGTGCTCCAAAAAAATGGAGCTGTTGGACTGTCAGATCATATGGTTCTGCTCAAAAGATTGAGAGGGGAAGAACAAGCCTATTTTGTCGACACATTTTTCATAACGTGTACAGATGTATGCTATGAATACAACAGAACCACAGAAAAGAACATAATTTGATCATAGATTGGATTGGTGACAATGCTTCGAAAACTAATACCGAAAATTTTCCCGAATGGCAATACCGGTTTCTGGCCAGTTACCGGCAATGCAGATGTTATGGTTTGTGACCATGGGTTCGGCCGATTATCGGTTTTATCAGTCGCACTGGTCTCTGTAAAATTTCAAACTAGCTCTAGCTAGAAATTTTGTGTTGCATGAATTTTGTCAAATATAGAAGAAATTTTTGCCAAATTTTGTTTTCAAAAATTATATTTTCAACCGATTTTCGACCAATTTTCAGCTGTTTTTTTAATTTAAATTTTGATTAGAAAATTTTGGCCTGAAATCCTCTGAATTTTCCGATTATCGGTCATATCGGTGTTATCGGTCCCTCCTAGTAAAATTTTAAAACCGATTTTCAAAACCCTGCCTGTAACATGAGATTCCTGTGTGGCCTGAGCACATTCATTTTTTGACTTTGGCTCATTCAAAGTCATTCAGAGGGACATGGTACATTGGCAATGACCAATCAGCTAGGGTTGGTGAGGTATGCTCAGTGGCGCCCATGTTTCTCTCTTTGGGCAAGGGAGCAAGGACTTGGTTGCAAGCTTGATTGTCTTTGGACTTGTCACATGAGCTGTTGCACGTCACTCTGTCACTGCTGCTGTTGTTCAGGGCACATCATCTCTCTTCCGGTCAACCTCAAGGATGCATCCATGGAGGTGCTTGCAGCCAAGATAGCAGTTTAGGGTTCCATGACTTAGGACTACTCACGAAGAATTCCACGAGGCTATCGCTGTACAATTCGTAGTTAATGGCACAGATGCATGCATGATAATATGATATGATGGTTCTTGAGACTGGAAGTAGGAAATTTTGGCCTCCTATCTGATGCTTGGTCAAGTGAGGATAACAGAGGATGCTTGTGAAACATCTTGCATTGCAGAAACAGCTGTCCCTTCCAAAAGAAAAGAGAGGAGCAATAAACCTCAGAAGGAAATCAGGCAGCAGCGGTAACATGAGAAACTTCATTTCTAGCTGAAGATCATGATGAGTTTATTGTTGTTAATAGGCTGGACTCCAATATAACTTTACCATAGGTTAGTACTAGATACATCAGTTCATAACTCATAATCAAACTAGACATATCTACAGTACATCGCATACTTATTAATGTACACGGACGAAAATTTATCTCTACACAAGGCTCTTCATCTTACGCCTCAGCCACATGGTCCGAATATCTACACTCAGTGAAAGGAAAATCTCCCGGTTGCTCGGATCCAAGAAGACATCCGGTGCTAGCGACTTCTCGATCGGCGAGAGGTCTGCCATGGCATTCATCACCTCGATGCACCGTGGGATGCTGTACCTGTCCACAAGGCTCTCTGGCTGTTTACTGTCCCTCTGAAACTTGTGATCGGCATGTCCTTCCATAACATCAGATGTTCCATCCTCGCTGGGCCTCCTCAAGTAGCGCCATGGCTCTCCCCGCACTTCCTCAGTAGGCCTCCTGGAGAGCTGCAATGACTCCGGCCGCACTTGGGTGATCGGTTTTGGGTACAGGTGCCCATTCATAGTCTGGACTTCAACTAGAGTCTCCTGTGGGAATGAAGATTCTCTGGATACTGGAGATGGGGGGATAGGAGAGAGCGGCCGATTTATGTAATAATCATCTTCATCGTCACTTGAGTCAGCTTCCGTTCCATTCCTTTCATTAGGTGTAGGTGCAGCAAGAATACTTTTACCATCCAAAATAACACCAACTGCAGAATATGAACAAAAAAAATTAGTTTTAGGAACAGATTGAAACCCATAATAGAAATCAAGACAGCTTCAAAAACAATAAACAATATATTATGCTAAACACTCTCATCAAAAGGAAAAGTACTACAACATAACACATCAGGTGAATTTCAAGATATCCAAAAATAATATGAAGCATAAAATAAGCTATTCTAGAGGCCCTTATTTATTAGAACCATCACTCCAAAGTGAGCACCTGCAAAAGGTCATTTCCGATAGCAAAACATGGATAAATTCAATGGCCAGACCTTATGTTCAATTGTTAAATGTGCACACAATAGCTTTAATTTGTATCTGTGGTAGTAAATTGTCTCTTAACAATTTTGTACAAAAATATCAAAGGATCTCTATATTTCACTATCAGATCATTTTTAGTATACCCTCAATGATAAACTATTTACCATGGTAGACTAAAATCCGCACTGTTACTTATTTACCACACTGCATTATTTCAGTCTCTAGTTGTTGAATATTTCCTTGTTAGTGATGGGTAAATACATCTAGCATAGTTAGTGATTCACACTTTCATGTGCATTTAATTTATAACATATACTGAAGCTGTGTGGGCTAGGTCCCTCCACACGACAACAGGTATAAATATGTTAGGTTTTACCACTACATGCATGAAGCCATGTGGTCCAGTAGTCTATTAGTTGAGGCGAGAACATGAAGATTGTGAGTTGGAAGACTGGGTTGAAGTTTTTTAAAAGAATATTTATATTCCATGTGCATTTCATTTATAACAAATCATTACTGAAAGATGTGAAAGTGCAGAACTAGATAGCTCGGAGGGCCTGGTCCCTACGCCGCAATAGCCATAGATGTGTCACTCCCTCCATTCTTTCTAAAATGACTTAATATGTTTAAAACTATCCAGATTGTCCAGATGAAAACTATATCACTAGATTTCTCATTAAAACTACTTCCATAATATTACAATTTTATTAATTTAATACCAATATAAAATTATATCAGAAACCAGGGACGGAACTAGGCCAATCCTACAGCACACATCACAAAGATCGCTCTCCCCAAGTTCCCCACGCAGCTGAATCCCCAATCCCTTATCCCTCCCGTGTAGCACAACCCACACGTCGCCTCTATCCATACATTGCGAGACGCAATGCTTCGCCCTCAACATGTATGTCACCACCTCATGTCCCTTGCAGCATTGTGCCACCTTCGTCCCCCTACCACCTCCATCCATGCATTAAGGATGCTAAGCTGAACCGTGCATGCCATATTGCCGCCACTAGACCTGGCATGTGAAGGAAGGTTCTTCTTTTGCTCCTTATATATTTCCATCAACTGTCGTAGCAAGAAAATCGCCTCCGTGGTCAACCTCCCAGGCATAAAACCAATACCCCCTTTATTTTCTCTTTCACAATACTCACGTCACAATGGTGGCCTGGAATCACGACCACATAATCTTGTTCCTACTCGGCTGCTCCTCATGTCAACATCCTGAGTTCTGGTGTCACATCAACCTCGCACAAAAGTCCATGGTGTTGTGCAGCAATCCCATGTCATAGCAAGGGTGAAAATTCGTTTTTGTGGTTTTTTAGAACAATGAATTCGTTTCTTAAATGGCTATTTATGTTCTGCCATTGATTTGCTATGCTATTAGAATATTGGTCATGGAACAGTTAACTAATTGCCAAATAAACCGACCGAAACATAATCCAGTCAATTAGGTTCAATTTGCATTTTCAATTCGGTTAATTTTGTTCCCAAAATTCTAAAACCGAAAATAACAATTTGGGCTGCAAATTTGTGAAAACCGACCGAACTAGCCAAATAATCACCCCTAACACCACCGCCTCTTGAACGGATCTCTAGTGGGCCCTAGTAGGCTTGGACCATAATGTCGAGTAACCAGTCCTATCTGTACAGATTTCCCAACAACACCAATAAAAAGTAAAATACAAATCAGAGTTATGCCATTCAATCACATATTACAAAAAATCCATTTGTTGCTGGGAGCACTAGAACAAGCAAATGGTTGAAAGGTCTGTTGTTAAAAGATAGTAAAACAAGGGGGGGAAACCCAATAGCTAGTGCAGATCACGTAGCCAATTGACAGTTAAGGAAGAAATTTGTGCAATATTCTACTTAAACAAATTGCAACTTACTAATTCCAAGGGTTGGCACCTCAATTGTATTACCTTTTTTCCCATACGGATTTTTACAATCATCACATTTACAGTTGACGGAGCATCCTGCCCCTCCCTTCACACACAGAAGAAAAAAAAAATCTATAGTCATGAGCTGAGACAAGACGAAAAACTAATAATAGAATTGAACATGGAACCTGGTAGCAGTCACAGTATTTCTTAAGGCAGCCTGACTTTTTGCAAGTGCATTTTCTTCTAACAAGGTCCATAGGGGATCTTATAAGTTGTTCCTAGAGACAACAAAATAGCAGGATCACCAAAAACAGAAAGAAGAAATAACTAGACAATAGAAAGGTCATGTTTGAACAACATTTATACCACTGAATCTTGACCAGCCTCTGAGGATTGAACAACTTTCAAAGGCAAGACTGGTGTATTCCGTGGAAGACCATGAATAGGCTTATTGTAACATGGTTCGCATCCACATGATTCAGAACAATGTGATCCAGAAGCAAAACACACACAGTAACTGCCACAACATAAAGCAAATGATGATTACAGATAAAAGGAAACTTGATTTAGCAGTTAAAAACATAAAGCAGGGTGTGTGCACGCACATACATAGTTAGTGGGTAGGATGTGTGTTTTTGTGTGCAGGAGGTGGGATGGAGTGGGCAGGTGCATGCATACACCAGCCTAGAATGTTCAGTGTTTACTCTCTTTCCATGCATCACCATCCAATAAATCCCCTCTCCCCCAAACTCAATTCCCTCAATGGGAAGAGTGCTGTGAGGCATTACATGGCACTAATATGCAGGTCATGTACAGCTAGACAGGAAATCACAATCAGCCTGCTCCTGTGAATTGCGCTTCAAGTGTGAAACTTTGCAGTAGAATATAATAGAAAGATAAGTACAGGTAAATTTAAAAATAAAAAAGGGACCAATTTCCTCTCACAAATCTCTATGGAACACTCAACAACAGATCGACATGCTCAACTAAAGTTGCTACACATGCTCAAATAGAGTTGCCAAATTTTGATACTGAGGCGGTCTCAAATTGACAATACCTAGTGCTTCTATCGTACATTTAAAAAATGCGACCACTGAAAGTCTGAAACCCACTGAAACTAGGGTTACTTCACAACAGCACCAGATTCGTTAGGAATGGCAAACTAAATTAGCACCGAATCAAAATGATAATCGCAGCAGCACAAACAATGAGGAGCTGGACTGAAAAATCCCACATGGCTCTCGCTTGCTCTATCTCTTCCCCCTCTAGTGCCTCGGGTGCTATGATGATGAAACATATGCAAAATTTGGTATGGATGAGACAATGGAAAATCTAGCGAGCCCAGAGGAAACTTACAGCTTCAGGCACTTGGACTTCTTGCAGCTGCACGTCCTGCACCCTTCCCCTTCCTCCGCCTTCCTCCTAACCAACAAAAAACACAGACCAAAAAAATAAGCAGCACGCAAGGAACCGAAAGAGGAAATCGGAGGCGAAACCAAAACTGTGCAGAAAAAGGAAAGGAGACACCGACTTTTTCTTCTTGTCGGAGTTGCCGTTCGCCTCCACCGGCGGCGACACGGCCGCAGGTACTGCGGCTGCGTTTGCGGACGCGGGAGCCGCAGCTTCAGCGGCGGGGATGGCCGGGGCGGGGGCTGGAGCGGCGGGAGGTGGGGGAGGGCCGCGGAGGGGGTCGTCGGGGTCCGATCCGGAGGGCTCAAGCGGCGGAGGCTTCGGGGGATCATCGGGATCCACGGTGGCCATCGGGTGGGGCGACGGCGGCCGCCCGATTGGCGGCGGCGGCGGCGGATTCGCCGTGGTGGCGAGTCGAGGAGAGACCGCGGGCGCGAGAGGTGGACGCGAGGGAGGAGGGCACGAGGCGAGGAGGGACTGGAACGAAGAGGGTGAGGGAGGCGGGTGGGATGGATCGGACGGCGCGGGGAGGGCTTTAGGATTCGGACAGGACGACTGGAGGGTTCAGATCGGTGGGCCCTTTTAAGATCCGGATTGCCTCTGATTTTCTACGGAGGAACGGTCGTAAAAACGCGATTAGTAATATCCTAATCACACCCTACCTGCTGCCAAAGATAGGTGTACCCACTTACTACTAGTGCAAGCTTTTTTTCGCGAGGGAACAATGCAAAAATTATTTGATAAAGGCTAAATAACAAATATACAACATGAACAAACAAAATTCAGTAGCTCAGCAAACACCTTGTTTAAATTAAATTAAAATTTCAAAAATTACATTCAAACCTTTTTGGGCTGATATTTTCTCCCGGTTTCCACTGAGATGCCAAATTACCACCGGCTTTTTCTTTTCTATCCGTGTTCGCCTACACTCCATGTTTTTCCCCTAGGAAATTCGCAGGTTTCAAACAAAGCCTCGAACCGTCGACAGAATGTTTTCCCCTGTGCAGATATTACCTGGCCTGGTTGGGTTACGTACGGATGTTGTACGGTTGTCGTCTTAACATGCAGAGTAGATGGTAGAGAGGCCATCTACTCTGCATGTTAAGATGTACTGTTTTGTACGGTTGTCATCTTAACATGCATGTTTCGTACGGATGTTGTACGGTTGTCATCTTAACTGACACAAAGCACCAGATGCAAGATCAGGTTTCACACGCAACAAGGCAATCTACAGACAAAACAAACAGCGATACATCGCTTGCAATTTCCCAGAACGAAGCAACGGAGTAGTAGCACCTGGCAAACATAGCTGAAGCTCCAGACTCCAGTGCATCATTACACGCATTTACCCCGAGTCGTTAGTTTGTCTCGGAGATAATAATGCAAGTTCAACAACAATCATTTGCAATAAAATATATGAACGGTTCAATCTTATGCAACATCTAAGAAGAAAATCGTGGGGATTCTCCGATGATTTGCGGACATGAGCGCGCATATTTTTAGAAGAATGTCCCCTCTGGAGGCTGCACTAATTTCCGGTTGTGTGATGCTGCCATTTCTTTCTTAAGCTGTATCAAGATAACCTCCATTGTGTGCTCGCGGCGCCAATTGGACAACAAGCCAAACTTCCTTTGATCGACCTGCATTTGCTCCAAAATAAGCTTGAGAAACAAGGGAGCACAAGGGATAGAAATAATTCAGAATCAATGCCATGGTGTCATACCACTCCAGTCTCATGATTTACACAAGTCATATTGATTCTTGAGTGAAATCTAACAGTTGGTGGCCTGTCTGGATAGTCCTTGTCGCAGAAAAGCTTTAACTGATAAATTCGGCCTTCATGGACGGTCTAACATAATCAAATATAGATCAACAAGAAAGCATAAAACTCAGAACACAACAACCATATTTGAAGAATAATAGAATAAGCAGGTGGAAACACCTTACATTGTGGGGACCGATTATTGTGCCTGTCCAAGAGCGCATGTAGATATCATCCGCATCATCCATTCCATAGCTAACTGTTCCATCCCCAATGCCCTTCTCTCCTCTCTCAAGCTCTTCTAGCAGTCTGAAGTTCCTAGGCACTGCAACAACATTTTTATACCAGTAAGTAATAATAGTTTGCTTCCAACAACATTAACAACTTCAGAATGGGTACATCTAATTAAATATGATGTTCAGACAGCTGCAGAAAAGATCATTAACAAATTCCCACCCAAATACACAGAACCAGGTAACTGTTCTCTGAACGGGCAACTTTTTCACAATTCTAATTCTACTTGCAAAATTTCTAGCATAACTTATTCCAACAATAAATTAGGAGCCAGCAGATAACTCAGGAATGTCTGCACCCTGCTGCATCAAGCAAACTATTCAAATGACAACTACTCTCAGATATTTCAGTGTGAATATCTGCTTCTATGATCTTGAATTCTCACTAATTGTGTGCTTAACTTCTGGTGTGCTATCTCACTTGACTGCTTAGCACATCAGAAGATTACTCACACTGGTACAGTTAAGAACCATCACGGCAAATGCAATATTGCAATTCTATTCTCTTCTGCTGTACTTCCAGAAGCTACATCTTGCTTCGCAAGCTCCACCCAATAGCGGAAATGCACTGTGGAAGCAGTAAATATTAAGGTATGGGAAAACTTCTGTGCAGTGTATAGCATGTAATAATAGCTAGCTGCCAAAACTCGATAGTTCTAAGCATATAAGTGAACTATATGATAGGGAACGGATACTCAGGGCATGGTTGCATTACAAACAATAAAGAATTTGCCTACTCTCCATTGAACCAACCAACCAACCCCACTAATTTGGAGCCAAATCATGGGAATTTATGAAATGAAATGGGGTCCCCTAGGATTGGTTGACCCTCAAAACAACAAGTGTATTTTCTTCCCAAATCATTTTTTGGTCAAATCTCCACCCAAAAGGAGATTTCTTGTGTGTGGGTGTGGGTGTGGGTGTGTAGCAGGATATTCTGTAAATAAATGCTCCGCCGATTGGACTAAGTACTTGACAATCATTCAGGAACAGAAGAAAACAACCAACTAACAACAAACTATTTTATATTGTGACATAGGAGCTAAATATGAATCAAAGCTTATAAAAGAAATCAATTCTAGCACTAATCCTGAAGGAAGATTTATAATGTGTAGGTCCTACTACCACCATTTTTGCAAAAAGCTAGTCCATCAAATCAAAACCTCGTGTACAGAGATGCCACTAAACCCATGTAATGCATTCTACTGAAACATCAGCACTGGCAAATTCCTCCTATCTTCTGGATAGATCCAACACTTCCTACTCCATGATAAAGAGTGCCTACAACTATGAACTTTAGCTTCATGTGTATGTTCATCCAAATGAGGCACACCTCAGTGTCGTCCTAACTGCACGGGGGACAACAGTATGCCGCAGGTGCAGAGCTTCCTGCACCATATCATACGGCAACCCATGAAAAATCTCTTTTTAGAGTTTCTCCAACATTGGTACATTAGTTGCCTTGATATGGTCCAGAGAACCCTGCACCCAAGACATAATTCCCCCGGAAGGCGGCAACATATGGCAGCTTGTTAAATCTTGCTAAAGACGAACTAGTATGCAGGGGCGGACTTGAACGCGGGTCATGGCCTCACGGGGACTTAAAACATGGGGTAATTCTTGCTAATTTTTTTGTGAAATAAACTGCTATTAGTAGCACTAGTTTAGGGCAACAGAAACCCTAATACGTGCAACTTGACCATGGGTGGATCTTGCGCGCTGAGGAAGAAGAACCGAATCGAACCATGGATGGGTAAATGATTCCACAGCAGCAGCGAACGAATCGCCACTAACTGGATGGGTTGGCGAGAAAGATTCGGGCAAGGTTGCTCGCAGCAAAGATAACAGAAGAGACTAGAATCCGAGCAAGCTAGGGCTTACCGACAACTCCGGATGGATCTCCACTCGACGCCATTCCTGCGGAGGGGAGGAGGACGCCGACGGCTACGAGAGGAGGATTCGAGGCGGTGTGCGTGCTGCGGTGGGAGGAGGCCTGGAGGCGTGCGTGCTCGGGCACGGGCGAAGCGAGGATTCCCGTGGGTGATGGTGCGGTGTGGGAGGGAAGACAAGGGTGCGGTGGGCCGGGCTGGGCTGATCTGAGGCTTGGCCCGTCGGCCCACGCGACTCCAGGACCAGTCTTTCAACTGTCGTTGGATGCATATCCGCATATGCGGCTTGGAAATGTCATGCTGTGCACGGCACCAAATCCAACTGGATCACTTGGAGATTAGATTACATTTATCACAATGTGATTTTTGTAACTACACATTAGTACTTAGAGCTTCCGAAATTATTAACGAATTTGCTACGGCCAGCTTACTGCTGGAAATTTTCAAGTAATAGATGTTGAAATTTGCAAGCAATACAGGTTGAAATCTGCACATCCCCTGCTTCCACTTAAAACGGGCCTGTTTTTTTCTATGGATGGTGGCTTATAACTTATAACTACAATTTATAACTTTTAATCATAATACGAATGCTCATACAAACAACCAAAAACTGATATACCACTTCTAAAAGATTATCCCGATAAACCGCTTCAAAACAACGGTGAAGAAACCGTCTCGTTTATTTGTTCAAAATAAGTTATAAGTCATAAGCTGAAATAAACTTAAAAAATAGGCCCAAAGTCAAGTCCCAGTTGCATATAACTTTCACAGAAAATCAACAAATTGCACTAGTTTGATCCCAAGCATATATAGGTCTTCGAGTCTTAACAGCCTGATCCAGTACATATATAGATAGATGGCTTGCTAGTTTGATTGATCTCTCAGGTGCATATAAAGCATGAAATGATACAGATGAACAGGGGTGGGCAACTCAGCAGGGGCAGAGCCTCTACAAGCCTGGAGACAGTTTACTTGCGGTCCACTAGGCACAGGAGGTTCTCGAGGGAGTTATTTGGACAGCTAGGTAGGTACATGTGCTGGATTATTAAACATTCCACTCTAGAAAAAGCACGGGATAATTATCAGCCTCTAAACAGAAGTACCGAAAAAAACTCCCTTGGTTGTCCATCAAACCTTGAAGCATGATAGAACCAACTCTGATGCAGTCTATGGGACATTGGCGATCTTGGGACCAAGTAAATAAGGAAATAACCTGTACACGAACAGATATTAATTAGAAGAATAGATATTGGAGATAGAATTAACATCTGAACAAGGAAAAGTGTACCTCAAGTGCTAAATGATGATGAATTCAAGGAGCTGGCGAGCTGGTCTTTGGGTCCTCGTTATTTACATCACCACCGAGAGAAGGGAAAGAAGGGATGGACTTCAGAATCAACTTCCTGCCGCTCTTGCAGATTGGAGACAATCTAGTACCAATGCGTGGAGGAGAGATCCTCTTTTTATTAGGTGACACAACCTTGACAGAAGTTTGTGGGGGTGAATTCCCTTTTAGGGTATCTGACGCGCCTTCCCCAAGAACCATTTCTGCATAGCTTTCAAATGGGAAGAGCACAATGTCAGACTTCAGTGGAGCTTGAGACTTATATAGTCGAGAAGAACACCCAATGACCTTTGTCAAAGATCGTGGCTTCTTGGAGCATGAATGTGGAAGAGCAGCCAAGGGTCTGGAAATAAGAAAAAAAATGCCTCAAATTTTAGTATTTTACATAAGAGGCGGGATTCACAGTAACATATGTGCATATGTATGATACACAAACCTGCAATCCACAACCGAAGGTGTTGTCAGCACATTCTCAGCAGGAGCAAGATCAGTAGCCAGGTAAATAACAAGCTGTTTATCACTTTCACTTTTTCCTTCTTTCACGCAAGCATTCTTTTCTTTGTATTCCCGTGTAGCTTCCTCTATACTCAAAACCATAATTCCTTCAATGGAAAAAAAAAGACCATCAAAAACGGGTACATCGTTAAATTAAACAAAATTTTAAATAGATATACAAGGAAGTTATGTCATGGTCATACAATAACCAAAACATTAGTTCTACTAAGATGATTATTACTTTTGTTTACTCACTATTCTATTCGGTGCTGTTGCAACTTTTCAGAATAATATATTTAGATGTAGTTTTTGAGCTACTGTAACATCTTACATGAAAGTTGAAATAATATAACGTCATCAAAGCACAAGATAATCTTAGGATGTCTAGTGGATTTTGTTTAAAAAATACATAAGCACACAAATAAAGATGCACCGGCATGACTATGATTTTTGCTTAAATTTAAAAGTGCAAAAGGTGGCTGGGCTAATTTTCAACAGAAACAAATTATATATTAAGCAGGCAATGGTCCAGACTTCAAATTGAAGATGTGTAGCCAGCCCTACTGACTTCATCGCATTCCACAATGATAGAAGTTCCAAGAAAACACCTTTCATACAGAAAAACAAGCAAATTATTCTGAGAAATTTTAGTACATGTCTGGTATTACATTTTCAAGTTCAAAGATCAAACTTAAGCTCCCCAATTACTTATTGAGTACAATTTCTTGATCTGACGCAATTACTCTTGACCTAAAGCTCCCTTATCCGTTTATTTTAATCGGTACATGAATGAAACAGCACAGATGCAACTATGGTCTAGGGAGCATGCAGGCAGTTTGCGAATGTATAAGGTAGAAACTTATAAAGATGAAATGAACTCACCCTCCCTTCTCCCAAAAGCATTCTCGCAGCCCTCACATCTGCAACTAATGGAGCATCCCACGCCACCCTTAATGAAGAGTAACAGTAAGACAAATGCAAGAGGGCTACAAAGAATATTAAATCATGGAAGAGTTAAAACCTGATAACATTCACAGTATTTTTTTAGACATGATGACTTCTTGCAATTGCAGCCTCTTTTGTGACGAGCCGGAGCAGGAGTTTTGTTGGAGTCATCCTATAATACAGAAAGAATGATATGAGCAATAGTAAAGGAGAAAGAAAATAAAATAAAAAGATTGGCTCTTACCCCTGATTCCTGACCAGGTTCAGATGTGTGAATTACTTTAGGGGCAAATGCTAGTGGATTACGAGACTCAATCTGCTCTCGAGTATATAGAACTGTTTCCATGTTGCTAGGCTTATTAAGACAGCCTTGACATGAACAAGGTTCTGAACAAAAGACTCCAGCATGAAAACACTCACAGTAACTGCATGAGAATTAACCAGAAATGCCATTACATTAGAGATGATAGAACATATCACAGAGTGAAGAAATGATTGGCAATATTTAGTAAAGAACAAGAGATTCTTCAAAAGGGACAATAGTAAGGATTGTGAGCTGAAGGAATACAAACTCTACAAAAGAAGCAATAGAAAAATGATTCAATTCTAAAGGAACATCTTGGATAGTATCTTATTTTCTGGTGCTAACTTGCTAAAATATTGCGTGCTAGAGAACAAAAGGTAACATGGGTATGCTGCATGATCTGCTGGTCCATGTCAACAGGACAGCAGTAGGGTATATGCCCCGTACCTTTTCTATTCAAATATTTGTATTAAAGACTATAACCATATGTAGCAAATGTTGTAATGAAGAAATAATATCTATATTATTGTTCTGCTGCGTGACTCTAGTAAAAGCTTATTATTCGTTGGAGTAGCGTTCTACTGAGCAAACGAATAATAATCCATTGCTTAAATGTAATTACTCTCGGGGTAATGACACAGGACGTCACATTTATCTTAACATTGTACCCTAAATCTTGGAGCACCAGATAGAGCATGACAACTCACTAGACCTACATCTTAAGCAGGGGAAAAACACGGAATACGTAATCCTAAACTAAACCTCAATACTAATAAACAGCACCAATACCTTAGAACAACCAATATTCGAACTTGCTCTCACTTTTGCAGTAATCTTGTTGCATAGCAGTAGATAAAAAATAAGAAAAAGGTGTAAGACTTACAGTTTCAAGCATTTTGACTTCTTGCAGCTACAACGCTTGCATGAAGTGCCATGACTGTTATCAAACATGAGTCTGCATAGTACAATTGCATTTCATGATTTGTACAATGAAATGGTGTTGATGCATAAAATAATGGGCATAGACATAGTACCTTTTCTTCTTGGGACTACCCTGACCAGACTCATCATCAGCATTTGCAACCATCGATATCTGAGAGGAATCGTCGTTTATAATATTTGGTTCATATGTTGGCGGACAAGAACCAATAGCACACGGGAGGTTGCTGGCTTGATTTATAGAAGTATGACCATCATGAGGGACTATTTTATCTTTTGGTACTGTGGCAAGGGCATTTAAATGCAAGCCAATACCAGGCAATGCACATGGAGGGGTTCTCGGAGGCTTTGAGTTGTTATCAGCAGAAATAATTTTGCGTCTGGGGGTAGTTGAATTTGCAGAATGACGATCTGAAGTGTTCTTAACACCTTTATTAATAGCCCCAGCCTTTTCATTGAAAAGGCAACGCCTATGCATGCCACGTAAATGCTGTTGTAAGGCCTGCCAGAACAAGAAAACAAGTTCTTTTGTATCCATAAGAATAAACAATAATACTTCAGTCAGCTAAGCAAAAGATAGTAAAATCAGGCACCATTATGCAATAGATTATAGATGCAAGACTGGATTCATTTTTAGACAAGAGTTGAATTGTAATGACAAGGTTGTTAAATTGCAAACACAATATTGTCAAAGTGAGTGCATCACAATGAAAAAGGGCATGAAAGCAAGACCTCAAATCAACAATGGTTTGCTAAATCGGTTCTGTTACATTTAACTTTCAAGCTCGTAACATTTTATATATACAAGCATTGTAACATTTATTTAGACAAATAGGCACTTAGCTATTATTCATTGGTAAAGCCAATATGTGAATATTTCAAAAAAAATTAGATAGTAGCAAGAAGTATACATACATTTTGGTCCATTGGCATGTAATCACTGGGCTCATTGAGCTTGTTACATATTTGATCATTTGACACCAATTGGCTTTGACAAGCACCAGGGAGCATTTGTGGGGTATAATCCGTTGCAGACCCTTCAACTGCCCCAAACCAGTAAAGATGAGGATCATGTGTAGAATTGTGGATGTAAGAGCCACTTGACCCACCAGTCAAAAAGGATTTACAAGAGTAAGCATTATCAGTTTTTAATGTTTCATTCATTAACTGTGTCTCTGTCTCAAATGGTGGAGTTAATCTCAGCATATCACTACATACTTGGTGTGTAATCAAGTAATCCCCATCATATGCCACAAGTTCATCCTTATGTTGTTCATGTAGTTGGTTTTCATGAACATTTCTTCCGGAATGTGATGGGTCCATTTTGCCTGGGCCACTCTGATCAAGGAGGACACCTTCTTGTTCTGTACACTCCTGGTCTGTAGAAAGATCTGTTTTACCATGAGCGTCTCGATTCTTATCACTTTCCTCACTGTCACCACCAAGCTGGATGGATTGAGGCATATTACTTGTAGAATTTGATATATTGTCAGAAGAATCAATAGAAGCCACATTTAGGTAACAAGTAACACTGCAGTTTTCTGAAACAATGTTTTTGCATTTGATCGATCTTATAGAGCTTGTAGTCCCTATTCGAGTTCTCACACTATTAGGAGAGTTTGATTCTTGAGAAAGTTGAACAGAATCATCCCTGGTTAATATGACAAGGCATATAGTAAGGCTAAAGCCTATAAATTTACCTGATCAGAAGTTCAGATCACACACAAGCTAGAAAGTAACGTAAATTTACCTGATCAGAAGTTTAGATTCCTTTGTTGGGTTGACATGTGGTGAGGCAAAGATTGAAGAAACAGGAGCCAAATCTGATGACTTGAATAGCTGCACATTGTGTGCTGAGTCTAGAGGTTTAGGTGGTGGTATAGGAGATAGACTATTGATGAAATTAAAGACAGGAGAGTCCTGCAGATAGGAAAATCCAATTAGAAAGGAAACCAGAGATCTTCATTTCATCACAACTAAACAAGTATAAAAGTGAACTTAAGATGCAAAATTTGCATGCTATCAAATCTAAACATAAAGGTTACAAAATCAACAGATGCATGAACAGTATGGGAATGCCTAAATGTCAATGTGTCATGGATCAACCAAATCCAAACCATAACATCCATCAGCAAATGCACAATCTTCCCTATGAAGAAAAACTCACATCTAAATAGTCATTATTGGCATAAAAAAAACATCTTGTTTCTAAATTGCACAAACCTAGTAACTGACTCCAACTTCACCCCAACCCACCACACCCAAAAAAACACACAGCCGCACTGGCAAAATCCCAAAGTCCAAATGAAAATATTTCTTATTGGAGGCAATGCCTCGGCGCTTATATACTCCATCCGCCCATACTTTCCATCACAAGTGATAAAATGGCTGCATACCCAACGCAAGCAACTCCATATGTAACTTTATTTCTGAAAACCAAAATTCAGCTATGTCTTCTATTAACGAAGACACCAACCTTGCAGGCAATCCCTGAAGAACTTTGAAAACCCTAGACCGAATAGCTAATCAATTTAGCATTGCAAAAAAAAAAAAAAAAAAAACAAGGAAGTGCGGGACTTGACACAACTAGATCCTAATTAGCACAAAGATTTCACCATGACCAAGTAATATGCCTAAACTCTCACGTCCAATCTAAAGGCAGCCCTAATCTCGGTCCAAACAACACCAGCATCCAAATACCTCACGTTTCCCACGGATATGTGTTGAAGTATAAGTGAATTGCCCACCTTTCCTCATCAGCTTAAGCTTTTGGGTGAATTGGTTGGTGCATGTAATTCAATATGGTATCAGAGCCAAGAGGTCCTGAGTTCGAGACCTGACTGGCGCAATTAAAAAAAATAATTGTAGCCCACTTCTATTCCACGTCTTAGGCCTGAGAGAGCCTATACGTGAGAAGGAGTATTGAAGTATAAGTGAATTGCCCACCTTTCCTCATCAGCTTAAGCTTTTGGGTGAATTGATTGGTGCATGCAACTCAATAATATGCACAGCAACAACAGAACCAAATTGACCAGATCGGAGCGCATTGCTGTGAGCCACGGATCTGAACACTGGTTTACCAACTAAAACCCCCCTTTATTAACAACGCGTACATCAAAACAGTCTAATACTTTGAGAAAACGAAGTGGGTAATCGAAATAAACAGCAGACCTCTCAGAACTCGCCAAACCAACAACCGAATCGAATCATCTAATAAGGATACCCCCAAATCCCCAACGAAGATGGGCAAAACATCATGGGAGATTATGTGATTAGAGATGGAATCAAATCCCAACCTCTCCTCCAAGAAAAGCCCTTGAATCCCTCGAATCCAGCATCGCAGAAAGCTCGGGAAAATAGACGCGTCAAAAACCCTAATCGCCCACCAAAAGCAGCCCCTTAAGCCCCCAACCAATCGAACGAATCCAACCATCAAAACCTCCCAAAAAGATGGGGGGAAGTAGAACAGCGGGGTACCAAATCCGCGCCGCCGCCGCCGCTAACCCGAGGAGCAAACCAGCCGCCGACCCTTGGGCCCCTAACCCACGAATCGCCCCCCGAAAACGCCCCCTAAGACCCCAGAAAACCCCGAAAAAAACAAGAGGAAAGCAGGCCAAACGGCCACTGGGCGAGACGCCGACCTCGAACCCGGCGGCGGCGGCGCGGGGCCTATCCGGCGTGTCCACCTCCTCCGGCGAGCCCGCGGGGGATGTCCGCATCTGCCTCCCTCTCCCGAACCTCTCGGGCGCCGCTTCTCCTCCTATACTACTGGTGCGTGATGAGTACCGCCGCCGCACCGCGCCGCTCCGCTAGTTTTTACTGGGCGGGCCTGCCCCGAGCCGAGGGCTTCTCCGCTTCCTTCAAGGAGGCTGCCATGGGCGGGAACCTCATTTTTTCGCAAGTGGGGCCGGGGTCAGTGGGACGGATGCGCGCTATACTGGCTGACAGGTGGGGTTTGCTGTTAATGCTCCGGGCCACCTGTCAGCGTGCTATGCCACATCCTTTGGCAGTGTGGTTAGGTTAAGCTGGGTTGCGTAGAAGGCCTGTGGTTAGGTCAGATTGTGCGTCTTACTAACCACTTGTTATCAGGCCTCTTATTTTTAACTTATAAATTATAGCTTTTAAAATAAATAAATAAAATAGTTTCATAATTTTTTTAATGATTTATTGGGACTAACTTGTCGAATCAGCTTATTGGCAATCAGTATGTTCATACATATATTTGCGTTAGAGCTAAAAGCCATCAGCCGCACATGAGAAGAACCCACTCCGACTCTTCTCATATGCGTCTAAAAAACTCTTCTCGTATGTGTGTGGTTAATGACCAACTGGTATAGGCTAAGATACACTAAACTAGTAAAAATATTTTGCAAAGAAATTTATTAGTTGCTAAATGTAGCAGAGGAAAAATATATGTTTTAGATATAGGACTCGTTCATATTAGCTTTTGATTATAGTTTTTTATTTTAATTTATAAATAGTACCAGCTTTAGACAAACCGTACGCAGAGAAAAACACTTGTGTACAATTTTAGCCGACATAAATGAAGTCACTACATTATCTACTGCAATCGATTAGCAGATCTCACCTTAAAAAGACGTTCCGTTTGAAAATTAGATATTGTATAAAAGACATTTATTGTAGAAAAACAGCTTTCAGAAAGCCGATATGAGTAGGACTATAATTTTGGTCTAGCTCTTTTCAGTTTATGATTTCCCTGGAACAAACAAACAGGACAAATCCTTTATCGTTGTATTAAAACAGCTTATCGGGACAACCTTTTCAAAACCGCTTATCAACATTCGGTTTGTTCGTACTAGAACCAAAAACCATCTAACACAACCAAGAAAAAAACAGGGCATTGAACTCTTCTCAAGTTTCAAACTCTCGCTTTTTGCGTGGTTGATGACCAATCGTTGAAGATCTACCAAACTAGTAAAACTATTAACGAGAAATTTTATTTGGCTAAGATCTACCGGATGTTCCTTTAAAAAAAACAACAAAAAAAACTATTAACCTCAAACCCGGCAGCCGGCACATGGCCTACCCAGTGTGTCAACCTGATAATCAGGATCGAATCCGAAACCTATTTCGCTATTTGGCCAAATCCGAAACCGAATCCGGAGCTATTACTATCCAAATTTAGATGGTACAATTTGGATAGTAATAGCTCCAGATTCGGGGTATCTTTTCATGGTTATGCAAAATGTATGTGAATTGGGACCGAACAACTTTGGTAATATCGTTGGGATTTAATTTTGGTATAGTTGCGATTATACCTGGCATTATTTTTATTTCGCTGATTCAGCTGCCGAACAGGATTACTCAGTTAAATTACAGGTAGAGGAGGTTACTAGCTTAAAGTTCCTTAAATACATTATTTTAACTCTGGATATGCTCTATTTGGTATTACAGTGGATTATTATAATCTCGTTTTATAGAACCGCTTTTAGATATTTTAATGTTTGACTAGCAGTTCTTTTCCCCTAAACTAGGTTACAAAAGGAGATATTATCTACATCTACAAACAATTATTGATATTCAAGGTATCTTCCTCATTTTAGAGGTCTCAAAATCCCACAACAATCTTTAAATAAAAAAGTAAAATTCCTAGAAATTTTCTCATTACTTAAGGAGAAATAGAAGATCTACACTTATTTCGATGGAGACATATTATAATGGTATAGATTAATCATATATAGATATTACAACTGCTATAATTGTATAATAAATACAATTGTATTTTAGAAAGGTACTAGAGTTATACAACAAATACAATACGTTTTAATATCTAGCCGCGCAATTGCGTGGTTATTTTCACTAGTTGTGTTGTAAATAAGAAATGAGTGGAAATGTGACAGAAATAACCATTTGATAACAGAATTCGTCTAACTTTAATATGATTTGTAATGCATACTACTTTTTTGTTGAGCGGCTAAACAGACTACTAGACTGTTTCACAATTGTTTTCCCTCTGCAAATTTCTGTACTAATATAAAAGAGGAGTTTATCCGTTCACCCTTACACCCCCTTTGATCCACACGTCGACGAGTGGGCCATGATGTCAATGACGGAGTTTTGTCCTTCACCCTCACTCCTCTCTTCTCCTCGTGTGCCGACACATGGGCCCATATCGCCGTCGGTCACACGTATGCCCACGGGTCACAATCCCCTTGACCCCAACTGCACCCATAACAGCTCCCATAAATACCCAATTGCAAACCACTTCCTCCTCCCATCCCCATCACCTGCAAATCCAAATGAAACCGTGGCACACAAGTGTCGCTATGAGCGAAATCAGAAGGTAGGTGGGGAGCTCTAGTTAGCAGGCGGGCAGGCAGTAGAATGTTCAAGAAGACCTAGCTGGGTGTCAGTCAAACCATAGCACGCATCTACATCGTGCGGCGATAGCTTCCCAGGCTCCTAGCGTGTAGAGGTGGTCTCAGAATTGAGGCGGCATCTAGGCACTTGTGCAAAGTCGGAGGGGCGAAGCGGAGGGCAGACTAGGACGATGGCTTGACAAAGGGTAGGTTAGTGCTGTTGTTAGGCATCGTTGGCTGCTCGTGTCATGGCTTTGCAGTGGTGTGAACTGTGCATGCAGCGATGGTAAAGGACTAAGGAGTGAGCTCTACAACGTGGCAAGACAGTGGGGATGTGCCATGGGTGCTCACTTCTGCAGATGACTAGGTGTGATGAGCCATGGTTTATGCTTAGGTTGAAAGTCATCTTTTTACTGTATGTGTTGCTAATGAAGGTAAGAACAGTACGTTTATAACTAATGGCATGTCGGGGAAGATGCTTTTCATTGCTTTAATCATACTAAAAGTCATTTTTAATTTGCAAATTACTAGCTTGTTGTTTCTATTTTTTCTATCAGTTCATGTAGGAGAAAAGTCAGCAGAGTCTAATCCTTGAAATTGAGGTGTATGCCACGGCGAGAAGGCCAGGTGGTAAGGACTCCAGGAACGGAGTAGTAACCAACGTGTCATGGACAGGATTGTTAAATTTCTCTTTTATTGTGTTTTTCTCAATGTCTTCGTGCTTCCTTGCTATTTTTATGAAACCTGCATTGATTGATGCCTTGTGGGTTGCATAAGAATGAATTGGTTAATTATGTTCTTATATACAACAGAAGGTATAAATTTTAAGGTTTAGGGATTCTAAAAGATATGAACGTGATTTCCTTGCAAAGCTAGATTAGCTTGAAGTAATTTCATGTCAATAATTGGTTTCAAATGATAAGTTGGAATATTGTCATATTGCAAATGTCAAAGACTGATGTATGGTTTGTGAAAGGGTAATATGCTACTGCAACATTGATCTGAACATCTCCTAGCTTCTTCCATATGTATTCTTCTGCTATTTTTACTATGGTATCACAACATCAAACTATCACTTTTTTTTAAAGACAAGATCAACCTATCACCTTGATAGGCATTTCTTATGCCTCACAAAGATAAACTTAACTGATACATGCCTCAGGAAGCTAGCATATACATAACGATCTGTGAAATGTACTTCTTTTCTTGTATGTGTTTTTGTGGACGTCATCAGGATGCCACAAACTACTATTCCTTTGAGCAAGAAGCAATATATTTAGTGAGAATTTTGATTTTCGTTGTAACGCACAGCCATTCAGCTAGTGATATGGTGGAGGGACATAGAGAGAAGACCCTATTGCAACATCATCGGACTAATATAAAGGGGGAGTTTGTCACGTTGTCCTCTCCCCACATCGCATATTTCCATGAAAAATTGATATTTATAGTACGATTTTGTATCATGTTTGATAACATATATCACTATTTTTTTGATACTTCGTTACAATGCACGGACACCTTACTATTAAAAATAAATATGGCACACCTCATCACAAACAACACCAAACGACGCTTAGTTGTATCGGTGCACTTTCTATTTTAATTTGCATGATGGCATGGCTACACGTAGCAAGTTCCATTAAATAAGCGTCTTGTGGTATCCAGCGCCAGTAGTGAAGCTATTAAGTACATCATGACTAGCAACGTCTCGCATGGCGGTGACCAGGTATGCGGAGCATCGATGAGAGCACAAGGCGCTGCGGAGCCGCATTTGGTAGGGATGGAAGCGAGCAGCAGGGTCCTGCCGCCGCCAAAAGAGAACACTATCGTGTGCCTCCCCGCATGCCTGCAGGAGGCGAACAGGAACCTGTTCAAGCCGCTTGTGATTTCCATCGGTCCGTACCACCATGGCAAAGAGAGACTTTGTAACATGGAAGCTCACAAGGAGCGCTTCCTCGAGGGCATCATGTGTTAGAAATAGGCTCAGGAGACCTATTTTCTTAATTCCAAAGCATTCATGGTTTAGTACCATATTGCTAAAGTAAGGTGAGGGAGACCAATTTATAAGGTGGAGCCCATGCCACTACTTGAATTATGGATATGATGGCATGAGGAGGGTTTTGGCTAATCACACGCGCGCGTATATTCACATATTTTCACGTGATGTGGTGCGCCACTTGACAGACCAAGTCCATCTTTATTTTTGCTGGAACATGCATCACTCTCTCTCTCTGTTTGAATGAGATTCAAATATTTGAATTTGGGACTTTATTGGGTTTGATGACAGGCAGTTACCAGTGGGTAAATAGCTGGTTAAATATATCAGTTACTAATGGATAAATGATTATTTTTAATCATGCCAGTTATCAATCTGTGTATATATATATATATGCATATATGTTTGGAGATGTTCAAAGTATAGTCAAGAAT
Source organism: Melocanna baccifera (assembly GCA_036346265.1). Taxonomy (NCBI): domain Eukaryota; kingdom Viridiplantae; phylum Streptophyta; class Magnoliopsida; order Poales; family Poaceae; genus Melocanna; species Melocanna baccifera. The sequence continues at coordinate 1,063,827 of CM070709.1, read as the reverse complement.
CTTACTGCCTCCATTCTCTTCCTCATATGAACTTATACTGTTGTACTGCGTCGCTTGAGCCTCGTCGACTCTTCTTCACGGCATGCACTGTGAAGAAGGAGAGCAGTATCTCCGAGCCGTTGCTGCCATGAGGACCTGCACAGGGGTGGCAGTAAGGTTTCTGGGCAGCGCACATCTACGCGACTACTCACTTCACTGCATCATCTACATTCTACACGGCATCGAGCCTGCACTGCTTCCTATTCTTCATCAAGCCCAACAGTAAACCGTTCACGCGTTCGATCGACTTTAATACTGTATTTTGTTTGTGTATTTTCTGAAGTACAATTAGTAGCCTGCTGTTAGATATGTGTTTTGCATCACTAGTTTATTGTAGTTGTCTCCTAGTAATGTGTGAAATTAAAATATTGCCTATATTTCCAACATCCTGCACCGCGCGGGGCTACGCTGGCCGTGGAGACTATGTCGGCATGATTTCAACTTCGGCAGATAAAAGCTCGTCGATGCTACAGCACCCACACCGTCGATGACTCTCTGGAGGACACCAATGCAAATGGGGAGAGATCGATGTCGATAGCCTATAGTCTCATATCTGACGTGCTCTTGCGCAATGGGTGCTTCATCCTCGAGCTTCTTCTCTAGTCGGTCGAAGATAATGCCAATCTCGATAGCTACATGTGGTTCATGTTGTACGAGTTTACGACCTACTCCTAGTCGAGAACCAGATCCCTTTCTTCATTCTTAACGCCCTTGTTCAAAAAAAATTCATGAGGTATAATCGGAACCATACCTTACATGATGACTAGTTGCTCGACCTCATCACCAAGTTCTTCAGCTAAGAGGCTCCATTTCTCAGGCCTGCAAACTCATCAGCCTACCCGGTGGCCAGCCCTAGTCAAGTTTGCCATTTGCTTCATGTAGAGACAACTCTAAATACAACCTTCTCAATGCATGGTGTCTAGCAACTACTCTACCCAATTAATTTTTCCCTCCTATCCCCACCTCCTCTCTCTCCTTCCTCTCAATCTACACCCTCTAACTTTCTTAGTTTTCTCAAATATGTGGTATCCTGCATGAGCTATAGCATTACTTTCTCTCTTTCTTAACTCTTCATTCACATCAAATTTGATCCTACATATCACTCTATGGAACTGTTGACTAAGGGCCTGTTTGGTACAGCTCCTGCTCCCAGCTTCTCAACAGATTCTCAGGGAGCTGTACCAAACACCCCAATTCTCAAAATGAGGAGATTCTGCTTCTCGCGAGAAGCACTCCCCAAAATGAACTAGAGAGGAGAAGCAGCCTTTTGGTGGATTCTCGTGAGGAGCTGTAACCCTAAAACCAACTTACCCATTGAAGTTAACATAAATTACCCGCTTTTTGCCATCGAACTACCCCACCCGAACGATCTCGCGATCCCCCACCCGAGCACACTCGCGACTCCTCCTTCCCCTCTCGCGCCCCTCGCCCTCCCCCCGCTCGCGCCGCCGCCTCCCCCTTCCCCGCTCGCGCCGCCGCCTCCCCCTTCCCCTCTCCGCGCCGCCGCCTCCCCCTTCCCCTCTCGGGCCGCCTCCCCCTTCCCCGCTCGCGCGCGCTCCCCTTCGCTCGCGCGCTCTCCCCTTCCTCTCGCGCGCCGCCTCCTTTCTCTCGCGCGCGCGCCTTCCCTTTCGCGCAACCGCTTCCCCTTCCCCTCTCGCGCGCGCGCTTCCCGCGCGCGCGCCCCCCCCTCCCGCGCGCGCGCATCCCCTTCCTCTCGCGCTGCCGACCTCCACATCTCGGATTCGCCCAACTCCCGCCGCCACGCCTCACCGCCGCGAGGTCGGTACAATTGCCCATAAGATTTTAGGCGAACCTTTTGGGTTCTTGAACGCACAAAGTTATTAGTTAGTTGTTGTCTAAACAACTATTCATCGCTAGATGAATTAAAGTGAACTATGGATTATAGATGCACATACACCATTATGAATCCCGCCTATCCTATGGTATTTTTGTTTTGTTGGCTTGCAACACATCCGAAATCATTCAAGTTGGCTTTGTGCCTTCACCTGGGTTGTTCACATGTTGTACTACTTGAAGATGTCGGGTTTGATGCTAGGACATTAGATGCGGTGAGTGGTGACTGCTTCAAAGTAAAAGTGAGTTATGTGATTGAAGGATTAGATTGAGAGTTTTTAATATTCAGTGCATTAGAGGGGGATCCATTTATGGAATGGGATGTAGAAGGTGTGCTTATTCTACAATGGTTCTGACACAAATTGTGAACTCTGTCTAGAAAGGATAATTATGGAAGATAGGATTTAGATATTTCGATTGTTGTTAGTGCTATGATGAAAGGCATGACTATTTAAGAATATTGATTATTGTGAACTCTGTCTAGAAAGTTAGGAAGTCACAATTGTTAACTGTTAGTGCCATATTGATTGCTTTGTGTTCTTATCATCGATACTATTCTATGTTTCCTTGCCTTTTCAAATTGAAAGATGTTCTTTCTTTTTAGGCAACAATAGAAGCAAAAGAATTAGAAGTAGTAGCATTTGAGGGGAGGTTGCTTATCTTTCTTCCAGTTTGCATCGAAGTTATGCCTTGTTGATTTGCCTGGATATGGTTTTGCTTATGCAAAGGATGATGAATGTATGTATGGTGATACTCCATTGCTTGGAAACGAAAGCATAATCCTTTTGTATGTATGTATGATGAATTTTCAGTTTGTAGTTACTAGAGTTTGTATGTATGTATGATGAATTTTCAGTTTGTATGTATGTATGATGAATTTTCAGTTTGGTGATTACTAGTCCCCATTAATAGATCTATACATACATTGATCTTCGGTTTTTGATGTCAATATGATTGTGTATGTTGAAGAGACCAATATGCTTGTCAGGGATAATTTCGAAGAGGTGATGCCCCAAGTGGTGAGAAAGAAGCGACAATATCCTTATCAGCGACAATATCATTTGATATCACATTTAAATTGATTCGGCTCTGAGAAATTTGTAGATAACTTTCATAAATTTGTGTACACATGGAAAGGAGTAAGAAACTAATAAACTTCAAGTGCTAAAACTAAGGGTAACATGGTCTTTTCCCCTCAAATCTCCTCTTTTGTGAATTTGGAGCCAACCCACTAGCCAAACGCTTTTCAGAGGTAGCTTCAGATTCTCAGAGAAGTGGATTCTTACAGAATCTGGAGTAGAAGCTGAAAAATAAGAATCTGGGGCTCTACCAAACAGGCCCTAAGTACATTAGTAGCAAGCGCCCTTGCAGACGAAGTGGATCTTCTATTGGATCGACGATGGACTTTGAGTATTTAATTTGGGTGTTGCTAGCGTCTGGACGTACGATGTGAGCATTCCCATCATACACTTCGATGCAACATTCTTAGACAATATATGTAATAATTTTAATCACTGTATGCAATAAAATGGTTGATAAAAATCTCAATATTGCACTGATTGTTGTACACATAAAATTAAAAATATTGCAACAAAAAAAATACAACACCAAAAAACAGTTCCTACAATAAAATGACCAGATCTGACCGCTTTACTAGTGAGCCAGTGGAGATGAGGGACGAGGGGATGAAGTCATTAGGATATCTGGACTGTTTGTGTGCCTTCGGGTCCGAAAATAGGAGCGAAGCAATGAGTGAGTGAGTAGAAGAAAAGTGTCCGACGCTTAGGCTTGTGTTGGACACCCTACGCATATCATTTCCAATTTAATTTCTCTTGGCCGAAATTAGCCAAACTGGGGGCGCTCGTTTTAGCGATGGCTTCTGGCTTTTGGCTGAAATTTCACTGTAACTGACTTTTTTTTACTGTAGCTAATTTGGCTTTTTGGGCATAATTAATTAAAAAAATATAAAAATAGAAAAAACATGTTAACACATTAGGGATAATACAAAGGAACACGGGAAAAAAAGAAAATACAAAAAATCCTAAAATATCTAAAAATTTTTAGAAAAAGACGGAATAGTAAAAAAAGCAGAAGTTAGAAGCAGAAGTCGAAAAAAAGCCAAAACGAGTGGGGCTTAAATGGACCTTGTCTACCGTACTAGTAAGATTAGTCATAAAGTGCGGAATCACAATACGAAGGTGAGTGTGAGAGCGTGGGGTTCTTTTTTTTGTGAAAAAATTAGATACATGCCATTATAAAATGGTCACATTAGAAATATGCTATTATAAAGTTTTAAGTTAGAATCATGCCACTCTAGAGTGTTCATGTTTTAAAATATACCATTATGACCACTTTTATGTATTTTCTATTAAATACACAGTTTGTATTTAGTCCGTATTTTTATAATTTCTAGAATGCCGCTCTCTCTCATTGGTTCCCCTTCTACGATGCTTTCCCATTCGTTCCTCTATCCTCTCTCTCATTCCGGCGCAGCCGTCGCTTCCAGAAATTCCCCAATCCCCAAACCCTAAATAAATCCTCCTCTCTCGGATAAATTCCACACCCGAACCCAATCCAATCCCTGTTGCAGAGGCGCGAGGCGGTCCTCCTTTGGATGGGAAGGTGGTCGCTTTTTCGCCAGTAGTGAATTGAAGGCGCTCGTGGGGTGGGCTTAATCATTGGAGTCGTTCGAAGGTGAGATTTTTATCGCCGTTTACACATTGCTCGATCGAACACCCCCCAGAGGAGGTGTGATTTCTGCGATGGTTTATTTCTGGTGATTTCTTTTCCTCGGGCTTGAGAATGCTTGATTGCTTCCTCCCGTGGATTGGGATTCTTTTCCTGGTGTTTCAATCGGAGTTCTCGTTGGATTCGTCAGAAAGTTTGGGTTTTTTAGTGCCTTCTAGTGCTTGTTTCTTGATGCTGGAGTTGCCTTAAAGGTGAGACTTTTAGTGGTGTTTTGACTGTCTAGCAAGAGAATTATTAAATAAAACTTGGAATTGGAGATATTTCAAGTTTTCTACGCGGTGGTTCTTGTAAAGGTGTTTCTGATCGTTCTTTTAATCGAGTTCTTATATAGCTTCAGATTTCTCCGTAATTGCTTGCAAATTTTGTACCATACATGTTGATCAGCATCCTGGTGTTGTTTAGGCTTTGCGTGGAAAGGAAGGCAAGGAGGAAGGGAGCAGATTGTGATGAAGGCAAGTGCTGCAGTAATCGGAGGAGCAAGGCATTCCAGGAATTACAAAAATATAGACTAAATACGGATTGTGTATTTGATAGAAAATACATGAAAGTGGTCATAATGGCATATTTCAAAATATGGACACTTTAGAGTGACATGATTCTAAGCCAAAACTTTATAATGGTATATTTCTAATGTGATCACTTTATAATGGCATAATGGCATATATCTAATTTTTTCTTTTTTCTTTTGCATGTGAGTGTGTAGTTCACATGTATGCACATGTAAATACAACATGAGAAATTGAATTTGGCAACTACAAGTCGGTCAGTGAACATTAGTGGCAGAGATTTGGTTTGAATTTAGCAACTCAAAGTTAGGTAAAAATTTGGTTGCACAAAGTTTGGGTATGGAAAATTAGCTAATGGGTGTATCAAAATAATTGTAACTAAAACATGGCTATTAAATGTGCTACAAGGGAACACAATTAGCACTCATACAAAGAGCTTATTTTTTTGGGCTGCGATTTATAATTTATGGTTACAGTTTATGACTTTTTGCTGTTCGTGTGAAAAAGTACGGAGAAACATTCGCACGTAATTTTGGCTGATATAAATAAAATTATTACAGTATCTATTATAATTAATTTATAGATACCATTTTAAAAAATAAATTATTTAAAAGTAAATTACTGTAGAAAAATAAAAAATCACCCGAAGCACAGAAGAAGGGCTCAAAGAAACAGCGTAACTAGAAGTGTAACGTGTGTCACATGGATTAGATTTGCGTTGTCAATGCACCAGGACATAAAAACGTGAAGATTAATGTACACGCAGTGTCACTGACAGGTGGGGTCCGTCCGAGTCAGCCATCGCTCATCCGCCTCCGGCATCGCTGGAAGAAGAGCCGTCGGGGACTCGCTCACGAGTCACGACCCTTATCCGCCACAACCCATCGCCGCGTCACTCCAACCCACCCACCACTCGCCGCGACGCGCCACCGATGGCCTCTCGCCTCCTCCGCCGCCGGAGCCACGGCCCGAGCCCCAGATTCCTCCTCGCGCGGCTCCTCTCCTCGTCTCCGCCGGTGGCGGAGCCGCCGCCCCCGAGCGGCGGGGGCACGGTGGAGAAGGTGCTGGTCGCGAACCGCGGGGAGATCGCGTGCCGGGTGATGCGGACGGCGCGGCGGCTGGGGATCGCCACCGTGGCGGTGTACAGCGACGCCGACCGCGGCGCGCTGCACGTGCGCGCCGCCGACGAGGCCGTCAGGCTCGGCCCGCCGCCCGCGCGGGAGAGCTACCTCAACGCCGCCGCCATCGTCGACGCCGCCCTCCGTACTGGCGCCAAGGTCGCCCCTCCACCCACCCCGCCGCTTGCAGCTCATTAAAAATTCTGTAGCGGCAGGCAGCGCTGATTGCTAGCGACTCCAGTTTGCGTGTGGAGTATTGCTAAGGCGCCACTTGAAATGAGGCATCCTCTGTTCCACACACTGACACTAGAAGCTAGTATGTGAGCTGTGTAATTCTGCCGCTTGATTTGCTCGTTGAGTCGCGCAGACCACGTTTCGATATCGATCCTACAGCGGTGCGGCAGTGCCATCGTCCATCAGAATTGTTCAGTTTGTTAGGATTAACATCACAACTGAAAATAGTTACCACCTACTAATGGACTACTGCATTCTTGATTTTGATGTACAGTTGCCAATTTGTGTGCAAAGTTGAGGTGTGTCATGATGGGGATATGAATATTTCTGAATTCTGACAAATATATGTTTGATTGTTTGCATATATTTCTTGCAGGCTATCCACCCAGGATATGGTTTTCTTTCAGAGAGTGCAGATTTTGCGCAGCTCTGTGAAGCCAAGGGGCTAACATTCATTGGGCCTCCGCCATCTGCAATCCGTGATATGGGTGATAAGAGGTAAATATCTTGTTGACATCTGGTTTGCACGAAGATTACGTTCCTTTTGTGTGGAACAATGCATTCTAAGGACACTATGTAAAAAATAGTGCATCTAAGAGGATCATGGGTGCTGCTGGCGTACCGCTCGTTCCAGGTTACCATGGAGCTGAACAAGACATTGAGCTGTTAAAACTTGAAGCTGATAAGATTGGGTATCCAGTTTTGATCAAGCCCACCCATGGTGGAGGGGGCAAGGTATGCTGAAATGTCTCACACACGAGGGAAATGCTTTTTGTAACTTGTAATTAGCAATTGCATGACATTTGTGTTCTTCATTGTTTGTTTTCGTTTTACATTTTATCGAGAGGTCTGCACTGTAGTTGATTGAGTTTAAGCCATCATGGTCATATGCAACACATTGTTATAAATTGTAGGAACTTTTTTTGGCTTGCATATTGCGTTTCTTTTTTCTTTTTTGTGCGTGTGCATGACTGATTTTATAAGTGCATTTATAACATCGCTCGAACAAACCTGTCTTTCATTCTTCATCTTTTTTTAATCTTTTACCTTTTTTTAAGGGAATGAGAATAGTTGAAGGGCCTGATGACTTTGTGGATTCTGTGCTGAGCGCTCAACGGGAAGCTGCAGCATCTTTTGGCATAAACACACTATTGATTGAGAAGTATATTACTCAACCCAGACATATAGAAGTCCAGGTAATATTTGGATTTCAGTCCTGCACTCCTGCCAGTCATTTCTTTAATCATATATCTGCAGTAGTGCTCTGTTGTTTTATGTGGTGCTATTTCAATATGTGAAGGTATTTGGAGACCAACATGGAAATGTAATTCACCTGTATGAGAGAGACTGCAGTCTACAAAGAAGGCATCAGAAGATTATTGAGGAAGCTCCAGCTGTAAGGTTTTATTATTACCTGTTAATGCCCTGGATTTGCTTTGAACAAAACAACAATTTCAGTTTTCTGTTTACATCTGCTCTGCAGCCAAATGTGACAACTGAGTTTCGGTCTCATATTGGTGAAGCTGCTGTGTCTGCTGCAAAGGTGGCATACTTGATACTTCTACGGAATATTGCATACTGTGATTTAAGAAATAAATTTGATGGTTTATGTTTTCAGTTCATTATTGTTGGTTGAGTTATTCTTTTGTTTTCTACGCGCCAGCAGTCCAGTGACCAAGTCATACATAGTCTTTTTTACACCAATTTACGGGATGACAAATATGCAAGCAACTTACTATTTGGCAACTTGTGTTCTTTCACTTTTTATGGAACAACATTCAACTTAACATTGCAAGCTACCTACCCTTTTCCATGCATTTTATTATAAAACAAGTGGGTATTCCTTGTTTTCCCCCCTTCAATATGTTCTTCAATAGTTGTTCTGTATAATGTTTATATTGTATACACAGGGTCACTTATTGGATTATTTGTATTGAAGGCAGTTGGTTACTACAATGCTGGAACAGTGGAGTTTATTGTGGATACTCTTTCAGGAGAATTCTATTTCATGGAGATGAATACTCGACTTCAGGTACTATATTATGATGATCGTCTAAGATGTTCGAGTACCTTGCATATTTTTATTGTACGATATGCTATCACATATTAGGTTCATGGTCCAAATCTTCTTTGAACAATTTTCTCTAAACCTATGTTTTAAAGGTCTAAATATTTTTCGTTGTAGCTGGGTTAAATTTTTTTGTTGTACGCATGGGTACCAACCTGGACAAAACAATTAGAGGATTATCATCATGAAGCAAAGTGCCTACCTTGTGAAATAAAAAACACCCAAAGCTGCACGGATCACAAAAATAAAATAATCTGTATATGGATAGTCTTCTAACCACATTTAGCTTCAGTACAAACTGGATGCAGTAGCTCATATATTCTAAGCTAACTCACCTGGTGAATCAATCTTTGAAGGTTGAACACCCAGTGACAGAGATGATCGTTGGTCAAGATCTTGTGGAGTGGCAAATACGTGTTGCAAATGGAGAACGCCTGCCATTATCTCAGGATCAGGTTCCGTTAAATGGTAAACCTTGTCAGGGCATTCTTGATCTCATCCTAAACTCTTACAGATGATTCCTTAATTGCGTGCTCTATCTGTTGGCTAATTCTATTTCCTTCTCATCTTAAACTTCATCACATAACCATCTCTTCTAGTTGTACTTGGGTTATGCTTTTGAAGATCCAACCTTTAATAATTAACTTAATAGTACTGCATACCATGGGGTGGTTGCGAGCATTGTTTCAAGCGTTATTACTGGTTATACCCATTAAGCAGGTCTACTAGTGAGTATGCAAAATCCACTTGCATATTGCTGTTGACTTCTCTAGTTAATCGAATCTATTTATCACCAAAAAGAGAAAAAAAAACCAGACCATTCTCTAAGAAGATTGGAATCCTTATGTTTGCCTTTTAAACAAAAATATTGATAATCTAGAAGTCTTGTCTTGATAGTTGAGCTAGTAGATTGGTTACCCTAAATTTATGTGAAAAGAATAACAATTAGTTCTTCTAATGTACTTACACAATTATATGGGTAATCTCAGGTTTCATAGATATGCTAGTATATTGATAGTTCAAATTTATAGTGCCATTCTTGGTTAGAAATATTTGTTAACTATCAGTGTGCCTTGATCCAGGACATGCATTTGAAGCCCGAATATACGCTGAAAACGTCCCAAGAGGATTTCTTCCTGCAACTGGAACCTTACATCACTACCGACCAGTCCCGTCTACCACAACAGGTAAATTTTGGAGATATCCTGTGACCGAATCTGTTACCAGTTATATTTCAGTATGGTGTAGGTAACATATTCTTGATCAGAAAGAGTTGAAACTGGAGTTGAAGAAGGAGATACTGTCAGCATGCATTACGATCCCATGATAGCCAAGCTTGTAGTTTGGGGCGAAAATCGCAATGTTGCACTAGTCAAGCTAAAGAACTGCTTGTCAAACTTTCAGGTATATAGACCCATCACCTGAATATTTAGATATCTTGTCTCTTTAGAATTTGTTATGTCCTATTGTGTGCACTCTCCACTGACTTCATGCACATTAATGCAATTTTAGCTGTTACAAAGAGCAGGGCTTACAAATGCATATATGATAATGGAGATATTTCAGGGACTGCGTGTGATTTTGTAGAATTGGCCTATGGAGATATTTCAGGGACTGTGTGTGATTTTGTAGGATTGGCCTATGCTAATTTACCTCAACATGTTTAGTTGTTTCCTTTATTTTTTTCTTCTACCATGCAAAACTCAGCAGCATATGTTAAATTGGTACACTTTCTTTATAGTGGTTACTTATTAAACTTTGCCATGAGTCCTTAGTGATAATCCCTTGGAAATTTACTACTCCTAATCATTTGTGAAGAAATGGTTTAAACTTCGGAACTGAAGGATTTTGGTGTTGTCATTTTGATAGTTCCTGCCTGTCATACTGTCGTTAATGAATAAACAGATTGCAGGTTTGCCGACCAATGTTGGTTTCCTCCAAGAACTCGCAGGCCATAGTGCCTTTGAAAAAGGCCTAGTTGAGACACACTTCATTGAGCGCTATAAAAATGATCTTCTGAGTACTTCTGCTAAGGCCTCGGGTGAATCACTTGATGCAGCTGAGCTTGGTGCAATTTTGGCTGCTGCCTGCATTTGCAAAAAGGATCACATTACCTCTGAAGAATCCCTCCGTATGTTATGGGCCTGTCCTTTTGTTTTGTCACTCAACAACATTGCTAATATGGCCTGATATTGACATATGCTTGTTGGTAGGTGACAAGACACTTTCTGTATGGTACGCACGTCAACCTTTCAGGATGCATCACTTTGCCAAGCGTCTGATGGAATTTGAGTTAGATAAAGAACTCAATGGGTCGAGTGATGAACTTCTTAAACTGTTGATTACATATACATCTGATGGAAGCTACTTCATCGAGGTGATTACTACACACAGACAGAATATTTTTCAAATGCTTTATGCTATTTGAATTGTAAGAGCCTATGGAAGCTTCTTTACTGAGGTGGTTTCTAATATAACTGTACAACACTAATGGGCAATGGTGGAAGTGATATATTTCACGTTTTTTTGGAAGTTGTATCTTCACATATTTGAAGTTAGTCATGTTCAACGAAATATTTCTGATAATCATTATGTAATTACAGCAAAATCCACTAGAAGTTGGTCTTTATCGTGGAAGCTTCTATTCTGTATGCTCCATTTTGTTTCATGATATGCCTTTCTACAGTTGACCTCAAGTATGTCCTATGTAGATAAAACAAATGGGCTTTAATAGTGCAACAATAGACAGAAACTTGCTCCAGCAGATTAGAAAGTGAATTTCGTTTACATTATATCCATATCAGAATTTCTAGTCACCAGAGCAATAAGCAACCTTTTACTTGGCATTTAACACTGCACTATCCTTGACCTGTCAATCAGTATCTTCACTAATTGTGCCCCGGTTGTGACCAGACTGAAGATGGTTCTTCTCCTGGTTTGGATGTCAAAGTAGATGACAAGGGCGATCATGATTTCCGGGTTAATGTTGGTGGTCTGCAAACGGATGTAACTCTAGCATTTTATTCAAAGGTTAGCCTGATGCTTTATGGTTGTTGTGAGCTTATTCACAGTTTCTTCTGACTGTAATATCCACCCTAAATCTCCTTCCTCTGCTGCTTTCAGGATAATAGCAAACATATACACATCTGGCATGGGAAGCATCATCATCATTACAGGCAGACCATGAGAGCTGAGCAGTTACTTGATGATTGTTCTCAACCTAGCCGTGCTTCTGAGGGAAGGTCACATCCAAAAGGGAGTGTTTTAGCACCAATGGCTGGTTTGGTTGTAAAGGTTTTGCTTAAGGAGGGGGCACAGGTGGAGGAAGGTCAGCCTGTCATGGTTATTGAAGCAATGAAGATGGAGGTCTGAACGAACTTGCATCTGGTGGCTTTTTAAAATTTTGCTCAAATTAATCAAAGCTCACATAACTATTTTCAACTCTTTTTTCTCAGCATGTTGTGAAGGCCCCTCGTGCTGGATATGTAGAAGGGCTCAAGGTTACTGCCGGACAACAAGTTTTTGACTCCAGTGTCCTTTTCACTGTCATGGTATGTGGTAATTATCGATCATATCCTGGAAAGTTTGCAGTTTGCTTTCCTTTTTGTCACAACTCACAACAAAGTTTATGCTAAGTCCAAATTTTGCCATCATTAGATTTTGACCAATACCAATCAAACTCCTTAAAAAGTACTCACACTTAGAAGATGAATTAATTTAGGGGCAATTCCTTATTTGCCACGGCAAATTTTCATGATGCCGGATGTGTCATCCCTTGTCTCATTGACATGTAGGCTCCGGGCCTACATGTACGGGTCCACATGTCAGTTGTAAAATGTAATGGAAGGATAGCTTGGTTGTATTGTATAGTCCTAAAGGGGTAATATATATATAGTAAATATATGAGACAACTCTAAAATAGGAAAAGACATACATTTAACACCCCTTCAAATGCAAGATATATGTAATAGCATTGCATTTGAAAATGTTAACACTAAAGCAAGGAAAATCCGAATTCTGAGTGTTGAAGATGTTGTCATAGCATATGACTCTTGAAAAATTGTGTCAAGTACCAAAGGATCTCCTCCCATCTGGAATTATGCAATAACTTATAAAACACAAAGTGTAAGGACTAGAAAAGTTAAGGTAAACAGGAGCAAAATCGATCGCGGCAATACGATGAGGAGGATGTGAAAGGTGACACAAATAAAGAGAGCTGTTAAATCAAGCCGAAGAGAGATAGAAGTATAGCAGCGCAGATCGAAGCCCGAAATGGCGGCAGCTTAAAAAAGAAGCGCGATGGCCTTGGAAACTCAGGGCGGCGGCTTAAAGAGAAACAACGGCATCAAAAAGACTTCTAAGATCCGCAGCGGTTCAAAGAAAAGAGTGACGGTTGCGGTTATACGAAAGGAAAGAGAGAACCACACTCATCCAAGAGGATGGACTGTGGCTAGCAAAGCAGTCGGCTGACTGATGAAAAAAGTTGTAAGCTCGCATGGCTTTGACGAACTGAGAAATATATGCTATAGACTTCGTTAGATGCAATGGAAAACTCAAAAGGAAAGATCACAGCTAGCGCTAGTAGCGGCAACACACTAAGGCAAAGCTAGAGGGTTCCTCACACTTCTCTCTTCTCTCCTTGTCTGCTCAGTTTGGTGGGTTTTGCTCACCAATCCCCCTTCACAATACAAAAACCCATTCCTTCCTCCTGCCTACCTACCCTCAAAAGCCACTAAAAAGACTAGAAAGAGATCCGACTCCCCTCGAACTCCCGAAGCGACACACACCGCTGCACCATCTTCTCATTCCTGCCCTCCACCCCCCAAACCCTAGCGGCTGGGCAAGCCCTGTGCGCCGCTGCCTCCACAGGAGTCCTTTGGGGATTACAGCTCCGGCGAGGGGGCGGTGGCGGAAGGCACCCTTGCACAATTGGTGCCCAAGCCTTCCAGTTGCGCCAGGTTGCCCGCTCCCCCCAGCAAGCTGCTAGCTTCGGCCTCCAAAGCTAGAGATCTGGCTCCCTGGGGCCAGGTGCGGTGGGATCCGACGGTGGCGGCCGAAAGGGGAGGAAGCTTGGTGGAGTTGAGACAGCAGGGGAGAGCTGGAGGTGGCTAGAAGATGGCGTGAAGATGGCAGAGGAGAGCCGGAGGAGGCCTAATCTGGCCGAAGAGGCCAGAACCGTGCAGGGAGAGCCGGCGGTGACCAGATTTGGGCGGGGTCTCTTGGTCCACGACGACGGTCTAAGAGGATGGTAGCAGCTGAGGCGTGGACGACGGTGTGGACAGACGGCCGAGACGGCGGCCCGACGCTGGAGCGACATGGGCACGGATGGCCGAGAGGCGGCCCGGCGAGCGCACAAGCGGTAGCGCTATGCGCATGCATGGCGGCCGAGAGATGCCGCCCCCGGGAGTGGAGATCACTCCTCCTGGAGGTAATAGTAGCGGAAGACGACTGGAGGCTAGGTATGACACCTAAGCTTTGATACCATGCAGTGGCGGAGCCAGGATTGATCAAAGCCTCGGGCCCAAAACTAAGGAGAACATAAGTCTATAACTAATATCAAATACTATCAGTGCTGAGGTATAACAAAAGTACAATATAAATACATAATCAAAATAAATTATGAATTCCATGTTGAACGATACGCCAAAATTGATAAAACATAGCAAAAAAATGTAACATACCACTAGCATGAGGTAATTTTTGCGTAATTAACAAAGATTTGGTTCATTTACGTAATTAAATTATCCTATGAAATTGGGGGTTTCCATAAGCACAACATAGTTTCAAATTAGTTGGACTTGATTAAAAAAATCTCTAATATCATAGTATCTACTTTTAAAGTTTTTATTGAACAGAGAAGAACTTTGAGAAATCAAAACCCCTATTCTACAAAAACAGCAACATGCTGGAAAAATCCCTTATGTGATGCTCAGGACAAGATAGAAAGTTTTGTGCCACTAACTCGCCTTAAGAACAATGGCTATTGAATCCTCATCCGAACTCGTATGTCTGGTTTTCATGAATTATCGCCACACGTCACAATCGATGTAATGTACCTTGAGATAATCAAATGAACACACATAAACAACTATGCAATTGCAAGCTAATATCATGAAATTCCATCAAGCTCTTATAATAGAGAACAATTCGGAGGAAGCACAAGCAATGTACCTCGAAACCCCATTCATCCCTAGTCTTCGCAGAGATCTTTTCGGGCACATGCCGGCACACCGCCGCCTCCTCCTCCTCCTAGTTCTCTCCGCCACCGCTCTCCGCATCAGCTCGCCGCTCGGCCTCCCCTCCTCCTCCGCTCTCGCTCCGAGCGCCACTGGCGCCTCCTCCGGGCCTCGCTCGGCCTCCTCCTCCTCCGCTCCGGGCTCCCGCTGGCGTCTCCCGCCGGCCCTCGCTCGCCCGCCCCTCCTCCCGCTCCGCTCCCGACTCCCCTCGGCGCCCGGCCTCGCTCCTAGCTCCGCCGGCTCGGCCCCTCTTGGCGCGTGGCGAGATCGGCAAAGACGAGCGGAGATGGCGGGGCGGTGCGCTGCCGCCGTGGCCGAGGCGGGGCACGACGCGGCGTCACGGCTCACCGCCACGCGCGCGGGGGGGGGCGGCGGCGGCGCGCGCGGTCGCGCGGAGATGCGGCTGGAGGTTAGGGTAAGGCATCGGGCGTTTGTTGAGACTGGCGAGACCGACGGCTTTCGCGACTCGCGTTAGGGGAAGGCCTCGGGCGGTCGGGCGACTCGGGCCTCGGACCGACGGGAGCTCCTCTCCCCACTGCAAAGTGCGAAATATAGCACTATTATTTTTCTGGGCCTCGGGCCGTTGCCCAACCGGCCCGAGGCCCGTCTCCGCCCCTGATACCATGTAAGATGTAATGGAAGAATAATTTGTTGGTTGTATTGCACAACCTTAAAGGGATAATATATATAGTACATACATGATATAACTTTAAAATAGTAAAAGACACTGATACTCTTAAACATCAGTGAGACAAGGGATGTCATATCCGGGATTTATGTAAATTGCAGTGGTATGCAAAAAAAATTCCCATTAATTTAAAGGAAACAATAAAAAAGTCTAAAAAAGATCAGATTGAGAAGTTGTGCGTGGTGCATCGGCAGCAGAGGCACACATCTGCGATCGTGTGGCTGCGCCGTCAGGCCATGGCAAGTGCTAGCAGCTGCAAGCACCAGTTGCAGCAATTTTGACCCTTTTTTTGTAAGTTTTCCCATCTATAATGAGTTTGACTAACAACAGGGTTCAAAGAAGTTGCATCTCGAGTTAAAAGAAGCAGCAGCGGTAGTAGTAGCGGTGACCGAGAGCGCTATAATGGTTTTTTTGGGTATAAACCGCGGTTCCCCTTTAATTAAAAAATTCCAAACTTTTCAAGAGTAAATAATGTTCCGAATGATCTGAGTATGGATGCTTCTCGGTTTAATTACTCATCTGAACTCGAAATTTTCCCTTTTGCAGGAGAAGAGTGCAAACTGAGAAACGCAGAAAATGGACCGTAACCTGTACCAATAAATTCACAGATGCTTCGGAAGTAGACATACGTCGCTGCCTTCCAGAAGGAAAAACAAACAAATAAACAAGAGGAGTTCATCTGTGGGTAAACAGCTCATGAACTCCCAATTCATCCCTTGTTGCATCCCTTTCCTGTATAGTGTATATTACTGTGCCACATTGTTCAATGAAATAAGAGTAAATTTTATAAAACTACACATGTTTTGACTAAATTCACAAAACTACACTTTGAAAGAATAGTTTCACAAAACCACTTTCTTTTGCATAGCGTGCCATAAAACTACACTTCCGTCGGATGGATGGATCCTGACAAGCTGGACCCACACGGCAGACTCTCTACTTAGAGACCCAGTTGGGCTTTTTAAGTTGGTTTATAGATGAATCTGCACTGTAATTAGCTTATTTTATACTATAATTGATAGTGGTTTATTTGACATAATTAAATTTTAAAATTTTAAAAATAAAAAAAAGTTAGCACATCATGGATAATACAAACGAATACGAGAAAAAAGAATCGGCAAAAAACCTAAAAAACATCAGAAAAAATGAAATGTAAAAATAATAACAAAATAAGCAAAAGCTAAAAAGGTACGTCGAAGTGAGCGGTGTTACATTTACCGTTTGTTGACGTGGACGAAACTGCCACGTGGGATGGAGGCATTCACCTCAGCGTGATTGCGTGGCAGGTGGGGCTCCTCCTGGAAGCCATTGACCGTTTGTTAATGTACTGGTTGATAACGAGATGGTGGAACAAGATAAGGTCTTATTCTTTTGTAGCTTCTAAAAGCTGTTTTTAGCTTTTATTATAGTAGCTAATTTTTAAACAGAGTATTTTTTAAGATGAGGTCTACAAATTAATTGTAGTACATGTTAAAAAACTAATATCTGTACCATCAAAAATCGCAAACGAGTATCTCTCTTTCCGCAATCTCTGTCGTAAACAGCTAAAAGCCATCAGTCGCAGCCAAAAGCTATCAGCCGCAGCCAAAAAGAACAGACTCTAAATACCTACTGCGCTTACCAGTGCAAAGTTTTATTTCACTACTTTTTCATAGTACATATTCTTCGGGCTTTGGGGGCGCTCGTTTTAGCGATGGTTTCTGACTTTTGGCTGAAATTTCACTGTAGTTTGATTTTTTTTACTGTAGCTGATTTAGCTTTTTGGGTATAATTAATTTTAAAAAAATAGAAAAAATATGTTAACCCATTAGGGACAATACAAAGGAATACGGGAAAAAAAGAAAATACAAAAAAGCCTAAAATTAATTTCCGAAACGAGCGGGGCCTTTGTTTGAAAACCTAAAATAGAAACTAGAAACTGAAGCCGAAAAAAAACCGAAACGAGCGGAGCCAATATTTGAAAGCCCAAAATTTCCGACCCATCCCTATAGATGACCGAGAATTTTTGAGCTCCTAAACAAGTCCTTAGAGAGCAAGACAGGTAGTTAACTGGGCACTAGCTACGTGGCATTTAGTCCACGTCAATAGAAATAGGATTGGATTGGGTTGTCTCTCTGCCATGTGGGTCTAGCTTGTTATATCCGTAGGGATTAATATAGGGTGGATTTTTTTGGACTATAGCTTATAATTTTTGTCTTAAAATTTTAAATTCTAGCAGTTCACAAGAGAGATTACAAAGAGGAAGATAGTTGTATATGATTTTGATCAGTATAGCTGAAGCCAGTACAGTGTATACAATAATCTACTAATAGATACTATTTAAAAGCGAATTATTGTAACAAAAAGTGAAAAGTCAAAGCCAAAGCCAGATCAAACCACCTCGTAAGTGTAGTTTGTTGCAACATTATGTCAAAAACATATGGTTCTTTGAAAAAGTTTTTTAAAAGTGTGGTTTGATGATAATTTCGACAGAGTTAGTGTAGTTTTTAGAGATTTACTTGTGAATGAACAATGTAGCCCGATTGGTCTACCATTTCCCAATAAGGTAGCGAAAACTGTGGAATGCCATTGACAGGTTCCATCTCATCAGCCAAGTTCAACTTGGCAGTATAAACAAATGATTAATCTGTAATATCAAAGAGCCATGGATAAAACCAATCTAAGTCATAATTCTATTTTCACCCACATAAATATCTCCATTCATCCCCCGGCACAGTAACTTACTGTGGACACAGGAGGGAACAACCAAGTTATAAGGGCAACATTCACTTGAAGCAAGCTCCGAAGAACACACACCCCATCTCTCCCCTCTTCTCGTTCCTCTCCAGATCTACCACAAGCCACCACAGAGCAAAAGAGCAAGACAAGCTAGCATGGATCAAGGGCAAGGAGCGCGGGAGGCTACGCCATAGGAGAAGGCCGAAGCTTCTACAAGCAAGAATCTGCGCAGCCGACAAGGAAAGGAAATAATAGCATCACAAGCCATCACAGGGAGATGCGGTCCTGATCGTTTCGGTTTTTTTCGGCTTTAGCTTCTAGCTTCAGCTTTTTTTTACTATTTACTACACTATCCACTAACTCAGTTACAGTGTTTTTTCAACTAGCTACAATGTTTTTTCAACTAAAAACCAAAAGCTATCGCTATTCCGATCACCCGCAGGAAAGTAGAAAGGTTTTTCCGAGGGGCGAAGTCGCCGAGTGATGAGCACGCCAGGCACACCCGACAGCCGTCACGTCGTATCAGCCTCGTTAGCACCAACCTCGCATGCTCAAATCAAAAGGCACTTGAAACCATAGAGCAAACTCAAGTAAATAAAGTGACAGGGGAAGTAGAGCTAGATGAAGAGCTAGTAGGGAGGAGCCACAGGAGGGCGGCGCTCGGGGACAGAGCTGAACTCAGATAGCATTTGGAATGCAGAGAGATTATTCCTGCAAAAAAAAAGAAAAGCACACGCAGATTCCTTCGATGGTAAACGCATGTTCCCAGGCGTGGTCGGCTGCCGCGTTAAAGGGAGCTTGCTGAAGTCTGCGTTTTTGCTTTTGGTGTGCAAAATATACAGGTTCACTTCTCATGCTTGGCAGACAAAAAAGTATGTTCTTTTTAACTACGGCTGATGGTTTTTGATTGCGGTTGATAATTTTTTAGCTGTTTACGACAGATATTACGGAAAGAGAGATACTCGCTTACGATTTTTGATGGTACAGATATTAGTTTTTTAATGTGTACTACAATTAACTTGTAGACCCCATCTTAAAAAAATACTCCGTTTAAAAGTTAGTTACTGTAGCAAAAAACCAAAAACGGCTTTTAGAAGCCGCAAAGAATAGGGCCAAAACCCTAGCACGGCCTAAGCGTGCTCAATATAGCTTCTGCCGTCGCATTGCTTTTTTGCTTTTGCTTATTTTTTCACTGTTTTGGTTTTTCTGTTTGTTTTTTTCTTATTTTTTTGCATTATCTGTGATGAGTTAGTATATTTTTTCTATTTTTATTTTTTTAAAATTTAATTATGTTAAATAAATCAACTTAACTACAGTAAAAAAATAATTACATTAAAAAAAAACTATAAACCACCATCATCCTAAATAACCCCTTAGCCAATTAAAGGAAAGCTGTAGACATCTCACAACCGAGCGCCAAGCGATTCTGCGATTGTCGCCGACCTGCTCGTATCTGGTCTTTCTTTCCTTTGATTCTCGGGGAAGAAAGTATTTTCTTTTGTGTTTTCCATCCATGCATCTAACATGCCGGCAAGTCCTCAACGGAGGTCATATTAAAGAGGTCGTATTGAGACCGCAAGATCTCTTTCCGACGGAGAAGAGGCCATGTAATTCCTCATCTTAAGATAACAGAGAGCCAGAGATCACATCAAGATAAGAGGCCATGTAATTGCTCAGTTGGACGACCCAGGTTCAAGTTCTCATTTGGCTTGGCACTGTTCAAAACAGCTTAAAATCAGTTTCTGTTTTTGACTTCTGCTTTTTTTTCACTATTCAGTAATTTTATCTTTTTTGATTTTTTTGGGTTTTTTTACATTTTTCTTTTTTTCCTATATTCCTTTGCATTGTCCGTGATGGACTAACATATTTTTTTTCTTCAATTTTTACATTTTTTAAATTTAATTATGCCAAATAAGTCAATTCAATTAAGTAAAAAATAAACCAGTTACAATAAAAAAAACTATAAGCCAACGCCAGACTAAGCGCTACCTAGAAACCTTGCTCATGCTTTATTGCTAAGAAATTTAGGGGTCGTTCTTTTCGACTTCTGACTTAGTTACAGTAAGTAACTTTTAAACGAAACGTCTTTTTAAGACGGGGTCTATAAATTAATTGTAGTATATATTGTACTAACTTTAGTTATATCAGCTAAAATCGTATGCGAGTGTCTATCTCAAACTCTCACACACGAATAGTCAGAATTCAAAAATTTTAACTGTAAGATATAAAATCATAGTCCAAAAGAACAGTTCCTGTTTAGCATCATGGATGGATTGGCTGGCCCTCTAATTTTAATTAGAGGACAATAATAGAGCATATTGAACTAAGTAGTACAAAACATAAACCAAATAGGGATCTCCAAAAACAATGGTTTTTATAAAGCTAGCCGAAAATGAGATACACGCGCAAATTTCTAGTGTAATCTATTTTTCTAGAGAGAACCTGGTGTAATTTAATAACCGAAATCTAAGATAAAAACGGCATACTAACCAATCAACAGTTTAATAAGTGAATTATTCCTCGTCGTAATCCGGTTGAAGGTGCCAGCTCCCTCGTATTGTTAAGCTCGTGTAGAGTTGTCCACATCTGCTTGCATTTGACGTTGGCATCTGCATGAGATCGAGTTAGAAACCCATTGGACTTCTTATCAAAATTAGATTAAGCATGAGATCAGACGTTGGTATAGGACGCAGGTGTGGCGTGCGCGAGACGTCCTCCGTTGTAATACATAAAAGGAGCTCCCTTGAGCTATGGTATCTTCGATTTGCCCCGCTCGTTTCAGTTTTAGTTTCTAGTTTCAGCTTTTTTTTTTCACTATTTAGTATTTCGTCTTTTTCTGATTTTTTTTTGATTTTTTAGGCTTTTTTGCATTTTTCTTTTTTTCCCGTGTTTCTTTGCATTGTCTGTGATAAGCTAACGTATTTTTTTTCTATTTTTATTTCTTTAAATTTAATTATACCTAAAAAGTTAAATCAGCTACAGTAAAAAAAACCAATTATAGTAAAATTTCAGCCAAAAATTAGAAACCATCACTAAAACGAACGCCCTAATTTGGGTGCCTGTTTTGGGTGCGTAGGTGGTGTGTTAAGCTAATCCACGTGTCCTGTTTCTATATTGTAACCTGTATTCTTCTTCTGTTTGTATCTGCAGGTCCTTCAAGTCAAGCCATACAGCAGAAGGTGTGATGTTTGCAGTTGTGGCATATGCTTATGGGAAACATACTGCTGTGACATGCCACATCCTGACCTCAGTTTTGCAGATGCCTCATCTGCTGTTGTTCATCAGGTTTGCTTTCAGCTGTTGGATCCACTGCTGCTCATCAGGTTTGCTTTCAGCTGTTGGATCCACTGCTGCTATTGTTGTTAATACAATAGCAAAGTAACGATGCGTGCACACAATGTTAAACCCTTGTGTTTAACATGCTTGCATTCGTTGTGTGCCTTGCTCCTGGCCCTCTTACCAGTAGCCTGCAGAGAAAGAGCGCTTGTTTTCTTGTCACTGAGGGCAGCATCAGCCTGGCTGCTGTTTCCCCCTTGTTGGTTTTGTGTGATCCAAGCCATGAACACAGCAAATAGCTCAAGGAAGAGAAAACAAATGCTTGCTTTTGCTTATCCTTTGCAGTTCGCACCTGCTTAATTTTTCCTGAATTCTTGTTATAAAAAGATTGTCTGAATGATTCAGAAGAACTATGTCTTGTCTGAATGATTCAGAAGAACTATGTCTTGTGTTATTTTTCTCATGGTTCCCAGAATTGATCTGCCATTTTTTTTTCTTTGAAAGAGAACGAATTGATCTGCCATTTTTCCCCTTCAGAGAGGAATGAGTTGATCTGCTGTGCTGTGCGGATCCATGAGTTCTCGCGTGGGGTGGGCCGGCCCAAACGATCTCGCGTGCTCATGGGCCTTTTCAACCCGAGCGGCAGTGACCGAGCACTGGGCTACGGCTCAACAGGCCTGGCCGTACACCCGTATGTATAAGCGTATACTTGACCGTATGTTACGTTCGTATACGCCGGCCGCGAGCTAATCTTGCTGTGTAAGCTTGCCTAGGCTTTAAGTTTAGGACGGCAAGGCGAGCGAGGCAACGTCCCCATTTTTTTTCCATCCCAAGCTACTCTGTTTCCCTCTCGCCAAGCCAAAACCAAAACCCAAATCTCTCTCTCCCCCTCTCCGATCGCCGGCGGCGGCCGATCGCGGCGGCGATGGGGAAGATCGACACCGACTGGGTAGCGGTGTTCGCTCCCTCCTCTCCCGACTGCCGCGACGTCTACTTCGCTGCCTCTCCCTCGACGGCCCCCGCGCGGGCGGCGGCCAAGGGGAAGGAGGAGGGACAGTTTGCGGGGGTGTCGAACGACGAGCTGTGGCGGGAGATCGCGCGCAGCCGCAGCGTGCGCCCTGAATTCGAAGGGTTTCTCCGCGACGGCGGGAAGGATAACCGACGCCGCCGCGCGGCGCTCGAGGTCGAGGCGCGCTGCCGGGGGCTCGACACGGCCGCGAAGGTTCGCTAATGCACTCGTCTTCGATTGGACCCTCTCTACTACTGTTGTCTCTATGGTCTAGCAGACTGTTTGTTTGTGCTCGTGAGGAGTTAATTAGAGGCAGCGCTGCACAATATTGGTGCGCATTCTGTTCTGTGCTTCTCAGGTGTGTCCTGTATTCTTAGAACATTTGTTCGTTTTGTTTCTAGGCTGGTGATGACTGCAAACGGGATGCCCGGTCCGCTGAGAAGAATTTATTCAGTTTTGGTATGATTGTCACACTTACTGCTGTTACAATTTTTTGGGCTTATACCTCCAGCAATGGCAAGAGAAGGATTGGAAAACTTTGGGTTCATGGGATTTGTTGGCCAAGTTCTTGTGGGAAATGGATGCGGTTTATGTGGGGGGATCTAATCAGAGTAAAATGACTGTTGAATATGCTCCATTTTATTCATTACTACTATGTACCTCTTCAGGGTTTGTGCAATTTAGGGTTTTGGGGGAGTGTAGGAGCACTATGTTGGGTGTGTGGCATACACAGAAAAATGTACAACAAGTCAACAACAACAAAGCTTTTTATTCCAAACAAGTTGATGTAGGCTAAGAATAAAACCTCCGTCAAAGAAACGAGAGCCTTGTAAGTAAAGAAAAATGTACACTATGTTTTTTTATTGAACGGTGCATGCAAGTACAAGGAGACGGAATTTAGCCCCATCGCCATACTTGTTTTCACGTACCTGATAATGGATACAAGGATGAGGAATCATTTGCTGCTGACTTTCTATCTTCTCTTTTCTCCAGATAAAAGTTGAATTCTGATCCGCTGTCACCAATGTGTCACGTTCCCCTGTGTTTGCAGATTTTGAAGATGAGCAGGGGGAATATGCATCTCGCAAATACTGTTTGGAGTCATCTCCTGTTGGTTCTACAAAGAACTATGGCCAGGTATACAGTAATGCCACGGAGTGTTGTTCTTTTTTCTTTTTTAATCTATAGGCATCTCTTGGAAAGTAAGATGAGATCATTTTGAATGCAGCTAGGTATAAATACACACATAAGTCTAAGGCATGGTGGACAAAGGAGACCTATATCAGTGAATAATATGTACTCAAGCAAACCATGTTCTACAACTTTATCTGTCCACCAACATAAAATTCATGCCATTGATCCAGAAGAGGCTGACAATGAAAAATGTCGGCAGAATGAAAACAACAATTCCACCTATTCTACCAAGAGGTATCTATCCATTTTTGTGAATCTGTTTACAGTTCCTGTTCTTTGTATTCCTTGCCCAACCTGTGCTAGGATCCCGTTGTTACTAAATCACAATAATATTTGTCTGTGCGTTATGTACAACCACCAAGTTTTCAGTAGGCCTGCTATATTTTCTCCCTGTGTTTCTCAATTACAAGGCACTACTATTTACAGCAACACTTGTGTTTAATTGTAAATATCAGTGTTCCGTAGCTGCAAATTTTAATAAACCACTATCAGTTAGGAATTTTTTTGACAATTATGTATTTGGTATTTTGGTTTTGTTTTGTTTTGGAATATTGCAGACCTTTCTAATGGCAATGGAGTTCTGAAGACAGGAATCTTAATATTGTGTTTAATCAAAATGATAGTAATACAAGTTGTATCACTTTAGTTGATGCATAGTTCGTACATATACTATTCCATGTTCAGCAATGTCATGTTAGTGTGCCTTTCTTTTGGAAAGAGAATGCGTTTTGTTATGCTTTTGTAACACCAGTACTAGAGTATAGTTTTTTATATTTGCTTTTACATTTCATATACAGGGGCAATATTAGAACCAGTACTAGACCTGTTTGCCGTAGATCAATGAAAATGTGCCATTATGTGGAAATTTATATCCTGGCGAAATATTCTATATCACAATTTTGTTGTAAGAAACATTCACATATGGTCATATCTCTCAATATGTATCAGTATCGCATCTCATAGTGTATTATTTGGTTCAACCAAAGTATTAATCTGCAGTTCCTTTTCAACTCTTCTACACAGGAGGAAGTCAGAGCATCAGGATTCATCTCTTTTTTGTTTTCAAAAGGTGGGTATGCTGACAATCATCTACAGCAAGAAAAGTACTATGCTAAAATTCCCTCAGAATTTTTTCTATATTAATTATCCATATTTTCCTATTGCTTGAATGTTCAAAATACAAACTGTTCATTTATTATCAAGAACTAAATGTGGAAAATAATTGATATTGCATGCCCATGTAGTCCTATTGCATGCAGTGTGTAACCGAGCATATTATGTTTGCTTGACTTCAATCATTGCAAGTGTACAGAATGGAGTGGACCTGTTTACTATTGAGAACATATCTAATTTCTTTGCATTACTAAAGCATTCGAGACAATGTCTTCAGTTTTAACATGGGGGACATACTTTGTTTTTGTTACCTGATGTTGGCTTCTGAAGAAAGCTGGGGTTCTTTTCCCTTTAATAGACACTATGCTATAATTTCCGTAGG
Source organism: Melocanna baccifera (assembly GCA_036346265.1). Classification (NCBI taxonomy): domain Eukaryota; kingdom Viridiplantae; phylum Streptophyta; class Magnoliopsida; order Poales; family Poaceae; genus Melocanna; species Melocanna baccifera. Next base: position 1,038,644 of record CM070709.1, on the reverse strand, counting down.
TAGTTTGTCCATGCTAGTTAATGCCTTGCTCAGAAGTTGCGCCATCATATGTCACACGAACCACAACCAAGCTATTTCTTAGACACTATGTTATACTTTCCGTTAGTAGATTGATCCTAATACCACTTTGACATGCAAATTTGACCTTACATGTGTTAAATTGAGTGCCTATTAGGTTCAAGATGTGGTTCTCTTGGATGATGAAGATGTGCAACCTGAAGAACCAGTAGACTGTGGGGTGCCCGACAAATGGTAAGCTTCTCTTTAAAATTGTGTTCATTGTGGTATACTGTGAGCTAGGCTTTTGATTTATCTTTCTATGAAACAATTGTATTTTCAGGATCGAGTCAAAGATCTACTACCCATCAAGGTAAACATTGTGCATTCTTTCTGAAGATATTTTTTAGTTCTGTCATTAACGCTACTCATGTGAACAGAGATGATCCGGAAGCTGTAGAGCTCACTAGCTCAGATATTAAATGTCTTGATCCTGGAGTATATTTGTCATCGCCTGTGATAAACTATTACATTCAGTAAGAATAAATCTCCCTAATTTTTAAGTTGTAACTTTGTATCATTGTATCATCTTCGTCTTCTTGACATTGCTTGAGCATGTCTCCTATCTTTCAAAAAACAGGAGGCAATCAATGCAGGATTTGAAACATTTAGCATAGTTTTACTGCCTCTTGACAATGATGTCTGGAACATCATCAAGCTATCTATTTTGAGCTACTGAGCTGAATAAATTGGTAAAAATAACACTAGGTGATTTTTTAATCAATCTAGTTGCAGAACGATATGAAAAACTGCTTAAACTAAGAACTTCTGAATTCTGATTATATTGAAGAATGTGTAGATGCTTGCTTTATAAATGGATGTTGCTGTTTTACTCTTTCCATGTCTGTTCTGGTCTTCTGGCAGATACATCAAAATGACCAAATTGCACAATGAAGATTGCAGAGACAAATTCCACATATTCAACACATATTTTTATAGCAAGCTTCGAGAAGCATTGTTGGGGAAGGTACGATCTTTTGTGTCGTGAACTCATAATTTTTCTATCAAATGACTTGTATTATGCCATTATTAATGAAAATATTAAATTCTATTTTGTGGATACATCAGTGCTTTGGAGCAGAAACTTTTGTTGCTTCATTGCTGTTAGCCAGACTTATGGGCTTAGCTGTTGGACTTATGGCCTTGGGCCCATATTCTGTTAGGGTTTCCAGGATGGTTGCTTCTCCTAACCCTAGACTTCTTTGCCTATTTAATCACCTTGTACTGCTGTTTCTTGAGATATCAATAAATATATAGATTCCAGTGCCTACACTCTTAACAATTGCTACCTTGCTATGAGAAGCAGTCTCTATTTTTTGTGAGGAATTAAAATTGTCTTGTAGTAGTGCTATTAGTAGCCTAGTACTATCACTATTTTGTAGATGCCTTGTCTTAATATGTGTTTGCTTTGAGGAAGCGTATGGTGAATGGAATGGGTTGGTCCATCACCACCTAATCCCTCATAAGTACATGGCTAGTACAAAATGAGAGATGGGGTCATCCCACCAAAATCATGGGATAATCCCATGATGGACCAACCCATCCTAGGACGAGATAATCCCTAAAACCAAACACATACTTACCGTTTGTTATTTTGTTATATACCTTTTACGATAACTTATCTTGTTTGTTCCTTACGTGTTGTATTATCTTCACATGGCTAGTACAATATTTATGTTTCCGTTGGATTTTTGTTCTAGGGTGAGTTCTCGAAGTTCAGAAGATGGTGGAAAGGTGTCAATATGTTTCACAGAGGATACATCATCTTGCCAATCCATGGAACGTAAGTTGTTATTGGAATAAGAATAACATGTTTTCTTAAAATATTCACATTTCCATCATGAAAGCCAAATTGTTATTCATATGCATGCAATATGATCTTTTTTTAGGTGCATTTTATGATTTTATAAGCTTTTCTTATTGATTAATTTATTCTCAAAGACACGCTTGGATAAGTTTATGATCTTGTTACCATAGGTTCATGCTTCATCTGGATTTTAGAAATGCCTGTGATGCATCAATTCAAATTGACACCTATTGAATTGTTGATTGTACAAGCTTTGGGATGTGTCTCGTGAGATCCATAACATTCTACTCGTTATTGTTGCTAACACTTTATTATTACATTTAGAGTGGCCTATTAGCTTATTCTGAAGACGGTTGGAACCTGGTGTCTTTTTTATATATTACCTGCCACTGCCAGCATGCCTTTTGCGCGTTACCTTGTGTACAATAAATTTTAAATGAAGATGACTCTTTGCCTCTTTGCATTTGTAAATCAGTGCACACTGGAGCTTGATAGTTATTTGCAGTCCTGCAAAAGAGAGCAATTCAGGACCAATTATACTTCATCTAGACTCACTTGGAATGCATCCTAGCGCTGAGATTTTTGACATTGTTGGGAGGTGAGTTACCAATCTCAACTATTATCTAACTATCTTTTGTGATTCACATTATTCAGAACTGAGGTATTCTTGAATGTGAGTGGGAAAGTTTCTTTAACTGTTATGCACCAATATTTTATGGCTGACTCACTTGTTGACGAGTTCTAGTGCAAGTGACCTCTGTCATAACTCTGATGGTGTCAACTATGTACTTCATAGATTCCTTGAATCAGAATGGTGCCATTTAAGGAAGAATCCTCCTCCTGACATTTCAATTTCAGAAACAATATGGGAGGATCTTCCAAGGAATATACACAAGGAAAAAGTTCAGGTAAGCAACCTTGTTAGGCATATAGCTTAACATTTTTGCCAAGTAACATTCTATAAATTTTAACGATGCACTTGTGTAGTGCTCTCCTCTGAAAAAAAAGGTTGTGTAGTGCTCTTTGACATTGTTTTTGCATATTGATTCTCGGATGTTTGCATTAAATAATTATTCACCTTGCAGCTATGCTACAATTAAATACTTACATTTTGCTCTTGATTCAATATTGCATAATTGTTACAACTTACAACAACTAGGTTCCACGGCAGAACAATGAGTATGACTGTGGCATCTTCATGCTTTATTATATTGAAAGGTTTATAAAGGAGGCACCAGAAAGGTTCACAAGAGAGAACCTTGACATGGTTAGTGGTGCCATCTCTTTCCTGTACTTCTTCAGTTTTTCTTGCAACACTTTGTTTAACTTTGATTGCTTTGGAGATTTCAACACTGAATATGTATTGGTTGTACAGTTTAGTCGCAGTTGGTTCAAATCTGAAGATGCTTCTGAGCTACGACAGAGAATACGAGAACTGCTTCTGGAAGAATTCGAAAGTGCCAGGCTGGATGATGCTATGTCAGAGGCAGACACATCTGATAGATCTGATGATGAATACGGCATAAAGTGTGGAGAATCAGCAGCAGCAACCGCTTCTGACTGTACAGAAATGATTGCAGAGGGTGGAGACACTGGCATAAGTAATGAAGACGCAGCGGAAGTTGGAGCACCAGAAGAAGCACCTTCTAGCATCTGCAGAAGTGATGACAAGATCACAGATTGTGTTCTTTCAGAAGCAGCTACATTTTCTGATAGCGTGGAGGACGAAGAAGATGGTATGAAAGCAGATTCTGACAGCCCAAAAACCAAACAATTGATCGCAATTCTATCTACCGACAGATCGAAGAACAATGAAGGGATCATCCATAGAGCACCAGATCCAGATATAATTTGTGACAGCTCCGACAGTGACGTGGACGATGTGAAGATCATAGAAGTTCGGAACAAAATAAGCAAGTGGCCAAATTGCTGGATTAGTTAACACGAAGGGCTCATGTCCCAGTACATTTGTTGCATTTCCAGGATGATGTCCCAACTGGATGGCAAGAAGGTGATTTCAGTTACCTGTCACAATATGCCAACTTGACAACAGTAGCTGGCTAAAAATGCATTACGGGGTCTGCCTTCCTCGCCGGCTCCGGCTCCTGCCCTTGGTAGGAAGGTCATGGGCGTGGGCTTGGAGGAAATGTATGGTGTACAGGTAAAGCATATAGAGCATCTCCAGAATGCAAGTTGTGGAGCTAGACCTCTGGACTCCTAGCCTACAAGTGGTGCATGTTCCTTTATAAAGAAAAGCTATTGAAATACTAACAACACGTTTTCGGGTTCTATTTGATATATGCAGAGGATATTTGCTTTCTTCATTCTTTTGGGCTAACCGAATAATCCGAATACGCGTCTTGCTTTACACTCTTCCAGTTTGCTACCCCTCTTTTTTGAGCTTTAAACAGATCAGAAATAGAAGAGTTCTTGTGAAGTTGTTACCATTAGGGTTTCTGTGGAACAGATCTGTGGAGCTGGAGCGAATACAAAATGGATAAATAGGTATTCGTCATTATTTGTATTCGACTTTGACTTCGAGGAAAAATGTGTTATATGATACGTGATAGTTATATTCGTTTGTATGTCAGGTGGTATGAAGAAGCTTTTAGGAACATGATAGCAAATAGACGGATTGTCACATCTAATAAGGTAGGGAATACTGTGTACTCTTTCTTCAATATCTTGGTTATTAGTCTCTTCTATTCGTTCTAATTGTAGATCTGCTGTCTAATGTCTTATGTAGGGGTGTAAAAGAAGTAGGTAGTTTTCGTTTACCAACCGATCAAAGGCTTATAGAGAATATAGAATGGAGAGATGGTCATCCGGCACTATTTGCATATGATATTGACTATAAAAAAAATATAGAACAAGATACAGATGGACGATAACTTTCCCGCTCCGATTGCACTCTAGTTACCATGGTATCTTAGATGTCTAGATGCTCATGGAGGGATTCTCTACAAAATGCTGGTAAGGTTTCACGAGAAGGTATGTTTAGCAAGCCATGCTACTCGTCACCATACCATCGTGGCCTTGCAACCTGACAGCTCTTCAGTTCTATGATATTGGCTCACATTTGTAATTCTCTAACGAAGAGTATGATGATTTCTCTACGAACCCTGTTTGGGGTTCAAGAATTGTTGACTTTTAAACCATGATGTTAAAGAGGCATGGAAAATTCTCTCTCTCAGGAAATGGCCTACTTCTTGCCGTCGCCGTGCCTTGGAATCCTTTTTTAGTTGCTTTGGTACTATACTACGATGGCATTTAACAAGGAGTTTCTTGTTCAAATCATCATACTACTGGGAAGTGATATCTCGCAGGGGCTTGGGTGATATAGGTGTTTCTTCTTTTTCAGATACTAAAAGCTATCTTTTGGTTTTTCTAGTATTTTGTCAAAGCAGGGTTTATACTGTAACTACTTTATTTATATCAGTTAAAATCGTATATGAGTTTTTGTTATTTCATACTCTTTCTTAAGTACAGCCCAAAAACCATAGATCGTAATCAAAAAGCTATAAGCCAAAATAAAAAGAACAAGTACATAGTAAGACGGCATCTGGTAAGCCATTTATGGCCTATTCTTTTTGGCTGCTTTTACAACAGAGATTACGGAAAGAAAGATACTCTGTTTGAAAGTTAGATACTGTAGTAGAAATCAAAAGTTAAAGGTTGAAAAGAACATGATCTCTCATATATAATCCTTGACAGAAAAGTTACAAGCTCTCACATTAATAAAAACAAGAAAATCCTACGTTAATAAAAAAAAATCTTGGCCATCTATTTATAATATTGATATAACATACGGTTTAGATTAAATATAGATATGGACAACTATGTCTTTTAGGAACATACGTTTATAAAGAAAGAGTTTGAAGAGGCTTCGACACCAGCAGCCGTGGACTCGAAAAAAAGTGATGGAGACCACAAGGGCAGTTAGGACGGAACTGATCCTCTGACTTCGTCGAGCTACGTCTTTGTCTTCCTAGCTGTAGTATAAAAAAAAAACATTTGAATACCCTAACAAAACTGCCACGTTAGGTACTATATAAAAACATCTTCTAAAGTCATAATCATTATTCTTCTGATGACTTTGCAACGCAAAGTAAGAGGATCACTATCCATCTCGGACACACACATGCATGACGCGTGCGAAAAAAGTTTGATGAGCCATTTCTTTTTGTAAGCTGCGTTTTGATTATAACTAAGCCTTGTCCTTTTTTTTTGACTTTTTTTTTAAATTTTAGCTTTGACTTCTTCAGAAGCTAAAATAAGTAGTATGATTTTTTCAAGTGGATCTCAAAGTTACTTCTCCAAACAGTTTCTTCAGTTTAAAACTGTGTGCATTGTCTTCTGTGTTATCTCAAAAAGTAAAGACAAAATATATAAATCGTAATTTAAAAGAACAAAGCCTAAGAAGGTTATAAGGTGAAGAAAACGACAAGGAAAATAACTATGATATATATTATCATTAGGGGAATAAGAAAGAGAATATTCAATGCGAATATTTACTCATACATACTCAAGAGTGAGGACAGATAAAACGGGGCTGCAGAGATAAAACATCGTATTTTGACCACGACTAATAAGGAGGTTATAAGACAAAGAAAATGATAGAGAAAAATAACTATGACATCCTAGTGTTATCGTCTTAAGAACAGCACAGAGAACAGCGAATGCGAATGTTTACTCATGCGTACCGAGGCGAGAGGACAGATAAAAGATCGTTAGATTTGTTTTCTGAGTTATAGTGACTATTAATTTTTCTAAGTCATTTAATTAAAAATAAAAAATAAAAAATATCGTTATATCTCCACAAACAATACAAAGGAATAAAGCAAGAAAAGCATAACACGTAAAAAAAAACAACAAAACAACAAAAAAAAAACCAAAATGAAAAATCCGTTCTAAGTGACTTCCGACTTCTAAAAGTTGAAAACTAAAAGCCGAAGTCACTTAGAGTGCCTCTTATAACCCACAAGTTATGAATTCAAATCTGGAACAATTAAAATGAAAAATTCATATAAATAATCTCCAACTGTGGTTAGGAGAATCAAACTGTAATCAATCGGAGAGATAAGATACCACATCACTAAGATATGCTACAGTTAGCATTGATGACATGTTTTATGAAAAAAGCGAATTAACTGATACGTGTGCTATGCCATGTTCATATGAGTGCAAATTTCTATATGGGTGCTTTGCTTTCTCATCGGGCACGTCTCTATGTTTCTGTAAAGTAGTACTACATCTCTAATAATTTCTCTGACCATACATTCAGAAAATACGCCTCTCATGTTGTACCCAAGAAGTTGTCATGATCGAGCCGGACTAATGCAACTAGTAGTACACAAGATAAGGCTTGATCGGAAGCTTAGAGAATACTAATTGAGATAATCTAACCAGTGCACGCATAGATGTGCCAATCTGATGCTGACCAATATAGCAATCAGTGATCTAATTGCCCACCACTACCACTGCAGTTAATGACAACTTGTGTGTGGCATCATCTCTCTCAAGCAATTCCCAACCGGAACATCTCTCCAAAACAAGCAATTCGCAATGGAAGTGACTGATGACTGGTCTCAGTACGAAGTGTTGCGACTTTCGACTAATTGTGAGAGAGATTAAGAGAGTAAGGGATATTCGCGTTGAGAAGTTACTCCACTCAAAATGGTTCCTGCAGTGATTCTTGCAAATTTCTTATAGAAATCATCTTAAAGAAACCACTCTATTTAAAAGTTGGCTTTTAAAAATAAAAAAATAGAAGCTGTTTGGAGGCTACATGATCACAAAATCACAATTGGCAACATCAAAGTGACCATGCCGCGTTCATAACACCACTAAGATTAGGTCTAATTCTTATCTGTCCAAACTAGTCCTTGGTGTGATTTACTAGTTGTTTAGAGTTTGTTTGATTTGTGATCTAAGACTACCACGTCTAACCTTAGGTGCACCATAGCTTTTTAAACGAGCGTTTGGTTAGTTACCACAGTTATAACAAATTATACTTTCTTAGTCTTATGACTTGCACATCATATACTCAGTTTTTTTACCTAAATTTACCGTACCTGTGGCGCTGAATTTTGTTATCACAACAAATATGACAAATCACACCTAACTAATATTAGTTGTGGCAAAATTAGACATCAGCCGCCCTAAACATAGACTTATTATCGCAAGCACGCTCCTGATTGGTCCCAGCTGCCTTCAGCAGCCGATCATTCCACATGTCCATGCACACTAGTCACTGAACATCATGTCCGTTGCTTTCTCCATGCTTCCAACTACCCAACGGTCACCAGCTGCTTCTGAACCTGTTATGAGAAACCTGAAAGCGACAATGGTTTGGATACAAGCTGCCAATTTTCTTGCGGTGTGTTTCTGTTTGCTTATCATACAATTTCTATCGCCTTTCAGATGGACGAACTAACAGATTGGTAGATCGTAGCCACAAATAGCCCAACCAAATCTAGTATTTAGACAAGCAACTTTCAGTGCTACACCAAGGCGTCCCTTCAAAAAAGAAAGAAAGAAAGAAAAAAGCTTCACCAAGAAGACTTGGTGTTCTCAGAAAGGTGTATCAGCTGCTTCCATTTGCAACATGCGATGATCAAAGGATTCTAGCACAATTTATCAACCAAAGTCGCATAATAATTAAGGCTAGGTGAAATTCATGGACAAAAGGTCCGGCGACGAATCCACCCGAGTTGCATGGACAAGAGATCACCTGAATTCCACAAGTCCCACCACTATTTACCAACCCAAGCCGCGTAATGAACAAGAAGAGAGTTCACCAGAAACAAAGGTTCTTTATCAACCACTGCCACATAATGACAAGATCACGTGAATTTCGCCTCTTATTCTACCATATTTATTGACCTAAACCGTATAATGAATACGATAACATGAAATCTATAAATACATAAGTCAGGACTAAATAAACCTCAGACAATAATGACCGCTAGATAATCAGATATAGAGATAGACATAAATCCTATTGTGTCAGCAGCTAAACCCAATATGACACATAGAGGATATACGACAATATAATTTTAGGTGATGTAGAAGAGATAGAAATATGCTGTCTATATTATTATATAAGTAACTATATAAATAACTTATCAATTATATGGGATTATTATAGGCAAAATAGGTAGCTGGATTTTTAGTCTTGTTTGTGGATGTCTCTGCCACGTACCCATAGACACTCCAGTTTTTTTTTTTTTTTCCCTCGTCCAGGTTCTCTCGTCCCTCCACTCCTCCAAGGCTCCAACCCTTTCGGCGCCGCTCTCTTATAAATAGTCCCCGCAAATCCAAATCCAATTCCAAATCACAAACCTAGCACACTCCACGAGCGCAGGTAGCAGCAGCAGCAGGAGGAGGAGGAGGAGAAGGGCGAGATGGTGGGGAAGAGTGGCGGCGGGGGAGGGGGTGGCGCGGCGGAGGGCGGCGCGGCGGCGGTGCGGCGGTGGGTGGAGGCCGGCGGCGGGCGGCTGGTGATGGATGGCGGGCTGGCGACGGAGCTGGAGGCCAACGGCGCCGACCTCAACGACCCCCTCTGGAGCGCCAAGTGCCTCCTCTCCTCCCCGCACCTCATCCGCAAGGCAAGCCAAAGCGCCAAAAACCCTACCTTGCAATTCGTCAATACTCCTGTTTCTTTGCCATTTAGTTCTTAGGATTGATCAGTTGTTTCTAGCATTCGATCTTTGTATCCTGTTCTTTGGAGAATTTAGAACATTGGAGTAGAAACGACGGTGTCTTTTGAGGAAAACTAGAACAAGCGGTGGTGTCCACCTTGTTTTTTTTTTATGCGACTTTGTTCCAGAAATCTGATGTTCCTTTCTAGATGGGGAAACAATTCACAACCAAATGGTTAGGTTACTGGTTTACAAGTAGTTAGGAAACGTTCTTTTCTTTCTCCGAGAATACTGGAAATGTCCCCACAGTCCCATTAGAATAAGGTAATGTCCCATTAGAATAAGGTAATGTACTACATCATGAAGTGGGCAATAGCCCCTCTTGCTAGCATAAGCTTTGGCAAGGAAGGATTCTTTTCTCTTTCTTTCGACATGCTTTTGACTGGTAAAGAAGGAATATTCAGTAATTTGTTGCGTTTCTACTTCTGTGGACTGTTTAATGTTATAAATTTGACAAGCATTTGAAGGAAATGACTCAATAAAAAGCATCAAGCGTGCAAAAGCCGGCTTAGTGTTGTAGCATAAAGTTTTTGCCAGCTGCCAAATTTGATTAGGCTATTCAGGAATCAGGAGCAAAGTTTATGCCCATTGCCGAACTTATTCTGAGTATTCAAAAGGACAATTTGAAGTCTTTATTATCCAGGCTAGACTTGAGACTTTCTAGAATGGACTGAGCCTGGGGTTTAGGGCTGGGCCTAAGTTTTATGGGCCAAGTGGCCTGGCCTGAGCCTGGTTGTTTTGAACCTGGCCTTGTTGGCCCAACTTGAACCTGTGCTGGCTGCCGTGAATGCAACAATGCTTTTGCTAGCTCGGTATAGCCTGGTAAATGAGCTGGTCTGATCTAGATTGATAGTTTTACTTTGGCATTCAACAAGGGCCGGGATCAAGTCCTGGACTTTGAGATTCAGGACCCATGTTTCGCATGACATGTGGAAGCTGGATATGGGCATCCAGGTGATTTCAGATGATAATTATAGCCTGGTATGTGTAAATTTATTGGTGAACTATGTAGTTACTGTTAAGTGGAACCTGCAAGCTGCAAACCAAAATCAAAACATACCTAAATTCATTTTAGCAGTTTACTTTATTCTCAGTTGCTTGCTTGCGTTAATGGTTTGTTCAGATCCTCTTTTCCTGTAGTTATATAAGAACCAGTGTTCTAAAAATGGGTCTACTAGGCCGCATACTTAGCCGTATACTAGTAACGGGTGCCCCTATTTATTAGCCGGTTATCTACATAATCAGGCTGGTTATGCCGCATAACAGGCTGCTTATGCTGTATAATCACTACTAGGTTGAATGACCGATCGAGTACCGGTTGCCAATTTTTGGAACCTTGCTAAGAACTGCAGCTTATTATTTTTAATATGAACGATACTTCTTTTGCATGTTAATAGACATTTACAGATTGCCATAGCACGTTAATCTTCCTATGCATTTGATGAAACAGGTCCATTTAGACTACCTAGAAGCAGGCGCAAACATCATAATCACAGCATCCTACCAGGTTCCAAGATATGCTTTCACTCATTTTTCTACCTCTGTGACATTTGTCAACAATACTAACAGTCATATTTGATGTTGCAGGCTACCATTCAAGGGTTCGAGTCTAAGGGATTTTCAAAAGAACAAAGCGAGAACTTACTAAAAAAGAGTGTTGAGATTGCACGTGAAGCGTGTGAGATGTTTCTGAAGGAACATTCAGATCAATCCACTCCCATGCAACATCCTATTCTAGTTGCAGCTTCCATAGGAAGTTATGGAGCTTATCTTGCTGATGGTTCTGAGTACAGGTATTTGACCGCTTAACATAGCACATGTTCTCCCATATTGCTTCTGAGCAATCACCTTTTCTTTTCTGGCTGTAACTAGTGGGGATTATGGTGAAGCTGGTACACTAGAATTCCTGAAAGATTTTCATCGGCGAAGGCTTCAGGTTCTTGCAGAAGCAGGTCCTGATTTGATTGCTTTTGAAACAATCCCAAACAAATTGGAAGCTCAGGTATGCTAAACTTTACTATTTGCATGCAGGGATATGCTGCCTCATATTTTACAATACATTCTTGTGAAATAGTCTCTGATGGTTGGCTCATGGATCTTTAGGCATATGCTGAACTTCTTGAGGAATGTAACATAATTATCCCTGCCTGGTTTTCCTTCAACTCAAAAGATGGAGTTAATGTTGTGAGTGGAGACTCATTAGTTGAATGTGCTACTGTTGCTAATGCATGTGCAAAGGTTGGTGCGGTTGGAATAAATTGCACACCTCCAAGATTTATTCATGACCTGATACTCTCCATTCGGAAGGTATAAAGCACCTCACATTCCTTTTAGTTGCAAACGAATGCAAATTAAGCTTCCATCCTTTGCCCGTGGTTGCATCCCATGTTTTGAGTGCTTATCTGCTATTGCACAAATCATATCGACCATGTTAAGTGCTGAGCAAGCTGCAGTTCTCTTTGTTTGACTAGCTGTGCTGCACTACCACAGGTCACAGACAAGCCAATTCTGATATATCCTAATAGTGGAGAAAGATATGATGCTGAGAAAAAGGAGTGGGTGGTAAGTTCATCTCAAGGCACTTAAAGCTGATTTTAGTAGAAACTGTCTTCTTCTTCTGAACATGAAAAACACAATTATCAAATACTTAAGACTAGCTTATTTTCTATTCTTTTTTTTCATTTATCATTTCTTCACTCCACCTGAGGTATAAACGTAAATGTAAATAGGATGGATGAGCTGCCATAATGATTGAATATGTGCCTCCCAAAGTGCAAGCAAAACTGTACTGCCATTAAAGACATGAGATTTTTTTTTGGGGGCGTTCTGTAAAGACATGAGATTCAAGGGTCCATTTCTTATTTTCTCTTGGTTAGCACTTCCTCCTAATACACAGAAGCCATCCTGTAGTATGTCCAACAAATATAGCATATCACAGTAGACCTGAGGTTTGTCTAAAGCTCTAAAATGCTAAAGGTATGCTTCATTTGCTGTGCAGGAATCCACTGGTGTATCTGATGGTGATTTTGTTTCTTATGTAAGCGAATGGTGCAAAGATGGGGCTGCCCTTATTGGGGGCTGCTGCAGGACAACTCCAAACACCATCAGGGCCATAGGTAGATCTCTTAATCAAGGCTACTCTGCACCACAGTTATCTGCGGCATAGAGTTGCACCCTCCTTCAGATGTGTTACTCCTAGTCTTACCTTGTGAACATATCCTGGAGATCCCGTGCTGGCGGCATGATATACTCTTGCATGATGTTCTCTTGCAAATGAGATGGTTGTTCACTTATATTTGTGAATAACGGTGTATTTCTTCGGAGTTCTGAAGTTGCCGAGGTACAATCAGCAAGGATTAGCAAGCAGTAACAGTGGCAGTGAGTTCTTCTATTAAGGAGTGAGCGAAACAATCTGCGGCGAAGTTCATGAAGCTTATTAGCTATTAAAAGTTACTGTGTATGTTATACAGACTGAGTAGTTGTGGAGATGTCTGTAATAAGCGCTTATGCTGTATACTACTACTGCCTGTGAACTCCGTTTTGTTATACCAAAAGTCTTGTCTGATAAATGTGTATCTCCGTCTGAAAAATGAAGAATTTATTACTCTCTTGCCAACTGTAGACTTCTGTGAGGGTACTGGACTACTACCAAACTACCATCACTCTTCACAGGATTATCACTGATGCTCCATGTATTTTACACTTAGAACAATGCATCTTGCAATATCTCAGATTAACCAGATGTTCTTCTATCCTTGGATGCATTTTGACATCTGTGGGTTTCTTCTGCAAAAGTCTATATATTGCATTAACATAAGTTACATAACCTAAAAGGATCAAAATTCAGGACACCCAGCTGCCTAATCCATGGACCATGTGCCTTTTGATGACCTGAAGCTTGACTCCATGTTTGAAGTAGACAACAATCCCATACTGAAACTGAAAAGGGGACTCCAAGGTAGGAGAGTGACGGAACACGTAGTGCAGGCAGACATGGATCATCGCGAGCACCACGGACAAGAAGGATTTTTTTTAAAAAAATAATCTATTTTTTATTTTGAATTACAGTAATATACCTCATTTTTATTTTACACTAATGATTTTCTATCACTCAACCGTTGAACGACTTAGACTAGTCGTCCAACGATTACATGTCAAGTGTTCAAATCGCCTACCGGTTGAGCGACTAGTCCCTTACGCTCCTAGTTGCTCAACTGTTAAGTGACTTAGCCCCTAGTCGCTTAACCGTTAGGTGACTTATCTCCATAGTCACTCAACCGTGTGGTGACAGAAGGGCTACATATAAAAAAAGCATATCCAACCCCCTCATAGTCTCTTTCACTATTTTTCTCAGGAGAGAACGAGAGAAGCTTAGTAGAGGAATGAAGAGGGAGAGAGAGAGGGGAAGTGAAGATAGGGAGAAGGTCGTGAGAGGGGGAGGAGAGGAGAAGAGAGAATGATGGGGGGAGCAGAGGAGCTCAAGAGAGAGAGAAGAGAGGAGAGGAGCTTGTGTGGTAAGAGATGAAGACGAAGGAAGTTCGTTGATAAGAAGAGAAGATTTTTATGTGAAGGTAATAGTCTTATCTATTCTTGTTCTCATCCGAATGTAGGCAACATGTCGCTACTTATTGGTTTAGCACGTATTCAGTGAATTTATATTGACAAATGGTAATATTTGCAATGAGAAATCAGTTATTTCCAAGCTCACAAGATTAAAAGTGTATTACGGTGTTGGTTCGATTCGGAAGGTCTATATGGTGTTGACCTGAGTGGTTTTCCGTAAGTCGGTTTGGTATACCCAGACGTAGAGAATACTCTAATAGGTGATGTCCTAAGTTGGCGCTTTCGTTGTCGTGCTGCCATTGTCGACATCGGCGCCACCGCTTTTGTCACCGTTGCTGGGCTTTCTTGACAGGTCGAAGTCCGCGCCGAACACCACCTGCCCGATGACGTCGGTGAAGAGGCTCTGCGCAAGCTTGGATAAGGCAACTTCCTCGCCATCGCCATCGGCGCTTCAATTGAACTTGGTGGCAAGTGCTCAAATTCTTCAAACTTTAACACATTTAGGTAGTGTGCGGAATAGCGATGTCTTTTGGCTTTTGCGTGAAATTTTACTATAACTGACTAATTTTTTTACTGTAGCTGAGTTGGTTTATTGGGCATAATTAAATTTAAAAAAATTTAAAAATAAAAGCACTAAGTTAGTCCATCACAGATAATACAAAGAAATACAGGAAAAAAACAAAACATAAAAGAAAAAAGGACAAAAAATAAACAGTGCACTCAACGCCGAACTCCAACGCTGTCCTGAGCGGGCCTAGAAATGTTCAGAGTTCTTCAGCCGCATGCTCAATGTAGCACTCCATTGTCGGGATCAGCCAGTAGAGGTGCGACGGCTGGTAGATGGAGACGATATTTCGCATCGCCGACCACCTAGAATCCCCGGCACATACATACACATAGGCACATGGGAGAGAAATCAAAATAAATTATGCTAATTATATATCTTACATGTATTTTGTTTACAAAATAGTGATTTCAACCTTTATAATTCGCAAAGAAAATTTATACGCTGTACTATACCACACTACATGCAATTGTGCGGGTCAATCGGCTTGTTTGTAGTTATCCTTCGATAAACTAATTGATTGTACCAGACATGGCAAGTCCTATATTGCTTGTAACCTGGTTCGTGGAGATAGATTACCAGGAATGTTAACATTGAATATTAGGCATGGCCAAATCTTCTTTTTGATTTATTTTTTAGGTTATGCATATTTGGAGTTGATCATATGTGGCACTGCATCAATATTTTTTTTCCAAATCTGGACTCCTGATGTACGAAATTTCAATTTTAGTCCCTCCGTGACCACAAAAGCAGCAACAGACAACACATGTTATCCACGAGTCCCACATTGTGATAGGTTCGCGGCACTGTGGTACCATCTTTGAGCTAGGCTGTCGTGGCAGGAGGCCCTAACACATGCTTGCACTACTTACGCGCTAATTAGTGCATGCGAAGTGTAAGCATGCTTAGAGGGCACTCGTTTTAGCGATCGCTTTTGGCTGAAATTTTACTGTAACTGGTTTTTTTTACTGTAGTTGATTTGGCTTTTTGGGCATAATTATTTTTTTAAAAAAATGTAAAAATAGAAAAAAACATGTTAACCCATTAGGGACAATACAAAGGAACACGGGAAAAAAAGAAAATACAAAAAAGTCTAAAATATCTAAAAAATTTTAGAAAAAGACGAAATACTGAATAGTGAAAAAAAGTAGAAGTTAGAATCTGAAATCGAAAAAAAAGCCAAAACAGCACCCCCTTAACATAAGCACTAATTAGTGTATGCTTAGGGTAAGCATGCCATCCCGTAGATGGCTGGCTGTTGACCTCGTTGCTCGGTAGGTGGTACTGCGGTGTCCAGAATCTGCCATGACATGGAAACTCAGTAGGTAACATATGTCACCAGTTGTTGCTTTCGCAGTCATAGAGAGGGCTAAAATTAAAAATTCGTATGTTGGATGGTTATATTTGAAAAAAAAAAGTTGTTGCAAAAAGTTGTTACAGTGGTACATATATGATCACCTCTGCACATTTGTCCCACCTAATATTAAGTACTTTGATTTAATATTCATTAACCTTTTTAAAAGAAGTGTACTGTAAGCATACCCCTCCCATTGATCTTCAGTTCTGTAAACCAAAAGAGCCCAGGTCTAGTAGACTTCGAAATATTAATCTTTGGCAGCTTAGATTTTAACTTAGAGCATCTTTATGAGAGTTGATTTATGGTTTGCAATTGTGCGGCATGATCTGGTAAATTGAATGTAAATTTATATTTTCATAACTAAAATTTAATTTCACTGAGCTAAATGATTTGTTTTTACAGTTGGAGATCTTTCATGTGTTTTATGTTCAAGTAGGTCGCAGGAAACCTTTTTCTTTCTAATTTGTTCTCTCTTGCAAGGATGTGAACTGTAGCCATGTGAGATTTGTGCAAGAATTCAAACTGTGTTAGCATGCATGCTGACAATTTCGTCTTTTTTTTTCCCGTCGTATGTACTGGAGGACGCACTTTTCAGAGGCGGAAATTTCTGGAAAGGGAAGAGCAACTGAGGTAGACGTCTGTTCTCCATGTTTATTTCTTTTTTGAGATCTATGTTTCTGACTTCTGCTCTCTCCTAAGAAAATGCTCGATCTTGTGAGCAATTTGTGCCTTTGCCTGGCTTCCTAGTGGCATAAGTTATGGACCTATGTTACCTAGATACTCCGATATAGATATGTGATATGGTGATACTGTGATTCACTATTATCCTAAAACACCGATACGTAATATATATATAATAAAGATAAAAAATCTGAAATTAATGAATTCTATTCACCTACTCTTCATTAAGAAAAAGTGCACCGACGGCAGGCCGTGTCAAAAGAAAAACCTCGCCCAGCTCCTGAAAGCTGACCGCACAGCACGGTGACCGGCGGCCGGCTAGGTCTTCAGTCTTACGGATAATTCCTCAGTCCGCATATTCTCGAGTCTTGAATCACCATCAGATTTATTATACTAGATTTTAGTCTTATTTTTTTAGCTTATAACTTTTTTTCAATCAGTTTTTAGCTTTACTTCTATCAACTAGCACCATTCATTAAACCTACTGGCCATAGTTCAAAACAACAAAGCTTGTGATTTATCCCGAACAAACAAAAGGATACTTCTCTGCCGCCTTCGTGAAGCGATTTGTTAGGATAATATTTTCAAAGCGGCTCATCGACATTCGGTATCTCTGCGACAGGTGGTACCATAAAAGTTCTCATTGGAGTGAGGGATTGGAGTAATTTGCCCCGCTCGTTTCAACTTTTTTTTCAGTTTCAACTTCTAGCTTCAGTTTTTTTCACTATTCAGTAATTTATCTTTTTTCTGAAAATTTAAGATTTTTTAGGCCTTTTTTGTATTTTTCTTTTTTTCCCCATGTTCCTTTGCATTGTCCGTGATGAGCTCACATATTTTTTCTATTTTTACATTTTTTTTTAAAATTTAATTATACCCAAAAAGCTAAATCAGGTACAGTAAAATTTCAGTCAAAAGTTAAAAGCTATCGCTAAAACGAACGCCCTCTAAATACACTATTCACTCTTCTGTTATGGTACCAGTCCTACACATCCAATTGACACGGTCTGAACTACATAGCTTATAGGCTTAGACAAACTAGAGCAGAAAGCTGGTGGCGTGCATAACGTTCTAATTAAACCACTCTCTTGTTATAAAAAAAAAGAAGACGTAATCCAATCGACCCGAATGCTAGAAGTAGGCGGCGTTTCTTACCGTAGGCTGACTCTCACGGCTAAAGTCGTAGTCTCGCCGCTGCGGCTCGCCAACGACAGCACGGCCTACTCGAGCTCGCAAACGATGTACGGGCTGGCGCAGTGCACGAGGGACCTGAACGCGAGCGAGTGCTCACGGTGCCTCGACGTTTGCATCGTCAATCTGCCCAAGGTGTCCCCCAACAACACCGGAGGTGCCATCAAGGGGTACAGCTGCTACTTGAAATACCAGGTTGGCGCCTTCGACATCACCTGGCCTCCTGACCCTCCGGCGCCACAGCCGGCTCAACGTTAGTATTAGTTCCGTCTCAATTGATCACTTGGAACGCTGATGCAGTGTGGTATTCATGATTAATTTCCCGATTTTCCCCTACAGGATCTTCGCCGTCTTCCAAAACAGGGCTGGCGATCGGCCTATCCACCGGTTCCGTCTCATTCTTGATCATTCTGGGCTTCTTGATCTGGCTCCTTCTCCGGCGACGGCGAAAACAGGCTAAAATCCTTGAGCAGACGAGGGAACGAGAGCTGGAAGAGGGAAACTTCTTCGATGACGAGCCGGACATGGAAGACGAGTTCGAGAAAGGGGCAGGACCCAGGCGATTTCGCTACAACGAGTTGGCCTTTGCCACTGACAACTTCTCCGACGACAAGAAGCTCGGGGAAGGAGGCTTCGGGTCAGTATACCGAGGATTCCTCGAGGAATCGAACCTTCAGGTGGCTATCAAGAGAGTGTCCAAGGGCTCCAAGCAGGGGAGGAAGGAGTACGCCTCCGAGGTGAGGATCATAAGCCGGCTCCGGCACCGGAACCTCGTGCAGCTCATCGGGTGGTGCCACGGCGGCGGCGAGCTGCTCCTCGTATACGAGCTGATGCCCAACGGCAGCCTCGACACGCATCTCTACGGCACCAAGAACGGCGTGCTGCCATGGCCACTCAGGTACGCATACGAGGAGCGTAAGCATAGCATAGCATAGCACTCCCCAAATGCTTCATGCTTAAGCTGATAGTGTGACATTCTTCTATCTTCAGGCATGAGATTGTGCTCGGGTTAGGCTCTGCCCTGCTCTACCTGCACCAAGAATGGGAGCAGTGCGTCGTGCACAGGGACATCAAGCCGAGCAACATAATGCTGGACGCGTCGTTCAGCGCAAAGCTCGGCGACTTTGGGCTCGCGAGGCTCGTTGACCACGGCCGAGCATCGCACACGACGGTGCTCGCCGGCACGATGGGGTACATGGATCCCGAATGCATGATCACCGGCAGGACCAATGCCGAGTCGGACGTCTACAGCTTCGGCGTCGTCCTCCTTGAGATCACCTGTGGCCGGCGGCCCACAGTGGTTCAGAATGAGGAAGAGGCGATCCACCTTGCCCAGTGGGTATGGGATTCATACGGCGAGGGAAGGATTCTTGATGTGGCCGATGCGCGTCTGAAGGGAGAATTCGATCGCCGGGAGATGGAGTGCGTGATGTTCGTCGGGATCTGGTGCGCTCACCCTGATCGGAGGCTCAGGCCGTCGATCAGGCAGGCCATCAGCGTGCTGCGGTTCGAGGCGCCTCTGCCGAGCCTCCCTGCAAGGATGCCGGTGGCAACATACATGCCGCCGGTTGATGCTCTCAGTGGTACATCGTCGGCCGTCACAGGCGGCAGCACCAGCACTGGCACTAAGTCCAGCTCGACTGAGACGTCTTCCCTGCTGACATGACAACAGATCGATACTTTTGCATCAGATTGACTGTTGTATAGAATTGATTACGACAATATGAAGAGGTGTATCTCACGTATCAACTTAGATTTTTGACTGACGTAGTGGACAGAAGCAACACTGGTGTAGGATCAAGGATAGATGATTAGAGAGGGGTGAACTGGAGATTTTTAAATTGTTTTAATTGAATCACAATTTTTCGATAAGTGTGAACTTAACCAAAATCGTTTTGCACAACTAAGGCCTAAGAACGCTAGGTTTCAGAGGCACTACAAAACAATGTCAACACTAGATACAATTATAGCTTTACAATTCAATTCAATTAAATTGTTAGAGATGTAAATATGGAAAGTAAAGACAAGAAGTAAACCATAATGAAAACAAACGATGTTTTTCTGTGGTATTGAATACTTGCCAGTCTTCTTTACTCTACATTGAGGTAAGCCTAAATGAATTGGATCGGCTTCATGAATTAAACCTAACCACCTCAAGTCCACTAAGGTTGCTCTTCCTCCACTCCGAGATAACAAGCACCACACTACTCACAATTGTACCGAGTCTCTTCACAAGCTTCTTTGAATAGATTACTGCACAACTTTCTCCAAACCATCTAGGTATCGGTGATCACCAAGAGTAATAAGTCATAACATTTACTTGAAGGTTTCTCAAGTGCCACAAAGATCAATAAATGATGCAATACGCTTGAATGCTCTCAACAATTACAAAATGCGCAAATGAAGTAAATGAGTCAGAGAGAGTCTAGCAAGAGCTCAAGAGTATTGAATGAATGTCTAAGAATGCTAAGAGATCTTACTTGCTACTAGTGGGTGTATTTATAGCCTCCATACACCAGAATAACCGTTGGAGATGAAATACCAAAAAGTTAGCAAATACGGTACTACCGCTATGTAGTGGATGGTATTAACGCACTTACTGTTCAATGACTATTTAAGGTTCATTAAATATACAGAAACTAGTCATTAATTCAAATATTGATAGTAGAGCCCTCACAGGTCTGGTAGTACCGATCATGTGGCAGTATTGCATCTCATCTACGGTAGTACCGATTTTCAGAAGAGAGAAAATGCTCTAAAATGCACCTCTCTAAAAATTAATTACCGTCAACTAAAGTTCGGTCATATCGTACTGTAGTAGTACCGCTCAAGAGATGCAGTCATACCTCTCTACGGTAGTACCGCGCAACACATGCGGTAGTACCGATCCAAGGAATGTTCAATATGCAGCTCTCTAGAAAAAAGCTACCGATATGTAACAGCCGGTAATACCGATGTAGTGGTACTACCGTCAATTTTCCTGCAGTCATACTGGTTCCAACAGGAAAAAGAGAGAGTTCCAAATGAAGTTCTATGTGTATGCATGAACAATTAATTGATCAAAGTGGCACAAAAGAAGCTTCAAACTACTAGCCATGATCTCTCTTTATAATACAACACTATTATATAAGTCTGGTCTTTTCAACCAACCACTGAGATCGGTAAAACCTATAAACAGGTCTTTAGATTGTAATATGCATTTGCCTTGAGTTAAATCTTGATCCATGTCAATATTTGATCACCTGCCTTGAGTTAAATGACAGTTATCTTTAATTCCACCGTTCCTGTTATCTCTATCTCTGATACTTATAAGTGTTTCGGTAACCTAGTTTTATTACACTTAACCTGTATCAATTGCTTGCTTACACTACTTGTCCTTTACACACCTTACTTGCGACCGTTGTTAAGTACTTGCTATGATTTTCAAATCTCACTTGTTGTTTCCATTCTCAGCTAAAAGGTCAGTGGCATAATAACAACATGCATAGGTGGGAGCACTCAAATTTTCAACATCGTGATTTACCTCTATGTATACTTTATTATTTACTTTTATTTAGTTAGAAGTGGATTGGTTCCATGTTTTAAACATTTATTTCGGCTTCCGCTGATTCTCCAATAAAATACTATTTAAGTTTTAATTTCCTTGTGATTTCAATTGTTGCTCTTATTTATTCTTTACTTTGTCAATGACGTTTCAAAATAGTATCTCATATTAGTATATGAGATGCTACAATTCACCAAGGTGGAAATTTGTTGTTTATAACTCGTACATATGACAATGTATAAAGGAAGGGACTGTGTTTGAAAAGCAGGAGTCCATTGCACAGACTAGAGTCCCAGTCGAACCATATAATCAGAGTATAAATTTATATTGTCGACTCTTGTAACCCTAATTGAGAAAGAAACTCCTCGTATAGACGGAGCCACTGCAATTCGGCTCCAAGAGACATATACATTTTTAAACCTTGTAAACAAATCCTCGTGTCTCTTGTGTGCTTTGTGTTATCATATTGTCTTTTGTGTGCTTTGTGTGATCCCATTCTTCGTACACGTACCCTCCGGCTCCAACAAGATTGAATCAGGCATCAACGTGAAGGAACCAGTAAAACAATACGCAGGAAAATAGTTCAACAGGTACGGTTAGTGCAAATTATGGACACTGGTGTGCTACCGACTGAAACCCGTGATCGATCACCATGGGATTTCTTGGCCGTCCCAGGCGAAGAACTTCCCGTTGTCGCTTTTTTTGACGTTGTCGATGATGGACAGGAGCTTCTGTACGGAGAACTCTCGTGTGAAGAGCTTGTCTTTGGGCACATTCCTTTGGAATGGCCGTGAGAGGTCAGAGTCCACGGTTCCAGGATGTAGCAAAATGCAGGCAATGTTGTCCTTCTTGCCAAGCTCGACTGATACTGTCTTTGTCACTGCACAATACGAGCAAAGGATTTCAGAAATCTAAGAGAACAAAAGGTGGACAAGTACATAATGACTAGTTTATTCAAGATAAAAAACGTTAGGTGAGGGAAAATTATTATAATGACTAGATTAGTATGAAGAACATGCTACTACAAATAGAGTGGAACATACATCTTACAATTTTACATACATTGATTCAGTGCCGTTTTAGAAGCTCTATACGAATGCCAGCCTCCCAAACCATTGTCTCCTATCGAACCAACTCTAGCACTCATATTTGCAACCAATGAGAATCCTCTTGCGGTCTCAGAGCGCCCTCCAATCTTTAGGAATGGCCACATATGCTGACAAAATAGATGGATTTAGAGTAGGCATGCCGCAAGACCAGCGAAATGCTGACAACATCTATTTTCAAAGAAGAAACAGCAATTAAAGTGAAGCAATGAGACTGAGTTATACCTTGATCACTAAAATAGGGCCAACAGCATTCACTTCATATGCCAGCAGCAGGCATGACTTCTGAACTTTGCTCAACGTAGTTTCTGCAACATTCGATAAAAGGAACCTGATTTCAGATAAGCCACAACCAATTAACTAAATCAAATTCAGGCTGGAGCATTGTGCTCAATGGTGAAGCACAGACCTGGTTGTAGTACATTTGGAATCGAAAGGATGCCAGCCGCGTTGATCAACAGGTTAAGGCATCCGTGGGTCTCCCCAATTGAGGCCGCAGCAGCCTGCGATGAAAGAACAGAACTTCATACACCATCAAAACTCAAAAAAAAAAAAAAATCAGCACATTACCTTGCCGTTGCCTTCGCTAGCAGTATATCCAATTACTACTAATTTGCAAAACTGGAAAAAAATTCCAGGTTCTTGATTCAGCTACAGCACATACTATGCTGAATATGTATCATACTAGCACCATACGTTTAGGAGCGTCTCTGCTGGTAACACTGTCGATCGACGCCAATGACAAGAACTACGATCTAGGAACAACTGGTAATCTCAGTGCAGTATACCTCTATGGTGGTCTCGTCGGTGACGTCCAGCGGCAGCACTGTGAGGCGCTGCGTGTGCTCCTGCTTCAGCTTCTGAAGCTCCGCAGCTGCATCCGGAGCGCGGCATGTCGCGATGACACGGCCCTGGTCGCTCCGCTTCAGTAGCTGCCTCACCTGCAGCATTAGATAGAAATATGAGTCGCTGCCATGTGGGTCCGCACAATTCCAACCGCACATACGAGGGGCCCAAGTGCGAAAAGGCTACAGCAGATGCCAAATACGGTGAAGCGCAGGGGCTGATGTGCAAAAAGTGAAATGGGATAGGAGGAGGAGGGGGTGCTCACAAACTCGAGCCCGATCCCCCGCGACGCGCCCTGCACCATGGACACGCCGGCGGCGGCTCCCGACGAGAACGCTCTGGCCGCCGCCGCCGCCGACATCCTCGCCATCGCCATTCCTCCGCTTAGCGGATTGGGGTGCGCCGCTCCGCCTCGCCCCCTCCGCCTCTCTCTGTTGGTGGCGTCTTCCTCCCCCTCTCTTCCTTGACGTGTTTGCAGCAATGGCGTGTAGGTGGAGGGGGATTTGCGTGGCTGGACGAAGGCACACGTACGCCGCGCGCTGGCCGGCCACGCTCGCCTCGCTCCGCTTTAATTTCTCGTCCTTCTGTTTTTCTTTTCCTTTTGTCTTTTTCCAGAGTTCTTTATAAAGGCTGGGTGGTCACGGCTACGTGTCCTTGTCGAGCTGTTAATGGTTTGTTTTCTCTTCTTTTCGGTGTCTTTTATCTTTTAATTTCTCTTAGTAATAACTATTTATTAAACTAATAAAATATGAACAAAAGTCATAAATGGCTTAGCTTATTTCAGCTTATATAAGTTAGTTTATATTTCTGGCTTTTAGCTTTTTAATTTTATCTTTTTCTAATTTTTGAGTTTGTTATATATTTTTTCTCGTATTTCTTTGTATTGTTCATGATAGATTAATCTATTTTTTATTTTATTTTTAAAAAAATTTAATTACGTCAAATAAGTCAACATCAGTTACAGTAAAAAATAAACTAACTAAAATAAAAAATGCCATAGACCAGCATATTTAAACCGAACTGAGCATCCATCAAAAAAAAAAAGTAGGCCTAATACTTCCTATCCGACGGCTTGAGGTTAAGAGGTGAGGTAGGATTTAACCCGTCAAATATTATTGGGTTAGCAATAGTATTAGATTAGGAAGGAAAATTTTAAATATCTTAATCTAGGATTAAATTAATCTATCAAATTAGTGAATAAATTAACTCAGCGCAGCTAACTATCCTAAATTTTATTTTTCTAAGGCTAACCTAGGTAACCCATCTAAAATAGCTAAACGGTAATTTAGATTAACAATATTTATTACTAAACATAAAATTTAGATTAAATCAACCTAGTTAGGTTAAAATTAGCTAACCATTTATTTTAACCCTAAACCAAACCCAGCCTAAAATAGCTATAGTCAGTGTTGCTCCTGATGATTGGCAGGGTTAAAGGGCTACAGCTAGGTATACGACTAAAATAACTAGGTTAGTTAATCTTAGAACTGTTCATATTGGTTTCTGATTCTAACTTTTGCTTCTACAAGTCGAAGCCAATACAAACTCCTCAACTTCTATAAACTATTTCTATCAACCACTACTATTTATTAGTCACCACTTTTGTAGTTTCACATATTGTAACGTACTTTTATACTTTATTATGTCACAATTCTATGGGTCTATTCTTTTTGGCTGTGGCTGATGGCTTTTGGCTGTGGCCGATGGCTTTTTGGCTGTTTACGATAGAGATTGCGGAAAGAGAGATACTCGTTTGCGATTTTTGATGGTACAGATATTAGTTTTTTAACGTGTACTACAATTAACTTGTAGACCCCATCTTAAAAAAATACTCCGTTTAAAAGTTAATTACTGTAGCAAAAGCCAAAAGCGGCTTTTAGAAGCCGCAAAAGAATAAGGCCTATAAGTCGCATAGTAGTTCGAATGGTGTAGTGTCTTTCATTGCACCGTTTTTCTTATATAATGCATTATTATTCATCAGTCGTAGCTAAAAACTATCAGCAAAAATTAATATGGACATACCTTAAATTTGGGCTAATTTTTCTTAGCAGTGAAATAAATTAAGCGTGTTAGCTAAGTTAAGGATGGAATAAAAGAACTCACAAGGTTTTTTTTTAACGTAATGGGTTTGTGTTGTCTGGCTAGCTTATTCCATTTTTTAGTTAGTTTAATTAACCATTGATTAAGGCTCTTTTTTCTTTTCCTTTCATTTTTTTTAGAGTTTTTCTTTTCTTTTAATGAGAGGAAAAGGAATATCAGTGAGCTGGGAAGGCCTGGCCTGGTCCAAAAAATTGAAGTTGGCTGGCAAGCCATGGTGGGCCTGTTTTTTCCCCTTTTTTTCAGAAAAAATCGCTGTGTAGCACTGCAAACATGTATAATTCATGTTGTGATCTGTGTGTAGTGTTACACCAATCAATTTGCCTTCTTTTGTACATGCTCGCCACGACCCGATTGTAACTGCACGTCTCTGCTGGTACCTTTCCTCTCAAAAAAAAAAAAGATATGCTGATAATTAATCTATCGCTTCTGCGCTAATTAAGAAGTGATCAAGATAACCGGGTTTTTCTCGTGATGGCGAGAGAATCCATGACCCATGCTTTAAGAGTTATTATTATACATTATTTTCTAGGCTATTTAGTGGTTTATAGGATTAATCTATTTAATTCCAGAATTTGATCACAACGAATTAACGAAAAATTAAGACCAAAGTTCATTACACTCAACCTGCGCGTAAAGTCCAATATATCGTTTTTTGTTTTTTTTTCTTGAGAAGAGCATAAGATCCAACTAAGCTGGATATGCGCATGTATCTGCGACGTGGATTGGGACACGTGTGCCGTATTTGGTGGCCTCCATGGATTTAGGCTCCGTACAAAAGTGTACGAGGACCTGGCTTTGATGAAGTTTGCATGGGAGGAGCAGTCTGGAAGAACACCAAGTGCGTAAAGTATAGTACTTATTGAATAGGCCAGTCGACTAGAACTGAAGTATTTTGCACCACTCAGGGCAAGGAGGAAACATTCAGGCTCCCAAATAATTTGAAGTTCTGCTGTCAATTACTTAAAAAATGATCTTCTGCACTCTCTGATTGTGCACTAATCTGCAGAGGAACAGTTTGAACTGTAAACTAGCCTAAGTGGCCTGAGAATAACACCTTACCTCCTCAAATTTCTCAAAGTTTTGTGTGTCCAATTCATCATTAACCTCGGGTATGAAAGCTGCTTCCATCTGATATAGCTTTTCCCACTCAACACCTCTAAACCATGGATGTGCCTGTAGGAACACATCATGCCATGAACACCAATTTTTCAAAATTGAAGATAATAGCAACTCGTCTTAATGATTCTCACCTTTATCTCATGTGCTCCTTTAGTTCCAAGCCTCTGATCCACATTGCATAATAGCTTGCTAATGAGATATTTAGCTTCTGGTGAAAGTTTGGCCTCTTCAGGGAATTTTAGACGACTTCTCCAATTCACTATCTGCAAAATTGCCCACACAAATTAACTAAGAAGAATTCACATACAAAAGCACAGTTCCCAGCAAGGACATGACTTAGCTATATGCAGCACTTGCATAACTGATGTAAGAACAGCATTTAAAGTTACCTTCCTACATGTCGACATTGGGTCTTCAGAATAAAATGGTGGATAACCCACAAGCATCTCATACATAATGGCCCCAAGTGACCACCTATAAAATGTAAATATGAGTAAAGGGCGTACCTAGTGCCGAAGCTCCTACACTGTGTGGGGTCTGGGGAAGAGGATTTTCTAGACAGCCTTTCCTTTGCTTTGCAAAGAGGCTAATTCGAACTCGCGACCACTAGCGCACAATGGAGAGACTCCACCAATGCACCAGGCCCGCCCTTCTAAAATGTAAATGTGAGTAAAATCTAAAATATTTGGAATTTTGGGCATGCACTGCACAAGTTCAGGAAAACCAAACTAACCAGTCACATTCCATTCCATATCCTTTCTTCAATAGTACCTCTGGAGCAATGTAATCAGGTGTACCGACAGTCGAATAAGCCTGTAATTTTCATGAAAATAACATATATGAAAAACGCAGAGCCAAGGCCATGATACACACATAGTACAGCTGCTTTTGTGTGTCCAACAAATGTCTACACTGTTATTTGTTTTGAAACTTTCTACCAATATTCTGTCATTTCTGTGGATTCCATGTGTAATATATTGGAGGAATTCATTTTCATCCTATGCAGCGCATCATTTTCACTATGTGCTAATGTAAGTTGTTCGAACGTATTAACATCTTGAATCTTTTTTTCATCTCCCTCGTGCAATAATGTTTCACATATAATAACTGAAAATGCCTGGATGTTCTTGACTTTGTGCAGCTACCTGTGGGATGCTTTCAGCTCATGCATTCCTCTTTATGACTGTATTGTGCAAGAAATGTACATGTACAAAGTGTTGAGCCTAGGACTTTGTCTAATAGGGAATGTATAGAAGAATTAATCTAAACAAGTACTGGACAAGAGGGGAGGAGCCAATGTATTAGATAGTAGTGTCCTCGTAAAGGTTTTGAGTTGCATATCCACCACGATATGATAGAAGGGGAATGTTTCCACAGTTAAGCAAGCATTTAACTTACTAACATCCACCGATTCTTCTGCCAATGCAGTAGTTGTTCCTGTTGTGTCCGCCTGGGAGCATCAGAGATACTTAATCGCTTATCACCATCTGTTGACGGATTGGTGCTCTTTCCCGCTGCATAGTCAAGCTCACTCAGATTTGGAAAGCTACTACTATCTAGAGGTTTGCATAAGCCAAAATCTGAAAGCTTCAGGTGGCCACTTCGGTCTAATAACAAATTATCAGGCTTGATATCCCTGAAAAGGTATAACAAAGATTGAGTAGCAAGTTGCGATTGTTATGCAGTGTGTCTTGTTAATACATTACCTATGAATATAGTTGTGCTTGTGAATGGATTCAATTGCTAGTATTGTCTCTGCAACATAAAATCTAGATTCATCCTCTGTCAGTGTATCCTTGCCCATGAGTAAAGTCATCATGTCACCACCAGGAAGGTACTCCATATTGAGATACAGAAACTCATCATCTTGAAATGAGCAGTAGAGCTTAACTATATAAGCACTGTCAACTTCTGCAAGGAGGTTCCTTTCAGCTCGCACATGCTCAACCTAAAAATAACACATTAGAAAAAGAAAAGCTTGTTGCGTGACCTGATTTAGTTACTAGAGTTAGCAAACGTGAAGTACCTGGCCTCTTCGTAACATTTCAGACTTCTTTGCTTTTTCATTGCATATACATTGGATGTAGCTTTTTCTCTACAAAGTCTCACCTGCAATATCAGCATAAACTGGAGTTAAGCAGCAGGCAAATGCAGAGAACATAGATTGCATCTAAGAGAAATAGAGATATTTTCTGAATATACAACAAGAAGCCTCAGCTTTCTCGGTACTGAGTAAAGTGATGCTTATTACACAACACTCAACTCTACACGCATCAAAGAGGGGGAGTAAAAAGAGTCTTTATTACCTCTCCAAATGCACCTCTCCCAATAATGGTCAGCAATTCAAAATCATCAACACCCATTTTATGTCTCCTTAGGCGCATGTATTCTGTCTCCTTTTTCTCTAAATCCTTCAGGATATTGTTTTGCTCCTCTTCAGATACATCAGCATCTGCAAGCTTCCTCTCCAACATACAACGCCTATAATATAACTTGGTATTAAGATGGATACGAGCAAACAAGAACGGATAGTCTACGATATCTAAACCATGTAGCCAAAAGCCCAAAACCAATATATAGCAGTTTAGAGCGACCTACGGCAAGCCACAAAAAGATGAGAGCAGTCATGCACACAATATGGCAATAAGAGAACTGTGAACATCCTCTGTGGTGCTGCAATGCACTAGTTAGATGCTTTATGCTAGACACTTCGTTCTTGCATACCATCTTCCTTGACCAAAAACGACAGCATCTTAATACCAGTGCATCCATAAAGTTCAATAGCTTGCATACACATTGTGTGAAAAAACAATCTAAGGTAGAGAGCATCAATTATAACGAATGTTCCATGGTCCAGTCTATGTCAGTCAAACCATGGTAAGATGTAAAATTCATGCAAATGTCCTACATATGCCCATCTTTCCAAAAAAGGATAAAAAATGAAATCTAACAATAATAAATGCACAGTTGACAATTAAGTATAGTACATTAACAGGCCAAGTTCAAGTTGCACCACATTACAACTAGATTGCTTTACCAGCAATTATGGTATATCATTATGAGAAGGAACACTTATTGAACAATTTGTTGTGGAGCACACCTACATCTATTAGGTCAATCAATGGATCTCTACGTTATGTGGCAATATATTCAGGGGATTAAAACTGCAAAAACTGGAGTTGATGCACCCTTTACCACCTTCCACCCTATTTTAGTCACCTCTTTACCTCACGCCACCCTATTTTGACTCCACAACACTACAGTCATGCACGCCAACTTCTTCAACACTATGCAGTGCAGCCTTATCTTTTGTCACGCCAAAATTAGAATCATTTCACCCTGTATAATCCTAGACATATGATGCTATTATCAACAACACATACAGTAAGTTGATAACACTAACATCTTAACTAAATACATCGCCATAAAAACTGCAAGCATTCACTGCTCCGTCGAAACTTAGGTGGCGGCAGTGGTCACATGCCAGTCCCGAAGCTCCCACTGTGTGGCGTCTGGGGAAGGGGATTTTCTAGGCAGCCTTTCCCTGCTTTGCAGATAGGCTGATTTGAACCCGCGACCGCCAGCGCACAATGGAGAGACTCCACCAATGCGCCAGGCCCACCCTTCGGTCACATGCCAGTCCAACACATCCAAAATTTGACATCTGCATCCTAAGAACCACGCGCATACATCAGTACGGCAGTGCCACACTCAATAGTCAACACTAACTAGTAGAACTTCGCGGGTAGAAATATCGGTACAATTCCACCATATCGCGGCCAGATTGGAAGCGGCTAGGGCACAGATCGCAACCAACAAATGAAGGGCGTAAAGAATCGACCGAACGGAGCTCCAATTCGCCGCTACTAATCTGAATATCCGCACCGAGACTCCCACCGATCCCCAAACCCAGGCACACGCATTGTCATTTTCAAACCAAAATCCAAGTATGTCTAAACCGCGGAATCCGTGGGCACGGAGCACTGAGCCACTGACCTCTCCTTGCGCTCCTGGAGCGACCTCATCTGCGCCTTGTAGTGGTTCTCGATGTACTGCTTGGCCGCCGCCACCTTCTGCTTGGTAGCGCTCGATAGCGCCTCCTCCCCCGCCGCCGCCGCCGGCAGCTCGTCCTCCTTCCCGATCAGGTGGGTGGTGGTGGCCGCCTCGCTTCTATTCCGCTTCGATTCGATTGGGAAATGGAAGCAGCAAGCGAAGCAGGGCGGCATTGGGCGCGCGTCTTTTTTCACAAAGACCCTGTGGTATTTGGTTATTAGTTATTAGAGCTCTAGCTGTTGGGCATGATTGGAACTATGAATTGTGTCGGAATCAGTGTAATTTCATAAGAAATTATTTTGCTCAAACAAATTCGGTATAATTGACTCCTGCGGTTCATAAAAACGAGTTATTTTTGACATCGTCTTCAAAATATAACTTTGCCGCTATTTACTATTATAATATATTTGTAAAATTTAATAAATTTATAATAATATTTAAGTACTTTTCGAAACGAATATACATATATAATTTTTATGTATTTAGTCTAAATATTTAGAAAGATATCGATAGTTAAGGTTTTCAAAATTTGACTATACGTATTGTAAAATAATTTGTTTTCAAAATTTGACTATATGTATTGTAAAATAATTTGTTTTTATGAACCGTAGGAGTATTGTCCAAGAAGGGACGTTTGGGGGTGATCGGAATAGCGATGGCTTTTGGCTTTTGCTGAAAAAACACTGTAGTTGGCTGATTTTTTACTGTAGCTGAGTGGCATGTTAGGCATAATTAAATTTTAAAAAATGTAAAAATAAAAACGGCTCGCTAGTCTAGTGCGGACAATGCAAATGAATATGAGAAAAAAAAACGGAACGCAAAAAAACCAAAAAAAAATTCACTACGTGACAAAAGTGCTACAGTAATTCCGTCGCTGCTACAGTGTTTTGATCGCTAAACAGTGAAAACATCTCCGTTCTGATCACAGCTTTGGTCCATTTGGATATGCAGCCATTTGACCTTGATTGTAGGTATGAAATCAATGCACTGTGTAAAGATGCTCTTTTCAGGGATGAGTTGATAACAGCAGCAATTGAGCCTACATATGTACATTTCCTTTCTTTCAGATCTTTCATATGTTGCGTTTACATTTACCACGTCCCATAGTTATACGTTTACTAGTTATGTGTCCGTACGTTGCAACGAAAAACCAAATAAAAGTGGTGCATACTATCAAATATGTGCCCGTGCAACACACTTTGATAGTATGCACCACTTTGATAGTATGACCCGGAGGCCAGGAGGGGGAGGCGGCGGGGTAGAGGAGGAGCGATGGGGAGGAGGCGAGGGGCGGCGGGGGGGGGAAGAGGGAGGCCGGGAGGGGGAGGGGGAGAAGGGGGTGGCGGTTGGAGGGTTTTAGGGTTGACCGGGTGGCGGGAGGGGGAGGGAAGATCCGACGGTCCAGATTGAATGGAGGCTTCGTCAATCACCAACTCCTTCTTTTATAATAGTAAAGATTACAATTTACAGGCTAATTTGACATGCCTGGTCATTTCTGGCCTCCACTTTTAGCTGCAAGATTTCATTGATAACTTGTTAGTTTATCATCAAAGATCTAGCCGTTTACTCCATATCTTCATAACTATAATTTCCTTCAGCACATGCCTTAAAAGATGGTTCCTCTATTTTTTTACTTATGCTTTGCCACTAGGTTAGCAAACATGTTGATCCATTATTCACTAAACTAGTTCTTCTACACTCCCTTCCATTGCTTCCTCTGATGTTTCTGAAGTGCGTCACTATTTTAGGAGCCCCCTCTTAGGGGTGTTAAAAAAAAATAGCAAATAAATTCTGAAAATTTCAAAACAAAATCACAAAAGTTCTTGGAATCACTTTGCACTTAGGAAAAATATTCTTAACTTATTTTGGTACTAAATTTTTATACTAAAAATACTTTAAATTTTAAAATCCAAAAAACACAAAACAAACTCAAATAAAAGCCAAATAATTTCAAATAATTTATTTAAATTAGGTTTTTTACAAAATTAAAATATACTTTATTTAATAATATTTTTAATGTTTTTACTTAAACTACTTTTCAAATAAAATTCTTTTTTAAAAAATTGAAATAGGGAAGTAAAATTTTAAAATTTTAAGAAACCAAACGCAAAGTTTTATTTTAAATTAAATTAATTTTTTACCCTAATTTTTGAAATAAGCAACTGGGCTGTTACAAATGCCGAGCGGTAGCGGCAGAGGGTGCTAGGCAGCGGCGACCTCGGGCGTTGGGCGGCGAAGATGTCAGCTGACATCGGGAAAACGTCGATCGGCTCCGTCTGAGTCCATGGCAGAGGAATCTTGGGTGTGCTTCAGGCGCGCATCAGGATGGCACAATTCCAGGCAGCGGTGGCACTGCGTCTTCAAGCGGTGGATTGGCGGTGTCCAAAAGCCATGTGGTGGCGGCCGAAGGGTGCAGTGGCGGCAGTCGGCGCTTCGGGCGTGGGGCACGGTAGTCGACGACTTCGAGCACCGTTGGTGACAGCTCATCATTGAGGCTTTGTGTGTGTGATTTTGGTTCATTGCATGATTGGTACATCAATTGAGCTGATTTTGATCTATTTTGCTAAATCATCTAGAACTTGGATATCCAATTCTTCAAGATTAGAGGGTTTTCGGTTCATGCATTTAAACTGTAGATTTTCCGACACAAACGAGGCCGGCCCATTAACCTGTCCCCTCCAAAGCCCAAAACTGGAACCGGGTCTGGACCCGATTACACGGGCACGACCCGGCAACCCGCTCAAAAACCCCTCTTTGCCTTGCGCTTGCGGCTTCCCAAAACCCTACCTGCTGCTCTGCCGCCGTCTCGCCCGCCGCCGCGCTCGTCTCGTCTCCCCCCATTTCCCCTTCCACCCCAAAACCCTAACTAAACCCCTCGCCGCCGCTATGATCACCGGCGGCCAGAGCTACGTCTCCGCGCCGCCGGCCTTCTCCACCGACGGCCGCCTCCTGCTCGTCTGCTCCGGCCGCACCGTCTCCGTCTTCAGCACCTCCACCGCCATGCTGGTAAACCCCGGCGCGCTTCGTATGCTAGGGTTTTGCTTTGCGGCCCCGTGAGATCGGTGGGTTTTGATTGGTGCGTCGCCCTTGGAGTGCAGGTGTCGGAGCTGGAGGGCCACGAGGGGGACGTCACCGCCGTCGTGGTCGCGCCGCCGCCGGCCAACGCGGCTGCGGCGACAAAGCTAGCTAGCTACTGCTGGACGGTTGGGCTTGACGGGGTGCTCATCTACTGGGACTTTGCCGCGGGGGAGGTCATCAGGAAGGTCCTGGTCGGCCTCCCCGTCCACTCCATGGTGAGCCGCTCCTAAATTTCGTCACTTCTGTTATTAATGTTTTATGCTGAGCTGCATATGATTTTTTTGCTTCGATTTTAAGATAAATTAGGCCAATGTTACATGCTCCTGTTTTGATTCTGTCTGAGCGCAGGTAATTCCTAACATAAGCAGAACGTCTAGAGGAGCTGAGGTGTATACCCCTTTTGCATTCATCTCTGTGGAAGATACGAGTAAGCCAACTAATGAGGTAAACGCATTGCGTGGGCAGATGCGAATTTATGACTTAACGAAAGGGCGTCAAGTGGGTGGTCTTCTGGCTGAGGTGAGATTTTTGAGCTTTACACATCCTCTTGTTCCAGACGATTGTCCGGCCACTCTTTTGCATGAGTATATGTTCCATATTTCAGATATTTTATTAATGTGGTTATGCTAGGAGTAGTAATGAACCAATGTGCATATGCATTTTACCAGTCATCTTGGTATTGCAATTAGAAAGAACAAAATTTTGTTGTAGATGTTTAGGCAGTTTGGCTGTCCATGATTTTGCAATGTGTAAAAATTCATCCCTGAACTATTTGCCTTGATTTAAACAGACCCATGAGCCAGAAAAGATTGTCGCGAGTAGTTCCGGAGATTTTTTGGGCATTACAAATAAGAGAAAGCTCTATATATGGAGCATACCAATGGAAGATTTCAAGCCTGATAAGATAAGGAAGATAAAGCTTCATCACACAAAAAACTTGAGCACACTGGCCTTCCATCCAAGTGAGAGAATTGTGGCTGGTGGTGATGTAACAGGGAGGATATTAATTTGGAGAGGTTTTGGACATGCAAAGTTTTCTGGAGCACGTGGTGCAAAGTCTAAAGTAGATGAAGAAAGGGATGGTGTAAGGGGTGAAGATGATGCAGATACTTGTACTACATGGCATTGGCACTCAAGCAAAGTGAAATTTCTCAAATTTTCTTCCGATGGAGCTTATTTGTTCTCAGGTTTTGCTAACTGATGCATTTACCTTTTGTCTACACCATCTTTTTATACTTCATTTCACTCTTTATATATTGATCTTGTTGTCAAGTTAATAATTTTTTGACAAGTTTCCTCTCTTGTAGGTGGTATGGAGGGAGTTATTGTTGTATGGCAACTAGATACTGGAAAGAGAAGGTATAAGCCACGTCTAGGATCTCCTCTTTTGTTCTTTGTAGATTCTCCAGACTCTTCCATTTCCTGTGTAAGTATTCCTTCTTTTAAGTCTTGCATTAACCTTTGGTGTATTTTACAAGAACTCAATACCTATTGCTCTGCAGAGAAAGTTATGTTGTTGATTTACATATTGTTCCCTTCACTGGTTATGAGCAAAATAACAGCTAGGAAAATAAGGCCATCAGATGTCCCAGTAGGTGATCGCATCTAAGTGAAATACATCAACCAGTTCATTATGTGGTCATGCTGCATGTCCTCGTAGTTTATTATCTCATTGCTAGTTTTCTTGTGCTATAGTTAGATATGTTAAATCCATTTCCCCTCTTTTATCGCATTTGTTGCCAAATTAGTACTGAACAATAGTGTTACACCTGTAGCTATGGTGTCACTAACTCACTTTTATCGCATTGTTGCCAAATTAGTACTGAACAATAGTGTTACACCTGTAGCTCCGGTGTCACTAACTCACTTGACATTTTTTTTGTCTACATTGATGGTGTTGATAGTCTAAATAAGATTTGTTATCCCCTTCCTTTCCTTTGTTGCACAGTCATGGGACAAGATTATTGAAATAAGTTTGTCTGGTGCTTGTCTGCCTGTCTGGCCATACAAGAAACCTAGGGAGATAAAAAAGAAATGTAAAGTGTTGTTTTGTGAGTATCAGGTTGTTCCTGTCACAACAGTACAACATATGAAGGTAGTTCTTTTACATGTTTGGGTTACCAATGCCTGTTTTGCAGTGATATTTACTTATTTAAGATGGCAATTCATAAAGTCAGGCTGGTACATCTTCATGTTAAGAACTAGTTAAGTGATGTGATTAGAACTGAATGAGTAAAGTAAAATAGTTCAGCTTTCATTTTGTATAAAAATGAAGTGTATTTACTTGTAAATTGGCCTGAGATGAGGATGAGGATGATTCATAAAGTGAGGTTGACAGCATGCTTTATTTTTTACTGGTTAAGTTACTCATGACTGTTTCAAGCTACAGTTTCTTTTGGTCTTTCTGTTATATTTGTTTGTGTCTTTGTGATTCATTGTGTGAGTTATAGCTGATCTTGTTGGTATTTCAGGTGTCATGTACAAACAACCAAGTCCATCTTCTAAAAATGCCTAATATGGCAGTCATGAAATCAATTGCTGGACTTAAGGTTTGTAACATCAAAATCTGCATTTCTGCCCTTTGAGTTTATGCCAGCAAATAGCATTGCCGGTTTTTGGTTTCCCTCTTTGTGATGATTATACTATATGCTTATGGTTATCTTTTCTATGTTTATCTCTTCAGCTACCTATTGCTTCTCCAGACCTTGGTGGATGTTATCGAGATGTGTATGGATTTGATTACACTAACAGACTTGTTGCTATCCCAACGGAAGATTATTGCATACAGTTCTACAATTTGTTTGAGAACACTGAAGTTTCAGAGGTAAGCCAATCAACTTAAGAGAGGAATTTGTTATGTTTTATTTAGTTGATAGTTGTCCTGCTGTGCTGAAAATTTTACAAAGATTGATCCCAATATTGTTAACCTCTTCAGGTGCAAGTGTGTGAGAGGAACTTCCAGCCTGTTGATGATATCACGGTGCGATACTGTGCTTCTTTTCCGCTTTTATACTATTTAATAATTATAATAGCCTAGTTTTCTTCTGTACAACCTTTATTTTTCTTCTTTATACATTTTTTCTCTTAATTATGTGCTAAACATTTCAAATCACCGAATATTCTGCTTCACATCTTATATTATCTAGTTTTGTGCTAAATGTAGTTGACGGCTTGATGTACTTGCTATGTTATGTTTATTATCCTGGATGTTAGTCGCTCGATTCTTGCTCTTGGTGATAGCAAGATCGTTACTCTCATCGAGAGGATGACACTTGGAGATGGGGCAATTTTCTAGGTTTATTTCTCATACAATGCCATGCCAACCTGAGGGGTTGGGGATACATATTTATAGGCTGTTAACCAGCCAAGCATATGCTAAGATGCTAGTCTAAGATGCTGTTCTAGATGCTAGTCAAGATGCTAAAGCAAAAGCAAAAAGCAGATGCTGTCCTAAAGATACTAAAGCAAAAGCAAAAAGCAGATGCTGTCCTAAAGATGCTAAAGCAAAAGCAAAAAAGCAACACAGAGACTTATCCATCACTGGATTTCTTTTGATTGGGCTCTTGTGGCATAAACAATTTTCTGTGTGTTTCCATTGACACCTGAATAATTTGTTACCATTAGTTTGGTATTCTGAATTTGCCTTAGACATTTTACACATTTCTTTTTTTTTGGGTTACCACAGATGTACATTTCTTTAGTTTCATTGTCCATTGATGGGAATTTTATGTGCACTGTGGATGTCAAGCTTCCTGAAGAAGAATTAGGCGGCCTTGTTACACTGAAATTTTGGAATCATGGGTCTCGCTCTGGACAATATCTTTTGTCCACTGTCATTTATGAGCCTCACAGGTTGGTACATGTTTATAAGGTCAGTGATAAATATTTACTGAAATTATTATTTCTGACACATATATTTAATCTTTCATGCAGTGATGCTGAGATTTCTGCTGTCGTTTTCCACCCAGGCAAAAAGATGGCTGTGAGCACGTCTTTTGGCGGAAACTTCAAGGTGTGCATCAGTGCATGTCTATTAGCTTTTGAGATGATGCCTTGTTTCTTTATTTCCTAAATGTTACTATTTTGATTTGTAGGTTTGGGTCCAAAGTTCGTCATTACAACCAAGTAATGAAAAAAATCAATCTGGTTGGAGATGCCAATCAGTTGGCTCATACAAGTGAGTTGACTTCGATTTATCTCCAAAAAATACCTGTTAATATTTATCGGTGAAAAATAGTCATAAGTGCATTTATGGTTACTGTCGTGCCTTGTGTAACCAAACATGTAGGCTGCCATCATTTCATTTGTTAATTTATTGGTAAATGGTGCAGATGACATTCTGAATAATTGAAATTTTGCAGGAAAAAACCTATGACAGCTGCAGCCTTCTCAGCTGATGGATCTGTTCTTGCAGTTGCAGCTGAGAGTGTCATCACATTGTGGGATCCTGACAATAACGCGCTTGTTGGCGTGATTGCAGAAGCACTATCGGTATTTATTATTTTCTCAACTTCTACTTTTCCATTGTGCTTAGAGTGGCAGTTTGATATGTGTCACCTTTTGAATTTGCAGCCAGTTACAAAACTTTCTTTCATTGGAACATCAGCATTTTTGATGTCTATATCTCAGAGTTCAAAACCACAGGTTGCTGTATGGAATGTTTCAAATCTTTCCATGCAATGGTCTTACAGCCTTTTTGCAGAAGGTACGAAACTATGATTACCAAAATTCCATAGAGTCGAAAACTCGAAATAGCATGTAGTGCATGCTTTGCCTTTTCTGACTATGCATTTTGTTTCTTGTATTGGGCTGGGCAACACAAATACGTAATTTTGAATTTCTGATGCTTGGAGAAGCATCAAGCTGCTTAGTCGTGCCAGTAGAGGCACACTAAAATGGATCTGGTAACCTTGTTACATTAGTTTTTGCAGCTTGTATGACTAACTGTTCTAGTAATTCGGTTCCAGTATGACCATTAAGGTGAACCTGGCCAGCTTCAAGGGCTACCAAATGATAGCTCCAGTGATTCAGTTCCAATGTGAATATGTGATACTGTGATCAGGCATGAATGTTGTTATGTTGATCCAATAGCGTTGCACAGTTGCATCATATGGAGTAAAGCAGACAGATAATAGCTAGTACCAGGGATAGAAATCTCGGAACCAAGGGAAAACCCGGCCGGCGGGTGGTAACGGTAACCGGCCGGTTATCGGAAAACCCGGAAAAAACCGGATGAAATTCAGATACCAAATTTTGAATTTGAGCTGTTTGAAACTGGTAACCGTTCTGGTTACTTGGCAAAAACCGCTAAAAAGGGGAAATCGCTACCAAAACCGGGAAAAGCCAAAGAAAACCGGTTATGGGTAATTAACAATTGGAATAATGCAAATATTAATTAGAAAGTGTTTAATGAAGTAATAAGGCTGATACATAAGGGGCTTTATGTCTATTTACAAATTTGTAATGAAGTAATAAGACCTAAACCAACCTAGAAAGTGCATTATGCAGTTATAAATTTAAATTTACATTTGAAAAATTTTGGCCAGTTTTTTCCCTCCCAGTTCCCACTGTTTTTTCCGGTAATCAGCGGTTACCGGCCGGTAATAACCGCCGGTTTTTTTATCCCTGGCTAGTATAGTACTTATCTCTAGCCTGTTCCCTTGTGCCAATGTTTCAAAATGTTGTCAGACAGTTGGGGTTGTGAAAACAAATTGCTGGCCCATCCGTGCATGTCCTTAAATAAGCAAACCCATTTCATCTAATTCTGATGTTACTGTGTGTACTTTTGACAGCTGCTTGTTGTTCGTCAAGTAGGAGTGAATTTGCGGTTCTTGCTCTTCTAAGCTGTCCTGATGGAGGAGCACTGACAGACCAAGATGGGGTAATACTATTTTTCGATGCAGAAAATCCAAACCCTGTTTCCTCCTGGTCAGTAAAGAAGGTAAGCTCGGCTGAGTTATTACTTATTATATCTTATGTTCAACTGGTTTTTGAGTGCGATATATACTTTGCGGAAGTGAATTTTGTTGTCTGTCATTTTAAGAATTTCCAAGTTTCTACTGGTACAGGTAGCACAGTGTGTGTTTAGTTGCTTATTGCCTTGGTTCTGATAAAAACTTATGTTTGGTTTCTTCTCTGCTGCCTGCATCTATCTGTTGAGGGGAATGGATCACGGGCTGTGTTGTGTATGACTTTGGTTAATTTCACCTTTCTTCAGGCAAGGGGAGGTAGCATTGCTTTTGTGAAGGGTGATCCCTCTTTCGATGCAAACACCAACAACACAAGAGATGGAGAGGCATCATTGCTGGTTTATGTAAATGGTTCACATGAATATGTTATCTTTGATCCCGGCCGAAATAATGAATCACAGATTAGCAAGAACGCACAAAAAAAGATTCAAGCTGAGGAACATGGTGAGTTCATTGTATTGTTTTGCTGTTCATTGTGTTCATCTGCTCTTACCATCCGTATTTGCTAGTGGAAATATTTATATGGTACTTGAACATCATAGGCCAACATATCTCTTGTTAAATACCATACCTTTCAGAAACTGTTTTTGAGCATCATTGCTTTGTGCCTGTTTTTTTTTTCTGTTTCCTTTTTTCCTTTCGACTCTAAAACCTGTAGAAAAAGTACTCAAGCTCTTTTCTGTCGTTTCAGCACCAATTGGTTACGCTTCTATTTATGGAGAACTTCCAAAATTGGAGTCGAAGAAAGAGGTTTCAGATATTCCATTCATCCCATCAGAGAGACCTTGGGAAACTATATTCAGTGGATCATCTCATGTTCTTCCGCCTCTTACAAAATTATGTTCCGCTTTCTTGGCATCATTGCTGGAGAAGAGACTAGTTGCAAACGAGTGAGAAGCACCAAAGTTATGCCCCGTGATATCATGGTGTACTTTCTAGTTGCAAATGGCAACGCACAAGCAAATCCACATCAACTTGTTCTGCCAAGGCAATCGATGTATGTCCACAAGCTGGCACGGAACTGCTGGAGCGCCATCGAGGAAATTGAAACCTGTCGGTTTACACCGAAAACATGCACTGGTGGCTATAGCCATCGCATTGGGTGAATGAATCCAATCTCTTTTTTTGGTGATATTTAGTTAGTGCCAATTTGCCGATCCAAGAAATTTTGTTTTTCTTCACAGCCAATCTGTAATTCGGATAACAAAATTAGCTCTTTTTGGGTGTGGTATGATGTGATATCTGATAACAGAGCTTGTTGCTGTATCACTGACTGTTGAGCTGGTGAAGAGGAGACGATATCGCAACTATGTAGATCCTGCCCGGTCGACCTCATGTTCTGTAGACTGAAAGGTAATGTTTCTTTAATCTGTCGGACATGCGTCCAGACTAACCTTCTAGAACGCGATAGAATTAATTTAAATTAAACAATTTATGCACCTAGATTTCTTCGAGACTTGATAGGAAGATAGGAGTGGCCTTAGATTCTCACGTCAGGGTTGGCAGAAGCTTTGCAGCAGACGCAAAATCCGAGCAGAGAGCTTTCAGAATTCAAACATGGATCTTTCATCATGACTGAGCTACACCACCGAGACCAAGGAAACGCAGGCGACTCTTCTTTCGTGATCGTAATTATTGTTATCAACATTTGTTTGTGTGAACACCGAAATCGTATAATTTACCAAGTTGCGAGATATGACGAGCAACCACGGAGTTTACTATGCGTTTGTGTGTAAACAAACTCTCCGAAATATTTCTGGACACCAATTGGCAGGTATGCATGGCTGACATGTAATTGTAAACACAAATCCTATGCGCGGTTTGGAATACAGAAAATTTGTTGAAATCTTACGGAGACTGTAGCACTTTGTGTAAAATTTCGTTTGGAATTTCTATGTTCCAAATATGTTAGCATGATCTTTTGGTTATCGAACGCCTTGTCTACTCGTGTCTTGTGTTTAATCTCTTAACTTTACATTAATTTTGTATTGTGTTCATATTAGTTATATGTTCCCATTAGCTATGCAAGACTATATATATATATATAACCCTTTCTGATTTGAATCAATGAATACATTATGTGATTGTCTCAAATATTTCACGCTCTCATGGTATCAGAGTGGTACTGCTCCTGAGCCGCCGCCTCCACAGCTTCCGTCACGTTACCCCTGGGAGATGATCTCGTCCCCATGATCCCTCCTAGGGGCTACGTAACTTGTAGTTTAAGTCATATCGCCGACCATCTGATCGGCTACCAATTAGAGTTTTTTTAGTCATTTTCAGATCGGATTTTCTCTACTTTTTCGATCATAAATCGGTTTGCGTCACTCTACCAATTTGTTGATGTTTCTTGGCTCCGGATTTCACTGCCTTAGCTTTGACCTCTCTGGTGCCTCCTCTCATCCGATGATATCGTGGCATGACGCGACGTGCTTGTCGACATGGCCCGCCCTCCATGGCCTTCCAAGTGCACCGTCTATCGTCGTCATCATACCAGATCATCATCGCTAGCCCGTCATCCGTGAGCACGAGCCGTCGCACCACCGAGAGCGCGTCACCCTCGGTCATGTCTGCGTTCTTCATGTATCGATGTCATCACAGTTCACAGACATCATCATAAAGGAGTTGCCTACTTCTGTCTTTACGGAGTTCAAATTCAGCCTGAATGTCCACATTGCCGATGCTTAGACTGCGGGGCGTGTTAACCTTACCCTTTGTTTACCGAACGCCTCGCCTCCTTGTGCTTAACCTCTTGAGTTCATATTAATTTTGTATTGTGTTCACATTAGTCTTATGTTCATATTAGTCATATGTTCCTATTAACTATGTTATGCTATATATATGTAACTATTTGTGATTTAAATCCATTAATATATTACGTGATTGTCTCAAATATTCTACGCTCTCAAAATAGACCATAATACATGGAGAAACACATGCCCAAACAATGGCAGCCACTATATCCAAAGATGACCGGAAAATTCCACTAGCAAATCAAGAGAGGGGCCTCACCATCAGCAATTCAGCATCACCCCACTACAGCCACTCCACAAACCAAGCAAGCAAGATAAACAACACAAGAGACTTAGGTCTACACAAACAAGATCAAATGACATCCACATAGGATGAATCACAGCAATCCACGTCATCATGCTCAAACTTATCAACCAATCTTGACCGTCCAACCTCGAACCCCTTGATCATGGCGGCCTTCCTCACCACCTCCTCATCCTGCTCGTCGAACCCCATGCAGCCCCTGGCTTGCAGCACCTCGAGCTCCGGGCAGCCATTCATGATCACGAGAAGTTCCAGCTTGGGCAGGTAGGAGTTGTCGAGGCACAGGAGCTTGAGCCTTGGGAGAAAGCTCGCGATGGCCATGGCGTCCTCCCCTTTGATGGACCCGGCCATCTTGAGCTCCGCGAAGCCGGGGCAGCTCTCGCCGATTTGAAACGCTGTAGAGACGAAGGACGACGGCTTGTGCTCGATCTCCAGGTGCTCGAGGCGCTGCCACCGTGAGATGATATCCGGTAGCTGCACCTCGTCGCCGGCCGCCAGCTTCGGGAGCGCCACCTTCCTCAGCATCGGACACCTGATGAAATCAACGTGCAATAAACAACATGAGATGACACGAGAGCTAAATAGTAAATTAAGTGAGATGACAAAAGAGCTGAATAGTAAAGTGAAATGACAAAAGAACTATTGATTGATTGATCCATTGTGATGGATGGAGATATAATTGATCTCGATGATCCGGACGAGATGTTCGAGTCAAGAGTGACCGCATCTTGCATGTACCGTCGTGATCGTGCAAGAATTAAGCGATGCGCGGTGCGGAGGGGTTGGTAGCGCGTGGGTACCGAGGGAGACGAGCCACCGGGGGCGCGCGTCGCCGAGGAGCGCGGGAGGCGAGCTCGACGGTGGAGCCCGGCGCGCTCGACGCAGAGCTTGAGGAAGCCGCGAAGGTGAAGCGGCGGACGGCGTAGCGGCAGCGAAGGTGACCGCGAGTGGGGACCACGGCATGAACGGGACGGCGCCGCGGCGAGGTCGAGGGCGCGCCACGAGGGACGGGTCGCGAGTGCGCGGCACCACGACGAGCACACCAGCCAGCGCCGCTGCGCGCCGCGTCGTCGAGCGGCGGCCGGCGGAAGATGGCGACGAGGCGATCGAGTCCATGCTCCCCACGCGCGCGCGCGCTTCCTCCTCCTCGTCCGTGTCGATGGGCGCCGTTTCTTGCATCATCTTGAGAAGAAAGGAGAGCTACAAACTTGGCTAAAGTAGCCAAAATTTGTAGGCACACTCTAGGCAGTGGCGGACCCACCGACGTAAGCACCTGAGCCAACCCAAGAAGCACCTGAGCCTGCAAGAACAGAAAAGCTATTACATGCCCGTGACCATGACCGCCCTAATCCCGTAAAAACAAGCTCAAAAATCAGGAAAAAAAATCTACAACCAGTAATCCACCCTCCCAGAAACAAGAAACTCCGTCAGCCCAAGCAACTACTCGATCCATGCCACAAAGTTCACCATCAAATCACCAGAGCGGAACGGAACACATAGACATGCATGATCTTAGCAGCAGCAAGTAGAAGAGCAGGAGTGAAGCAA
Organism: Melocanna baccifera; assembly: GCA_036346265.1. Lineage (NCBI taxonomy): Eukaryota > Viridiplantae > Streptophyta > Magnoliopsida > Poales > Poaceae > Melocanna > Melocanna baccifera. Next base: position 994,303 of record CM070709.1, on the reverse strand, counting down.
ACCTCGCAGAGCCACCTCCTCGGAGGAGTTGAGACGAGAGGAGACTGGGAGGGAGAAGAGGCTCGGCTGGTACAAACAAGCAAAGAAGCAAGGAGGATCAGAACAACAGCAGTAGTAGTCCAGTACTAGTCCAAGGCAGTGAGTGAATAAATATAAACAAACAAATGGCAGGGCCAGTGCTCTCAGCTTTCGCCTTTCTTTTTTTCCCCTCCCTTTGCGCTCGCTAGCATTCCTTCTTGGGCGGATAAAAATCTGCAGGAGGGGCCACCGAGGTGGGCCCAGTCAAGATCTGGGCCGTCCATCGCGCCCGTCCCTGTCCTGCGCTTGGACTTTTTCTCTGTCCGGTATATGTGCATATGTGCAGCTTGCAACTTACACTTCTCTATTCGTGTGTGTATATGTGAGGCCCCCAGTCATTATCCCTCGGATAATCACCAGGAGCCACAGACTCAGGAGTGGGTAAGCACAAGAGGAGCCAGCTGCATTCAGCCGAGCACAACCTCAGTAAAGCATGAACCGAAAACACCCTCCCCAGGAACCTTGAGACACCAGAATGGATAAGCTCACAGCCAGCTGCAGCCAGTCGAGAGCAGCCCCCAGATAGAAAGAGGCGAGGTGCAACCTCCCCTTCCCCCAGTTCATCTCCCCCAGCACTTCCCTGTGCGTTCACAGGCAACACCAAAACCACAGCCACAGAAGTTGAATCAAGTAGCTTTCCTAGGCCATATTATCTTAGGAAGAAAAGTTGAAGTTGACCCCACAGAGATTGAAGCAGTGACTTCGTGGAAGCAACATACTAAGGTTAAAGAGATTCGTAGTTTTCTCGGATTTGCTGGCTATTACCATAGGTTCATTAAAGATTTTTCACAGATTGTCAGCCCTCTTACCAAACTTTTGAGAAAGGATACCCCATTTAATTGGACAGGAGATTGTGAGCGGAGTTTTCAAGCCTTAAAACTGAGACTAACCACTACCCCCATCCTAGCACTGCCTGAACACAGAGTGGATTATACAGTATACTGTGATGCCCCTAAACCTAGATTAGGAAGGGTCCTGATGTACAAAGAAAGAGTTGTTGCGTATGCTTCTAAACAATTGAGGCCCCATGAGCTCGATTACCCCACCCATGATCTGGAACTAAGAGCTGTGGTTTTTGCATTGAAGATATGGAGGAATTACCTGTATGGATTTAAGTGCACTTTATTTAATGACCATAAGAGCCTCAAGTATATTGTCACCCAGAAGGAATTAAATATGAGGCAAAGGAGATGGCTAGAATTAATCAAGGACTATGATCTGACCATCATTTATCATCCTGGAAAAGCTAATGCAGTAGCAGATGCCCTCAGTCGAAAAGTCAAGTGCCAGCAGGCAATTCTTGAAAATCCTATTTCTGAGTTAACCCAAATAAAATATCTCTTAGTTAAAAACAAATAATATATCTCTTAGTTATGTATATGAAACTTATATTATAGAACGGAAGGAGTAGGTTAGAGGCAAATTTGTAGTCACCCATGGGTTGCAGTCATTCTATACGCCAATTTGATGGTTAGAGGCGAAATGAAAACTAAGAGTGGATTTTTTAGACTGTGGCTTATAACTTTATGGTAGTGGTTTTTGAATTTTGATATATTTGCGAGAGGCAGTATATAAAAAAAAATCACATACGATTTTAACCGATACAGTTGAACTCGGTACAATTTTTACTACAATTTTTCTATAGATCCTATCTTGAAAAAATATATGTTTAACGGTGAATTACTGTAGAATTCTAAACTTAAGGGCTCGCTCAGAAGAGCATTGGGCGGTGGCGTCGGCTTTTCAGGTACTGTAGCGATTTTATCTTTTTTTTGTTTTTTTTGTATTTAGTTTTTTCCCGTATTCTTTTGCATTGTCCGTGATAGGTTAACATGTCGCTTTTATTTTTATATTTTTTTAAATTTAAATATGTCCAATAAGCCAACTCAGCTACAGTAAAAAAATCAGCCAACTACAGTAGAATTTCAACCAAAAACCAGAAACCATCGCTATTCCGAACACCCTCTAAGCACATTCGAAACCCGTCTTAAGCAGTTGTAGTTAAAAGACCCTAGGCGCATGCAAGTGAGCATGGGATTTGGAATCAATGCTCCGGATCGTCTCTTGGAACAGAAAGAACGATTTGTCAGGCCAATCTAGTCCATAACCTCGTATGGTAGCCTCTGTTGGGGTAGAAGTCAATGTGACGTTTCTTGGGCTCCGGCTGAGCCTTTGTCTTCGTCTCTACGTTTTTACATGCTTTTGTCTATTTGTTAACGTCACTGTGATAAGAGATTGCATATAGGGAGACAATTCAAAGGGAAAAAAAAAGGGACAGCGAGAGGAGGAATCAAGTTGCATAGTTCATCGCATTTCAAGAGTACTTCCTATCTATTTATGAAGCAAGCATGGCTTCATCAAGGTAGCAGCACAGGTGTCAACACACACATATATTAGCAATATATATTCTGAAGAATTGCAGGCAAAACACGTGCTCAGACCAATCAGTTTGGCTTTCAAGCCATTTGAAAAAGAAAAAAAGGAAAGATTTGGTCTTCATGCCTGCTCATATTGGTATTTGCTAATGACTTTTAGCTGCGATTGATGAATAGTAGTGTCTGATAGAAGTGACTGATAAATAGTAATATATTATATAAGAAAGACGATGCAACGAAAGACATTACAATATTTAGACCGTCTTACGACTTACGGAATTATGATATGATAAAATACAAAGCACGTTACAATATGTGAAAGCGAAAAGCAGTGGCTGATAAAAGTGATTTATAGAAACCCGAACAGTCATATTAGCTTGTGCTTATCAAAAAACGAAGCCAATATGAAAAGGCCCTGAGGTCATTTTTCTATTGATCTCAAGAATTTTCGCATAAACCACAACCAATCAATTGCTAAAAAGATTGTCATCTAGCAAGAAATTCAGTAAATTTTAGCTAACGGAATGGTTTGGCACTACATATATATACTAGGAGTTCTAGTTGTATGTCCACCTGAATCTAGCTGTGAGCCAAAATTTATACATCTTTCTCGTCCAAGTGGGATGCTATGCTAACCGTCTGATTTTGTCGACATCGCCGTGTCTTCTTTAATTTCCCAAAGAAATGCATGAAAGCTAGGCCTTGATCGAGTCACAGCTTTGACCTTTCTAAAACAAAACAGAGCATGATAGCTCAGCTGCTCAACACTGCTCTGCCAAATGCCTCCATAGCGTACAGCTTTCGTTCTTAAATCCAGTCATTTCATTAGTCAAGTCAGAAGGATGGTTTCCAACGTTGCGTCAATCAATCAATTAAGCGGAATATATATAATTATTGTTATCAACATTTGTTTAACAGCCTGTCAATACCAATGACGTTCATGTGAACACCAAAATCATATAATTTACCAAATTGCGAGATATGATGAGCAACCACGGAGTTTACTATGCGTTTGTGTGTAAACAAACTCTCCGAAATATTTCTGGACACCAATTGGCAGGTATGCATGGCTGACATGTAATTGTAAACACAAATCCTATGCGCGGTTTGGAATACAGAAAAATTGTTGAAATCTTACGGAGACTGTAGCACTTTGTGTAACATTTCGTATGGAATTTCTATGTTCCAAATATGTTAGCCTGATCCTTTGGTTACCGAACGCCTCATCTACTCGTGCTTTGTGTTCAATCTCTTGACTTTATATTAATTATGTATTGTATTCACATTAGTCTTGTATTCATATTAGTCATATGTTTTCATTAGTCATGCTATATATATATATATATATATATATATATATATATATATATATATATATATATATATATATATATATATATATATGTAACCCTTTCGACTTGAATCAATGAATACATTACGTGATTGCTTTAAATATTCCACGCTCTCATAGTATCAGAATGGTGTCGCTCCTGAGTCGTCGCCTCCATAGCTTTCGTCACGTTACCCCTGGGAGATGATCTCGTCCCCATGATCTCTCCCGGGGGCTACGTAACCCGTAGTTTAAGTCGTATCGCCGACCATCCGATCGGCTACCAAGTAGAGTTTTTCTCAGTCATTTTCAGATCGATTTTTCTCTACTTTTTCAATCATAAATTAGTTTGCGTCGCTTTACTGACCTGTTGATGTTCCTTGGCTCCGGATTTCACCGCCTTGGCTTTGACATCTCTGGTGCCTCCTCTCCTCCGATGATGTCGTGGCATGATGCGACGCGCTTGTCGATATGGCCCTCTCTCCGTGACCTTCCGAGCGTACCGTTTATCGTCGTCATCACGTCAGATCATCATTGCTAGCCCGTCGTCCACGAGCACGAACCGTCGCACCACCGAGAGTAGGTCACCTTCGGTCATGTCTGCGTTCTTCATGTATCGATGTCATCACAGTTCACAGATATCATCATAAAGGGATTGCCTACTTCTGTCTTTATGGAGTTCAAATTCAGCTTGAACGTCCACATTGCCGATGCTTAGACTGCGGGGGCGTGTTAGCCTGACCCTTTGGTTACCGAACGCCTCGTCTCCTTGTGCTTAACCTCTTGAGTTTATATTAATTTTGTATTGTGTTCACATTAGTCTTATGTTCATATTAGTCATATGTTCCTATTAGCTATGTTATGCTATATATATGTGTAACCATTTGTGACTTAAATCCATGAATACATTACGTGATTGACTCAAATATTCTACGCTCTCAAAATAGACCATAATACATGCAGAAACACATGCCCTAACAATGGCAGCCACTATATCCAAAGATGACCGGAAAATTCCACTAGCAAATCAAGAGAGGGGCCTCACCATCAGCAATTCAGCATCACCCCACTACAGCCACTCCACAAACCAAGCAAGCAAGATAAACAACACAAGAGACTTAGGTCTACACAAACAAGATCAAATGACATCCACATAGGATGAATCACAGCAATCCACGTCATCATGCTCAAACTTATCAACCAATCTTGACCGTCCAACCTCGAACCCCTTGATCATGGCGGCCTTCCTCACCACCTCCTCATCCTGCTCGTCGAACCCCATGCAGCCCCTGGCTTGCAGCACCTCGAGCTCCGGGCAGCCACTGATGATCACGAGAAGCTCCTGCTTGGGCAGGTAGGAGTTGTCGAGGCACAAGAGCTTGAGCCTTGGGAGAAAGCTCGCGATGGCCATGGCGTCCTCCCCTTTGATGGACCCGGCCATCTTGAGCTCCGCGAAGCCGGGGCAGCTCGCGCCGATTTGAGCCGCTGTAGAGACGAAGGACGACGACTTGTGCTCGATCTCCAGGTGCTCGAGGCGTCGCCACCGTGAGATGATCACCGGTAGCTGCGCCTCATTGCTGGCCGCCAGCTTCGGGAGCGCCACCTTCCTCAGCATCGGACACCTGATGAAATCAACGTACAATAAACAACATGAGATGACACGAGAGCTAAATAGTAAATTAAGTGAGATGACAGAAGAGCTGAATAGTAAAGTGAAATGACAAAAGAACTATTGATTGATTGATCCGTTGTGATGGATGGAGATATAATTGATCTCGATGATCCGGACGAGATGTTCGTATCGTGCCAAGAATTAACTGATGCAGCGGTGCAGTAGGGGTAATTAGCGCGTGGGTACTTGAGGGAGACGAGCTCCAGCTCGGGGGCCGGCGCGTCGCCGAGGAGCGGCGGGAGGGCGAGCTCGACGGCGGAGCCCCGGGCGCGCTCGACGCAGAGCCTGAGGAAGCCGGCGAAGGTGAAGCGGCGGACGGCGTAGCGGGCAGCGAAGGCGACCGCGAGTGGGGACCACGGCATGAAACGGGACGGGCCGCCGCGGCGGAGGTCGAGGGCGCGCCACAGGGACGGGTCGCGAGCCGCGCGGCGCCACGACAGGCACACCAGCGGCGCTGCCGCGGCCACGTCGTCGAGCGGCAGCCGGCGGAAGATGGCGACGAGGCAGTCGGAGTCCATGCTCCCCCACGGCGCCCGCGCGGCTTCCTCCTCCTCGTCCGTGTCCATGGGCGCCGTTTCTTGCATCATCTTGAGAAGAAAGGGAGAGCTACAAACTTGGCTAAAGTAGCCTAAATTTGTAGGCACACTCTAGGCAGTGGCGGACCCACCAACGGAAGCACCTGAGCCAACCCAAGAAGCACCTGAGCCTGCAAGAACAGAAAAGCTATTACATGCCCGTGACCATAACCGCCCTAATCCCGTAAAAACAATCTCAAAAATCAGGGAAAAAAAAATCTACAACCAATAATCCACCCTCCCAGAAACAAGAAACTCCGTCAGCCCAACCAGTAATCCCGCCTCCCCAAGGCGCCCGACTTGCTGTCGCCTGGTCGACTAGTCGCCAGGCAAGTCGACGACTAGTCGACCTGGCGCCCGACTTGCCGGCGCAAATCGAGTCACCGGTGCAAGTCGTTACCAGGCCACTGACTTGTCGACTAGTCGATGACTTAATAACCATACTGATTGCATCTAAGTGAAATACATCAACCAGTTCATTACGTGGTCATGCTGCATGTCCTCGTAGCTTATTATCTCATTGCTAGTTTTCTTGTGCTATAGTTAGATATGTTAAATCCATTTCCCCTCTTTTATCGCATTTGTTGCCAAATTAGTACTGAACAATAGTGTTACACCTGTAGCTATGGTGTCACTAACTCACTTTTATCGCATTGTTGCCAAATTAGTACTGAACAATAGTGTTACACCTGTAGCTACGGTGTCACTAACTCACTTGAAATTTTTTTGTCTACATTGATGGTGTTGATAGTCTAAATAAGATTTGTTATCCCCTTCCTTTCCTTTGTTGCACAGTCATGGGACAAGATTATTGAAATAAGTTTGTCTGGTGCTTGTCTGCCTGTCTGGCCATACAAGAAACCTAGGGAGATAAAAAAAGAAATGTAAAGTGTTGTTTTGTGAGTATCAGGTTGTTCCTGTCACAACAGTACAACATATGAAGGTAGTTCTTTTACATGTTTGGGTTACCAATGCCTGTTTTGCAGTGATATTTACTTATTTAAGATGGCAATTCATAAAGTCAGGCTGGTACATCTTCATGTTAAGAACTAGTTAAGTGATGTGATTAGAACTGAATGAGTAAAGTAAAATAGTTCAGCTTTCATTTTTGTATAAAAATGAAGTGTATTTACTTGTAAATTGGCCTGAGATGAGGATGAGGATGATTCATAAAGTGAGGTTGACAGCATGCTTTATTTTTTACTGGTTAAGTTACTCATGACTGTTTCAAGCTACAGTTTCTTTTGGTCTTTCTGTTATATTTGTTTGTGTCTTTGTGATTCATTGTGTGAGTTATAGCTGATCTTGTTGGTATTTCAGGTGTCATGTACAAACAACCAAGTCCATCTTCTAAAAATGCCTAATATGGCAGTCATGAAATCAATTGCTGGACTTAAGGTTTGTAACATCAAAATCTGCATTTCTGCCCTTTGAGTTTATGCCAGCAAATAGCATTGCCGGTTTTTGGTTTCCCTCTTTGTGATGATTATACTATATGCTTATGGTTATCTTTTCTATGTTTATCTCTTCAGCTACCTATTGCTTCTCCAGACCTTGGTGGATGTTATCGAGATGTGTATGGATTTGATTACACTAACAGACTTGTTGCTATCCCAACGGAAGATTATTGCATACAGTTCTACAATTTGTTTGAGAACACTGAAGTTTCAGAGGTAAGCCAATCAACTTAAGAGAGGAATTTGTTATGTTTTATTTAGTTGATAGTTGTCCTGCTGTGCTGAAAATTTTACAAAGATTGATCCCAATATTGTTAACCTCTTCAGGTGCAAGTGTGTGAGAGGAACTTCCAGCCTGTTGATGATATCACGGTGCGATACTGTGCTTCTTTTCCGCTTTTATACTATTTAATAATTATAATAGCCTAGTTTTCTTCTGTACAACCTTTATTTTTCTTCTTTATACATTTTTTCTCTTAATTATGTGCTAAACATTTCAAATCACCGAATATTCTGCTTCACATCTTATATTATCTAGTTTTGTGCTAAATGTAGTTGACGGCTTGATGTACTTGCTATGTTATGTTTACTATCCTGGATTTCTTTTGATTGGGCTCTTGTGGCATAAACTATTTTCTGTGTGTTTGCATTGACACCTGAATAATTTGTTATCATTAGTTTGGTATTCTGAATTTGCCTTAGACATTTTACACATTTCTTTTTTTTTTTTGGGTTACCACAGATGTACATTTCTTTAGTTTCATTGTCCATTGATGGGAATTTTATGTGCACTGTGGATGTCAAGCTTCCTGAAGAAGAATTAGGCGGCCTTGTTACACTGAAATTTTGGAATCATGGGTCTCGCTCTGGACAATATCTTTTGTCCACTGTCATTTATGAGCCTCACAGGTTGGTACATGTTTATAAGGTCAGTGATAAATATTTACTGAAATTATTATTTCTGACACATATATTTAATCTTTCATGCAGTGATGCTGAGATTTCTGCTGTCGTTTTCCACCCAGGCAAAAAGATGGCTGTGAGCACTTCTTTTGGCGGAAACTTCAAGGTGTGCATCAGTGCATGTCTATTAGCTTTTGAGATGATGCCTTGTTTCTTTATTTCCTAAATTTTACTATTTTGATTTGTAGGTTTGGGTCCAAAGTTCGTCATTACAACCAAGTAATGAAAAAAATCAATCTGGTTGGAGATGCCAATCAGTTGGCTCATACAAGTGAGTTGACTTCGATTTATCTCCAAAAAATACCTGTTAATATTTATCGGTGAAAAATAGTCATAAGTGCATTTATGGTTACTGTAGTGCCTTGTGTAACCAAACATGTAGGCCGCCATCATTTCATTTGTTAATTTATTGGTAAATGGTGCAGATGACATTCTGAATAATTCAAAATTTGCAGGAAAAGACCTATGACAGCTGCAGCCTTCTCAGCTGATGGATCTGTTCTTGCAGTTGCAGCTGAGAGTGTCATCACATTGTGGGATCCTGACAGTAACGCGCTTGTTGGCGTGATTGCAGAAGCACTATCGGTATTTATTATTTTCTCAACTTCTACTTTTCCATTGTGCTTAGAGTGGCAGTTTGATATGTGTCACCTTTTGAATTTGCAGCCAGTTACAAAACTTTCTTTCATTGGAACATCAGCACTTTTGATGTCTATATCTCAGAGTTCAAAACCACAGGTTGCTGTATGGAATGTTTCAAATCTTTCCATGCAATGGTCTTACAGCCTTTTTGCAGAAGGTACGAAACTATGATTACCAAAATTCCATAGAGTCGAAAACTCGAAATAGCATGTAGTGCATGCTTTGCCTTTTCTGACTATGCATTTTGTTTCTTGTATTGGGCTGGGCAACACAAATACGTAATTTTGAATTTCTGATGCTTGGAGAAGCATCAAGCTGCTTAGTCGTGCCAGTAGAGGCACACTAAAATGGATCTGGTAACCTTGTTACATTAGTTTTTGCAGCTTGTATGACTAACTGTTCTAGTAATTCGGTTCCGGTATGACCATTAAGGTGAACCTGGCCAGCTTCAAGGGCTACCAAATGATAGCTCCAGTGATTCAGTTCCAATGTGAATATGTGACACTGTGATCAGGCATGAATGTTGTTATGTTGATCCAATAGCGTTGCACACTTGCATCATATGGAGTAAAGCAGACAGATTATAGCTAGTACCAGGGATAGAAATCTCGGAACCAAGGGAAAACCCGGCCGGCGGGTGGTAACGGTAACCGGCCGGTTATCGGAAAACCCGGAAAAAACCGGATGAAATTCAGATACCAAATTTTGAATTTGAGCTGTTTGAAACCGTAACCGTTCAGTTCTTGGGCAAAACCGCTAAAAAAGGGGAAATCGCTACCAAAACCGGGAAAAGCCAAAGAAAACCGGTTATGGGTAATTAACAATTGGAATAATGCAAATATTAATTAGAAAGTGTTTAATGAAGTAATAAGGCTGATACATAAGGAGCTTTATGTCTATTTACAAATTTGTAAGGAGCTTGATGGTTAGATTTTCTCCGGTTCCAAGATTTATATGCCTGCTTGGGAATACAATAATTGATGCATATTTCGTTCATACAATAGGTAATCTAGCACAAAAAAAAGACCTAAACCAACCTAGAAAGTGCATTATGCAGTTATAAATTTAAATTTTCATTTGAAAAATTTTGACCAGTTTTTTCCCTCCCAGTTCCCACTGTTTTTTCCGGTAATCGACGGTTACCAGCCGGTAATAACTGCCGGTTTTTTTTATCCCTGGCTAGTATAGTACTTATCTCTAGCCTGTTCCCTTGTGCCAATGTTTCAAAATGTTGTCAGACAGTTGGGGTTGTGAAAACAAATTGCTGGCCCATCCGTGCATGTCCTTAAATAAGCAAACCCATTTCATCTAATTCTGATGTTATTGTGTGTACTTTTGACAGCTGCTTGTTGTTCGTCAAGTAGGAGTGAATTTGCGGTTCTTGCTCTTCTAAGCTGTCCTGATGGAGGAGCACTGACAGACCAAGATGGGGTAATACTATTTTTCGATGCAGAAAATCCAAACCCTGTTTCCTCCTGGTCAGTAAAGAAGGTAAGCTCGGCTGAGTTATTACTTATTATATCTTATGTTCAACTGGTTTTTGAGTGCGATATATACTTTGCGGAAGTGAATTTTGTTGTCTGTCATTTTAAGAATTTCCAAGTTTCTACTGGTACAGGTAGCACAGTGTGTGTTTAGTTGCTTATTGCCTTGGTTCTGATAAAAACTTATGTTTGGTTTCTTCTCTGCTGCCTGCATCTATCTGTTGAGGGGAATGGATCACGGGCTGTATTGTGTATGACCTTGGTTAATTTCACCTTTCTTCAGGCAAGGGGAGGTAGCATTGCTTTTGTGAAGGGTGATCCCTCTTTCGATGCAAACACCAACAACACAAGAGATGGAGAGGCATCATTGCTGGTTTATGTAAATGGTTCACATGAATATGTTATCTTTGATCCCCGAAGCCGAAATAATGAATCACAGATTAGCAAGAACGCACAAAAAAAGATTCAAGCTGAGGAACATGGTGAGTTCATTGTATTGTTTTGCTGTTCATTGTGTTCATCTGCTCTTACCATCCGTATTTGCTAGTGGAAATATTTATATGGTACTTGAACATCATAGGCCAACATATCTCTTGTTAAATACCATACCTTTCAGAAACTGTTTTTGAGCATCATTGCTTTGTGCCTGTTTTTTTTTCTGTTTCCTTTTTTCCTTTCCACTCTAAAACCTGTAGAAAAAGTACTCAAGCTCTTTTCTGTCGTTTCAGCACCAATTGGTTACGCTTCTATTTATGGAGAACTTCCAAAATTGGAGTCGAAGAAAGAGGTTTCAGATATTCCATTCATCCCATCAGAGAGACCTTGGGAAACTATATTCAGTGGATCATCTCATGTTCTTCCGCCTCTTACAAAATTATGTTCCGCTTTCTTGGCATCATTGCTGGAGAAGAGACTAGTCGCAGACGAGTGAGAAGCACCAAAGTTATGCCCCGTGATATCATGGTGTACTTTCTAGTTGCAAATGGCAATGCACAAGCAAATCCACATCAACTTGTTCTGCCAAGGCAATCGATGTATGTCCACAAGCTGGCACGGAACTGCTGGAGCGCCATCGAGGAAATTGAAACCTGTCGGTTTACACCGAAAACATGCACTGGTGGCTATAGCCATCGCATTTGGTGAATGAATCCAATCTCTTTTTTTGGTGATATTTAGTTAGTGCCAATTTACCGATCCAAGAAATTTTGTTTTTCTTCACAGCCAATCTGTAATTCGGATAACAAAATTAGCTCTTTGTGGGTGTGGTATGATGTGATATCTGATAACAGAGCTTGTTGCTGTATCACTGACTGTTGAGCTGGTGAAGAGGAGACGATATTGCAACTATGACATGTATCATGCCCAGTCGACCTCATGTTCTGTAGGCTGAAAGGTAATGTTTCTTTAATCTGTCGTACATGCGTCCAGACTCTAACCTTCTAGAACGCGATAGAGTTTATTTAAATTAAACAATTTATGCACCTAGATTTCTTCGAGACTTGATAGGAAGATAGGAGTGGCCTTAGATTCTCACATCAGGGTTGGCAGAAGCTTTGCAGCAGACGCAAAATCTGAGCAGAGAGCTTTCAGAATTCAAACATGGATCTTTCATCATGACTGAGCTACATGGAAACGCAAGCGAGTCACCTCTTCTTTCGTGATCGTAATTATTGTTATCAACATTTGTTTAACAGCCTGTCAATACCAATGACGTTCATATGAACACCGAAATCGTATAATTTACCAAATTGCGAGATATGATGAGCAACCACGGAGTTTACTATGCGTTTGTGTGTAAACAAACTCTCCGAAATATTTCTGGACACCAATTGGCAGGTATGCAAGGCTGACATGTAATTGTAAACACAAATCCTATGCGCGGTTTGGAATACAGAAAATTTGTTGAAATCTTACGGAGACTGTAGCACTGTGTAAAATTTCGTATGGAATTTCTATGTTCCAAATATGTTAGCTTGATCCTTTGGTTACCGAACGCCTCTTCTACTCGTACTTTGTGTTTAACCTCTTGAGTTTACATTAATTTTATATTGTGTTCATATTAGTCATATGTTTCCATTAGCCATGCTATACTATATATATATATAACCCTTTCTGATTTGAATCAATGAACACATTATGTGATTGTCTCAAATATTTCACGCTCTTATGGTATCAGAGTGGTGCTGCTCCTGAGCCGCCGCCTTCACAGCTTCCATCACGTTACCCTTAGGAGATGATCTCGTTCCCATGATCTCTCCCGGGGACTACGTAACTCGTAGTTTAAGTCGTATCGTCGACCATCTGATCGGCTACCAATTAGATTTTTTAGTCATTTTCAGATCGGATTTTCTCTACTTTTTCGATCACAAATCAGTTTGTGTCGCCCTACCAATCTGTTGATGTTTCTTGGCTCCGGATTTCACCGCCTTAGTTTTGACCTCTCTGGTGCCTCCTCTCATCCGATGATGTCGTGGCATGACGTGACGCGCTTGTCGACATGGCTCTCCCTCCGTGACCTTCCGAGTGCACCGTCTATCGTCGTCATCACACCAGATCATCATCGCTAGCCCGTCATCCGCGAGCACGAGCCGTCGCACCACCGAGAGCACGTCGCCCTCGGTCATGTCTGCGTTCTTCATGTATCGACGTCATCACAGTTCACAGACATCATCATAAAGGGGTTGTCTACTTCTGCCTTCATGGAGTTCAAATTCAGCCTGAACTCCACATTACCGATGCTTAGATTGCGGGGGCGTATTAGTTTTACTATTTGGTTACCGAACATCTCGTCTCCTTGTGCTCAACCTCTTGAGTTCATGTTAATTTTGTATTGTGTTCACATTAGTCTTATGTTTATATTAGTCATATGTTCCTATTAGCTATGTTAGGCTATATATATGTGTAATTATTTGTGACTTGAATCTATAAATACATTACGCGATTGCCTCAAATATTCTACGCTCTCAAAATAGACCATAATACATGCAGAAACACACGCCCTAACAATGGCAGCCACTATATCCAAAGATGACCGGAAAATTCCACTAGCAAATCAAAAGAGGGGCCTCACCATCAGCAATTCAGCATCACCCCACTACAGCCACTCCACAAACCAAGCAAGCAAGATAAACAACACAAGAGACTTAGCTCTACACAAACAAGATCAAATGACATCCACATAGGATGAATCACAGCAATCCACGTCATCATGCTCAAACTTATCAACCAATCTTGACCGTCCAACCTCGAACCCCTTGATCATGGCGGCCTTCCTCACCACCTCCTCATCCTGCTCGTCGAACCCCATGCAGCCCCTGGCTTGCAGCACCTCGAGCTCCGGGCAGCCATTGATGATCACGAGAAGCTCCTGCTTGGGCAGGTAGGAGTTGTCGAGGCACAGGAGCTTGAGCCTTGGGAGAAAGCTCGCGATGGCCATGGCGTCCTCCCCTTTGATGGACCCGGCCATCTTGAGCTCCGCGAAACCGGGGCAGCTCGCGCCGATTTGAGCCGCTGTAGAGACGAAGTACGACGGCTTGTGCTCGATCTCCAGGTGCTCGAGGCGCCGCCACCGTGAGATGATCTCCGGTAGCTGCGCCTCGTCGCCGGCCGCCAGCTTCGGGAGCGCCACCCTCCTCAGCATCGGACACCTGACGAAATCAACGTGCAATAAACAACATGATATGACACGAGAGCTAAATGGTAAATTAAGTGAGATGACAGAAGAGCTGAATAGTAAAGTGAAATGACAAAAGAACTATTGATTGATGGATGGAGATATAATTGATCTCGATGATCCGGACGAGATGTTCGAGTCAAGAGTGACCGTAATGCATGTACTGTCGTATCGCGCCAAGAATTAACTGATGCAGTGGTGCAGTAGGGGTAAGTAGTACGTGGGTACCCGAGGGAGACGAGCTCCAGCTCGGGGGCCGGCGCGGCGCCGAGGAGCGGCGGGAGGGCGAGCTCGACGGCGGAGCCCCGGGCGCGCTCGACGCAGAGCCTTAGGAAGCCGGCGAAGGTGAAGCGGCGGACGGCGTAGCGGGCGGCGAAGGCGACAGCGAGTGGGGACCACGGCATGAAACGGGACGGGCCGCCGCGGCGGAGGTCGAGGGCGCGCCACAGGGACGGGTCGCGAGCCGCGCGGCGCCACGACAGGCACACCAGCGGCGCTGCCGCGGCCACGTCGTCGAGCGGCAGCCGGCGGAAGATGGCGACGAGGCAGTCGGAGTCCATGCTCCCCCACGGCGCCCTCGCGGCTTCCTCCTCGTCCGTGTCCATGGGCGCCGTTTCTTGCATCATCTTGAGAAGAAAGAGAGAGCTACGAACTTGGCTAAAGTAGCCTAAATTTGTAGGCACACTCTAGGGGTTGGTGCATATGTGTAGCTTGCAACTTACACTTCTCCATTCGTTTCATAATATAAATTCAATATATATAATAAATAAATAAATAAATATATTATTTAAGTAATATTTAATAAAATTGAACTATAGTTTCTCTTATTAGATAGATATAGTATTATTCCTTTCTATTAAAAACAAATAAAATATAATTTTATTAAAAATTATTTAAATAATATATCTCCTAGTTATGTGTATGAAACTTATATTATAGAACGGAAGGAGTAGGTTAGAGGTAAATTTGTAGTCACACGTGGGTTGCAGTCATTCTATACGCCAATTTGATGGTTAGAGGCGAAATGAAAACTAAGAGTGGATTTTTTAGGTTGTGGCTTATAACTTTATGGTAGTGGTTTTTAAATTTTGATATATTTGCGAGAGGCAGTATCTTGATTTTAACTGATACAGTTGAATTGGTATAATTTTTACTATAATTTTTCTATAGATCCTATCTTAAAAAAATATATGTTTAACGGCGAATTACTGTAGAACTCTAAACTTAAGGGCCCGCTCAAAAGAGCGTTGGGCGGTGGCGTCGGCTTCTCAGCTACTATAGCGATTTTGTCTTTTTTTGTATTTTATTTTTTCCCGTATTCTTTTGCATTGTTCGTGATAGGTTAACATGTTGCTTTTATTTTTATAATTTTTAAATTTAATTATGCCCAATAAGTCAACTCAGCTACAGTAAAATTTCAACTAAAAGTCAGAAGTCTTCGTTATTCCGAACACCCCCTAAAAACATTCGAAACCCGCTTAAGCAGTTGTAGTTAAAGACCCTAGGCGCATGCAAGTGAGCATGGGATTTGGAATCAATGCTCCGGATCGTCTCTTGGAGGAGAAACAACGATTTGTCAGGCCAATCCAGTCCATAACCTCGTGTGGTAGTCTCTATTGGGGTAGAAGTCAATGTGACGTTTCTTGGGCTCCGGCTGAGCCTTTGTCTTCGTCTCTACGTTTTTACATGCTTTTGTCTATTTGTTAACGTCACTGTGATAAGAGATTGCATATAGGGAGACAATTCAAAGAAAAAAAAAGGGACAGCGAGAGGAGGAATCAAGTTGCATAGGAAAGAGTGAGACTAGTTCATCGCATTTCAGGAGTATTTCCTATCTATTTATGAAGCAAGCATGGCTTCATCAAGGTAGCAGCACAGGTGCCAACACACACACACATATATATTAGCAATATATATTTTGAAGAATTGCAGGCAAAACACGTGCTCAGACCAATCAGTTTGGCTTTCAAGCCATTTGAAAAAGAAAAAGAAAGATTTGGTCTTCGGGCCTGCTTATATTGGTATTTACTAATGATTTTTGGCTGCGTTTGATGAATAGTAATGGTTGATAAAAGTGATTGATAAATAGTAATGTATTATATAAGAAAGACGATGCAACGAAAGACATTACAATATTTAGACCGTCATACGACTTACGGAATTATGATATGATAAAATACAAAGCACGTTACAATATGTGAAAGCGAAAAGCAGTGGCTGATAAAAGTGATTTATAGAAACCTGAACAGTCATATTAGCTTGTGCTTATCAAAAAACGAAGCCAATATGAAAAGGCCCTGAGGTCATTTTTCTATTGATCTCAAGAATTTTCGCATAAACCACAACCAATCAATTGCTAAAAAGATTGTCATCTAGCAAGAAATTCAGTAAATTTTAGCTAACGGAGCGGTTTGGCACTACATATATATACTAGGAGTTCTAGTTGTATGTCCACCTGAATCTAGCTGTGAGCCAAAATTTATACATCTTTCTCGTCCAAGTGGGATGCTATGCTAACCGTCTGATTTTGTCGACATCGCCGTGTCTTCTTTAATTTCCCAAAGAAATGCATGAAAGCTAGGCCTTGATCGAGTCACAGCTTTGACCTTTCTAAAACAAAACAGAGCATGATAGCTCAGCTGCTCAACACTGCTCTGCCAAATGCCTCCATAGCGTACAGCTTTCGTTCTTAAATCCAGTCATTTCATTAGTCAAGTCAGAAGGATGGTTTCCAACGTTGCGTCAATCAATCAATTAAGCGGAATATATATATATATATTTAGTACAAGTTCCCGGACTTGGATTTTCTTGACTTATTATTTTATTTGAGAGAGGGATTTTCTTGACTTCACATTCCCAACTTTAGCTTTTGGATCAGTCGAGTCCTGCTCAACTTAGTTTTTATTTCTAGCTTCTATTTTTTTATTTAGTAATTTTATTTTTTATATTATTTTGTATTATCTGTGATGTGCTAATATATTTTTTTTATTTTTAATTTTTTTTTAATTTAATTATATCAAGTAAGCTAATTTAACTATAGTAAAAAATAAGTTAGCTATAGTAAAAAAATCATAAACCTATGCTATTCTAAATGTCCCCTAAGCTTTCTTTTCGAGGATTGAATTTTAAGCTTCGACAAAATGCAAACAAATGAGCAATGCTTCACAATTTAGCTTTCTGATCGATGTAACTCACTCGCTAGTCGTCCTCGATCCGTTGTGCATTCGAATGGACAGGACAAAGTGCCTTTTATAAATCAAGACATGATCCATCGGATCAGAAAAATAAATGTTTCGACATGTAGGTAAACCTTATGAGATCAAAGTGTTATTTCTCACAGGAGAGGATGTTGCACCTAATTAAACTTTCATGCCTGTTTTAATTTTATCTACATCAGCGTCGAACCACAGAGGATTTTATGTCCGGCTGACAACCGATCTACGTAATTTGATCACGCGTGACTGCTGAGGACGGACGGCTCAGATCGATACCTACAGTTTCGCAACAGCAAGACATGCAAACCCCTTGGTATAGTAGAGGACATGAGAATTTTTATAGAATTTCTTCAAAATTCCTTAAAATTTCTTCAAAAATGAGGCCTTATCTAGAACATGATAATTTTTATAGAATTTCTTCAAATTTTTACAGAATTCCCCTGTTCCAAAATTTTTACTGTAGCTGACTTATTTTTTTTCCCTGTAGTTGAGCTGATTTATTTGGCATAATTAAAATTAAAATTTTTAAAAATAGAAAAAAAAATATGCTTTAAATAGCATATCCTTTCTCCCCTTCACCATCATACTGGGTCTGAACATATAATGAAAAAAAGGATCTCACGAGACGGTTTAAAAAGAGAACGGTCATCCCTCTCGCCTGCACTCTGCGGAGTTCCTTTTCTCAGTGTCGGGACTTGACTTGAAGAGTGCGACGTCCACGCAGGCACGGCACAATTGCGAGAGGGTATAAAGCACTTACACACTTGCGACGGCTCGATCATACGAACGCGACACCAAAGAGAAAGTATCTTTCTTTTATAATTTACTTCTTTTTCTGGAGTTGCAAAGAGACGGCACGAATTACATGTGCTTAGCTCAGGAAGCAGCAATCGTGATGCTGTCGACACCATGGTTCGTTTTTTTTTCCCCGGATTTTTCGAAATTCCCGGTCCTTATATATTATCCCTTGCACATACAATTTTCAGTACAAATTTAAAGAAGGTTGTAAAAGTTTTCCCTCGCTCACTGTTTTTTCCACCCCCACAGCCCCGCTTGTAGGATGATTAGTAGACGGTGAAAAGGTGTATGTAAAATGCGTAATGTAACATAGTCACTCTGGCGGAGCCAGGTTGCTCGACTTGTGGGCATGCAAGACGTGCAGCCCACCCACCCAGCATCGACCACATGACTTGTATACAACATTTTTCACTTATATTTGTAATATTTTTCATCCATGTATGCAATATTTTTCATGTATGCAATATTTCTCGACTATAAAATATTGCATATATAGGGAAAAAATATTGTATACATGACAAAATATTATATATATAGGTGAAAAATATTATAAATATAGATAAAAAATATTATATACATAAGAAAAAATCTGAGTGTTTCGAACCATAAAAAACACTCTAATTCCCCGAGACACCTTTAAATATTTCAACCCTGGTCGTGAGATTTAGTCATCGACTCACTAATATGTGAGTGCTAATTGTTTTTTTGGGGAATCTTGCTGATTTTGTCCTGTAAACAGGTCGATTGACACAAGAAAAAAAAAAGTTGAAGAGAGAGACGATCTCAGGGAGAGCAGGGTTACGAAGAACGGCCGAATGGGCTGAAGCCCAACAACACTCTCCCTCCGGGCTGCAGGCCCCCAGTTTCTTCATTCCTACGGGTATCTGGTTAGCAATAACGAGGCTTTCCAGGATTTCAAGCCTACTCATCTGGGCCGTCTCTTGATTTACTCCATGTGTTCATCTAAACCCACATGAACCCTCTCTTGATTTTAAGACGCATACTCCATGTGTTCTACCATATGGTTAGAACGCAGGATTTTTTTTCCCTTGATTTCTGCCGAATTTGAACCGTCTCCTCCCGTGAAATATACGCTAGGCCTAGGCTAGAGGAGCAACAGTTGGGGCGTTTGAAACTGCTGGAGTTTCTGGTTTTTAGCTGGAGTTTTTGGCTTTGGAATAGTAGAGGTTGAAAGTGGGAAGTGTTTGATTCAGCGCTGGAGTTTTTGGCTTTGGAATAGTAGAGGTTGAAAGTGGGAAGTGTTTGATTCAGCTCGAGTTTTTGGATTTTGCCAAAAGCGACTAGATTGTGCCTCCCGTTTCAACAAGTTACAAGAAAAATAAAAATAACCACAGCAAATGTTGCTGCCATTGCCACCTGATGCATGCTCTCCACGGCCTTCTGGGCCGTTGGGACAATGGATCTGGTCTCATCCTTACTAGATCCAGCATAGAGATCGTCGGATCTAGTAGGAGGCCGACACAGAGGAGGACAATGACAGTAAGGGAGGAGGAGGACGTCCAGGCCGTGATGGAGGTGAAGCACGTGGTGGTGCTGTCCAGGCGGAGGCAAAGCTCATGGCAGCGCCATTGGGGCAGAGGCGGAGCACGTGACGAAACTGACGGGGCGGAGGCGGAGCTCGTGGCGGCAATGTCGGGGCGGAGGTGAAGAGCGGTGCCACTTTCAAAAGTCGAGTATTTGATTCGGCTTTTAGTTTCTAGAAACTAAAAGCCGAAGTTGTTACAAACGCCCCGATAATGAAAACCAGAAGCCGAAGCTGTTGCAAATGCCTCGGTAGTTCTGCCTTCAGGCCCCGCTCGTTTCAGTGTTTTTCAGCTTCAGCTTCTAGTTTAAGTTTTTTTTCACTATTCAGTAATTCATTTTTTTTCTAATTTTTTAAGATTTTTTGGGTTTTTTTTTGCATTTTTCTTTTTTCCCGTGTTCCTTTGCATTGTCCGTGATGGGCTAACATATTTTTTTTCTATTTTTTTATTTTTTTAAATTTAATTATGTCCAAAAAGTCAAATTAGCTACAGTAAAAAAAGCCAGTTACAGTGAAATTTCAGTCAGAAATCAGAAACCATCGCTAAAACGAACGCCGCTCAAGCTGCAAGTTTTGCAAACGATGCCCCCTTGACAATAATATGTTGAATTACGTGCCAGAGCCGCCCTAGATCAATCACACCCTAGACACGAACATCGCATGGCCTAACTGAACCATCAACCAACCTACTCCTAACTTGATACTGCAAGCACTGGTCAACCTGTAACGAACAGTAGCTTGCAGGCAAGTAGAAGACTTAACCCCTTACATTGCATGCATGCATCTCCTGGCACGTCCAAACCCCTACCTAAACCTCCCCATGAAATTCCTATATATGACCTCCACTTGTACACACAGTCATACACCGACACACGGCCGGCCAACGAATCAACCTCCCACCATGGACCACCGTCGCCGCCTCGCCTCCGCCTTCGCCTTTGTCGCCACGACGCTCTGCGTCGTCCTTTTGCACGACGGCCCGTGCGGAGCTGCCGCCGCGGCGCGACCGATGGGGCGCCACGCGACGACGGCGTCGTCGGAGGCGGTGCTCGGCGTGGCGGCTGCGGCGGCGTCGCCGGAGGGCGCCACGTGGGAGGGCCGGGACGAGGCTCTGCGCGCGGGGAAATGGCTGCCGCTGCCGCTGGCCAGCGCGCTGACCGGCGGCCTGCGCTTCCCGGCGGTGCTCCCGGCGGCCGGCGCGTCCATGCCGTGGGTGGCCGGCGCGCCGCCCGCGCTCGCCGGGCCGGGTCTGCCGGTCGTCGGCGACGCGGCAGGAGCAGATCAGCCTGTGGGCCTCGCTGTTCAACCCGTTCCAGGTCAGGCCGAGGCTGCCCGCCGCCGAGACGTCGGTGCCGGCAGAGCCGAGGATTCCGGCCGTCGCCGGCAGGGCACCGGAGAGGACGACAGTGGACGAGCCGGCCGGCGGCGTGCAGGCTGGCGACCCCAAGTGGGGCGTCGTCTTGGGGAATAACAATGGCAACTAACTAGGTTGCGACCAAATTGATAAGCCAATTAGCTTAGTATATAAATGGATGAATTATCTTCTTTTTGGAGAATATTATTAGTACGTGTACTTTTGCATGTTGAGATGTTTGGAGAGACAAAAATGGAGAATTGGAATGTTATGGTAAATCATCATTATACAGACATATTTTCTATCTATATATTTTACAATATTCTGATGGTTAAGTTACTGTATGAACTGTCTTAATTTACTCCATGTGTTCATGTAAACTTGAGCATTTTTTTCGAGTCGTTGAGCGCAAAACCTTTCTATGTTATGGGCCGCTATTTTTGCAGACCAACTTGCTAATCCAGGGCCCGATTTGCCACCATGGGCTGGCCTATTTGCATTTACAGCTACGAAACAAGCCTACACATGATGCAAGTGATTGATTCACTGATCCAGTGCTCAGTGGTCAGCACCAGCAAAAAGTGTGATTTAAACCCTACTTTTTGCCAAAAAGAGGATAAAAAGAACACATGACTTACCCTGTTACCCATATATATAGGAGTAACAACTAACAAGCATGTGTTACCTTTCATGAAATCACCAGCTCAGTCCTATTTCTACCAACATGTACCTCTAAACTCCTTGCTAAACTTGTCCTCTGGATGTAAAAAAAATGTCTATAAAATGCACTGGAGGTGATTTATTTGGGAAGAATTGTGAGAGTGCCAAAAGCAATTAAGAATGTTAGCTCGTGTTTACGTGAGAGATCAGATGTTATAATTGCATCATACTCAGCTGGATTCACAAACTACAAGGAAACACTCAGATTATCTCAAATGGCTTGTTAAAAGAAGCCGCTTGAGCTGCAGCCTGTCTGGGGGTAGAGCTTTAGGCCATATTTGAAACCCAGAAGTTTTTTCGATTTTGATGAGAATTGTCTCTAAGGTCCCACTCATTTTAACTTAAAATTAGATTTTTTTAAAGCTTTTTTGTCTTTTCTTTTTTTTCTCGTAATCCTTTGTATTGTCTGTGATATATTAACATTTTTTTTTCTATTTTTTTAATTTAATTATGTCAAATAAACTAACTTAGTTATAGTAAAAAAATAAACTAGCTACAGTAAAAAAAATTATAAGTTAACGTTATTCCGAACGCCCCTAAAACTCCCAAACGCTCCTAAGCCGCCAGACAGAATTAAAAAAGAGAATCAAACGGGAATTGTTGACTAACGTTAATTATAACGAATTAGCTCCGACGAAATTAGTGCAGCAGCCGGCTAGCTTGTCATGGATCCTATCGAAAAGCTGGTGGCAACTGTATGTCTGCAGGAGTTAATCAAGCTAATGATGATGCGAAAATGGTAGTTTGGCCATTGGAGAGACGTGAGCCACAAGCTCAGCTGCTCAGGGGCTGCTGCCTTCTCTCTACCTATCATCGCATCGCATCTTAGTTGACTAAGGCAAAAGAGCTTATTTTTAGGTTTAGCTTTTAATTTTAGTTTTTTTTACTATTCAGTAATTTTATCTTTTTATGATTTTTATGATTTTTTTGATTTTTTGTATTTTTTTCCGTATTTCTTTGCATTATTCGTGATGAGTTAACATGTTTTTTCTCTATTTTCTATTTTTTATATTTAATTATGCCTAATAAGCCAATTCAGATACATTAATAAAATAAGTCAGCTACAATGAAATTTCAATCAGAAACTATCGCTATTCCAAACGTCCCCTCTAAATAAACAAAAATATTCGAGAATTGAAGCCTGAAAAATGCTGCAGAGCAATGCAATGCCCCAGAAGAAGAATAAAATATGTGGCCAGGATCCCAAGGATCTATTTTGAGGCCACGACTGTTCTGGTGATGTGGATGAAAGCAAGTTATTCATGAGAATTGAAAAAAAAAATTTGTTTTGGTTTTTGGAATAATTTCCTTCCTTTTTCAAAGGGAATTGACGGTGACTATCACTTATTCATGGCTTTTCTATAAGGAAGGCTTGCCCTTTTTTCCTAGTTTCTACATAAAGAGCCCCGGAGAATATTATTATAACATTATATATATATATATATATATAGGAAAAATACTTTCTACACCCGGGTGTAATTACACCCACCTCTAATATACCACATAAACGAATTTAAAATACTCCTTTATCACTTTGGATATACTCATATACTAATTATAAGATACTTAAATGTGAACCACATTAAAAAATTGTAAGGGAGTCCATAGTTTTTAGCGTATTTTGTAAATACCTTCATATACGCACATAAAAAGAAGTATGTCTAAAAAAATGTACATACTACCTCTGAAAAATTGTTCATACCACCTATATGATCTTAAATACTTGTATACTATACGTACATACTCTTCGTTACGCAAGATACTTCATACGTTGTGAGAAACGATATAGGGTGTAATTACACCTAGGTGTAGAAAAGAGGCTTCATATATATATATATATATATATATATATATATATATATATATATATATATATATATATATATATATATATATATATATATAATTGAGTGAAAGGTAACTGATTATAGGTAGTTGTCCAACTGGAGTAGGAGTGACACCTTCGTTGTCCGATAAAACGTCGAGGTTCAAGCATCACTAGTTATGTATCAAGTGGGTTAAGTTCTCGGAATTTGATCCGATGACGTCTAGTTACGGCCGCGCTCAGCACGGCTTTTACCACGCGTTCAGCGGTCAGCGTCAGCGACGGTTTTGTTTTTGTTTTGTTTTTGTTTTGTTTTTCTGTATTTCTTTGCATTGTCTACGATAGATTAACGTGTTATTTTTATTTTTATATTTTTTAAATTTAATTATACCCAATAAATTAACTCAGTTACAGTAAAAAAAATAAATCAGTTATAGTGAAATTTCAGTCAGAAGCTTTCGCTATTCTGAACGCCTATGGAACAGTGTGAAACATCAAAACAAGGGTCTGATTGGAGAGAGTGAAAAAAAAGGAGCTAACGTGAGATACTGAAAAAAAAGAGAGCACCTAGGTGTTCATACATAATATTTCTATCAATTATCAAACTATGTTATGGAAACGTTATAGTAAAAGGAAAAAAGCTTGATTGGAAATCACCTCATAATTTGAGCAGTTGATATATATCTGAAACTACGGCTTATATTGCCATTGACCATGTACTTATCTCCAGTTATTGTACCCCATAAAAATTTGACTGTTTTATGCCTGCGCCCATGATCTGAATAACACGGAGATGTCACACCCTGCAAATTATTTCATTGATAGTGCTATAAAACACATAACGAGATACGAAAACAACCATCTTTACATTGAGTTGAATTCTACCTATAGCAAAAAAGAACTAAATAACTTCTCAAACAACTTGTAAAATACTTCTTATGTGTTAAACGTTTGTAAAGACTAATGAGTAATACCGACCAATTTGACAGAACTCAAACTCAGCGGTAAGAATTGGCTTTGTTATTATATCAGCTGAATTATCATGAATACTAATCTCGCAAATATTAGTATCACCTTGAGAAATAGTTCATTGGATGAAGTGATATCTAATATCAATATGTTTTGATCTTTCATAGAACATTTAATCTTTTTGTAAGACAAAAAACACTCTATCTATCATAGTGGATATTGGTACAAGATGTACTCCCACAAAGCTCAGTGTACAGACCTCTTAGCCAAATAACTTCTTTACAAGCTTCTGAAATAGCCATTTACTCAGCTTTAGTAGTTGAAAGAGCAACAATGGTTTGCTTCAGTAGTTGAAAGAGCAACAATGATTTGCAAACAAGCTTTTCAACTTACGAAACATGCTCCAATAGTGCATATATAACCAGTAAGAGATATTCTCTTATCTAAATCTCCAGTAAAATCAGAATCCATATACCGAGATGGGGAGACTTGGTGACACGTGACAAGCTTGTGTTGCATCTACACGTAGCAAGCATGGCGATTGATTGTAATAGGAGATGAAGATCGGGTCAAGAAAGAATATTTTGATAGTTTGACTAAAATACAGGAAACTACTTTGGATCAAAACAGTGGCGCATGAATAGCGCTTGGGAGAGCGGTTTAAATCAAGGTGGAGCTGATAATATCCACTAAGAGTTAGAGGTGGCTGGTTAGCCCACCTATAAAAAGGAGTTGGGATGAAAACATGTAGTTAACCATTCAACCTATCTCTCTTATGCTTTTATATCTAGGATTAGGGTCTAAGAGTTAAGTGTCTTGTGTGCTCTTTATGCTCTAAGGTGAAGTGGCTGTAAAATCTACATTCTCAAGTAAATAATACATCAATCATTGTACATCTCTTTGAGTCTCTCGTGTTTTGATTTATGTGCTTTTGCTTTAGTTGGTTTTGATCCCTTCTCTTTCCTTCTCTTGATCTTGTTATATCAAAAACGTGTAAGAAATAGAGATAATTTCTTGAAATCTATCTCTATTCATCTAAACACTTTGATAGTAAATTCATAAAGAAAACTGTTTTTACTTGACTTTAGCTTCTTTGAGCGATTTCATTATCCAAAGATTTTTGGCTTGATTTTTTTGGTATTCTAACTTACTGTGACATGAAGGATATTGTAGCAAGTGATAGTACCATAAATACAGTGGCGGTAGTTCTATTTTTGCTGATTTTTTTTGGGATTTTAATGTCTTAGTTCGCTAGTTTTTGTGGTAGCTTTTCATCGTAATCTTCATAACTCTGTAGCTACTTGGGGGGGGGAATTTGAGACACCATTCACCCCCTCTCTGTTGCTATTTTTGGTCCTACACACTATATGGAGGAGAAGTTACAGAACACTCTTGGTGTATTATATGTGTAGATAACTTGTGTTGTGCGCTATTTACCATGAGGCTTAAAAGGGAGTAGAAATAGCCTTGGAAACAAGAGTCACAAATGAGAAAGGAACAAAGTTCTAGCCGGCAATGAAAATAGAGAACTACTCAAAAATTAGAACAGTAAGATGCTCAAGGCGGGAACAATATCCTGCTCGGAGACGAAAGAGAGTCTAAGAAGATAACAATGAAGAGTCGTAGTCGAAAGCGTCTTGAGTAGTCATGATTAACTCTAGTCGGTGGACACCACGATGGTGTAAGTCAGTGTGGAGTTCATTACAAATATGAAGATGACCCCAATCATAATCACCAATTAGTTCGTATTCCCTGCCAGTTATACTTATCGGAATATATCTTCGAGCGAAACCTGATTGAAAAGTGATCGGATCCGATTAAATTCAGATCAGGAAATAGAGCACATAGAATTGTGTTCTTGTAGGCCACCCTCTCGACGTGGACGCGAGAGAGGAGCGATTGACACCGCCGATCGATCGGATCTTTGCTAGCCTCTCTTCTACACGCATGCTTTAATCTGAAGGTTCACACGCATATATCCAAACTGGCCGCCACAGAGTTGACTTGTCAAACCTGTATATATCCAACTGATCACTGTTTCTTCTTCAAGTGTGTGAGTTGGAGTGAGATGGACGTGACACTAATATTTTAGAGATTTGGTGCCATACAGACAGACAGGATTGCTAGGAGCTAAGATCTCGCAAATCTTTTCGGAATCGTGACCCGCAAGTGCACCGGATCGTTTTATGTAGTGATCGCCGCCATGCTAGATCGAACTCTCAGTATTTATGTATGTGCTGATCATCGGCATGCTAAACTGAACTCTGAATATTTATGTAGCTGTTGTCATGTAATTGTTGTAGCACAATATTTGACAGTTTTATTCAGAGTTTGCAATTAGCTTATGAACTGTTGTGTACTAGACCTGCATCTGCATGGGTGAATGCGTGCACACGAGCTAGACTCCTTTCACAAGATTGAAGATTATATGATGAGTTTTTATGTTTCTTTGCAGTGGATTTGCTGGTGGCAAAAGTTGGCGTGTATAATGCAATGTGATAACCATTCCCCGTCGCTCTCCAGTCTCCCCTTGCTAGCTTCTGCCCCAGGGGAATCCAGTTCACTCACAGTGCTGCTACTATTTCTGCAGCAACTTGTCTTGTTAAAAAGCCACTGTGCTGCTTGCCCAGTTGCAACTTCCTAGCTCTTGCAGTCTTGCTCTTCTCAGAGAGAGAAACAGAGAGTTGCACACCATTTCGACATAGCTTAGCTCAGAGAGAGAGAGAGAGAGAGAGAGAGAGAGAGAGAGAGAGTTGCAGGTGTGTGCTGATCAACAGGAGGCTAGTTGCGGCAAGATTGAGAAGCAGCTAGCTAGGCACGCCAGTTTCTTGTTTCTTTTGTATTCTACCAATATATCTATCTACGTCTCCTTTCCCTTTTTCTTGTCTCTTCTTTCTTGTTTGCTGCTCTGTATTTCACAAGTCAAATGGATATGCTATTTTATCTGGGCCTGGAGCTTTCCCTCTCCTCCACACAGTTTAACAGGCCAATCCTGAATTTTACTGTTCAGTTTTCTGATCCCATGCTTTATGCATCCTCTCTTGATCTCTCTGCTCTCTAGTGCTCCCCTTCCTGATCTGTGAATCTTTTCTCAGAAAACATTTTCTTTTCTTGGCTTTTCCTGTTGATTTTATCACTGCTGAGCTCCAGGTGATTCGCTCTGCAGGTTCAGAAGTAACTTTAGGTACCAGTTGTAAGCTTTGTACTGCAGCAGTCTGCACTCATGGCCTAGCTTTCTCTGCTTTTCCCTCTCTGTTTCTCTGCTTGCGTCTCTCAATACGTTTCTAATCATTTGCTTTTTTTTTCCAAAATACATGTGTGCTGTGGACCATGCTTCCTTTACTGTTACCTTTCGAACTGTTTGATTTGTCAAAATTTGTATCATATTTTATTTTGCCATCTTGTGTTAAACATGCTTGCTCCATTTCAAGCACAGCAAGCTAGGAGAGTAGGCTATTAGATCCTAGCTAGGCTACCTCATAAAAAAGTTTGTTATTCTCGTTGTTAAAAATTCCTATGAGCCTTTAAATAAAATTACCATTGTATATTGCCACAAAAGGCCATGTGTAAAAGATCATTCTTGTTCATACATGTTTGCTCTGATTTTTGCATGCTCTGATTCTTGCAGCTAGAAATAAGATGTAAGGATGTTGATAAACATCACTCGGATGTTTTTTTTAAACTATCATCTAAAATTTTGTCTTTTGAATCTGTGAGAAGATTCGTGTGAATTCCTCCCTCCAAAAAAAGAGTTGTTGAATCTTCAATCCAACGGTCTAAAATTTAGATGATTGTTTGAAAGAAAACATTTTAGTAATGCCTCGACACACCTAAGATGTAATTCTTTCTTGTTCTTGTCCTTGCAGTGTGTTGAGCGTGCGTGTCCTGTGGGCAGCAGGGGAATGCTCGTGGTGGTGGCTATCTGAGCCATGAACCAGTTCGTCCCTGATTGGAGCAGCAACATGGGAGACGCCTTTGCGCCATTAGGGTTAGTTCTGACCATCGCCTGACCTCTTCTTTTCCTTTTGTTCAATCAATCAGAGCTCTTCGTTGAGTGATTCTTGTGTTGTGTTGTGTTGTTGCAGTGGCGAGGACGACGGGCTCAGTGAGCTGCTGTGGTGCAATGGGCACGTGGTCATGCAGAGGCAGGCGCCGCGGAAGCCGCCGAGGCCGGAGAAGGCGGTGGCGGCGATGCAGGAGGACGAGGCGGCGCCGTGGTTCCAGTATGCGGTCGATGACTCGTTCGAGAAGGACCTCTTCTCGGAGCTCTTAGGCGAAATGCCGGTGGCCGCGGACGCCGGTGGCAAAGCGTGCAAGGAGGAGTGCGGCGCTGTGGCGGGGGGCGCGGTGAGCAGGTTGATGCCGCCGCCGAGGCCGGCGGCGCACGTGGCGTGGGAGAAGGCGGGCATGGGGGACGTGGACGACGCACGCGGCGTCTCGGAGGTTGTCATGGCGCAGACGGCCGGCGAGGGGGCGGCGGCGACGGAGGCCGGCGAGTCGTCCATGCTGACGATCGGGTCGAGCATCTGCGGGAGCAACCAGGTCCAGACGCCCGGCGCCGCGCGCGCCCGCGTCGTCTCGGACACCGCCTGCGACAGCGCGCTGCTGCCGCCGGGGAATGGGAAGGCCGGCACCGCCAGGGCCCGCCACGACGCGACGACGGTGACCTCGTCGTCGATGCGGTCCAGGCCCTGCTCCGCCAAGACCGAGCCGACCGACGCAGCCAACCGCAGCGGTGGCAAGCGGAAGCAGCGCGACCCCATGGAGTCCGGGAGCCCCAGCGAGGTACGTACGCGCACTACTCCCTCCACGCCTTCGCCATTGTAATCACACGATCAACCGATGACGAAATGCAGGACGCGGAGTTCGAGTCCGCCGCCGTGACGTGCGAACCGGCGCAGAAGCTGACGACGGCCAAACGGCGGCGCGCCGCCGAGGTGCACAACCTCTCGGAGAGGGTACGTATCAGCTTCCGTTCTTCTTGGACACGACATGATCGTTCGCACCACATATCCTCTTCTTGCTTAGATTTTTTTTCCTGACAGCCATTGCTAACTCTGTCTGAATTGAATCTGATGCAGAGGAGAAGGGACAGGATCAACGAGAAGATGAAGGCCCTGCAGGAGCTCATACCTCACTGCAACAAAGTAATCAGTCAACAAACACCACCACATAATTGCAATTTACAAGATTGCTATCATCTCGTTACTTAGCAATGGTGATCTCGTTGTTAATTGTGTCGGTTTTTCAGACGGACAAGGCGTCGATGCTGGACGAGGCGATCGAGTACCTCAAGTCGCTGCAGCTCCAACTTCAGGTCAGTTCGTACTTACATGGTGTTATGGAACGACTGTACTGCCGTACGGCTTAAGCTCCTGGGTGAATTGAATTGATCGGTGCATAAAACTTACAATTTGTGGTGTCTTACGCATTGAAAGTGTCCAAGAACGAGAATTTGATGTGAGATATGTATGCATCTGATGGTGCAGCAGATGATGTGGATGGGTGGGGGCATGGCGCCGGCGCCGGTGATGTTCCCTGCGGCCGTGCACCAGTACATGCAGCGGATGGGCGTCGGGATGGGGCCGCCCCACATGGCCTCTATGACCAGGATGCCGCCGTTCATGGCCCCGCCAGCGGCCGTGCAGAGCTCTCCGGTGAGCCACATGCCGGCGGCGATCAGCATGGCCGACCCCTACGCCCGCTGCCTCGCCGTCGAACACCTGCAGCCGCCGTCTCCCATGGTAGTACTACTACACAGTTGTAGCTACGTTTCTGCAGCGATTCGTTCATGCATGTTTCTGCCGTTTACTGAGAGATTTCAGCAGCATTATCTGCAGGGGATGAGCTTCTACCAGCTCGGGGCGGCGAAGAATCTGCAGCAGAACCCGGTGCCGCCGGTCGTGCCCGGCGGCGACTGCACGGACGCTGCCTCCTGACAACATTCTGCACAAAAAATACGGTAAGTGCTCAGTACACAGTACTCGGCCGTGTCATGAAACAAAAATATACTCTGTTATTAGAACTACCATATAGGATGCGCTTTCAGCAAGCTCATTGATTTGTGCCAAATATCTAGTGAAAAACCGGGTAAGTATTGAAAACTAGGCGTACAAGTTTCTAAATATTCCACAAAAAAATATTAGATGTAGGGGATGATGTTGGAATTTATCCTCACTACCTATGCGTCGTGGGACCCTCGATGTGGCCTGCGTGACCCATCTGCGTGATGGAACACCTCGCTTGCTCCTTGTACACAAGAAAACAATGTTTACTTTTCCTGTACGCACCTCTGCGCAACGCCTCTGCTCCGTGATGCGACTGGAGAGACGAAACCAAGACAGAAACTGAACACACTACGCGACTTGGCTTTTCCCTTACTCTTTATTTCTCTTGCTACTTCGCTTCTTACATTGCTCTGATCCGTCACAAAGACTCAGATATGCATTATATAGTCTAGTTACAAGACTAACAATCGCACTCAATGGTCGTCTCGGCTTTGTATTTGGACTCATACACGGAAACAAACTCACATATGTATACGTATACGACAAACTGACTCAGATATTACTAGTTTACGTTACGGTCTCGTATATAACTCATACGCGATATGACTCGCAAACGGAAACAAGATTAAACTCTAAAAATCACCCCCTTAATCTTATTTCTTTATCTTGGTCATCCTGATCTTCTCACGTTTTTGTACTTTCTTTTTATCCGCACTTACGTGGTCATTCCTTCCTGAGTCGACACCGCCCTACCGTTTATGCTTACTCCATCTTAAGCCTCGCATAATTCGACGCTTGCCGTGTATCGCATCTGGATTGAACTCGTCCTCTCTTGCCTACTCGCCTAGGTTTTACCATTATCTGAGCATCCCGCTCCTCTCTCTTGGACCAAACCTGCCCGTTTTCCCATGTACATCTCAGCTCAGACTACACCGCCTATAACTCCTACGTTTGTGCATTCTGTCTTCATCGTTGACTACGTTTCCTCCGTAAAACTACAGAAAAATACACCAACCTGTACTCCAATACTTTCTCTTGGAACTTGCTCACCTTTTCCAACTGCATGCATGCGGGCTACGCCGCCTTGAACTTCTACGCCAACTCTTACTGTGCCTGCAACTACGCCTGAGCAGCTACATGCTGCACCATCTGCGTCGTCTGCATGCTTATGGAACCTACTGCCGAGACCTCCTGAGACTCGTCCTTTTGTGCGCGTGAATGTGTCAAAACCTTCCGAGCGTATGCGCATCCCCTGTGCGTTCGAGCTGCGGTCCATGCACGCCCCCTAAGCGTGAGATCCGTCATACTGACCACTTGAGCCGCTTTCTGGACAAGTTGGCTTCCAAGTTTTCAAGAAAATTTTGTACAACCGATTCAGGGATTTTTTCACCGTCATCAACAGATTATTATTCTTGATATAGACACGCAAGAACTCATTTTGTAGCACCACCCTACACCCTTCTTTCATCAACGGTATGTTAGTACACAGACTCGATATAAAATAAATTTCAAACAACAGCTTCTGATCGCCATTCTTGTATTGCAACAACATCAATCATTTACCTTTTATTTGCACCGTGGAGCTGTCATCAAACTTGGTTTTGCCTGAAATCTTCTCGTCTAGCTCAATGAATATGGAGTGATCTCCCGTCATGTGATTGCATGCTTCATTGTCTAAGTACCTCTAATTAATGTGATTGTCGCTGCATTCCTCCGTGAGTAGTTAAGAAACTACGTTCTTTTCGTTCAACATCACCATACCCGGCGCCTCTTTGACACATAAGGAAAGAAGTAGTTCCGGCTCGTCATCCTCCTCGGCTCAGGTGAGGTTTACCTCATCATCTTTCTTCTTGCTTTAGCAATCTGAAGCGTAGTGCCCATACTTGTCACAGCTGAAACACTTTATGTGGCTACAGCACTAAGACGTGTAGTGCCCATATTCGTCACATTCAAAGCACTTAATATGTGACTTGTCATAAGATTTATCACCACCGCCTTGTCCAGCCTTGCCTCTACGGCCACCTTTGTCGCCTCGACCACTCTGGCCACCTCGCCAGTACCATCGCCCGCGGCAGCTTGATGAGGTATGACCGTTTCTCGAATTTCTCTTTACTAGCAACACCTGCTAGTTATGGGACTAAAACCCCTGCTCAGTATGGGAATGAAACTCTTCCAGTAACTCCTCGTGTGCCTTGAGAGAACTGGTGATCTCCTCGATTTTATTTTTCTCAAGATCAGGGGAGTATATTAGCATAGTGACAACTGGGATGTACTTCTCTGGTAGCACTCGTAGGTATTTCTTCACTGCCATAAATTCCTCAATCTTGTCGCCAAGAGAGTTAATTTGATTGTACAGTGAAGTCAGCTTGCTGGTGAACTCGTCCACCGACTGTGTCTCTCCCATTTGGAGATTCTCAAATTCATTTCGTAAATTTTGAAGCTGCAAACCCTTCATGCGATCAACTCTCTCGTGCATCTTCTAAAGCATCTCCCACGCTTCTCGTGCTGTCTCCTTCCCGGTGAGCTGATGCATTATTGAGTCTGGTACCGCTTGGTAGATGATAGTCAAAGCTGCCTAAGCCACCTTATCGTCCACCTCCTTGTCCTTCCCCTTCGGATCGATTGTACCTCAGACTCTCTAGACGTGCATGTTCGCTTTCATTCATTGCCTACACCGGGTAATTATCGATCGTCAGGAGAGGGTACTGGAGATAGATCAGCCCACCTTGGGCACTCGAAGTCAATGCTTCTCGCATGTTCTTTATGCACCACCAAGATCAACATGCTCTGATACCACTTGTTAGAATTTATACCACTTGTTGGAATTTATTTGCACTGCCTATGTGTTGTGGGACCCTCGATGTGGCCCGTGTGACCCATCTACATGACAAAACACCTTACTTTCTCCCTATATACGAGAAAACAATGCTTACTTTTCTCGTACGCACCTTTGTGTAGTGCCTCTGCTTCGTGATGCGACTGGAGAGACGAAACCAAGACAGAAACTTAACACACTACTGACTTGGTTTTTCCCTTACTCTTTATTTCATTTGCTGCTTACTTCGCTTCTTACATTGCTCTAATCCATTACAAAGACTCACTTATGCCTTATATAGTCTAGTTACAGGACTAATAATCGGACTCAACGACCATCTCAGCTTCATATTTGGACTCATACATGGAAATGAACTCATACACGTATACATATATGACAAACCAACTCAGATACTACTAGTTTACGATACGGACTCATATATAACTCGTACACGATACGACTTGCAAATGGAAACAAGATTAAACTCTAACTGATCACATTTTTATTTTCTACATCTCTGCAAAATTGTTCTTCTTTTTGAAGGAAGCTCTGCAAAATTCTTCATTTACATCACACACACACACACACACACACACACACACACACACACACACACACACACACACACACACACACACACATATATATATATATATATATATATATATATATATATATATATATATATATATATATATAAAATTCTTTCTTAGGTTAAATTGAGCCGCAAAGAGCCTATTCTCACCATGTATCTAGCAACTGTTTGAGCTGAAATAAGAGAAGATTATGTGGTCTGGTTATAGACTTGTAGTGCTGGAATCTGTCGTTTTCGGGCATTTTATGCTCGAGATTACTGTTAAGGGTATTAAAGATAGAATAGGAATTGTATTATTCCTTTCCTTATATATATTTATTTTCTTATCTGCATATGGCATATTTTCCTGTAATATCCCTTGTACTCCCTATATATATTGCCCATTGGACCTCTTGAATATATACATAATATTTATAACATGGTGTCAAAGCAAAGGTTAGGGTTAGGATTTACTATAGCTGCCACCTAACCTTCGGTCTTCTTCTTCCGCAGTCGCTGCCCTCGGAAGGATCAATCTCCGCTCCCGGGGGCGGCCACCTCCTACCATGCCACCGCCAAGCGTCGAGAAGCTACTCGGCCATCCACAACTACCGCGTGCTTGCTGACCGCCCAAGCTGGATCAGTGTAGCCTATACCGGATCCCGCCGTCACCACTCCACCCCAGCCCGGATCTGATCGATCATGAGGTCAGTTGGCTCTCTCGGTCACCTGGGCCTGGATCTGACAACCCCGACGCCACCTCAGCCACCTCCCACTTCAGATCTGTGTCAGGCCACCGCCGCCACGTCGTCACTAGATCTAGCCTCCCCGAGTCTACGCGCCCTCCTGCTGCCATCGCCAGGGCACCATGCGAATCCACAGCTCAGATCTGGCCTTCTTTGGGCCAGATATGATAGTCTCCGCCGCCTAAGGCCATTGCGCCGATGCCTGAGGCCGTCATGCTGTCGCTTGCGCCATGCCACTCCGGTCTCGTCTCCCGGCCGTCATAACCGGATCTAGCCTCCCCTCCTCCCTCGACTTCGTTCTCCGCCTCGGCCTCTCCACCGACGTCCTCCTTGCCTTCTCCCTTCGCAAGAACCTGTGACTGAGGCGAGCTTAGAGAGAGGAAGAGAAGTAGAGAGAGGAGTTGGTTTTTGGTGTTGTGCTGTCTTGGGAGTTGGTTTTGGTGCTAGCGTCTTTAGGTTCTTTAAGTCATTTCCTATTTAAGTGTCAACCCCTTTTTAAATACAGTGCTATTACATATGTTTTACATTTGAGGGGATGTTAAGGGTATTAGAGATAGAATGAGAATTGTATTATTCCTTTACTTATGTCTTTCTTTTCTTATCCATATATGACATATTTTACTGTAATATTCTCTTATACTCTCTATATATATTGTTCATTAGACCTCTTAAATACACACAAAATATTCATAACAATTACTACTTTCTTGCTCACATTCAGCTACATGCATTGCATCCATCCGTGTCAAACTCACGAACTCGTCAATCATGTATCTCTTATAGATCCGTGGATAGCTCCATCACAAAGCTCTGAATTCCTTGTTCTTAAATGCAATTATTAACCATCTTTGACTTGACTTTTCACTCTCTCACTTCACCCCCTCAAAATTTGCAGAAAATTGTACCAAGCCGGAGATGAAGGGTATGATCACCAGCTGATTGGTGTTCGATGAAACGTATACATATGTAGTTCAGATGCAGTTGAGTTGGGAGACTCGATCGTGATCGCTACCTATTTACTTGGGGAAATTTGATGCTTGTTCGATCCCTTTGCTGATGTTTTCGTTTGGTAGGACAGTGTAGTTTGATTCGCGATTGAGGCTTGACAAGTCGTGAATTCTTTTTCTCTATGTATGTAGAATTATTTCTTCTTTTTTGGAAGGCATTTTGGTTATGTATCAATTGTTGATGTACCGGTTCATGATTTATGTCAACCAAAACAATCGTGTTATGTTCCACCATTGATCAATCCTGCTATATTCACTCTGCGACTGACAAATATTTTTTTTTTCGTTTTCGCAAATGATCGAGTGATGAGGAATGGATCGCCTCGATTTATTGAAATGCTTCTGAGCTCTCCCAAAAACTAAATCACTAAAATCTTAATTCTTAAAGCGTCATTGTTAGCTGCGGAGTAGTGGGTGCTCCATACATACTTCAGAAGTTGCTAGTAAAGGTTAAATTGTGAACTTTGCAGGCATACAGGGGCTTAAAATCTGCCTTCACCCAAACAGTTTTTGTTTTTATTATTTCTAGGAAAACAATTCATCTGTCCTAGAAGCCCAATGAATCAGTTCAAAGGTGTACATGAGCTACTGCTAAAGGGGCTGGTAATTGATGTCATATCATGTCATTTCCAATTTCGAAGAAGAGGAGCCTTGCCAATCATTCCTGTGGTTTCATCATCCATGAATGCTGCCATGTCTGTAGGTACTGCTTGGATAGTACAGCCAGTATAGTAGTACAACCTTGTCCTGAGATCTTGAACTTCGCCTCAGGTGTATGGGGGCGCTCCTGTCTGCTGGTGACCAGAGTTGAGCTCAGTACTTCGCCAGTATGCAGGGAGACGCCTGTCTGATCCTGTTTGGCTTATTGCCTGTGAATACTTTTAGCATTTAGCGCGTACAATGTATGTATAGTTCAGTTCCCTGTGTTGGACCGACGCATGGTTCTATTTCTGACCAGTGTCTAGCAGTGTAATGTCAGTTAACATGTCTTGTCAAACTCACCTTGAAATTTGATGATTTGTCACTCAAAAAGTTTGGTCTAAAGGATTTGTCCCTCAAAAAGATTGCTATTAATCATTTGCCACTCAATTCGTTGGGCCACTTATAAAATGCTATTCTCATCTTCTCTCTCTCTCTCTCTCTCTCGTTTTCTTGTTTTTCAGCACTTCTCCCCACATGAAGTGACAATTTTACACCTCCTTGGCTACATACGAGCACTGGAGAACCTAACATTTACATTCACTGGGGTCCCATGTAACTACAGATATTGAAGTAGATTCACCACGCTATAAATTTATAACATTCTGAGCTACAGATTTAAAAGAGAGGAGGAGTAATTTCGATTCACAAGAAAAAAATATGTAAAGAAAGAATGGGCTGTTTTGGTCTGCAAATGACTATAATCAATATTCTCATATGAATGAACGTTTTCAAAAGCTGTGCCACACGAATTGATTGGCAAGAGATCAATTGCAACATTTTTGCGTGTCATATTCTTGAGACCAAACCTTTTGAGTGGCAAATCGTCAAATTCCTCATCTCTTAATTCTTAAGCCAAGTAAACCGGTGTGGTGTAATAGCCCTGGAAAAGGCTTTTTTAAAAAAAAATTGCCCCTGAAAATATAAAATTGCTCAGATTCTAAAGCATATCAAGATTTCAAGGGTCGATCATCAGTAACCATGGATGCTTCAGATTCTACCACTGTCTTTTGACGACGACGCGTAAAAAACACATTCTTCAGAGCGTAAAAGCACTTCAAACAGTACATGAGTTATTGTTCTGGCAGATTGCAGGTGGAGGGGGATCTTGATATTCCCTTGTGGAACTGGCAACTTCTTGAGTTGCTTTGCATTGCTTTGCCAATTGCCATGCTTTTTAATACATAACATAGCCTTATCTGTCTATCCTCAATCCTCACTTGTAGGTTGAGGATAGACAGACAGAGAGGCCCTCTTCCTTTCTCTTTAAGACTGATACTTTGGAAGTGTGCTTGTGATCACTATCACCTACAGTTCCCCCACCCCAATCTAATCTGAACTGACGCATAGCTTTTGCAGATTTGGTCTTAATTTGATCCTGTTCACCTAGATCTGGTGAGTGGTGACTGTTCATCTATCATTGCATGTTTTTTGCGGCACAACCTTGGCCTGATCTGGCACGAGCTAGCTTTTCTGCAGATTATTAGCTTCTTTTCCTCCTCATTTTTTTCTATTCCTTGACTAGTTACACAGTACCTGAAAATCATTGATCATGGTAAACGATTGTCTGACCCAACCAGCCGGTTTTTCCTTCGCCTGCTTAGCAGTAAAGCTTGATGATTTGGCCTGAACCATGGCCCAATTCGACACCGATCAATCATGTAACTAATTCCTCAGATGAACGAACAGTAGGATCTAACATACTGCATCTTGATGCGCGTTAGACGCGTAATGGTTGCTAAGAGTCCTCGTCGTAGGCCTGGCTTGTATCTAGCAGTCAGTATCTTGGGGACAGGGGAATTTGATCTTGGATTGTACTGAACGATCCATCCATCAGGAAAAGCAGGGAGGAAAGGAAAGGATGCATGCATCTCCCAAAGTGCAGGATCGCATCTTCCGGGCATTTGGTGAGGCCAAGGACCACACCATCTTTTACACTGAGCTGCTATACATCATCATTGGCTTCTTCTGTCTTACTGATCATCCCTGCATTTCTTGCTCGTCATTTGAACTATTCTCTTCTCACCGACTGAAGAACTGGCCTTTGATGTCTATTGAGACTTTCTGGATATATGAATGCACGTATGTACGCATGCATCAGAGGATATTATGAACAGTAGAGTAGACTTTTTGTGCAACTAAGATTGCACTCTATCTATGTTGTTATGATAAGGAGTGGGTCAACAGAAAGAGATGCGGCAGTGACAGCAACTGGTCAGTGACAAAAACAAGAGTGATGAACTGAAAGCGTATTACGAGGCTAGCTATTCTGGACCAGAATCCGTGCCAAGACTAGATAAATCATGGAGAAAAGAAAACAAGAACCTCCAGGTCCACTGTACCATCAGATTTGTAGATCCAAGCAGAACTGGATTCGGCATGTCAGCCTCTGTTTTACAAAAAAGAAAAGGAGAGAAGAAGAAGAAGAAGGTGAAAGGAACAGAAAAACAGAGGGAAAAGAAAAGAAAACAAGTCTGTGAGGGCTGGGCCGGCTGCACTGAGTGCCGTGTTGTGGGCTCGTGACATGAGAGGTTGACGCATCTGAAGCCCATGGGCCTCGTTTGGAACTGGTTCGCGGATGAACAAGCGCGGCGAGACCTCGGCTCTCGTGGCTGCCGAATCAAGATCTCCATCTCTCTCTCTCTCTCTCCTTCGTCTCGTGTCTGCTGTGCTGCGCTCCGTGCTGCTGCATCCATGGCCTATACTGAAGTTGAGCATCTCCACGTGTGATCCAGGAAGCACTGCCTGTATAGCTCTAGCTCAAGCTTTTCTACGACTCACGGGCTCCTGAAGTTCCTGTGTTCCAAACAGATCCTATATTCAAATTTTTTTAAAAAAGTAATTGAAATGATAGAAATACCAAATGAAAAGAATGTCTATGCCTATCTAGTATCTGAGCTCGAGGGAATAATCCTATCCTAACTAAGCCTTGAATCTCTTCCCACTCATGCTTCAATTGACTAAAAACAATTGGTGATACATGTGCTACCAGCTTTTTGTTTCAAGAAGAAAAAAAACCCTGCATATCTGGAAAAGGTGATTATGTAATCATCCAGCTTATCCAAAACCTCTCTCTAATGATTGCCTGTCCAAACAATAATGGCCAAGACGACCACTGACTTGTTTTTTTTTGCTCGCTACGCATTGCAGACGAGTGGGGCTCCTGTTCATGAGCTGGGCAATAACAGCGAGGGCCCCTGCCAGGTGGGCCCGGCCTAGCACGTTGGAGCCCAGCCCGCCCTCAGCGGCCAGATCCATCCACATTCACCTGTCAGTAGAAACAGCGAGCCCTTACTGTTGCCATCCATGGACGCCACGATGGCTCCGTTGAAATTTTCAGTTGCCCGTGCAAAGTGTATCTATCGGAGCTAGCAGACATCCTGAACCTGAAGAAGCTAGCTGAATGCAGCAATGGCGATGGTCTTTACAGCTTGCAGCAATGGCGATGGCCAGGTTACAACAGTCTCGTTCTTTTCGATTTATAGCTTATACTATAGTAACTAACTTTTAAACAAAGTGTCTTTTTCAATACAGGATCTACAAGTCGATTAGAGTAAACACCGTACCGACTTCAGCATCATCAGTTAGCTAGTTGACAAGACGAGCAGAGGCAATCGACGGTCGGAGCTGAAGGAGAGACCTAACTAATGAAGAGGTGTGTATACTCTCCCTGATAAATGCTACAGTACGTACAAGTACAGCAGGGGGAAATAAAGAGCCCAAGGCAGTACACGATCTCGATTCCCTTGCACATTGTCGTAGCGTTGAATTATTGATCTCATCTTCTACCGTGCGGATCGATGATCATCACTTCAACAACAAAATTAGTAACTTTTGTTTGCTATCCCATCATCCGATGGATCGATGATCATCTCCAGCAGCACCAAAAAGCACACGAAAAGAACATGGAAAAAAAATTGAAAGAATAACAAAAAAAAAAATTTAGCCAATTGGCAGCCGAGGGAGACTGTTGCCAGATCGACACCACAGTAGCTAACTACATGCATGCATGTCTGACCGGCCGGGCATGTGGCCGTGCTCAGGCTCTGAACTCGCGACTACAAGATTTTTTTTTTTTTTAATCTTCTTCTTTCTCTCGCCATTGCTGTGTAACAGTGTGAGCTGATGCACTGGCTGCAGTGGAGTCGGCAACGAACAGCTTTAATCAAATCGGCGGGAGGCCCAACCCACGCACGCACATGCGCAACCACAGGAACCAGCGAGGAGGGTGGTGCCTTCTGCCTTGTTGGTCAATGAGCATTTGGACCACTACCACAGCTGCAGATCAGGCAGCCATGGGTGGCCACCGCACCACCACTAATCTCCACGTCCATCTCCTCTCCGGCCATGCCTGTCGACCGGGACCGTCGTCGCCGATCCACCGTATCCAGCAGATCTAGGTTTTGTTTCAAACAGTTTTTGTTTTTTGGTCTTTAGAGGCCGGTTTTTGAATAGAGTAACTTTTCAATATGGTTTCTATAAACTGTTTGTATGAGTCACTGTAGAAACTGTTTTGAACGAAGTGGTTTCTTAATACGAGTATACCTTGCTCACTCAATCTCTTTGGTAACCAGATACAAAAGGTTTTATTCATCATATACTCTCATCTTAGATTGAAATTCAGGATTTACCCTCCTGGCCTACATGTCAGTGACTTATGACGACCCCACATGTCATTGAGTAGGGAAGGTAAATCCTGAAATTGTAAAATATGAGGAGGGTATATGATGAAGAGCCTCGATACAAAATGTCAAAAACCATAGTACCTTTGAATAGGACCCTAACCACATACAATCACCACGGAAGAGACGATACATGTGTGTACGCTACGACTGTTTGGTTAGCGATACGAGCTTATCCTACAACACGTGAAAGTCGCCTAGCAATGTTTCGCACGGCGCCCATTTTTAGTTTTTCTGATCTTACGGCTCGGTTTTTTTTCCTCGCTTGCACGGACGGTAGAGGATACGAATCCGACAGTGGGATGTGTTGGTACAAATGTTGCGTTCCATGGAGGTAACACGAACGATCTGACACTTGTGCTACCTAGCTTCCTCG
This sequence comes from Melocanna baccifera, assembly GCA_036346265.1. NCBI lineage: Eukaryota > Viridiplantae > Streptophyta > Magnoliopsida > Poales > Poaceae > Melocanna > Melocanna baccifera. Next base: position 952,723 of record CM070709.1, on the reverse strand, counting down.
TACTTGTGTGACTCGGCCAAAGCCTTTCCAACTCCCAACTTTTCTCGGCACAAACACGACACGATGGGCTCCGAATTCCGATGCAGCCTCATCGGTTCATCGGATCAGAGCATCCCATGCATGCATTGCTTACTAGCAAATAAATAAATAAATAAATAAATTACTCGCAGAATCACTCGATCACTCACCTGTATTTACATGCAAAATTAAATTGTCCGCAAGAAATATTAATAGCACAAGGTGATTACTAGGAGTACTAGAGAGCTAGCTTAATTCTTACCCTAATTAAGCATCACCCAAACACAAGGATTAAAAAGAGAGAGAGAGAGAGAGCTCATCGATGTGGTTGATGCCAGGAAGGAAGTTACTGAGCTGCGGGTGCGGCAACTTCCTTCTTCGCCACCTTCCCCTTCTTGCCGCCGGCGGTGGAGGAGGAGGAGGACGGGGAGAAGAGGCGGTCCATGCCGAAGACGGAGACGGACTTGCGGGACCCGCGGAGGGAGCAGACGGGCACGTTCAGCACGGGAGCCACGCGCACGTGCGCCGAGTAGGACCGCTCGATGCTGCCGCCGGCGCCGGCCCGGTGGCGCCGGCCGCCCGCGAGGCTGCTCGGGCTGCTGGAGCTGCGACCGAGCCCGTTGAACACCACCTTGCCGGCGGCGTTCAGGCGTGGGCTGTCCGCGGCGACGGCGGCCGGAGGGGGCGGCGGCGGGGGTGGGGGCGCCGCCGCCTGCGCGGGCGAGAGTCGGATCTTGGGAGGCAGCTGCTGGGATGGAGGTGGCGGCGTTGGGGTCGGAGTGGGAGCTGGCGCCGGTGCTGGCTTCTCGGGCTTGTCCGTCTCGTCGGAGCCGGACTCACGGAGGAGGGGGAGGCTGAGGGACGTCTCTGGCTCCGGCGGCTTGGGCCCCCGGCGGAGGAGCCGGCGGAGCTGCTTGGGCTCCGACGTCGCCGACGCCGACACCGACGCCTGCTGCTTCCGCAAACTAAGGAGATCCCGCCACCTCCTAACCGGAATCTTGGGCTCCTCGGCAGCAGCATCCGCCTGTGCCACAACCCTCGTCGGCACCTCCGCCCGTGGAGTCTCCGGCTGAGCCGCAGGCGCCGGCGCCGGCGGAGGCAGCGTCGCGACCCCCGCCCCCTCCGTCGAAGAGCCCTCGGGCGGCGCGGGGAGGCGGAGCGGGACGAGCTTCCCCCCGGAGAAGAGCTCATCGGCCGGGAGCATGGACACCGCGGAGAACCCGCCGAGCAGGAACTCGAAGTCGGCGCTGGGCTTCCCGCCCGCCGCCGCCTCCCTCCCCCCTGCGCCGCCGGCGTCGTCCAGGCTGAACGACACCCGCGGGCTGAGCCACTGCATCGCCGCCGCCGGGGCAGGCGGCGGCGGCGGCGGCGGAGGCGGGGGGCGCGACGCCGCTGCGGAAGCCATCGGAGCTTGGAGGGCGGATGCGGAAACGAACAAAATAGAGGAGAGAGAAAGAGACGGCGACTGCAGCTAAGAGAGAGAGAGAGAGAGGTGAACGTGCTATATGTGGCTGGTTAGCTGTGCGCGTGTGGCGATGTGTGTTCGAGGAGGTGCCCCCTGGTTTGTTCTGCGTTCATTGGGGGTGATCGGAATAGCGATGGTTTTTGGTGTTTGGCTGAAAAAACACTGTAGCTGATTGAAAAAACATTGTAGCTGAGTTAGTGGATAGTATAGTGAATAGTGAAAAAAAGCTGAAGCTAGAAGCTGAAGCCGAAACGATCAAGGCCTGAGTTGTGTGGAGGCCTTGGGTTGGATGTTGATTGTTGAATCGGATCATGTGTGATTACGGGTCGGTTTGTTAGGCGTGTCTTTTTAGTATTTTAGTTGTTTGTAAGAGATAATTTAAATAGTAAAATAGTTATATATAATTTTGATCAGTATAATTGAACATAGTACAGTGTCCACTACAATCAACTTATAGATTCTGTCTTGAAAAAAAATAGCATCGTAGTTCTAATAAATTTGTGAGGTTGTACTACGTTACTTCTAAAAGTTATATTTTATTTTTTTTGGTCCTCTAAACTTGTTTCTGTTTGCATCGTTGATCGTTTTCTCCGTTTGCTAATAGAAATGGCTGAGCTGACCTACATGTTGGCTGCTTAGGTGGATACCACGGCTTCTAAGTAGTGAGAAACTTATCGCGGCATAACAACATCAACTAGAATCTGGTACCTACATTGCCATTTTGTCAGAAATCATCACATATCAGAAGCTATAAGCAAATATGCGAAGAATCTTGAATGTCTAAAAAGATGAGAGTACAACAAACGAAGGATGTATTCACGAGCTAGACAACCACAGCATAACCTTCCAAAGAAATCGAACAGCATCAGGTTCTACGTAGTGAGAAACTTAACATAGCATAACGACATCAACTGGCATCTGGTACATACATGGTCTAGTTAACATGGAAGCTTGGAGTAACAAAGTGCCATGCTATTTGTTTTCGTACCAACCTAAGTTACATTTCAATAATAGGTATCAGTGAAATGTAACGAGGTCATGAACACTCACACCAACTATAAATTATGTAAAGATGGACTAGTTCCGGGTGATATAGATAGCGTTCGGAATAGCGATGGTTTATGATTTTTTTTACTATAGCTGGTGATTTTTTTACTGTAGCTGAGTTGGCTTATTTGACATAATTAAATTTTAAAAAAATAAAAATAGAAAAGATATATTAACTCATCATAAACAATACAAAGTAATACGAAAAAACACAAAAAACCAAAAAACAAAAAATAAAAAAACAAAAAATTGAAACAGTGAAAAAAAAAGGGGCCAAAAGCAATCGTCGAACGCGGCTAGAACTATGAAGCTGAGCGGGGCCGTACCCTATCATCAAGAAAAAAATACGGTGCATGTACAAGACCCAGGTGATCTAAGACTAGCAGCAAGAAACAAATTAGTACAGATACCAAATCTAGATGATTTTGAACTAACAACAAGCAAAACAGTCAGCACAGGAACACGATGTAGATGATCCCGAACTAACAGCGAGCACAAGACTAGCGGAGGTACAAGATCTAGATGGCTCTGAACTAACGACAAGAAAACATGGATCTATGTCTTTTTAACACAAACAGCAGGCAAAAAAAAAATCAAAAAAGGACCAGATCTATTGATCGAGCACTCACTAAAATCAAGTTAAAATCGCACTGGTCTTTTCAGCATGATTTAATTAGCATAATGTTAGAGGTTTTTCAGTGTTAAATGTGGTGGATTGAGTAGAAATGCGTAATGTATTGATATTTTCTATGACCTGTCCTGCGAGTTTGTAAAAGGATGTTAATGTAAGATTAGCAATAGAATAACTTAAGGGTCAGCCGACGCATGACGACTGAGCGAGTGAATGATAAATTTGCCTTATTATAATTTTTTATCACAGAAAAATGTGTTTGCATTTTCTTTTATGTGATGGTGTGATTTCTTATTCATTTTTAACTGGGTTTTATGTATAGCTGAATATTACGCCATTGCTACTTCAGATGTGCAACTCGTGTCAGCTCGCAAAAAAAAAAAGTTTTGAATGTGCAACGAAAACTCAAGACAAAGCTGGCAAAGTTGTTTCACACGACAACTATAAATCTACTTCAAATAATTTCCCTTTTGCCATGGCCAAGCTGTTCTTGGTTTCCTTCATCACCACAGATGCTTCACTTTCTACGATATTCCAATCTCACCTTAAAGACACATCCAAAACAAGAAGCCGTTTTTATACCCTTCTTGCTTTGTATTTAGATGACACAACATCCCTTGGTTGAGGCCCCGTTCTGACTTCTGCTTTTATTTCACTATTTCTTAAATTTATTTTTTTCTGTTTTTTTATTTTTAGGTTTTTTTTCCTTTTATCTTTTTTTCTATTTATTTGTATTGTTCGTGATGGATTAATATGTTTTTTTCTTCTATTTTTAATTTTTAAATTTAATTACGTTAAATAACCCATCTTAGTTACAGTAAAAAATAAATCAGTTACAGTAAAATACCATAGACCAAAAGATGGCACTTCCTTTTGCTCCCAACCTACTCTTTTTTCTGCCATCATCTAGCATGTATGCAAATGCTCCCATTAGAATATCACCAAACATAATCCAAAACCAAAGATCAAACAAAAAGGTCCAGCTAGCCAAAAAGAATGGCTAAAAAAAAGCCAAAAAGAAGAGGAAAACGTCAAGCTCAAAAGAGACCAAAAGAGGTAGTTACGACTTTTTTTTTCCTGAAAAAAATTGTTGATGAGATCTGACGGTGATGTGATGTTTTGTTTCAGCACTCTTTTTTTTATCTCCTCCTACAACAGCTAGTGATAACGGTACACACGTCAGCAGCTTTCCATTGTTTCACATCAGGGGCCCCACCCGTCAGTGTCCGTTTAGAGCACACCGCAGGCCACACAGCACCCAGTCTTCTGACGTTGACCGGACCCGCGAGCCCACGAGTCCCATCCCCGCGGGCACGTGATGCGCATCCTGGCCGTTGGTGAGCCGATGCCTCCCGCATCGGACAGACGATATGTGGACACGTGCTCGAGGGGCGACACCGTCTGCGACGCACTGGGGTCGCTGGTCGCTAGGGCGTGGACCCGGTGCAGTGGACCGGGACGGGGGGCAGGGGGAGGTGCCGCGGGCCCACGGCCTGACGCGCCGACGTGGCATCGGTTCCGTACTTCCGCGACTGATGTGTTCGGGAGTTAGCGATCGGCGACGACATGGCATGTCTCCCAGATCTGGTAGGAAAAATACTCCTACTCCTACTCCTACAAAGTAGGAGCCAGGGCGTGCCTAGTCCATACGTATCAAGGGTACGTATACTCCTACAAAATACGTATCAAGGGTACGTATAGACAATGACATGTCCAACCTATTTACTAGTTTTGGAAAGTAACTGTACGAGCAGCATTGTCACCGATAAGCAATTGATAAAACACATCTGTCCTTTACAACTCTTTGTTTATTTGTTTGTTTTTTATGTACTCTGTAGGCTGTAGCTAGCATCTGTGGAGCATTAAGGCAGACAGATTAGTCTGTCTTTGAACGAACGGATTGAGTTAGCAGCAGCAAACCCTATTTTATAACTATATATATATATGTATGTATATGTATTACATTTGTTTGTATTTCATGCACTTTATTATTTATATTATTCACTATGTACTCATGCTATAAAATAAATAGAGTGAAGGAGGTGGAAAAATATGTACGAATAAAAAATATTAATAAACTTTTATTTGTTATGTAATTTTAATGTATAGTATATTGCTAAAAACCATAAAGTTGTAATGCTAGATAGCATTTTATCTATGGATATTGATACTTTAAAATATGCGAAAAGGGTTAAATATAAAAAAAGTTACATACAAATGTAGCATACAAAAATTTGTTTTGAATTGAATGATGCATAGTCTTAAATGGTCCAAAATATATGTTCACACTAAAAGATTGTTTAGTATATATATAAATGAGGGTTCTAATTCGTCTTAATGGCTAGCACAATGATATGACCACTTGGGAGCGCTCATTTTAGCGATGGTTTCTGGTTTTTGGCTGAAATTTCATTGTAGGTGGTTTTTTATTGTAGCTGATTTGGCTTTTTGGGCATAATTAATTTTAAAAAAATATAAAAAAATAGAAAAAACATATTAACCCATTAGGGACAATACAAAGGAACACAGGAAAAAAATAGAAAAAAGCCTAAAATATCTAAAAAAATTCAGAAAAAACCGAAATACTGAATAGTGAAAAAAAGTAGAAACTAGAAATAGAAGCCGAAAAAAGCCGAAACGAGCGGGGCCTAAACAAGCAGTTCCTGTTATGTAGTCGTTTAGCCTTTATGAGATTTGTTCTATTTTAGCTATTACGTGATGTGTTCTGGAGCTATATGGTCTCTTGAGCCAGGTCCTCGCAAACAGAGATATTATTGCATCCCAAATAGCGGAACAAATGAGTGGAAATGTGAGAGGAATAGCCATCGGATAATATAACTTTAATCTAGATTTGCCAAACCGCAGATTGCTCATGCTCGACATGCGTGGAATGGAGTTCTCCTAGACCTCTACAGGTCAACCCATGGAGAGTTCGATTGTATATGAAGTCATATATTTCTGTGTGTCTATCTACATGTTCTCTTGTTTGGTCTAGTTCCTACACAAGCTTACCGGTGACTTTGATATCTGTAATACACATGGATATGAAATTTTCTAAAACTTACTATTATGTTTAGATAAAACACATCTGTCCTTTACAACTCTTTGTTTATTTGTTTGTTTTTTAGTGTACTCTGTAGGCTGTAGCTAGCATCTGTGGAGCATTACGGCAGACAGACAGATTAGTCTGTCTTCGAACGAACGGATTGAGTTAGCAGCAGCAAACCCTATTATATATGTATCCATGTTCATACCCTTCAGATTTGTCTCCAAACAGAATGAATAGCTTGGTTAATCGGCATGACCACACGGCGACTTTATGTTGGGCCATCTGGGAACAGTTAGCATGGCTTACTTCTATCCAATCCCTCTTGATGAATCTAACAGTGTAATCTCTGGTACTCCATGACGTCTTTGACACATTGCTCAGGACTTCCCAAGGGGACACATGCAGCAGCGTCGGTTGTCAGCATCTGTCTGATGATGGCTTAGGAAATATCGCGGAAGGCACGAGCTACCACTGGCAGTGATGACATCTACCTGTAGTTTGATCAGCCGGTCCGTGGTGGCCGCAATCTTGTTCCCCTGTTTTTCTGAAACTGTTTGGTCTGCAAGTCAGGGCACTCACTGATCTTAGATTTGCAGTCATGGCTTGTGCAGGTTTGTCCAATGGAATCCCTTCTTGAAGAAAATGAATGGAATGGCCATAACCAGCTTCTAACTACTGCCTCTCACGCTTGATTGCTTGTGAGAGTCTTGTTATTGTAGCCGAAGTTAATCATAGCGGATCAAGGACAATGCAACAACAAGATTGGCCGTAAGATCAAGGAGCTTGTTCTAAATTCATGCGGCCAGCCACTCGTGTAGTGTGGTTAGAGGTTACCATTTGAGTCCCATTAATTACACATTAGACACGGAGTTGATTTCGTGAGCTGTTTGCTTTTTCTCAGAGGATCATGATCTAGGCCATCTTCTTTTAGATTTTTGGTTTTTAGTTTATCAAAAAATCGAAATAAATAGGATATATTCTTGAAATGGATTGTTCAAACGGTTTCTTGAGTTCAAAACAGTGTGCTTTGTTCACTGTTGTCTTAAAAAATACAGATAAAAATAATTAATCATAGCCTAAAAAATGGAATCTTAGTTGATGGGCAAGATAAACTGCATTTTTTTTCTTCAAATTTTGGACCCAACAAGGCCCAACCAATCTGACCAAGCCTAAGCCCAAATGTATCGCCAGGTCGGCTCACCAGGTTTACCCAAAACCCAGCCCAGCCCAACCCAACCAGAGAACTCGAGCACTTTCCTCCACTCGCGATGGCGGCGTCTCCGGCGAGCGGCGGCGCGTGCTCGTGCGAGACGGCGGGGCAGACCCGCGAGTGGATGGAGGCCATCGCCGCCTTCCTCCGCCTCCACGGCCCGCTTCTCGAGGCCCATGTCGTCAACTTCGTCAAGGTCCCCTCCTCCCCTTCGAACACTCCATCATTAGCACCCGTTTGGCAATCGATTGGAGAGTCGATTTCTTAGTGCTCCATTAGGCTCTGCATGCTTCTGATTACCAAAAATCCTCCACTTTGCTGCTGGTAATGTATGTCTTCATCGCGGTGTTTGGTTTGGATTGGGTTTGAGCAGGATAGGCTGTGGGAAATGGTGGATACCGAGTGGATGGAATGCCTCCGCAGGGAGCCCGTGGAGAGCCTGCTCAAGTTCCCCTCCGGATGCCTCGCACCCTAGTAGTTTGATATGTACTACAAGTCTATCGTTTCTTCAATTTTTATCTTCGCATGCTTTTCCTGACATTTTAGATCATTGATGCCATATTTTGTGTGCTGTTCATGCACATGTTTGTAATTTTGAGTTTTGGTTAATAGTTTTGCTTTTTTTTTTTTGGAATGATACCGTTGCAAGGGAGAAACCACCATACTGGCTTTAGAGTATAGATACGAGGTCAACTTATTCGAAGTGTATAGATACGAGAATTTGTCCTCACCGCTAGGTTATTTGTTCTTCCACGGGAGCAGAAATCACCACAATTAGTATGTTTCCTGAACCTATCAGATTGAGTAGGTATTGGTCATGCTAGCAATTCTTTTTTGTGGAACAGCAATGGAAGTATATATTTGAGCAGCATTTTGAGTTAGAATACCGCATGTACAAAATCCCTGTTCATGCTTCACTTGCAGTCCCGTTGCGTAGTTTCTGTGAACACCGAACAGTCACATTCAATTCATAGGCTTGCTTTGTATTAACATTAGTTTGCATTGTTTTTTTAGATTGCTTTGCTATCATTTGGACTCGTTATTTTAATAAAAATGCCTACTTTCTGCCATCTGTTTAATCCTGACACACTTATTCTTGAATACTTGCAGCTCCTACCTAATTTCCATGTAGCATCGATTGGTGCTGTTCTTGCTCAAGGCATGAACTGAAACAAGAAGCCCGAAGTAGGTAATTAGCTTGTACTAATAAAGCTTAGTTGCTGTTATACTTAACTATGTATGCTAGTTTATTTACAAAGTTATTAATAATATCATTTGTTCTTTGCATTCTCATGTTTGGAGAACTCGATGCATAATTGAAACTAACTGGGATCGTTCATGCAATTTCTAAGAGTTGTGGAGCCATGACAGTTGTTGGTGTAGGTTCTGGCCAGGTATGTCATCTGCATGTAGAAGAAGCTGTGCAACTGCAAGTGTAACCAGGTTTCATTTGTGTAGAAATAATTAAACATTATCTGATAAATACTTGGATAGTTGGCACCCTGGTTAATTGCTTTCAATTGTGACTGTCTTCTTAAATATTAAACTTTGTATTCATGGCCAAGTTTTAGCAAGCATTTTCTGTTGAATCTGGCTAAAATGCTGTGATGTTCTGGGTTCAAGTGAAGGCCAAATGCTGTACTATATATCCATATTTGGTTTACTCGTTGTTACTTTTGGTCTTAATCAATCAGAACTCGATTGCATGATGCTCTGGGAGTCTGGGTGTAAATAAGCTGGTCTGTAATTTCAGTTAGTTAAACTTATTTGCAAATTGGAACCATACTATACAAAGTTAGATCTTCTTTTCTTGCTCTTGAAATTAGAAACATATGACACCTACCTGTGGAAGTCTGAAGCCATCTGAATTTTCCTGTACAGATCGTAGATGTCATATATTTGTTGTTAGATGGCCATGCCTTGATTTTCCTTTGCTACTTTCTGGGCATGGAAGAAATGTCCGAGTTCTACCTAATTTGTTTTTTCATGCATTTGTTTCTTGCTCAGTGTAATTGACATTATCAGGGTTATCTTGCCCAAGCTTTATCTTTCGAGTACCAACTCCCTGTTGTGGCAATAGATGCTTCATCACATCACACATCAGTTACAAATACTCGTGCAGAGAGAGTAAAGAAGCCCTATGCCGCTAAATGGTGCGATTTTCGTCAAATTTAATTAAATTTTACTATCTTTGGATTGTATTTCTGTTGCTATAAACTGCTGGCCATTATTTTTGCAGTGTGGAGAAGCAACAGCTCAAATTACCTAGAAGTGTCACTTGTCATGTTCTTTCTAGTGTCACGTTGGCTGCTGTAATGCTAGATGCATGTCAGGATGATCATGGTGAACGTCTAACAGAAACTAAGAACTGTACTGAGAGTAGTCCTCAAATTCAGAAACCAAATCATATGATTCCTCCATTACTTCTTGCTGGTCTTCATGCCTGTGGTGATTTTTCAGTTAACATGCTAAGGTTGGTTTGTCTCTGCTCAATCATGGGCGCACAGTTATTTCATGTGGTACAGTCCTTTCTTCAAACTTACAAAATGCTGCAGCTTCAATTCCCCCCCCCCCCCATTGTATTGAAAGTCCTTTAAAGCATGATTATTGTATTGTGTGGACAGGGTTTTTGTGTCCTGTGAACAAGTAGAAGCATTGGTAAGCGTTGGCTGTTGTTACAACTTGCTGTCTGATGATTGTTATGAGGACACAAACACCTGTCTTGGTTTTTCCTACGAGCAAGGCTGCTAAATTATTTAACTTGGTGCTTGGGAAAAAGCATCCGTGACCTTGCTTGCCAGGTATAATAGCAGTTCTTGATCTTCGTATTGCATGCTATTTTTTTAGACACTTTTTGGTGTTGGGACTTATATTTGACGGCGCTCAGAGCATAGACCAGACATAGTAGCTCAAGTTAGTTGGTTAATGGACTTGGAACTAAAAATGTTCCAAAGCTTATTGAAGCTCTATGTTTTCTTTTAGTGTGCTTTATATGGTCTACAATTTTGTTGTTTAACACATTATTTCCCTAAGAGACAACTTATCTTCACTTCTGCAAGTTCTTTGTTTTCATCTGTGTTATGTTAGGAGAATGTATTCAATGCTGTACATCCAGAAATATGTTTACCAGTGGTCATGATTTCTAGTCATTTCTGAAATTTACAATTGTTTACATTAGTGAAATTTCTGAAGCCAGCTAGTCCTTGCAGAGCCAATTTTTACTTGACATGATCTAAAAAAAGTGATTCTTGCAGTTGCTTTTTGTTGGTTTCTGATGCCTGTATGAAGACATGTGTGTTTTGAACATATTGCTACTTTGTAATGTACTAATTGCCAGCAAGAGAATTTTATACATTTTGTTTGTTACTATTAAGTATGCTGAAATGATATTCTGGGCTACATACTCTTTATTTAAAAGCCTTCTTTTAAGCCTTTTTTAGAGTGCAGAGAGATGGAGAAGTCTCACTGAGGACATTGGCCTACAAAATTTTGATATACATGCCTTCCGTGCTGCTTTTCAAATGGTAAATGTTTTGTTATTTCAACCTTTTCGTTTATATGCTGGATGTTCCACTTAGTCCTTTACTTTTGGTTACTCTTCATTTTATACTCATGTTCTTCAATACTGTTCAATGTCTGTACACTTAATATGTAATGAAAAGCAAACCTCTCAGCGCTTAAAGCCCAAATATAATTGTAAGTTGCTAACTTTGTAATCAAGTGATAACCTCCAAGGTGATGAGTAATTGAACAGCATTTGTTATTCATGTTTACTATCCTTACTGTTCCTTTCTATTGGATAAATATCTCAGAGCCTCCTACCCTTGCTTAGCATCGTACTTAAGAGTTAACACCAAAATCATTTTCAAAATATTACCAAGTACCAACAATAAGAATGTATTTATTCCTTTTCTTCCATATGAATAAACTTATCTGAAAAAAAGATTTTGGAAAATAGGGGGCTTACTCATTTTGGTGGTTATCTTCCCTTGTTTAAAACTTTAAATATGATTGTAGAATGAAAGATTACAACCATAGAGACAGAATGGATCATGGAAGCTAATATATATCATTAGAACAAAAACATACTTCACCTAACTAGCGAGGGCTAGATTTCGGATTGTTTTGGAGAAAACAGGTCACTGTCACTTCCTAAGACCTGAGTTAAGGTAGAGGCTAGGTGTTTTCTGTCTTGAAGAAAATAGGTTGCTCTCACTTCCTAAGACCCAAGCTAAGGTAGAGGCTAGATTTCGTCCATTCCAACCACAAATTAAAAATGTTGATATCATGTTGTCCTGCAGTCTTGCTTTGCCGTAAGTGATTTTCCTACTCCCATTCATCCTGGTTTTGCCTTGTCAATCAAATTTCGATTTGTTATCATTTATATAACTTGGGACTAATTCTTACTCCTTTTATTTTGCTAACCAAAGAAGGATTCACAAAGCGTAGTGTTGAAGATTTGTTTGGATAAGTCTACTTAGTGCCCCAAATTAATAAGGAGTGTTGTCATACAGCGAATCACTTCTTATCCAGGAAACAAAGTGTCTCAAGCTAGACTAAGAAAGTCTCCTGGGAGAATAGTGTTGCAACAATATCACTTTAAAAATACGGGGGAGATCAGTTTGTGCATGTGGAAATACCTAGATGGTAATAATTGTTCACCATGATATTAGAGGCAGTTTACCTTTTCCAGTCTTGGAGGAGTTTCTTGACCTACGGGACGTTCTCGTCCAAGTGAGGCTCACCCCCGGTGTAGATGATCAGCATGTGTGCAAGCCTTCCTCCTCAGGCAAGTTCTCAACCAAATCAGCGTACCGTCGTTTCTTTGTGGGGGCGGTGGAGTTCGAACCTTGGAAGGAGATTTGGAGAACCTGGGCCCCTCCTCGTTGCAAAATCTTTGTGTGGTTAGCCTCTGATGAGGACATCCCTACTACTGACACATGTCTTCCTCTCCGACGTCGTCAAGTGTTCATGAAGCACTAACAGGTCCAATGACCAGAGCGAGAGCCAAGCTTTTAAATAAACAGGTGAACTTGTTCTTTAAAGAGCATAATCTGGATGAGAATTTACTACTACCTAATTCTAGTATTTTGTGCATACTTAGGTACGATTACCAGCCTATCCAATACCAGCCTTGCGACCTACGTGAAGCATGAAGCCCAAAAACAAGATCTTGCATGCATGAAGATTAATTAAGAGTTGTAATCGGCATGGCTTGACTTGGAGTTGATTTCGGATTGGGCCGAACTGACTTGGAAGCCCACCAAGCCGGCGTGGATGGGACGACTGCACAGCGCCGCCATATATAAAGATGCATGCACGGACGGAACGGGGGAGGCATGACTAGATTTTGGAGAACACTATGGCCCTGTTCTTTGCGGCTTCTAAAAGCCGCTTTTGGCTTTTGCTATAGTAACTAACTTTTAAACGGAGTATTTTTTTTAAGATGGGGTCTATAAGTTAATTGTAGTACACGTTAAAAAACTAATATATATATCATCAAAAATCGCAAGCGAGTATCTCTCTTTCCGCAATCTCTGTCGCAAACAGCCAAAAAGCCATCAGCCGCAGCCAAAAAGAACAGACCCTATACGTGACGGGAGGAGGCATGCCTTAGAGACTAGTTATTTTTGAGTAACCACTACGTGACGAGAGTTTTGGGGGAAGAACTTTGTGCATGTTCCTTGAATTTTGTTAGCTACTCAAATCCAAAAGAAATTTTGCGAGTTCTTGTAATTTGAGATCGTTCAACCTTTCTGCTGAGAATTAGGAGCACGATAGGACTTCGCTTGGTGGTCGTGGAAGTCCAGCGCGTGTGATCTTGCGAATTAAAGAACGTTCGTTCTTACATTGGCAACAGAGGATCGCTACGATTCGAGAGGCTACACGTGAGTATCCAATCCTACGTCGAGAAGATCGGGCGACCCCGTATCAGCCTCACTTAACTGCTGCTGGACCGCTGATCGTTTGGCCCGTCGTGGTCTTGTTCATCCTGAGTGTTGCCCACTGTGTGATCAAATTGATGAAAATATTCAGCACTTACTCACTTCTTACGTGTTGACAAGAAGTGTTTGGTTCTTAGTGCTTGCTCTGGTGGGATTACAGCGGTTAACTCTAGGGCCAGATGATTTGGTCTTTACCTCATGGTGGCGTCAAGTTTTGCACCAAATCCTTAAGTAGCAGCGCAAGGGTTTTAATTCTTTGGTCGTGTTGGTGGTTTGGCAGCTTTGGAAGCACAGAAATGGTTGCATTTTTGACAACGTCTCACCCAATATCGACCTTATTTTGCAAGTCATTAGAGAGGAGGCCAAATTGTGGTGTTTGACGGGAGCCAAAGGCCTTTGTACCATTTGGCCATAAGGGATGTGTGGGTGTTGGGTCGGTGGACGTTTCTTTAGTGTTGACCTTGTCCTTATGCTTTTAGCCTCACCTATTTGGTGAGGATTGTACGAGTCTTCTTAGACTCATCTATTCTTCTTAATATAATGATGCGCAGTTCTCCTGCGCGTTTGAGAAAAAAAAATTGGCTTGCTTTCTTGTGGAAAATATCCTAGGTCATGTTGTCTTTGACATTGATTTGAGAGGGCCCATGTGATTTCTGGGTATAGAAGTTGATTTGGCCTGTGAAAAGTATTTTTGTACATTCTTGATCTTCCCTAAGCTAGTTGCTCAGCGCTAACTTGCTGATGAGTGTGTGGCCCTGTTTAATACTCGCACAAGCAAATTCAGTCAGATAAGTTGCAGCCAATACAACATGGTTCTTTTATCATATATAAATTAAGAAACAGCTTCTCAATAGTCAATAGAAGCTTCAGCTGGCTTGATGGACGGGATGTTATGTTCCGGCTTATAGGCTGATTGCCACCAGCAGCTTTTGGGACATTACCAAGTAATCTTGGGAGTTTGAGCTAGAAAGCTGGCCCAGTAAATTATGAAGTGATCATAGAAACCTAGGTAGACTACGTCCCTATATGTGGACCACACAAGCTGATATATGAGCCATATATACCAAATCTTGTTCCTCATATCATATCAGTGCTAACTGCTAACCAATTAATTACATTAGCTTGTATTTCCTGTTTAGTTGACATATGCATGTCATGGATAATATGAATATGGAAGTGGATTTATGGTTTGATGAATATTTTGATTTTAGTATTAATATCTTCTTGGAATTGATTCTTGTTCTTGAAAGAAGAGATTGACCATTTAGTTTCTACCCCAATAAAATTCTAGAAGTTTATCACAGCTCGGCCTTTTGGGTTTCAGATTTATAAACCAGCGTTGGTTTTTTGGTTCATTCAATGCTTTAGACTCACCTAACTATTTGTTTTTTTTTGCAGGTACTTGAGAAATATTTTCCGGAGGTGTCAAGATTGAGTCCATCAATTGGAAGGCAAGGAAAAGCTCTGCGCCGTCAGAGGCTTCGGAAAGTTATGCATTCCCATATGGCTTTGGGGAAAATTGATGATTTACCCTATTCTACTTTAAAGGAACAAAATATTACTACAGATGGTTCACTTCCCACAGAACCTACTGATCTTAAAGGGACTTTTGGATGTTGCAGCCATGAGCTTTCGACAGGTTAATATCTTCATCCATTTTGCATCGTTTACACTTTACAAATTATGGGTATTTCTCTTAGTTTATAAGTGGGTAATTGATAATACTGGCAGGTGATACTTATTCCACTTCTGGAGTTGTTTATTCAGCCATATCTGGAGATGACATGGGAACAGGTGACATCTATCTTGATCAATGTCACAAGTTCACCCTTTTCAAAGATTTCACAATATCTGGATTAGGTCTCCTTGGCTGTGGTTTTGTGGAAGATGTTGGTCTACTTGAAATATGGAAGGACGTGCAACCCTTCACTGCATATTTTATTGGAACGCCCTTTTCTATTATGCCCTCTTGTTGTAGGATAATTCCAAGAAATTAAATGCAGTACCTATTTAGCAATTATATATGTTAGTTTTTAATCAGATCGAAAATAATGTTATCCTGTCTTATATGATGCTTAGGTTTGCATTGATAAGTATGTTTGTTGAGATTATTTCAGTTGTAACATATTGCATGGTGCACTGGAAGCCCCAGTAAAGGCCCATCATGTTTATTAATTTCTCAACAATACTCAAATTGAAAATACAGAACTGTGTTTCTGGTGGGTGGGTGCGACAGGTATCAATGCAGTAGTGCAAACCACAATTTATTGGTATATTTTAATACTGGGACAGGATGAATGTAATGGAGATTAACAGTGTATCTTGTTTATGTTGCAAAATAATCTAGGGCTAACTAATATACTATGTTATGCCATGCGGTAGTGGAGATACCAGATATTTAGATTACGTTCATACATAAAATAAATGTGTATGAAAAACATGCTTGTCCATATGCCTTTGTAAACATTTTATATTCGTAAACATGTAGCAGAGTTGGGGTATGGCAGTGATCCCCGGGTTTTTAATACCAAAAGATGCACCTGTATCATAGCTGATTACTACTGCAACCGTCTTTTATTCTGCAGGAATTCATGGGTCCCTTTTGGTGCCTTCGGGCTGCTTTAGGTCCACTGGTGGAAACATATATTTTACTTGATCGTTTACTTTTTTTTCAAGAGCAAGGCAGTGCAGTTGAAGCATTGTTGTTTCCTCTATTTGATCCTACTACGTCTCCAAGGAACACGGCAGTAATTGCTTGGAAGTTGTCTGCAAATCCTTCAAAAGCGTGACATGGTAACTCTTCTCATGCCTGAATACGTAAGTTGATGGGATGGTGTGTGTTATGAATAGCGTTTGTATTCATCATGAGACCAATGTGTTAATATATATATACGTACAGGTATGTCATATATGCAGAAAACTCTATATACAACAGGTTAAATACACAGCTTATATAATACACATCTAACATTCCTCCTCAAACTTATGGTGGATCAACAACATAAAGTTTGGAAAGGTAGAAACTGTGCTGGGCTCTAGTTTGTGCCTTTGTGAAAAAGTCTACCAACTGAAACTCAGAAAACACATACTGAAGAGCAGCAACCTGGTCCTGCACCTGTGCCAACTGAAACTCCTGCTGAAAATCACGCGCTACAAGACTCGTCTTGTAGCGCTCAAGAGAACCATCAGAGCGGGTCTTAACCTTATAGACTCACTTGCACGTGATAGGGGTAATACGCGCAGGTAGAGAAACAAGATCTCACGTGTCAGTACGCTCAAGGGCAGCAATCTCCTCTGTCGTCACATGCTGCTACTCCTGATGAATAACATCATGATAGGAAGTCGGTACAGTAAGAGCAGCGACAACAAAACCAAAACGCTTATGAGGCCCAATAGACTGGCGATTGCAAAAAGTATAGCGAGGAGAGGCCGAAGAGGATGACCCATCAGAAGGAGATGGCACATCAGAAAAATTCTCAACTTGCAGACAACGAGTATAGTAGAGGATAAAAATGAACATGATCAGGAGTAACCTTGGGAGAGAGTGCCGGTGGTGAAGAAGGTGCCGACTAGAAGGAGGTACTGGAGAGACCAAAGGCTGTGGTGGAGTGGTGACTATGAGGGTAGAAGGAAAAGTCAAAAAAGAAAGTGGCTCGACAAGAGATGCTGAAGTGGAGGAAGGACGATGATATAAAGGACGAGACTCATCAAAAGTAACATCCCGAGAAATCCGCATCTGTCGGCCAATAGATCCCAATAACGATATCTCTTGTGCTCAACATTATAGTTTAGAGAAACACACTCAACATACTGAACGGTCAGCTTGGTGCGCTTACGAGGTGCAAGAAGAACATAGCACACACACATACCCAAAGAGGTAAAGACTGAAATAATTAAGAGTCTTGCCACAGAGACGCTCAACTGGGATCCCATCCTGAAGAGCTAAGGATGACTGGATGTTGATAAAAAAGTGGCAGTAGAAACAGTCTCAGCCCAGGAATATGATGGAACAGCAGAAGCAAGCATAAGAGCACGAGCTGTCTCAAGAAGATAACAATGCTTACGTTTAGCCACACCATTCTGAGCATGACCACCGGGACAAGAAAACTGACAGAGTGCTCTGCTTAGTAAGAAAACCACGAAGAACTTCCGACAAGTACTCCCCAGCGGAAGCAGCACGAAAAACACGAATAGAAGAATCAAACTGAGTACGGACCATAATAGTAAAAGTTTTGTAGATGGATAGAACCTCACTACGAGATGATATAAAGTATACCACGTAAGCCGAGAAAAATCATCAATAAAAATTATATAATATCGATGACCTTTCGAAACGAAAGGAGCTGGTCCCCATACATCAAAATGAACAAGATCAAAAGGACGCATAGACACTGACTTATTAGAAGGGTAGAGGAGTTGAAACTGTTTGCCAAGCTTACAACCCTCACAATTGAGAGAAGCATCACCAGACACAGACTTTAAAAGACCATGATGAAGTAAGAAAGATATACGTGACCTACAAAGATGTCCTAAACGATGATGCCACTGAGCAAAAATTACAGTGGACGCTGCAGCAGATACAGAGGCAGTGGTGGAGGCGACAAGACTGATAAGGACAACGGAAGGAAGATAAAGCCAGTCAAGCTCCCAGAGCCGTCGTGAGTCACGGCGGTGAGGGTCAGTACCAACCAGAATCCCCGTACGGTGATCCTGAACACAACAAGAATCAGAATCGAAAATAACACGACAACTATGATCAGTGAGGTGGTCAGCAGCAGATATGAGCTGCATAGTTAGTTTTAGAACATGAGAAACAGGAGGAACATGAAAAGATGAATTTGAACGAGTGTCGTCCTGTGACAGAGGTACTATTTGCTGTTTGAACAGTGATAGGAGCAACTAAAATACTAATGGAAGTGAGTGGTGAAATCATATATTATATGAAAGGATGCACCAGAATCAAGAATCCAAAGTGATATACCTGAGGAAAGAGAAGTAGAAGGTAGTCTCTTACCAAAAACTGAGCAGCAGAACCAGCAGAACCTGACGATGCAGAAGCAACCATGCGACCTAGTAATGTGAGAAAATGCTAAGTGTCAGAGGCACCAGAACTCCGCTGAGAGGAGGAACCTCCAGTGCCCCTCGGAGGACGAGCACCACGATGAAAATCCTTTATGTAGCAAAGCTGCTCCATATATCCATCTTTGTTGCAATTGGTGCAGTGAAGTCCCCTAACAACAACAGCTGTCACTGGTGGAGTAACCGGTGGCGCAGCAGGTGTAAAAGATGGAGAAGCCCCTAAAACCTCAAGAAACGACAATAACGATAGCAGACCCATACCACAGAGGCGAATCTCTTCAGTACGAATAGCTACAAGGGCCTCCAAAAGAGTCACACGAGGGTGGCAAGCCAGCAACTAAGCACGAGTTTGCTCAAATTCAGCCAGAGACGTATCAAGAAGTCGTAGATGCGGCGAAGTTCCAAGTGAGATTATTGACGCTGATAGCACTGATAGGTGCGGTAAACATCTGGCCTCAAAGAGTTAATCTGATGCTATACCGCAGACAGCTGATCATAAAACTCGTCCACAGTAGCATTTCCCTGCTGTAACGACTGCTCCTGACTCACAACAGCATGGTATAAGGAATCACCAGATAGCTCATAGCAGTTGCGCAGATGCGCCCACATTGCCTATGCGGAAGCCAAACCAACATCATCTGTGAGATGTACCTCTATGCTAGCAAACAGAATAGCAGAAGCACGAGCATCCTCATCAATCTATGTCTTGTAAGCAGCATACTGAGTCTGAAAAGTCTCCATGGCATCCTCAAACGTCTCAGATGTCTTTGTACGAGTGTCTTCGGAAGCACCCTTGGGAGTACAGCCTCAGCAGGTAGAGTAGGGCGAGACGGACAAGACGACACGTCGGTAAGAAACTCCGAAGACGTTGATCACACATGTGGAGGCGCATATGCTGAAACCAGTCCTGATAATTGAGCCCATCGAAGATCACCGGGCAACAAGAAACAAAAACGGTATTTGTAAAAGAAGACATTTTTTTTTCTCCTTTTTCCCTTTTTTTGGTTAGAATAAAATCGAGTCGGTCGGCTAAGACCGACTAGATTTCACCAGAGGGGGGAGACCAGGTGTCGGTGGCTAGCGGATGACGGCGACCTGTAACCGGCTTCAGTGGAGGCGGATAACGGTCGCCACCGTGCTGAGGTGGTTGGAGCAGCGCCGGGCGGTGGCTGGGAACTCGCGCGGGAGGGCAGCAAGCCTGAGGCGGCTTGACGCCGAGGCAAGCCAGGCATGGACCTCGACCGGAGCTAATGTAGCAACGGCAACGAGATCCGGGGCAGCGGTGGCCAAGGCTCGGCCGGATTCGAGCAGCGGCAGCCGGATTTGATGCAGCGACGACCGGATCCGGTGGTGAGCTAGGAGGCGCGGTCGGATCTGGAGCTGAGGCGATGGCTGCTGAAGATGAGGCAACGGCAGTCTGATTTGAAAGAGGCGGCGGTGGCGGCCGGAGATGAGGCGACGAGCACAGGCCAGCGGCAGCCCGGCGAGATCCGTCGGGGACCCACGGCTCCGGAGACGACCCAGTTGGATCTGGCGGGGTCAACGAGCAGTGGCCCAACTCCAGTTGACGAAGGAGCGACAGCAGCAGCAGAAGAACCCAAACAACGGCGAGCGGTGACAAGACAAGCATAGAACCCTATGTATGATGAAATCCTAGGTTTTGCTCTGATACTATGTTATGAATAGCACTTGTATTCATCATGAGGCCAATAGGCTAATATATATACATGTACAGGTAAGGCTGTAAAAAAAAGCTAGAGGCTCACGAGCTACTCAAGTTTGGCTCATTTTAGGCTCGATTCGAGCTCGGCTCAAGTTTTAAACAAGCCGAATTTGAGTTTGATTTTAAGCTCGCGAGCTTCACTGAGCCGAGCTCGAATAGTTCGCGAGTCTCAATTCGAGCTTAAATAGTGATATATATTAACTCTTACCGAGCTTACCCGAGCCAAACTCGAGTTCGAGCTTTTCTTATTGTTGAAAATTAGTGTATGTTTGAATTATTTTAACTATTATCGAGTTTACTCGAGAACTCGAATCTTTCTTATTTTTAAAAATAATAAATTATTTTAATTGTTATCGAGATTCAACGAGCCGAGCTCGAGCCTACTTAATCTTAGACCGAGCCGAGCTCGAGCCCAGGTTCAGGCTCGGACCCTAACTCGAGCTCGGCTCGAGTTTCTACCGAGCTTGAGCCTAGAAGGCCAAGCTCGCTTGAGCTCGGCTCGTTTACAGCCGTACGTACAGGTATGGCATATATACAGAAAACTGATTATACAATAGGGTAAATACACATCTAACAGTGTGTACTGTGTTGGTGCAGAAGTGTAAGATGGGGCAGAGCTAGTTCTTTCATTGGATATAGAGACAAATGTTATCCTTGTTGGCTGGGTATAGAAAAGAAAGCACAGCTTATGTGTAGTGGGTTCTGGGTGGACATGTAGCTCAGTAGCTGTCTTTGTGTCCACCTGCTGGCATGTGGCCTGCAGCAACATGCAGATTCGTCTTGATCTTGAAATGACTGTTAATCTAAACTCTGAAGATGTTTTTTATCTTTAAAACAATGAGAGCAAAACATTTTCTTTTCAACGGTGCTTGTCTGCTTGGCATATGTTGCCTGATTCTTAGATTTTGCAAAGAGAAAATTGCACTGTAGTTCTATGAAGTTGTAGGATTGTACCACTTTACACCATAAACTTATATTTTACTTTCTCAGTCACCTGAACTTTTAAGATTGTGTCACTTTATCTTTGAACTTGCATTTTACTTTTTTAGCCCCTTGAACTTGTAGGATTGTGCCATTTTACCCTATAAACTTGCATTTTACTTTCCCAACTCCTTGAACTTGCGTCTGTTTGCAACGTAGGTCTATTGGGCCATTTGTTAACAGAAAACGCTGAGCTGGCATAGAACATGGCTGATGCCATAGGGTCGGGCTCGATTGCGTGGACACAGTGTTGAGTTAGCACAGTGCCCTCTTCTCCCTTGTAGCCTGACAGAGCAGAATGACATCGGGTATGGCGGTGGGGAGGAGCACAACAGTGTCGCTCTATGGTGAGAGAGGCGACTGAAGGTGACAGGTTTCAACTTTAGTGCGATGGAGCACACCTTGTGATATTGATGGCCTGGCGCAAGGATGACAGGCACGACGTTGTTGTGTGCTTGGACATTAATTTATCATCTTCCTCGTTGCCGTCGACCTCACCGATGTCGTCCTCGTTGCCCCTATGAAGCCTCTTCAAACCGCTCCTTCCGCACACGGCTTCGTAGGCCCCGGGAACACGCCACACGCACGGCATCATCGGAGCCTCGCCTTGACAACCTGATGTCGCCCCACGCCTTCCATCCCCTGCTCCGCCACACTGCAAGGGAGAGAGGGTACTATGTCGACTCAACACTGTGCCCACGCGATCGAGCTCGACTCTATGACATCATCCACATGCTATGTTAGCTCAGCGTTTTCTGTTAGCAAACTGCCAATGGATCTGCGGTGAGAAAGTAAAATGTAAGTTCAGAAGAGTAAAGTGATGCAACCCTACAAGTTTAGAGGGTTGAGAAAGTAAAATACAAGCTCAAGGGGGTAAAGTGGCACAACTCTACAAGTTCAGGGAAAATATGGCAAACTTGTTCTCTAGTTTGCTTGAGACTTTTTATGTTTTGCTCAGGTAGCAATGAATTCTCACACTAGGAAATATTGCAAATCCTGATATGGGAATGTGCAAGAGATTGCCTTCGAACAGTGTGCCTTTATCCAATAAATGCTAGGTCAACTTCTAGATCGATTCCATGGCCTCCCAGTGCATGCCTGCTTGTTTCTTTGAAGTGATCATCAAACAAGTTGCTATCGAACTTTATATTTTCTGCGATGTGTGTATATGTATTTTATGCAGGACTGGCAAGTTGCCAGGAAAAAAAGTTGCTGATGCACTCTTTATCAATAGATTGTTGCTCACTGTTATTATCAGTACTACTGTAGAGTAGATTTGATCTTTGTACTGCCATGCCTGCCTGAAAAATATATCTTACAAATAACAATAGCAATAATAGTGAATTGTTCCTCAAATAAGACTTTGCCTGCTTTGCTTATCCTGATTCGTGATACAATTGGTAAACTTATGCTTGATCTCGGAGACTAATCATATGGAGAAGTCAGCTCAGCAGGATTGGCTGAGAGAGACAAATAAGCAATTATGTGTTGTAAGTTGCCTAACCACATTGACCATTTATCTACAATGCTACGTGTTGTCTCATAAAATATCGAATCCTGTTGGATCTTTCATGTGATGCTATCAACATGGGGAGGCTGGAGTAGTGAACGAGGTTGACTCGTGTAAGCTAAAGTTTATTAAGCATGTGCTACCTGTAGAAGGGTAGAGAGATTGAGGCAAAACACCACACAGTGAGGACCTTCATCTGCTGGCTGTAGTCGGTGATGGACATATCGCCTTGGACGAGCGAGTGAAACTGATTGTTGAGGAAGACCGCGCGGGACTCCTTGTTGTCGCGGAACAGCGCCTCGATCGCGACCCAAAGGTCACGTGCAGTCTCTTGATCAGTTATCGCGGAGTCGAGGATGTCGTCGGAGACGGAGCCATATAACCAGTGAGGATGGCGAGTCGGCGAGGCCCGATTAGCCTCGTCATGATGCGCGTGTCGGTGCCGCTCGATGTGGGAGAGGAGGCGAACCGCGCACATGGTCGAAAGAATTTGGACCGGCGGAATAGTTCGGCGTCTTGGTCGAGGGTGGTCGGTACATGAGACTTGACGACGACCGTGCAGTAGGGGTTGAGAACGATCGGAGGGGCGACAGGTGCTATCGCATCAGCAACTGGAGGGGCCGTGATGGGAGCGATGTCGCCGGCGGTAATGGCGTAGCGGTGGAGAAGAAGCCATCGTCGGAGTAATGGGAGACCGATCCTCTTTTTTTGGTCTCTTTTTTTTTTGACCTATAAAAAAAAAGACTCACCAACCAGGGAAACCGGATCCGATCCGGATCTGGGGGAGGAGGGGGTTGGAGCGGGCGACCGGCTCGAGGGAGCTGCTGGCGGCCGGCGACGGGTGACCGGCGGCGGCGATCGACGGCGGCGGCGAGGTGGTGGCGCCTGCGCGGAGGCGCGGCGGCCGGAGAGGAGGAGGAGGCGGCGGCGGCCGAGAGGAGGAGGCGGCGGCGCCGGAAGGAGAGGCGGCGCGGCGGCCGGGAAGGAGGCGGCGGCGGCGGCCGAGAGAGGGAGCGGCGGCGGCTTCCGGGGAAGGAGGCGGCGGCGGCGACCGGAGAGGAAGGTGGCGGCGGCGTCTGGGAGGCGGCGGCCGGAAGGGAGGTGGCGCGGGTGAGATGCTCGGGAAAAGGGGGGCAGCGGAAAAAAAGAAGGGCTCAGGTGAGATGCTCTGATACCATGTAGAAGGGTAGAGAGATTGAGGCAAAACACCACACAGCTAAAGGGCTGGGGTGGCTCGTATATATATTGGCCTGGAGTAGGCATACAAGGAAAGCATATACATGGAATGCGTATATATGGTAAACGCGTATATGGAAGGTATATACATGGAAGTATATCTAATTATTCTAATACTACCACATGGTTCCATTGGTATGTTTGTGGTTTTACGTTTGTCGTAGCTTATATCCATACTTGTGTGTGTGTGTGTGTCTAGCATGTGTGCATCTTTTAGCACTTTCGGTGCTTTGACTTTACTGTTCTCCAATTCTTGTAGTTATGCATTCTTTAATTGAATTCTTTTTTATTTCACCTGCAATAGATAAGATTTTTTAAACTCTTCTTCTGCAGGCTTGGCAACTTTAAGAATTGGCTTTGTTTAATTACTCCCCAAAAACTCTTGCTTATACAATTCTCCATGTCCATGTTGACCGGTCCTTTTATCATTCTTATTTGACCACCAATCATAGTTTGATAGTTCAGAGGAAGTGATGCAAGCAGAGGTGTTATCTGTAAAGAGAGGGATTCAAAATAATCCTTGGGCCACTGATAGATGGATAAGATCTGTATTGAACCTAACCGATTGCGTCATGGTAGCTCAAGAGAAGCAAGCTGTCATTTGGTGGATGAGAGTTTGCAATGCATTTCAACTGACCCAAGTTAGATCCTTGCATTGGCTTGCTGTCAGAATCAAGTTAAGAGGTCATTTATTTGGCTGTATTACCATTGCAATAATTGGCTGATTTTACTTATGGCAATTGAAACTTTCCTTACCTGTTTAGTATGTGATCTTGAAGGTGAGAGAGCAATGTAGTATTCCCACTTGTTTCATCCTTTTTGCGGAATTTGTCCACCAATGGGGTCAGAATGGCAGTGCCTGTACTTCCGATGACAGATTAGCGTCAAGGTGGACACTCAGAGCTGAATCCTTATCCAGATTGCCCTGCAAGCCCACAGGTCAATTCCCTCTACTTTTCACTGATGCAGCCAGCATCTGAAAGGTAATGACACACCAGCACTTGACCTAGAAGCTCACCTCTCTGTGCTTTCTGTGGTGGTCTAATTCTAGCCAGCCAATAAGCCGTGGCGAGATCTTCGGTATCGGTGTAACCTGGAAAATTCGGTGAAGGACTGTTCTCCGGCTGCGCCCCTGGCACAAGCTGATTGATTGATTTAGGTTAAAAGTGTTTGGAATTGGGGGCAGCGGCATGCGGTGTTAGGCCGTGCAGAGCCGGGGAGGGAGGGGGCGGGGGGTATGTGGATGAGCTTTCTGTTGTTGCTGTCAAGCCCATTTCCAGGTCTCTTTCACTTAGTAGAGCAGAGCATAAATTCCCCATTATTATGAGAGCTGCTCAACATAGCTGTCATTCAAGCCTTGCCAAGAACTGTTAGCAATTTCATTCTTGGATTGGATCCATCATCTGTGGAATAGCATTTCTGCATTTGTGTGCTGCAGTCTTGGCACTGCCTTTTTAGGCTTGACTTTTCCAAGGCCAGTGAAGAGGAGAACTTTTTACAAGAACCATGGCTTCACTTTGTCAGTGCCTTGGTGGCTATGATCACACTCAGTAGAGGAATCTGCTACTACTGGAAAAGCTTTTTCTTGAGGTCACATCAACTAGCCGGTCCGTAGCACTTAGCATGGGGTTCGGATGATTGTCAATTTGGACGACCTGGTCATGGAAAGGATATTTCAGCACAACTGCAGCAAGACCGAGCGTTTCTTGGTTGCACAGATCTGGACGAAGAATTTACGGTGTTCACTTGTTAGGAGAGCATCGAAGCACTTCCTAATGTTTATTTCTCTATGATGTGGACCAGGTCTATCTGCTCACTCTGGAGAGGATGCAGGCACTCTCTCTCTAGAAAAAAAAAGAGAGACGAGACTATTAGCGATGGCTCGTTGGCTGAGGTCGTTGTCGAGCAGCCCACCGGCCGGGGTTCCGTCCTTCGGGTCAGTTCGGTACATCTCACTTCACATGTGTGTGCGTTTCAGTGAAAAAGGATGTGCCTGCGTTCGGTGAGTTCCGTGAGGTACTGGATAAATCTACGACTTATCCAGCGATTCTCGCTCTAGACCTAAGTTCTAGACCTAACGTATGTTTCAATAAATATCACACACACATGTGTGTGTGGTGTGTGATATGCGTGAGTGTACGTCATTAGGGTTGGACGCGTGTGGCAGGGCAAGACGGCTTGACAGCTTTTGGTGCGACACGCAACAGATGGGCTTGGGGGTGTTGTGAGCTATAGCTGCCTGCCTGTCGACCCGCCCTTGCTCGTTAGGGCATTGCTGAGTAGCGCAGGCTCGGTAGGTGGTCTTAGGCGGGCATGCATAGGAGGGGGCCTTGGGGTCGCCAAGTTCGACAAGTGATAGGGGTCATCAGTCATGCCTTCTAAGCTCAGGGATAGGATCTTTTTTTCAAAAATAGATGTTTGAATCCTAAATTTAGAAAATAGCTACAGTAACAGATACTAAAAAAGTTCCCTTTCAACGCCCTTAGCTAGCCACACGGACACTACCGCCTTGTGTCTCGATCCTAATCCATCATATAGGCTTCAGAATCTGAGCAGCTTAGCCTATCTTCTTCTCCAGTCATTGTCAAAACTGTACTTAATTAATTTATGCGGTGGACCAAACTCCTAGGCTGCTTTTAGCACGAATTGGGGGGCAGAAATGGAACGCAAAGATAAATGGTCGTGCCAACTGCTAAGCTTAAGTCATCCTGAGAACTAGCTGATGATAGTACTACTGTTCTGTGTAATTGGGCAGAGGAGTTGTATTATTCAAACAGATGCATTGACTAGAGTTTTTATTCACCTAGCAAAAAGACTTTTTTAATATAGTTTTTATTTAAAAAATCAACATAAGTCCTCAGACTAGGTAGTTTTGCATGGCTGCATTGAAACATAAGTTTGCACTTGATAAATCCCTAATTTATCATAATGTTAGATCGCAAGTGCATCTATAGTGTTATACATGGTACTTATTCTACAAGTTTTAATTTTTGTACATCACCAGAGTTTATTATTTTTTTTTTGTAGTTTGTACTTCCTCCTAGAACAACAAAATAGCTAGGTCTAGGCCACTCTTTATAGCCACAAGATTGACCTAGAATTTTGGTTTTCCTTTCAAAAATAGTATGTCACATTTGACTTAAAGGAGCAGGCCAGCTACACCTTAGCTGACAAGTGGAGCACTCGTTTACGACATGAGTAGATTGCAATCCAGCTTTGCAGTTCCATTTTCTCCTTGTTTTTTCTTTTCTTTTTTGAGAGAATTTTTTTTTACTTGCATGCATAGTGGTGCTAGAGCTTGTGCCTGTTGCCTCTACAAGTCTCTTCTGCTCTCTTACACTGACGTGGAGGTGCTCCTCTTATTTGTGCAAAGATAATTAAGGCGAAATGGAAATAAAGGGAAAGGAAGGAAGAGAGGAGAAAAAAAAACTTGAGGTAGATCCACTACCTAAACCACCTTATAAACCCCTCTTCACAAGTTGTAACACATGACACAAGCACAAGTGTACATACTAGCTCCTGGTTTCTCTCTCCTAGACTTCTCTTGATCTCTCATCACAGCACCAGAGAGAGAGAGAGAGAGAGAGGGATGTCGATGAGCTTCTTGAGCATGGTGGAGGCGGAGCTGCCTCCGGGGTTCCGGTTCCACCCGAGGGACGACGAGCTCATCTGCGACTACCTCGTGCCCAAGGTCAGCGGCAAGGTCGGCTTCTCCGGCCGCCGCCCGGTCATGGTCGACGTCGATCTCAACAAGGTTGAGCCATGGGACCTCCCCGGTGAGCATCATCTCTCTATATGCATGTGTGATCATGAATCACACGTATGTGTATTCACATGTATTTTTGTTAAATTGCTGTTCCTTTGTCTTCTGCTTGATTGATTATGTCTAATTAATTGCCACTTGCACATCGATGCAAAGTGTAGAGAGAGAGAGAGAGAGAGAATGTGCTCCATATTCAACGATCTTGATCTTTTCTAGTCACGGTAGCTAATCGTTCACTTTTTTCCCCAACCTGCTTTCCCTCTTGATCTATTTTGTTCACGTTTTCCATGTCTAGTTGGGAACCCTCTTGTATTGCTTCAGTGTCAAGAAACAACTCAAAAGCCCCGAATGTGTTGTGCACAAAGCATACACTAAACTGCACCTTTGTTTCTCTCATTTGTATCAAGGACAATTGTGCCCTTAACTTCAAATAATATCTAGGCGAAATTCTGCATATGATCTTTTATATCCTTCTCTCTTCTTAGTATATTTTGTACTTCAAATTTGATCTACATGAATCTGGTCTCCCCTACATAGAAATCTAAATTTTTTTTGCAACTTGACAGTGTCTTTGAAGTTTAAGACGAATTACTTATAGTTGACAGTCTTTGTTGTTTAACGAAAGCAATAATTGTAGTCGGTATGGAATCGATAAACGAGGACCGATTAGATCGATCATTTCTCTCTGTGTTCTATAATTCTTTGTATATATCATATACAATTATTTTTAAACATGTGGCAATCTGGCTTATGACTGTCGGCTAAAATTACACTGTAGCGGCTATTATTTTTTTTAGTCATTCAATTAAAAGAATAAGAAAAAAACCGTTATATCGTTCCAGACAATACAAAGGAAAAAGGAAAAAAAAATAGAAAATGCAGAAAAACCAAAATTAGAAATCGATGTGTTCCAAATGTTTTGACTTAAATAAACCTAAAGCAAAAAAAAAAAGAAGCCAAAAACTGAATTCGTCAGAGCGGGGCGGATGTCACAAGTGGGCGTTTCCAAAAATGAAAAGTACATGTAGATCTATCTAAAAGCATTAAAAGTGCAACTGCTAAAGCCTTAGCAATTTCATTTTAAAATCTGGAATTAACTAGATTGCATGACCAGGTTTTTCATGTATGCTACACTTCCAAATTAACTTTTTACGACTTTGAATAGTTGTTTTTTTTATTGTGTTAAGGTCAAAATGATCTTTAGCTTCAGTATTAATATCTCCCGTTTTCAATAACACATCCTTTCCAGTTTGGTGTACTGTGTGGTTATTAATATTTCACATATCCTTCAATCAACACACGGTCTCTAGTGAAACACAATATGAACAGTTGCTCTACTCTAATTTGCTAGGAATATTAATATTTGGTCTAGGCTTTGTACTTTCAGGCATCATTTGGAACATAGTGTTCTCGCAAGAACAAGCGGAATGGGAATACAACTATGATGTGTATATTATACATATACATATATGTACGTGTGTGTGTATATATATATGTATGTACGTATGTATGTATGAGTGGAAATATAGTTTTATTTGTTATACAACTGTAGCAAGTACAGTATCTATATTTGATTAATATTCCACATCATTGTAAACAAAAACAGATGGAGAGATGTGATGAGGATCTGACTCGACTAGCTATGACCGCCCACAATGGAAAGGATAGAAATTCTATATCTTAGTATTATCTTTTGGCATTTCTCCCTTTGCAAAATGGGAGATATTCTTTTTATTCCAAACTTTATGGTCCACTTTTTAACATCTAGACTAGATCGATGATCCTTCCTTGCAACCACTTTCAGTGTGTCCAAAACAATCTTTTGTAAGGTGGGAACCCTGATTTCACAGTATTCCTTTATATTATCCTTAATTTCATTCACAACATCTACAGCAATTTAGAGATATATGTACTGTACTTCTATATCCTAGATCATGTATGGACCTTCTAGTTTGGCGTCAAAACGCCATGAGAATTTAATTTGCATGAATAACCCGTCCGCCGAGCACGAGAGTTCTTCCAGGGAAAATCTTTCTAATTGCATCCTTTCAATGGTCGTTACATGCAAGCCGAGTACTACTCATTCTATTAGAGATAAATACGATCTAACTCATTAACTATTACTGCACGTACCACGACACCTTTCGATTTACACGGGTGTTCATCAGTACCAGTATATACACGTACATACCCTCCATTACGTGAGATACTCCCTACATTCCTACATTGTGAGATACAACATATAGTGTAATTACACCTGTGTGTAGAAAAAAGACTTTATATATATATATATATATAGGAAAAATACTTTCTACACTCGGGTGTAGTTACACCCACCTCTAATATACCACCTAAACAAATTTGAAATACTCTTTTATCACTTTAGGTATACTCATATACTAAATATAAGATACTCCAATGTGAACCACATGAAAAAATTGCAAAGAAGTCCATAATTTTTAGCGTATTTTATAAATACCTTCATATACGCACATAAAAAGGAGTATGTCTAAAAAATATACATACCACTTCTGAAAAATTATTCATACCACCTAGATGACCTTAAATACTTATATACTACACGTACATACTCTCTATTATGCGAGATACTCTCTACGTTGTGAGATACGATATAGGGTGTAATTACACTGAGTGTAGAAAAGAGGCTTCTCTATATATATATATATATATATATATATATATATATATATATATATATATATATATATATATATATATATATATATATATATCTAGTGCAAAAGGGTATTTCGGTGCAAAAGTGCAAAAACTTCTCTCTGACCATCGGATTTGCATTGTACGGATTAGATCAAAGAGGGTGGAACCCCACCTCATTTAATTCATTTAATCAATCTTTCACAAAACCCCTGCATAGATTAAGTTTTATGGGGTGGGGTTCCACCTTACTTGATCCGAGTGCATGCAGTCGATCCGATGGCTCTTAGAAGTTTTTGCACTTTTACACCGAAATACCCTTTTGCACTAGATATGCTCCATATATATATATATATATATATATATATATATATATATATATATATATATATATATATATATATCTTTACTATTTAAAAGAAGGAGTTGGTGGTTGCAGTCACGTCTACCCTCCTCACTTCTTAACCATTTGATCTTTCTCCTCTCTTCTCACCACACGATCCGATTAAACCCTAAAATCCCAACATCACCCTCCACCCCCACACCTACCCCTCGCTCTTCCCCGCCGCCTCACGCCTCCTCCTCGCTCTTCCTCCCGCCGCCCC
Source organism: Melocanna baccifera (assembly GCA_036346265.1). Taxonomy (NCBI): domain Eukaryota; kingdom Viridiplantae; phylum Streptophyta; class Magnoliopsida; order Poales; family Poaceae; genus Melocanna; species Melocanna baccifera. Next base: position 921,785 of record CM070709.1, on the reverse strand, counting down.
ACGCCTCCCTCGCTCTCCTTGCAGCCGCAGCCCGCGCCTCCTCCCCCCCCCCCCGCCGCTGCTGCCCCCGCCCCTCGCTCTCCCCCGCCTCGCTCTCTCCGCCGCCCCATCCCTCTCCTCCTCCTCCGCCGCCTCTCCTCCCCTCTCCTACTTGAGTTGTCCCCTTTCTCCGGTGGTAGCACAACATCATCTCCTTCACCTCCGATCTCGCTACCATGGATCCAAACCCGACCGATGCCCAAGCCGAACCCGAACCGGAAGCCCCGAGAAGAGGCTCACCGCCTCTCTCTCCGTGGCCGACCTCCCCGACCGATGACAACATGGAGGCGACGCCGGCGCGAGGGCGGCGACAATGACGAGGAGGGCTACCTCACGGCCGCGTCCGAGGCGGGAGCGGCAGCTGCGCTGGCCGCGCTGGAAGGGCGAGATGGAGGGCTCGACAGGACAAGGACGCGACGCGGGCCCACCCAGCCAGCAGCAGCGGCGGCGCGCGCCGTCGGCGGGGCGATAGCCTCGCCTCTAGCGGCGGCATCGACAAGCCCGAACCCGAAGGCCACGCCGCTGGTGCCGAGGACTGGGCGCGTGACAAGAGGCATCTCGACGAGGTCACATATGCCATCAATTTACCACGTTTGATACGATTGTGCTTATTACTTTGCATATTTTACATGACTATGCGCGGTGTGGATTAAGCTAATCCCATCATATACTATGAATTCTTCACCCCCCAATTGGCCAATTTCACTCCTCATCGGTAATTTGGCTCAATGTGTGATACCCATAGTTACCACAACTAACATATAGTACTAACTTTTGAGACGGCGCTAATTTTATATGACCTTTTGAGTCATACTGTATCAAATCCTGCTTATCTGCTTAGATGTAACACTGATACTATGGTTAGTTCTGGATACACTTGAGGTGCCACTTGAACCTTCTAGAGGTTCATACAATGGCATACATCTTCTTTTTTATCTGTCAGTTAATTATTTATCTTTCACTTGATCCATGCAAAGATGACATATCTCTAGGAAGTTCTATATAAGGCTTGCCACTTGTGTTGCTATAGTGTCACATATCTTTTTAATTTCTTGTTCAGAGCAACCTTTTTCCATAACATGATTCTCCATATATGTAATGAATTCCGTTGCAACGCACGGGTACATGACTAGTGTGTATATATATATATATATATATATATAGACGACATCCTGAGCTTCCCTTCCCTATGTAATCCTCCCCTGTGACGGCGATGGCGACGGCGACGAGCATGCAAGCTCTCTCTCTCTCTCCATCGGAGGGGGTGATGGCGACCACAAGGAAGGAGACGCGCCACTGCGCAGCAACAGCTGCCCGGCTGAGACCGGCAATGGAAGGGGGGCCCCCCCTCCCCTCCCCTCCTAACCGCGCGGTTCTATCGAAACGTGTCGGTGTCGTCGCTGTCAAAAGACGAGAGCTCGCACAAGAAAGGGAAAGCCTCTCCAGCTAGCCACGGCTGCACGACGCTTTGCTTTCGAGACCTGAATGAATGGTAACTTAGCGGTTAATACTTCTTCGTAGGACCGTTCGTATAGACCGGCTAATTCTGGATTATGAGTAGTAATAATTTGTAGAGCGGGATACTCGTGTGCGATTTCAGCCGATATAAATACTGCTATGCTAGGCCTACTCTGGTTAATCGATGGTGTTGTTTTCTGTGATCAGCGGTGGCGTCGGTGGGCGGCAAGGAGTGGTACTACTTCTTCAGCCTGAGGGACCGGAAGTACGCGACGGGGCAGCGCACGAACCGGGCGACGGCGTCGGGCTACTGGAAGGCGACCGGGAAGGACCGAGTGGTGGCGCGGCGGGGGGCGCCGGCGGGGATGAGGAAGACGCTGGTGTTCTACCAGGGGAGGGCCCCCAAGGGGAGGAAGACGGAGTGGGTGATGCATGAGTACAGGTTGGAGGGCGCGTACCAGCAAGCCTCCAGGTCCACCTCCAAGGTAGCTCATACATGAAATTAATTTACTCCATATTAATATATCTTACAAAATATATATGCAGTGACAAGTGTTGTGGAAGCCAGTTAACTCGTGGTTTTTTTTCCACAATCTATATAAATAAAAATAACTGGTGAGATTTGAGGTATCTTATTTGTTTTGAAATCACAGGATAATCCTAAAACAATCATAGAAATTATCACATTAATAAAAAAAAGAGAGGTATCTTCACCGTTTATTCTGATGGGATCAGATTGTAATGGTGCAGATTAATCATATAGAGTTGTATAGCAAATACAATTATATTTTAATTATAGACATTAAAGTTGTATGCCAAAGATAATTCTATCGTAATATCTAGCCGCGTAATTGCGTAGATAAATTTGCTAGTTAAGTATTAATTGCATAGCGTAGGTACAAGTTGTGAGCCAAATTAATCGTATGTCATGTAGCGTGCATGCATGTATTCTATCGAACAGTTATTGTCAAGACTTTGACATACTGCACATGTGAAATGAACTTCTTGACTTGTCATTTTCATTCACTTGTTTATTTTTCAGAGACATTTTTTCATCAATTTATCAGTTGCTACTTGCGATTTGTTTTTCTCGGGCACACGGTCTTTTGCGTCACAATATATTTGCGCCCGTTCAACAAATCAAGCTGCAAATAGGTGCATATTTCATATTGATAATCTTAATCTGACCAAACAAATCGACAAATTTACCAAAAATAATAGGTAAAATTGATCCAAAAATGCATGATTATACATGAAGGCATGAATCAGGGTGGTACAGGAGGGTCTTCACGACTAGGCCAAATGATGGAATCAAGAGCCAGTACAGTTATAATAATTAATAAGATTGCATTCAGAGCTAGTAAAGTTGCACCTACCAATGAGCTAATCAATGCTTTTCTTGACCCTCCATGTGTTTTCACCAGGAAGATTGGGTCCTCTGCAGAGTCATCTGCAAGAAGAATTCAATAGGAGGAGGAGGTGCCACCTCCAAGCCAAGAAACGTCACCACAATTGGCCATGACACATCCACAGAAACCTCCTCATCACCATTGCCACCTCTCATGGACACCACCCTAGCACAACTCCACGCCACCGTGAACACCACCACCACCTTCGACGCCGCCGCCGCACTTGAGCAAGTGCCCTGCTTCTCCAGCTTCAATAATAGCATTGCCAGCAGCAACAACAACAGTGCTACTCTTGCACAGGCATGCTACCTCCCCATGGTCACAGGCAGCAATGGCATGAACTGCCTGGACCATGGCCTGCCTGACTTTGGCAGCTACTTGGACCCTGCTCTGAACTGTGACAAGATGGTGCTCAAGGCAGTGCTGAGCCAACTGAGCTCCATGGGGGGTGAGGTGGTGCCAAGCCTGCCTCCTGAGATGGCTGCTGCTTTGAGCTCTACTTGGATGAATCACTTCTAGGGAAATTTATCTATTCAGACAACATAAGCAACTAGCTAGCTAGTGGTTAATCTGCAGTGTGTACGATGATATTATATGAGATACATACTTATATCTGTGTGGTAAAATAATTAAGTGTGAGTATTACTGTATTAGTAATTTATTAGAGCACGCCACAATTTTTTCCGTCGATTTCCATAAGGCGCAAGAAATTTAGTAGTAGTGGAAACTCTGTAATGATTGATGAAGTGTATATGTTCAGAAGTAGAGGTTTGAATGATCACGAACATTTCAGATTGATGATTTTTTTGTCTATCTACCTTTATCTCTCCTCCATCGTCACACATATATATGTCATCCTGTCATTTAATCCAAATGAGGACGCTTCAAAGTGACTATAGTTTTCACCAGAAGAATAAGCAGGGAATGTAAGATATAATTAACCTGAAAGGCCATGTTAATTGTATGCATGGAGCACAGGCAACAAAAGCATCCTCAGATAGCCTCACAAACATGCTGCTCACAGTTACAAGAACAAAGAAGGCAAATCACAGATCACGTCTTCCTCCTCTCTCTCTCTCTCTGAGAACACACAACCATTGACTGCTTTGGCGTACTTGAGTTCCAACTGATTCCACAAATTAGTCTACATGCATAGCAACAGCAATGGAGCTTGTACAATAATTCAGAAGTGCACAACTTGTCCGATGCAGCGCCGGTTCAATCGTGATATTCATTCAGAAAAGTATATATGACAGTCACATCCAATCACCAAAAAAGCATACAAAATGATGAACAGTAAGGTGAAAGGCCCTGGCTTTTCACTGCACTAATATGCTGGCCAACTGCATGAGTGACCACCTTTCTACTTAATTGCACCTTTCAGAAAGAGGCCCTGATCGCTTTTGCTGTACCATATGTCATTGTCATCAGCACTAGTATGCGTAGAGCTACAAGTCTTGTACACCTCTCTTGGTCGCCTTGCAATAATGTGGAAGAGTAAAGAGCAGAAAAGAAAGAGCAAGGTGCACTTGCATCAAGGTGGCAGCTGCTAGATACTGACATATTCCAGTCCTCTCTGGCCTTATGTTTACACTTCACACACAATTTGTTATCCCAATTGTATGATTGTGCTCTAGATTTGCTTAGCTACTTGCATGCACTATTGGATTTCTTTCTCCATGTCAGTCCAACATATGAACATATCTAGGCTATGATTTTCATATGTTGTCAGGTTGATGTGTTGAACCAATGGTCATCACTTAATTCCTAGTTTAATTAAATTCTTTGTGGAGATTCGTGATAGAAACACATGGCCAACCGAGCCCCTCCATGCGTGCATGTGTTCCTTCTCTGATAAATCTACATCAAATGACCTACTTCAATTTTTTATTAATTAAGTGCATAAGTAAGGCCTGGTGCTGGATGGATCATCCCAAGAAACTCCAAACAACTTCACTGTTCATACAATAAAACAAAGCCCCATGTAGTACAACAGGTGCTAACTGTTTGGAAAGCCCAGGGCTCACCAGACATGCATCTTAAACAAAACAAAGACATCCAACTAAGCCAATGCAGCCAAATGGGGATGGCTAATAGTACTAGTTACAACCACAAAGTAGTAGAATTTAATAGTGCAACAACTTGATCTGTATAAGAACTGATCTAATTAAAACTCCACAACCAATTGAAATTATGTGCTTGTACTCTGGGCCTGCCCATTTCAGGCCAAGCAAGATGGAACAGTTCCACACCAAATTTAGCACACTGCAGGCTGTGATCCAGCTCCCACATGCGTCAGATAGTAGATTCACAGTCCTACTGCCTTAACCTGAGTGAAATCTAAGAACACAAACGGTGCATTGTTGTGCATGAGCTGTCTAGGATGAGGACTACTCATTGGCCTTCCACATTGGCGCGGAGAGAGTTGGCTGCAGCTGACAGTAAGTTCAGGGCCAGCATGAGGGCGACGCCGATGAATGATGACACGAGCGCTAGGCCTCCACGGTTGCAGAAAGAACCAAATTTGACACATATCGGATTCCATCGTGCGTGCAAGTTACCATTCTTGCCTAGCTCAGCCATCGAAGCCGCTGTGGCGGCACCAGTGGCCAATAGAGCCATGATCACCTGGGCCAGTGACAACAGAGGAAAAAATTCGTTTGTTCATGCTAATGGAGATTGGTTTAAGATTTGTCAGATATGCTACAGTATATGCCTATATAATTACAGGACCAGACGTTTCACTCAAGCAACTAGTGTTCGATAGTTGCAATAGATTCTTGATCAGATTGAGCTTTGTCTTTTCATAATAGCACCATTAGAAGGCTCCAAAATCAGTTCTCTTATCAGATTAGGTTGGACCATGTGTGTGATGGTTCAAATTGTACATGAGCACTTGGACTAGATTGCTTCTCTCTTAGGCTAGTTTGATCATTGATGCATCCTACTCTCAGAACCAGTTCAAAGTTAATAGTGACAATTAATCGATGAAATGTATTTAGTCTAACAGAATATGTTCTGAACTGAAAGGTTAACGGTGGAAAAGACGCTTCATATGTTGCTTCTCTCTGACAACTTAATCTTCTGGAGAAGCGAAGCACGAACATTTGAGATAGGAAATCAGTCAAAAACAGAAAATACCATGTCAAGCAAATGCACAACCAAACTCTGCGTCCTTCGCTGCAGAAGGCGCCTCATTGCCAGAACTACCAGGTTATACAAACTGGCAATGGCATTGGCTATGACAAAGTACCTACAAAGGCAACCAATCACCTAAACTATTTACTGTCATGCCGAAACAACGATAATTCAGCAGTAAATGACAAGCATGAAGTCTTACACGAAGGCAGGTGTGTCTTTGAACTGGGCAGTGAAAGTTTGTGTGATTGGCCTGGTGCCCACAATTGCAACCACCGCAGTGTAGGACTGCTTGTTCAACCCCATGACCACAGCTGCCACAGTTGTGGCCAGAAGCGCAGAAGCTCGCAGCACAAGTGGCTGAAGACTGATGAGCTTGTCCTTGAGCTGCAGAATTGTGCAGGTTGCAGCCTGTGCTGAGGGCTTCTTGCCACGCTCAAGATCCATCGAGTGATCAAGAAGTGTAAGTGACCACTGAGTTGGATGATTAGAATTGGACCTTTGGGGGAGCTTATATGCTGGTGATGGTGGCCATGATCCAATTCTTGGGTAATCAGATTTTGCAAGTATGGGTTACTTGCGCAATTCGTGATTGGACAACTGTTAATTTTGGGCTACTTATTTCTACTTGATGTGTACGTTCAGCTGATCAGTCAAGAAAGGTAGTATATTAGAGTTGTTTGGGACCTGTGATATGAGCAGAAAGTGAAGTGTCAAAGAAGAAAAATGTTTCAGGAATTTTGCAAGTCTACATCTCTGGTTAGGTGATGGAGGGCAAAAAAGTAAGAGAGGGAACGTAAAGTGAGAGCAAAATGTGGCACACTTAACTGGGAAAGGGAAATTGCTTGTTAGGTACAACTAACAAGGACAATTGTGATTTAGAATTACGTGCAGAGCAAGATTAACTTACATATATATATGGCTGCGTCCCAAGCAAAGACATCAATGGGGTGGTGGCGCAGTTGGCTAGCGCGTAGGTCTCATAGCTTATCATGTGAGTTATCCTGAGGTCGAGAGTTCGAGCCTCTCTCACCCCAACTTTTTTTTTACCTTAATGTCCAAAAATGCATAGCAAAGAGATTAAGTCGTCAGGTTAGTGCACCCCCTGTTCGTTTGTGGTTTGCCGATTATGCCCGTATGCAAGCTCCTGTTCTTGTATAAAGAAAAAGGAGAAGAAACAACTTTTATTTTAATCATTAGTACTTTACATATCAGAACATAATTTTCTCATTAATTGCACATAACCGTGAAGTCCCTTGACCATTACTGTACTGTAGCACGTTCGTTGTATAAATAACCATAACAACTACACGTACAATTACACATCGGAGATGTACGTATAGACTTTAAATAATTAGACATGAAGGATGCAAAGCATCTCTACATGCTCAGTATGAACTGTAAAGCTATTACCATCTACCAAATCAACTCAAATTCAGAGATACAGAACAGGAGCCATGCGCAAAGTTATCTCTTGTTATTCATTGAGAAGGCAGTAACGTCTAACAGAGCCCATATTACATACAAAAAGAATCAAGGGTAAAACAAACTACACACCCACAGTTTGTTTGTTTCGGCGTGATCGTAGAGGCGCACATTGCGCATGCCTTTATGCCATTGAAGGTTCCTTCGAGTAATCGACCACCAAACAGCAGTATAATACAAAGTATTTCCAACTCCAGATATAAAACATAAGAACAAGGCTGCACCGGTGTGCTGGAATGTTACTTTTTCCCATCAGTTGTAACCCCAACTACGACATTGCTCACCTGCGTAAATGAGAGTAGGTGATGTAAGCACGCCAATAACTTAAACTTCACCGGGCAATTCAAATACACATGCAGGCATATTGACAGAGACTGTAGCAAAACGCAGAGGAGCTTACCAATTTTCCTTTTTCATCTACTGTCATTGGATTTTCGACGACAACAGTTACATTCTGTGATTGAGCGCTTGGCTGCCAAAGACAAGGGAAAAAGATATTAGAAGGAAAAATCACCTTGGACTTTACTATGAATGCTCAAAGAACTCGTGATATGGGCATACAGCGGAATTTGATGGGACACTATATGAAGTTCCATTTGGTGCAGGCACTGTAGGTGGCAAAGGCCTCACATTATTCATCTGGGATTAAGAAAATAAGTAGTTTAGATCAGTAAGTGTCACTGAACATTTAAAGCATTTGCAGCACAAAGACCCAAAGAAGAGATTTACATACTCCAATATTTGTAATGAAATTGCAGATAGCACATTTGACAGAAGGTGCTCCAAATGGATACATTAACACTGTCTGGCACTGGCCACAGTTCACATGAGCTATACCACTCACTGCATCAGGAAACAAGGCATTACACTTTTTTATACAATCAAGACCATGGGTGTTGTTTGACTAGTAAAAATCACCAATCACCCCAACAACACACACAGAGGCACAAAACAGCCTATGTTTAACTTCAACATGTAAGAGGTTTCTGCTAATCTAACTACACCTAGGGAAGCGAATAGTTTTCTAATGCATCATAGCATCAATTTTATTTCTCTTAGACAATTATAGAATTCTGTGCCTGAGTAACGACTTTATAGAACGGACATTCCATTCATGCATGGTAACATGCCCATGAATTAAATTTACAATCTTAAGGATCTACAAAATAATTCTACAAATACATCAGCACCTGGCCTGACAAGATTGACTGTATCACAGCATGAGCATCTAACAGTCGACGCATTGCGAGTATACATCAATAAAGTTCGACAGCCACCACATATAAGCTGAGCCATCTCCATTCCTGCACAAGAAATTTACTTATTCTTTAATAAGCACATCAACTTGATGTGCTTAGCACTAAGAATCAACTACAGAGTTCACAATAGCATGAATATACAAGGCCCGGAATGGATAAAAGATCACCCAACGTCTACTTCTAATTATGTGAGCTGTTCCTTTTGATCAATGTCAATAATCAGCAATGCAAAGAACCACTAAAGCAATTGCTATGTGGTGATAAAAGACAGCAACACAATGAAGGATAAAGGCATAAAGCTCCCAAGAGCAATGAAGAGGTGTCAGACATGGCAAAGGAGAATGTACACTCCACAGAAGAGGAGAGATGATACGGTGTATCTAATGTAGATAGTATGTTGCTTCTCCCGGAACTTTCTACTGTGGCATTTGTGTCACCAACATTCAAAGCCTTGCACTTTGGTGCATGAGTTAGCAGCACTGGCTATGAGTTAGCAGCAGACAACCAGCAAAAGATTAGGCACAAAATACACGACAGAGTAGCCTGCAAAGCAGATCTTATTCAGGAGGAAGGGCATGTTCTTTTTTTTGAAAAAAAATGAAACAGAAGACAATTTAACGAAAAATTGAGATTTAGAATAACAAGACCATTTAAACAATTACAGCTAAAATAAAAGGGCTCTACTCAATTTGTTAAGATGCATCGATGTGTATTGAGCAGGAGATAATTTGTAATGGGACCATGCATAAGAGGGCTGCAAGCAAGTACTAAAAACCAGATTTTGAAAATTTACCGGAGCTATCCCAGTAGCCGGTAACCGCTGCAGTATTTTTTCTGGTCTATTCTGGTTTGATATTTCTATTTAATTTGTTTTTACATATTTTCCTCAAAGTATTGTGTTTGTTCTATAATCATTAGCATCAAGATTTCATCAAAATCACTACAAAATCTACCTCTTACTGGCCGCTATAGTATCTATCGGTCCTAGCCGGTATGACTGGTTACTGTTGGTAACTGGCCGGTTACCACCGATTTTTTTATCCCTAGTTGCAAGTGATCACACATAAGTAGGTAGATGGGGTATATATGGAATGGAAGGGCAGAGCTCATCCCTCTGCCACTAGTCATCCAAAATGTCATCAGCATCCAAACTTATACCTGCTATCATTAACTCCATAACACATTCCCAACGCATCATAGAAAGCTAAGAATCTTTACATACAGTGTATCATTATGAATTATCTTAACCACCTCCAACCTTCCGACCCCCATGCCTTTCTGATACGGCTCTAGAATTTGGCATTTGTTAACATGTTACAGCACTTATCCACTAAACAATAAGAATCACAATGGATGAACGGAATATGTTAAGGCAGTAGAACTAGGCATGTTAAACCAAGAAATGTAACAGCATGTTCTAGGAAACCAGTACTTGATTCTTGGGTTAATACAATTACTAGGTGAGGTTTCCTGTAACATAGTTTAGGATTAGTTAACCCTGGTGTGTCATTCATTTCCCTATCCCAGTCCTTCATCAGCATCAGATTTCAAGCAGCGCTCTAAACATTATGCACTATTTATCGCATATATTTAGAACATCATCAACCAGCTTCAACATCACACCATATAAGGATTCAAGTTTTGCTCCCTGGATTTCTGAATCAATGCTTGCGCCTTTGGTGTTCAATTACACAACTGAGAAACCAAAGCTGAGACGTCATCGTTACCAGGAGGTGGCACGCTGGTGACCGTGTGGCATATCGCGCAGCACACGCTCGGGGCCCCTCTTGGGTAGAGTAGAACGTTCCTGCACCCATGGCACACGATCTGGCTCTGCATGCCTGCAAGATTCCGACCAACAATTAGCGCAAGCAGTAGAAAACCAAACCAATCATATCCTACCACTGTTCTATCCGAATCCTACCACCCAGCACATCCTATCCCTTTGTGCATCAAATGGCTAGCAACCAGATAGCAACCGTCTGCGTCGAAACGAGACTGGATTGTCCGAGATTAACGCCGACAAGCACAGAGAGCTTGGAATCATCAAGAAAAGCTCCAACTTTGAATGAACCCAAATCCTACGCACACGTACCCTCTAATCCCACATCGATTTCTCCAAGAAAGCAGCGCGACGAGATCCCGGGACGAAATCCCTACCCTAATCGACAAAACAACAAGAAAGGCATCGGATTTGTTACTTACCTCGAGAACAGCAGGAGGAGAAGGCAAGAAATCCCTCGAGGAATCAATCAGTTAAAGGAAGGGCCAAAACTTGCGGGGGGAGGAGGAGGACGGAGGCGCCACCGATCTAGGACGGACGGGCCCCTCGAGACGGTTCTTGCGGAGGAAATTGTAAGAGTAATTAATGGGATAATAATAATAATAATAATAATAACAACAACAATTGACGAATAACAGAGGAGCTTTTGGGTTGGATTTATTTGGGTCGAGTAGGGACGGACGAGAGGTTGGAGACGACGGGAGGCGAGGCGTCGCTTGCGTTGCGTCGGTCTCACCTCTCCCTCTTCTTCTTCTTCTCATCTCCTTTCGCCACGGAGTCTCCGGATGAGTGACGACAATGGGGAAAAAGAAGGGAATTTTACCGCCAATTTCCGCTCTTGCTCGATGTATTTTTTTCCCGTTTGCTGCTGATTTAGACTGTCTCGTAAACCTTTGATGTACTGTTGATCGAGAAAACGAAAAAGGAGCTAGCTTTGGGAGGTGACCAGTACGAAAACACTAGGGCAGGCAGCATCGGATAGGGCCGGGAGCGTGTAAAGCATAAACGCCAAGGACGACAACGATGGAAGTTGAAGAAGGACGACGCATAAATAAAGGGATTTTTTTATTTAGTCTAATAGTGCCACGTTCATTAAGAAGGCAGCATCATGCGCCACGAAGTTTGAGATCTAGACTGATTTTTTTTCGCTTTCAGTCAATTTATCCTTTTCACTTTTTAACTAATTTATACTGATATAAACTATAATAATTAGCTTATAAACGGTATGTTTTTTTAAAATTGGATCTATAGAAAGATTATAGTAAAAAATATACTAAGTTCAGCTGTACTAACTAAAATCATATACGACTATTTTTCTGTATATACTACCTCTTACGAATAGCCAGAATCTAAATATTTAAATCATAAATCATAAGCCCAAAAGATCCCACCCCTAGCTTCCTAAGCGTGGAGGAACCTGTGATCGACACATAATGCCTACCACGCCACCCGGTTGTGGCAGCATGGTGAGCGCTGCACGAGCTGGCTCGATGCGGTAGGCACCAGGAGAGCTCTTGCGCTACAGAGCCGCAGCAACAGTGACTGCATGCCAATGCATCTGGTTTAATTGCGACAAGAATCTCCAAGACATCCGTCATCATCAGCGCACAAGTAATACATAATTAGCTAGCTTCATGCACAATTGTCATGACACATGATGTTAATTTGTACACTTAGGAGGCGTTCATAATAGTGATGGCTTATGGTCTTTTTCACTGTAGCTGACTTATTTTTCACTGTACCTGAAGTGGTTTATTCGGTGAAATTAAATTTTTAAAAAATAAAAATAAAAAATATGTTAGCCCATCACGGACAATACTAAGGAATACGGGAAAAAGAATCGGTAAAAAAGTCCAAAAAAGCCAAAAAGTCAGAAAAACAAATTTAAGGAATAGTGAATTAAAAGCAGAAGCCAGAAACCATCGATAAACGAGCGAAACCTTAATATTGAGCAATCATTATTTTTCTTGCTTCAATTAATATCACAGTGAGTCAAATCGCTTATTAAAAGTCGTACTGCTTCCACGGCTTCATAGCGCGGGAGCTCTCCTGGTGCCTGCTGCGGCTTGGTGGCACGACACCTCCGTGGGTCTCGCCACCACTGCGTCGGGTCAGCTCATGCCACGGCAGGATACTACCGCGGTAGAATCCATGTGTCGGCAATGGGTTCTTCTGCATTTGGCAAGGATGTTAGGTTTCAAATTTTGTGAAGTATGAGGCTACTTTTCAAATTAAGGTCGAACTATAGGGCCAAATAAAAAAACTCTAAATAAGGAGGCAAGGAATATAAAAGACATATGAGCACATTATCAATGCACTTTCACATATTTCGGGATACGTTAATACATACGACTTTGGTAGAAACCGATCCATGCATACTTAAAACAGTTCATGTCGAATTTTCTTATCATGTCTATTTAAAAAATATTAGGCCCTGATCAGTTTAGAGATAAAAACACTGTTCAACGATTAAAACACTGTAGCATTTTTGTCACGTAGTGAATTTTTTTTTGTTTTTTGGTTTTTTTGCATTCCGTTTTTTTCCTCATATTCCTTTGCATTGTCCGCACTAGACTAGCGAGCCGTTTTTATTTTTACATTTTTTTAAATTTAATTATGCCTAATATGCAACTCTGCTACAGTGTTTTTTTAGCCAGCTACAGTATTTTTTTAGCAAAAATCAAAAGCTATCGCTATTCCGATCACCTCCTTAGAGAGCCGATTTGGTGGATGAAGCCTACGCGCGCGTTTGAATGTCAGAATACCTGGGGGAGAAGCTATTATCATGCATCCAACCGTTGCTCTCTACACGGACGGCCCAAATCTTGCGTCGTTCATCTCATCACCGGCCTATGTGCACCGTTGAGGCTTCTCGTGCCGCAGCCGAGTCGCCGGCGGCGCCGTGGCTGCTGATGGCACGGACGTGAGGAGACGGGGAACAGAGGCGGAGATGTCAGTTGTGTCGCGGTCTCACGGATCTGGTCGCATCGCTGCCGCCCTCGTGTCTGCCATATATCTCCGCACGTGAGCATCACCGGAGATGCCAGCTGCACGTCCGCCGCCGCAGCTTGTGGGCCTCGCCGGAGCAGCCTGCACTTCCGCTGCTGCCTTTAGCCGTGTGCTCTCGAGTCTGATGGAGGAGAGGATGCTCGTCCAGGCCAGCCAGGAGTAGAAGACTTCATCCGATTTGATCCAATGATCTCCTGTTTGTGTCTGTCTCTTAAATTTGGTCTCAGATTATAAAATCACCAATCAAGAACGAGTGGCTATTTTAATTGTATCAACATGTTTGGTTGTCTCGCGGTTTTGAACATCACGAAGAAATCTTCAGATATGTATATCCAATTAGTAGAATTCGAGTCCGGTAGAGTGGCCGCAAAGGTTGTTTCGCGGACGCGGTATCTGTGGGTGTTTCTTGCAAGCCATAACTATGTTGTAAGCTCGCGGTTTCTATCCGCACGAGGTTTTAAATTTTTTTACTCTATATTTCTATCAGCATGAGTTTTCAGATTTTTTTACTCTATATTTCTTTGTATAATCTATGATATATAATTTTTTAAATTTTTTTAGAAAAAATTAATAACCGATACAGTATAATATTAGCTAAAAGCTAAAATTTTTAGTCCTCAGATGAAGCCAGATGAGGTGCCTCTGTAGTAGAGCTTGGCCGGGTATGGCGAAAGAATCAAGGGAGTAGTGTATGCTGAGCAATGTGACGGGAACGCAGCGTGGGCTAGATGTGGCGAGGTAATATGGTTCTTGTGATCCGTAACAACACGCAGACGTAAGACACTTAACTAGTTGTTTAAAACAAAGGATACCACGGGGAATACAGGATATGTCTTCTTGTACAGAAGACGGAAGCTCGAAAGGTGTCTCCAGGATTGATCCTCCATTCCTCGCAAGCTCATATCCCATTCCCAATCTCTCTCCCCACTATGCCAAATGCCAATCCTCATATCCCATTCCCAACTCTCGTATCCAAAGTTCCAAACGTCACCGAAGGGAAAAGAAAAACAGAAGCTCGCGGCCACCGCCCCCTCCAGTCTCTTCTTCCAATCGAAATTGAAGTCCCTAAGCCGAAACCGTAACCCTAGCGTAGAGAGGCGGCGGCGGCGGCGGCGCCATGGAAGAGGATGCCGAGGGCATGGACCGCTTCGACATGGACGGCGACTTCGAGGGCGGCCGCTTCGGCCGGGACGGCGAGTTCTACTACCAGAGCCGCCGCGAGCGCGCCCCCCAGACCCGCGACGACGCCATCTACGGCGTCTTCGCCGAGGGCGACTCCGACTACGACTCCGACGACGACAGATCCCGCCGCCGCCGCCGCAAGCGCCGCAGGGACGGGGACGAGCCCGACCTCTCCAGGCCCGTCCAGTTCGTCTCCACCGGCAACTTCATGCCCTCCCAAGAACCCGAGCCCGAGCCCGAGCAGAGGGCCGGGCTTGGGAGTGCCGCGTCCTCCTCGACCACCGCTGCCGCAGCTGAGGAGAAGGTGGAGGAGGAGTACCTCGATCTGCCCACGGCGTTCGGGCAGCGGATCGCTGAGGGCGCGCGCGCGAGGCGGGAGGAGAGGGAGCGGGAGCGCGCGACGGCCGCGCGCCGCCGCCAGGCGTCTGCGGTGGGGGCCAGGGCGGGGAAGCCGCCACCGGCTCCAGGGAGCCTGGAGTCCAACACGAAGGTGGCCAAGATGATGGCAATGATGGGGTACAAGACTGGGATGGGCCTCGGCAAGAACGCGCAGGGGATTGTCGCGCCGCTGGAGAGCACCTTGCGCCCCAAGAACTCCGGACTCGGCAGCGTCGAGGGGTTCAAGGAGTCCAAGCCCTTCTCTGCTAAGGAGAACTTGCCGCCCCCACCTCCTCCGCCGGTGTCCGCCAAGAAGGAGCAGCAACGGTGGTCGAAGAAGGCTGGTGCGAGGAAAGATCCCGTGTTAACGAAGAATGAGTTGCTGGTGATGCGCGCTGAGCAGGAGCAGGAGGAGCAGCGCACGGTTGTTCAGAAGGTGATAGACATGCGAGGGCCTCGGACACGTGTGCTGACGGACTTGAAGGGGCTCAATGATGAACAGGATATGGAGGCAAATGATGTGCCGATGCCGGAGTTGCAGTACAATGTGCGGCTGCTTGTCGATGAAGCTAAGGCCGATATTGTGAGGTTGGATGGGCAGCTAACGCGGGAGCAGGAGGTGGTGGCTAGTTTGGTACGGGAGAAGGAGAAAGTGGCGAAGCAGGAGGCTTTGCAGGAACACCAGCTGCAGGTGATGGAGACGATCGCAGGGGTGCTGGAGCAGGTTCGGGTGGATGATACAACTGGTGTGCTCACTCTGGAAGGGTTGCTTAAGACCTTCCATGATTTGAAGGTGCGCTATGCGGAGGAGTTCAAGATGTGCAGTGTTGCATGGATTGCTTGCCGATTTGCGCATCCGCTACTGATCCGGGTCTTCCAGGGGTGGCAGCCACTGCAGAATCCGTTGTTTGGCTTGGAGGTCATGTCATCATGGAAGGATTTGCTGCATGGGGACCAGCCATATGACTTCTCAGATGGCACTGAATCGATGTCTCCATATGCACAGCTGGTTAGTGAGGTCATCCTACCAGCTGTGAGGATATCAGGAACCAATTCGTGGGAGGCTAGGGATCCGGAACCAATGCTCCGCTTTCTTGAGTCATGGGAACGGTTGCTGCCCCCTATTGTGCTTCAATCAATATTGGAGCATGTAATCATGCCAAAGCTCTCAGCTGCAGTGGATTCTTGGGACCCACGTAGGGAGAAGGTACCGATCCATGTATGGGTACACCCATGGTTGCCGATGCTAGGGCAAAGGATAGAGACCTTGTGCCATTCTATTCGGTACAAGCTGAGTACTGTCCTCCACGTATGGCAAGCGCACGATGCGTCAGCTTATGCCGTGTTGTCTCCATGGAAGGATGTATTTGATCCGGCAAGCTGGGAAGACTTGATTGTACGTTACATCATTCCTAAACTGAAAATGGCACTGCAAGAGTTTCAGATCAACCCAGCAAACCAGAAGCTCGACCAGTTCAATTGGGTAATGATTTGGGCTTCTGCAATCCCAGTACACCATATGGTCCATATGTTGGAAGTTGATTTCTTCAGCAAGTGGCAGCAGATCCTGTACCATTGGTTGTGTTCACCAAATCCTGATTTCAATGAGATCATGAACTGGTACAAGGGCTGGAAGGGGCTTTTTCCACCAGAGTTGCTCGCCAATGAGCGCATACGAATGCTTCTAACAGCTGGTCTTGACATGATGAACCAAGCTGCTGAAGGACTTGAGGTGGTGCAGCCTGGGGCTAGGGAGAATGTGGGCTACTTGAGAGCAACAGAGAAGCGGCAATTTGATGCAGCACAGCAAGCATCACAATACCCATCTTACCATGCAGTGCCAGGAGCAGCCATGGCGGATTTGAGCTTCAAGGAATCTATCCAGGCATATGCAATGGAACAAGGATTGTTGTTTATGCCTAGAGTTGGCAAATTCTACAACGGTATGCCGGTGTATGAGTTTGGCACCGTTAGTATTTGCATAGACTCTGTGAAGCGACTACTCTATGCACAACTTCAAGAGGGAATTGAGAGATGGAGTGCTGTGTCTCTTACGCAATTGATGGAAATGAACCAGATGGCCAGACCGGGCTAATGGATCATCTAAGCATGAAGTTCATGACATATCCATCTTTTCCTGTTCTGTAAAAGTCTTCAAAGATGTCAGTTTTGATCATTTTTGTAGAATATTGTGTTCATGCCATGAATATGAATTCTAGTGCATTTCTACATTTGTACACGGGAACTTGGTTGTTATCTTGTCTGGTTCTTGGCTAGGGGGTGTTGGGAAAGAATTGAAGTCTCTCTTCCTGCTAGGGGCGGCTGCTACTTGTTGGTTATTATGGTTATGCAGAAATGATTTGATATTTGAAAAAAATATATTGTTTCCCTCTTTACAGGTTATCTATTCGGTCATCCATTGGCTTCATACCTGGACTATACTTCAAAAGTCATCATCGCAGGATTTAGTTGCAGCGGCGTCTCATCAATTGGCGTGTGTGGCCAAGGAGTTTTTTACCCAGGCATATGGGTGGCGGTCTAGTCTGCGGATTGATTGTCATTAGAGTGCTTGTTTCTTTTATGTCTTTTTGGTTGTGTACATCTTAGTTATGCAGAGGCTGGTAATTGTTTTCAGGGTCTTGTATCTTCTCGATGTTAAAATCTTGAAATAATAAAATTTCCCTTATCGAAAAAAATATAATGAAAAACAGACGTAGTTGTTATTAATTATCACCATGAGAACTGTTTCTGGTTGTGTATTCAAATCTGTTTATTTCGTGGATGTTTCTTATTCTTTCAGTAAGTTTATTTCTTATTCTTTCAGTAAGTTTATTCTTCCTATGTTTTTTTGACATAAGTGAATGGCCTCCCAGAGCCTACTAGGATTACTACTGCGCATAAAGGGGATAAATCAGATAGAATTCTGAGGGGGTGAAAACTGTTAGTGGTAACAGTTATTCAGGAGATCAGCACGCCATAGTTTTTAGATGGATCAGCCGATCAGGTGCACTTTGTTTCACTGTTGCTTTGACATAATCGAGTTACCTTCATTGATATTTTATTGAACTTTTACTCCGCGCAATGAAATTATCGAGGTAGATCAAGAGTATTGTTCTGTTCGTATATTAAGAGGCCACGTGAATGTCTAGAATATATTTATGGTGATCAATTGATACTTTAGTTGAGTTGAAATTGAATTTTTCATAAGTTTTAAAAAAATTTAGTTTTCAGATTTTACTGTTAAGTCTCAGCCGATCGGATCAGACCTAGGATGGCAGTCAGACCGGTCTTGACTTGTTTGTCAGGTTGTGAGCCTGACAGTTTCATTGCTATAGGGAAGATGGTCTGACTGGCCGATGATTGGCGGTCCGATCGTCATAGGGCAAACGGCTAAAACGGCTATGAGCTTTTAGAAATTGAGCATCAAACACTTTTGTAATTTGTTTGAGGATGAGTTTGCACTAGGTGACACTGGAATTGAAAACTAAAATTGAAACTGGATATAGTTTAATCGAAATTCTAGAGAAAGTGTTTTCTAGTAGTCTTAAGTGGTCAGATTGGCTAGTGACCGGTAGTTTGACTGGTGTGGTTTGACCACCATGGGGAGTGCGGTCAAATTGGTGACTACAGTCAGAGAATGTGTAAATGTGTAAATGTGCGTAAATGTGTAAAGCCTGTGTTAGTGGGGTTAACGGGTTCCCTCGGTGTCTTAATGGGTTAGGCCATTAGAGTTGTTACTGGTTATTAAATGAGTGGAGAGGAGGTATTAGATTCAAGGAGTTTTAGTATTTAGGTTTTTGTTCTGCCACATTGTCTCCTTTTATGGTTGTGAGATAGAAAACTTAAGAGAGAAAAGAGTGGTGCTTTGGTTTTACCTTATAATAATTAATGAGTATGTAAACTTCATTCTCTACTAAAAATAGATCGAAACTTTGTCTAAATCATATTGTTATTTGCATTCTTACTTGGTTTTGCTTGTTCTGGAGTTTGATTTGTGATTTCGTATTCATAGGAGTTCTAACCCTAACTTCTGCTAAAATTATCTTGTCAGGATATGTGAGAATAGATTTGACTGATTTTATGCCTTAGATCCTTATAAGTAAAAAGTAATATGAGTTTTATGATTTTTGGTGTTCTTGTGATCTAGATTCGATTTATCTTCAATTTAGTGAATCCAAGTCAAAGAACCTTGTGATTCTTGATTGGTTTATATTTCTAATACCTTGAACAAGTCTCATACAAAAATTGTTAGTGTTTGGATGAGAATTGAATTTTGTTCTGAAAGACTTTCAGATTTAGGAACACGGGACCGTTCAAACCAATCTTGGATCTACAGCCAGACCTGCCCTGTGCCTGCGGTCAGACCGACCCATCCTTGGCGGTTTGACTGGCCTTAGGCAGAAGGTTACTGAGTTTATTGGTTAAGGTTTCTAGCCTTACTTTGGGAAGCTTAGTTGATGTAATTTGAGGTACTTGGTGACTCTTATAGTCACTTGAGTGAGGATTTTCAATACTGTTGGAGGAAAAATTTAAACAATCATTCCCCCTTGATTGCCGGCATTGGTCCCACAAGTGGTATCAGATCCTAGTTAAAACTCTTCTTTATACAAATTAACTTGTCTTAAAAGCCATAGTATCAGATAGGTATTCCACCAAATCACACGTTTTCTATGAGATCAAATTCCCATATAGCATTTCAAGGAGCATTTCATGATTTGAGTGCTATTTTTCAAAGGAACATGACTGCAGTGACATTTTTCAGACCAAACACAATTACAGTGGCATATAGTCAACTATCCCTTCTTTAGTTTCTCATTATTCCCAAATAGACTTGGAGCGATGAAAAGTGGCATGAATAGCAGCAGGAGGCACAAAACTGATGACACCTTGACAGCCTCCATGTAGTCTTTGACATATCTTCTTATAGCATCCGATGATGCTTTCTTATTGTCTCCAAGGAGCAAAAAGGGGAAAAGCAATAATGGACGATGTATTACTATCTTCTACTTGGACTGCATTTTGAAACCTGACAACAAAAAAATTCAATTGCACCCCTTGATGATCAAGCCTGTTGACTCTTCATCTAATGCCACCTTTTTGAAAGACCATCTATTGCCAACAACAACAATAACAATAATAAAACCTTTTGTCCCAAACAAATTGAGAAATGCTAGGAATGAAATCTCCTCAAGATCAAAGAGACGAGAGCTTTGAAGTAATACCTACAAAGCTAAAATCCTAAGCTATATATCTTGCCATTTGAGTTGAGAGCCTAAAACTCTGCCTATGTAGTTTTCTACATAGCCTATCTCAAGCCAGGAAAAAAGAGAAGTGTTGTGTTAGGCTTGGCGAGTCAACATAAAAGTTAAGCCATCTTTTCATGGAATGAAACCCAAAGACCATCTGATGCCACTTGAGACAAATCCTATGTACATGCTGCATGGGATAAAGATGTGGTCACACTATAATCTCTAACTGAAGCCATGGATTCGTTCAATTTTCTTGCAAAAAGAGCACATATAAAGTAGGCACAAAGCAAGACAAGAAAAAGGAAACATACAAGAGAGAAAGAACACAACAACATAAAACAATCAAGTTGCAACAAGCTGCATGTAAAGGGACAGACGTGACGAGGTGGGGAGGGAAGTGGTTGTAGTGGAGGACGGTCGTCGACAACGGTGCCTAGGATGCACCTTGGGGAGGCTGAGGTGTTCGAGGATGAGGTTTCCCGATGGTGTGGGCGGCGGGTGCTGCGGGGCCACCGAGGTCAACGGTGGCCTACTCGACGACGTAAAGGGCAATGCCACTGTTGGCATTATTCAGTAGGACCCTTGCGAAAAAAGTGCCTCCACGACACGTTACTTCCCCCTCAATCGAAACCACCCAACGTGGATTGAACGACCTGTGATCAAATCTGAGAGGGCGTAAATGGATAATATAGAGTAATTAAGGGGACTTTCATGAAAACGTGCACCCAAGTCACTAGCATTTCCCCTTAATCTGATCTGCACAATGCTGATCGGACGGTCCACGATCACGAATATTATCCGCAAATCCAAATCTGGAGGCTGTAAAAGGGTAATATGGAATAATACAAGGGTCTTTAGTGAAAAAAAGTTCCTCCACTACGGTTTCCTACTCAATCTGAGCGGCACAACCATGATCAAACGTCTCACGGAGACCAGGGGCCGGTCGCTCCGTCGCCGTCACGCTTGCCGGCCGCCGCCGCCTTCAGCGCCGTGCCACACCACCGCAACCGCTTCACTGCTGCTCTAGTGCGCCATGCCTCGCAATCGCCGGGTGCACTGCCACCTTGGCGTGAGCTGCGATCGGTAACTACAGCAATCGATTTCACGACTATAGCGACTACAGCGAGGTCACCGCCGATTTCACTGACTATGACAACTACGACGAGGTCACCCGGTCTCATCACGACTCCGACGATCTCCATTGCCTACTACAACCTGATCAGTCAGCAGGTCATGTAACCTATGATGGCATTATCGACTTCTGAACCTTACTGTTCTGAAACATTTTCACCATTCCCTGAATTTGCCACCGAAACATGTGACCTCAAGAATTTTTTTTTGTGAGGTGTGACCTCAAGCTATGTTGCATGTATACTTCTGAAAATGTCTGGATATGGCTTCAATATAACCTTCGTATAGATAATTTTCTTGTTTTTCAAAAAAAGAAAATAATTTCCGATACTTAGTGGATACTTTTCTGATACCTCTCAACCCTTATATCTTATTCCACTCGTTATGAAACCGATTGTTCACTTGTTCTGTTCCTACAAGCGCACATAATTCCTCTCACCCCCGACATTGCTTGCTTGCTCTCCTACCCACACTGCTACACTCACCTGTACTCGTCAGTCACCGCCACTCATGTTCCTCCTAGTCCCTACCGATGACTGAATTTGGAGAGGGGAGATGGAGAAGGAAAAAAGTTCTAATTTTTAGATGTCGCCACTTGGTGGGTATCATTAGCTTATCACCACCTCCTCCCTATTTGCTCTCATCTCCATTCTTTTCGCGATCTTTTCTTCTTTATTTCTTCTCTGTGCTTGTTGAGGAAGAAGATAGAGAGAGAGAGAGATCGAGATGGGATTAGTGTGGGGTGGCGACCGCAGATAGAAGTAGAGACCGCAGATGGAAGTAGAGAGAGAGAGATTGAGATGGGTAACCCTAAATGGCTGGCCTGGTCATGATGGGTTGGTATGCTAATGCATTGTTTTGAACAAGCGGACTGATGGATTGCTCTTTATTGGTAGGCTGGTTGGTTACCATACGGTGATTTGGTTGAGTTGCCCATTTTCTTATATGAAAGTAGTCATTTCTATATATATTTTTAATTTTTTATTATATATATACACATATCGGTGTTTTTAGAGAAATGATGTATCACTGTATCACGTGTCCGTATCCGTATCAACGTATCCGGGCACCTCAAGATATTGAAGTGTCGGTGATCATCAAACTCAATGAAATGACTCTCTTGACATATTTTCCGTCTTCCTTCCAATTTACAGCCATTGTTTCTCAGTCATCTTTCCATCAGGGGCTCTCCTCTACC
Source organism: Melocanna baccifera (assembly GCA_036346265.1). Lineage (NCBI taxonomy): Eukaryota > Viridiplantae > Streptophyta > Magnoliopsida > Poales > Poaceae > Melocanna > Melocanna baccifera. Next base: position 899,067 of record CM070709.1, on the reverse strand, counting down.
ACGGTGCTACCGGCTAATGCAAGCGTCGACACCAGTGAGTTGCTATCTGAAGGAGAGACCGGTGGAGACACACTTAACTGAACGGGCTCAGCAGTTCTGACTTTAAGGTCCATGACATCTGTGATCAGGCCTGGCCTCATGATCTTGTCGCCGACGGTGCACTCGCCCTTCAGCATCTTGGCGACCGTCGACATGGAGGGCCTGATCTTCGGGGTATCCTGGGTGCACAGGAGCCCTATTTTCAGTAACTGATGCGCTTCCTCGGTATCAAAATCGCCTTTTAAGATCTTGTCGACGATGCTCTCAAGATCGCCGGACTCGTACAGTGTCCACGCCTGTCAAAACAGGTGAAGATTTCTGATTTCAGATGCTTTAAATCAAATCTAACTGATGGCCATGTCATGAAACTAGTACTTCAGGCGTTTCTAAGCTATCATATTTTTAAGAATCTATTCACTTTCTTTTACAGAATAAGAAATTAAATATATCTTAAAAAATCATGATTTGCAATGCATTAGCAATGCACAGAATAATTGGACCGACCAACAGATTATTCCTAAGAATCAGAAGACCAGTCAATGCAAGTGACATGGTAGGCAATTCCTGATATAGATCCAGAACCAGTTGACCCATATGTGAATAAGGAGACCAGTCAATGAATTGTTACTCTCGGAACAGAAAGGGAACTTCCTTGTACTTTCCTTTAGAATGCTTCCAACTACAACAAGCAGATTATGCTTGTCTAATTTGTGATTATCTAAACTGCTCAGTCATGTCAAGATAACAGGGAGCATCTGGAATAGCTGTACTACTGTACTTGGCAGAAAAGAATGATTCTTCCTGCAGTTTGTTGTCTGAACTTTCTAGAGGATCAGACAGTAGTCTGAGAAAAGACATATGAAATAATGATAATACAGAGTTAAGCAAACATTATTATTGGCATTGTTCTTTACCTTTTCTAGGAGGAACTGATCTTGAAGAGGCAATCTGGGGTCAGTGTGGCATCTGCCACTGACAATCTCCAGCAGCAGAACTCCAAAGCTGTAGACATCTGCCTTCTTCGTCAGCTGCCCTCGGATTGCGTACTCCGGTGCCAGATATCCCCTGAGAAATGAACATGTCAGCTTCTTTTAACCACACAGTATGCAAGATCAAACAAGAGCATCAACAAGAAGTGCCACTACTTACAGTGTTCCTGCAACCCTGGTGCTGATATGTGTCATGTTGCCCGGGAAGAGCTTTGCAAGCCCGAAATCCGATATCTTGGGGGTCAGGTCCTTGTCAAGAAGAACGTTGCTCGCTTTGATGTCACGGTGGACGATTGGCGGCTGGACTTCTTCATGCAGATAAGCGAGCCCGTCAGCGACACCGATGCAGATCTTCACCCTTGTCCTCCAGTCAAACTGGATACTACTGTGGGCATTGCCTGAGGAACATCATGATGCATCAGAGATTCAGAGTTCTGAGGAATAAATGTATCACCAATTCACCATGATTTGAGAAAAAATTTGGTTGAGACATACCAAAGAGGGTCTTTGCAAGGCTGTTGTTCTCTAGATAATTGTAGACCAGCATTTTCTGATCTCCATCGACGCAGCAGCCGTGACACTTTACAAGATTGTGATGGGTTATGTTGGATATAACACTCAGCTCATTCAAGAACTCCTTCGTTCCTTGCCTCGACTCCGACGAGAGCACCTTGATGGCAACTTTCTGACCGTTCTTCACCTTTCCCTGCATAATTCAGATCAGAGCATGAGCAATCATGACCAGTAGTGCATACTCGGATTCAATGACTGGTCCAAATGCTACAGTGACAGAACTGACTGAGTATGAAGAGCATCTGTCACTTGCTAATAATTCAGGCTATTGGAGTAGCTGATTGGTGCATAAAACACGTTACAGAAGCAAGAGCTCTGGTATTTGAACCTTGAAATGTCAAAGCTTTTAGAGTACAACCTAGCAACTCAACCTACCATGTAGACGCAGCCGAAAGAACCCTGTCCAAGTTTGTTTCCTGAGCAGAAATTTCTTGTGGCTTTTTCGAGCTCCCTGGAGGAGTAGATCTTCACGTTGCCGACGATTGGTTTGTCTGAGAGCAGAATCAGATGAATCAGAAGAAGGTTTCGGGATATTTCAGAAGAACAAAAGTAGATGAAATACGCAGGTCTACCTTTGTCATGCTGCACGATTTGGCTTCTGGAATTTTTCTTCCTCCGGAACACAGGAAAGCAAGCCATTGCTACAGTTTGCAAATTTTCTTAGGGTCTTCAGTTATGCCTTCAGAAGCTCATGCAAAAGAGATGTTGGTAACAACCTGAGAAAAAATTATCAGTAGATTGAAATAATGTGTCTCATTGAAAGGTTTTTAAAAATTCTACACAAAGTTGACCTAGTTATCTCTTCTGTAGTCCTGTCTAATATAGCTTCAAGGAACTAAGCAGGTATAACATGCCCTCAAAGGAGAAAAAAAAGGTATAACATTACAGGTGACGCTGATGATGTTAGATATATTTCTTCTTCCTATGAGACCAAACAACAGAAAGAAAGAACTAAAGCCCAACCAAGTTCATAGATCTAGGAAAGGTCCAGCAAAAAAACTTGGAAACAAAATGTAGAAAATAAGTAAGCTGATTATTGCGTAAGGATTTATTAGTGCAGAAACACTCCACAAGTGAGTTACAATTTGTCCCTATTAAGAATTATATGTTTGACCAAAAGAATCACTGGAAAAAGGTCATTTTGACATTGAAATACAAAATAAACAAATTTGCAGGATGGCCTTCGAGCTTCAGAAGATCAACTGAGAGCACAACAGAATCAGATGAACAGATTGTTTAGGAAAACACAAAAAAGGAAAGGAGAACTAGAAACGACTCAAATAACAAATACGTACAGACAGAATTTTTTCCATTGAAACAAATGGTTAGTTGAAGATTGGTGGGTTTTGTAGAACAGTTGCCTGGACGAACGTAATCTACTAATCTTTAGTAAAAACAAGAAAAATGGAAATTGAGTATATTCCGCAAAGAAGAAAAAGGAAACCAAGAAACTAAACTCACCTGCGGATTACGAATAGTTAGTGTTGATCAGTGAAAAATTTCACTGCAATGCGTTGCAGTCTGTATGAAAAGCCAAGAACTCCAAAACCCAGCAAAGAAGTCTTGTATGGTAATATGAGGAGAAGAGAAGAGAAAGAAGAAGAGGAGAATATCTATCTGTAATGGTGGAAGCAAGAGAGTACTTCTGTGTGCTATAAATATATGAGTCCAGGTAAGGTCCCACTTTTCTTGTTCTCACCTTGGAGAGTTTGGCTGGTTGTGTAACATCCCAAATTTGGGAATTGTTAAAATTATGAAAAGTTTAAAATCTTTTGCTGCTTTTCGGTGTCAATTAAAATTCCCGGCGTTCATCGAGATTCATGAATTGGTTTTGTCAAGCAATTCAAATAATCTTGGTCAAGAGCCAAAACAGTTCGAAATCATTTGAGCAAAAATTTGAAATTTAATTTCAAACCAAAAATGGAAATTGGAAATCAAATTAAATAAAAGCAAAACAATATTAAAATTTGTATCCAAAATTCTGAGCCAAGATTTTGAATATAAATTTAAATCTAAAAATGGAGTTCAAAGCAAATTAAATCCCAAATATTGCTAGCATCTTCCTTCTCTCTCTCTTCCTTCATGTGGCAGCTTGGCCCCACCTTTTCTCTCTCTATTCCTCTCTCCCTTCTCTGTTTTGCTGCTCGAGCTAGCACTGGTCCATGTGCACCATGCCCGACAGCCATGGCACGCTGCACGCGTGCCCTCCGCACCCGCCACGTCGCCTGCCGCTCACTCCCAGTGTTCACAAATTCGTCTGAAATTTCACAAAATGGACGAAATTTCGTCCCTTTCGGTGCCCTCCGGAAGATATTTCATTCGGTCAAAATTTGGCCGAATTTTGCTCTATTTAAAATTTGTTCAAATTTCATCAAATTTTTGGTTAAATTTCATCAAAAAAATGAGTTTTTTCGTCTAAAATTTCGACGAAAAGAACGAAATTTCGTTCTTTCGTTCCTTTCGCCCATGGACGAAAATTTTTAGCCTCCAAAAGTTTTAACCCTGCTCACTCCCCGTGTGCATGCCGCCTGTGCCCATGTCGTGGCCATCCCGCACAGCGCGTTGACCACACGCCTCCTCCCCCTATGGAGCAGCAGCTCCACCATAGTGCCCCTGGCTATTTAAGCCTTGGATGCACTCTGCCTCCCCCCTTCTTCCTCCCTTTCTCCCCAAGTCGACCGCTCTTGTTCTTGTGCCCATCGTTGTGTCCACCCCGCCGTTTTGGCCACCTCGGCGAGCTCCTTTGAAATATGTTCTCGTCTGTAATTAGAAACACTGTTAACATATACAACTTGTGTAAATGACAATTCAATTAAAGAAAGAGGTGATTAACCAGTATGCCTTTGCCATCTAAATTAAAATACAATTCTAAATTAGAAATCTTGCTAAAAATGTAATCTTGATCAAATAACGATCACCGTATCTTTATCTCTGGTTGTGTGTAAATGTACCAACGATTCAACACACAACCTTAAGAGGGAACTCTGGTAAAATATGAGCTCCAAGATTAACTTGACAACTTAAAGTTATATTCTACGTATGTTGAAACTCACACCCTAATCTCTAATTGTTAACACCCATCAGATAGTGCCAAGTGATCTTTTGAACTCTCATATCTACCATAAGTCTAACCAAACTCATAGAACTTTCTTAATAAATATGAAATAATAAAAGAAACTAGTAATTAAAGATCGAGCCTTGTTATCCTGCAATCGACAATGTCTTGCCATATTCCAATCTAAAGCAGAATATCCTCCGACATCGATCCTTCTTTTATCCTTCCCGACAGTGTTTTTCTGCTATTTCCTCCTTTCACTCAAATTTCGTTTGACATTGTCAAGCATCCCTCAATTCGCTAAATCTTCTCTCATATCCTCAATCATATTAAAACTTAAATAAGGTCAATTGAATTTATTTGGACTTTTGAATGTTCTTTGGATTTGATCGTTTATCGCGTATTTAGAAGTTGGTGTCCTAAAGAGGCGACAACTTGAGCAAGATTAAGATTCGGATAAAGACAAAGACCAGGAGTTGCAAGTTCGGTGACTAAGAAGGCTTTGAGTAAGATCAAGGCCATGGTAAATTGAGCGAAGCAAATCATTACTTTAATCATATCGCACATACCTTTTGAATGCAAATTTTTATTTGAAAATATCAATTGCATGCTTTACTTTGTTATGCAAATTATATTCACACTTGTTCATAGTTAATTCTCTATGGGAAATTGCTTAATTATACCTCACTCCTTGACTTTAGACATAAACCCTTGTCACCCTAGAATTAATGGTAAGCATACTAGTTATAAATTATATCTAAGCACTATGCTTAGTCTTGCTTAGATACACGGGGGAATTAAATTGTCCTATCATCATTTACAAACATGAAATTGGTTTTAGGCAGCCATTGGAGGGAAATGACTGGTATGTTGAGATAATTTAGTTTTATTTTTCTCAAAAACCCTAAAATTTGCTTTACATATCTGAACAGATGGAAAGAAAGGTTGGTATGAATGTAGCACGAGAATATGTGGTTTATGGAAGCACCGCCTTGATAACTCTAATGACTGAATCTTGTGGCGACCTTCCAATATAAAATAGTGCAACCACAAATCTATATTGGGTACGACCTGGCCAACTAATTTGCATTGACCTAGTGTGGGTTACGCCATCCGGTGGTTCACAGTCAAATGAACGGGTGGAGGCCATTGACATGAAGGGGCTTCTGGAGCAAGTAGGCGTAGCCGCACAGCGGTAAAAACCTTAGTGGGTGTAGTCTCACTAGGGAGATGCACTATAAAGGCATTGTGGTAATATTCTTGATTCATATGTCTAAAAAATATATGAAATATAACAAGTTGATTACTCTTATGGGTAAAGTGTACGATCTCTGCATAGTGTAAACTGTTCGAACAACCATACCCACAGTCAAGGGTGGGCATGGAAAGTTACTCGAGTTAGTATCTATTTATAAAACTTTGTGGGAGGGATAAAAATTATCGTGCGGATGTAATCCTGAATTTGAATTGCACTGAGTGGACGTAACCTACTGATTATAATGGATGGATGTAACCCAAAACTAGCATACGGTGGAGGTAATCATAGTGTAATAGGTGGATGTAGCCTGTACTGTTACCATTACTGCATTCTCTTAAACAATTTTAGAAAATCTGGTTTGGTTAAAAATTGATAAGTACTAGGAATTTTCTATTTATTGTAACTTTCAAAATAATGCTTTTAGCAAATAAGAGAACCTTAAGCCTCCATTTAATAGCCTTGCATCTATTATTACTGTATTATGTGGTGACTTGTTGAGTACTTTCGTACTCATTATTGTGCAATTATCATTATTCAATAAGTAAGAAGGAGAAAGATAAGCACTATGGTCATCTAGAGGAGTGGATAGAACTAGAAGACAATAAGGCAAAAACTAGGTTGTGAATCCTAGTTGGCTACCTATGGATGTGTCCTGAGGGTCCCACCTATGTGAAGTTTCATTTTCGCTACTACTTTTTAACGATTTCGGCCTAATTAGACCATGACTAAAAGTCTACTATTATATTTACGTTTTCGCAAGATATGATGTTAATATACAGTAATGCATCTGTCAGCACTATCTATTAATTTAGGGAATAGTGCAGTGAAAATCACAGAGGATTCTGAATTGGTAAAATCTGGATCCGCCAGGTTGCAACTTGGGAAGTAGCATGGAAAGACTTGTGGTCGGTTCACACAAGGAAACAACAAAGATGAGCAAGAAAAAAAAAATTCCCTCTTCTTCTGAGAAAGAACCAAGACTACATATAGTATTAGCTAAGTTGAAGCTGTGTTAATAAACTGCCAGGTGTAAATGCTTTCGAGTTGTTGACTCTGGTTGTGAAGTTGCATGGTTTGTGTTCACATCTTAAGCTAATTCTTAATAGCTAGCTTCTGATTTGATTATGCTACAGATGAATAGATCAATGGATTAGACGCGTTACCGTATAAAGCAATGCACCGTGCTTAGGTGCCATCTGTGTTCAGAAACCATATAAATTGACCATTGTAAATGTTCTTGAAAAAACATATATACTTTGTTTCCTAAATAGTCAGTCTTTAGCTAACACTAGTGAGGTATCATCAGTATAAATTCCACCGTACAATAATTGAGTTAGGCTACGGGCTTGTATTTTACCTAAAAAAAGATATTAAAAAAGGGTATGAGGATATTAAATTCCACTGAGAAGGGCTCCCTGAATGCAAATCCTGTCCATACAGTCTAATTTGGTCCTCTCGTTCCAGAATGCTTCACCAACCCTAACTCTATCTGCACTTTAACTGCTGTTTGACATGTCTGTTTTCCTGATCACTGTTACTGGATCGGGACTACTGCAAGTTGACAAGAAGGTGAGGAAAATCTTCCATCTATAACTGAAAAGGTTTGCATTGGATTGTACTACTTCCGAACAATGATTTATGAGTATTTGACTTTGTTATGTAAATATTGTTAAAGTTTGAGTTCAGTTTTTGGAATTTACAATTTTTAGAGTTCTTGTCAAGGGTAAGGTGGTCTGACCGCTATAGGGCAAGCGGTTAGGCCGGCCATATGGTTTTTTAAAATTGCACACCAAACACTTCTGTAAGTGTGTTTGAGGATATGTTTACACTAAGTATCACTTAAAATAGAGTTCTGAGCTGAAACTAGATAGAGTTTAATTGAAATTACAGAAAGGGTGTCAAAACGGCTTTCGGTGAATTGGTGCTGAAGTTGTGTATTTTGGTTTGAGGTTTGATCCAAAGATTAGGATCAACGTATAAGCATGGTTAAGTGTGTGCACAGCATGAGTGTCGGTGTTTTGGTGTGGTGTGTTGCATGATGCATTACTTTGATCAATGTGAGTTAAATGTATGGAACTTGTACTTGATATGGTTGCTTGATTTTTGGATGTGTAGGTGTCTCAGATAACGTTAGCAGTCAACAGCAAGGGATCTAGACTAGGTGGGGGAGTTTAGGTTTGTGCGGTTAAGTAAATCCGGGTGATGCTACATGGCTCAAGTGGGAATCACAGAGAAAATAAGGATCGTGAAGAGGTGAGTTAGTGCATGTGGTGCGTCGAGTGATGAGGCCGATGCACGTAGAGACAGTTCATGGAAGTCCAAATGCGTGAAGACGTAATGGCTAGTCTTTGGGCACTATGAACTTCCCGTCAAAACATGCGAAGATGCTTTGAGGTGAAGGTAAGGATTCTGGGCTCATCAATTGTGTCAGTTGATGATTTTATGTATTATGTGCTGCTATATGACGGTTTGCTGGTTGTTAGTTAGTTGTAGGACTTCGGAGTTGGGTCATGGTGAGGTTGACAGGACTGGGACTAATCTAGTAGAGATTAGGTCTAGAGTGGTCAAGGGATTGGGACTAAGTTTAGAGAGGAGCTGAGATCCAAAACGATCAAGATGCCACCGGAAGATGGCTGAGACTAGCGGATTGGTTACATAATAGGAAAGCGGGAGCTACTGGTGGTGGACATGACAAGCAACGACAGGTGGATCGAGACTACGCTCAAGAAGGAGCTAAGGTCTAGTACGATCAGGGAAGCCTAGTGGTGTGTAAAACCACGGCATTGACCTAAGTGATTAGGTCAAGGAGGCTTCATGGAGGCCATGGAATGGCAATTTTAGGCTATTAGAGCCAAGTGCAAATCACGCTTTGAGAAGCATGCATGTATGAGTGTAAAATTTGATATGGCGTTGGATTAACAGGTTAGCCCATGTAAGTGGATGGTATCCACTAGTGTATGTGCTGGTTAAGGTTTGTTAGGGAGACAGATGCCTCCTTTATTTATGCCAAGGAGTGGAGAGAGTTAGGGTTAGTTCTCTAGAAAGCTAATGGAGGAAAGTTGAGTTCTTGGAGAGAATTTTTTAGAGATAAGTTGTGACTCTTTGTCTTGAGTTTTTTTTATCATCATGAGGCTTTGTGGTTTACTAGGAAGTGACTACAAACATTTATTTTCAAATATCAATAGATATCAAAATTTGTCCAACTCTTTCTCCTCTTTGCTCAAATGTTGAAATCTTGATTTGGCTAGATTTTTTGTGTTTCCTTCTCTCGACTTGTCCTTGTTATGATCCATGACGAGTAAGAGGCACTAGAAGAACCTAGTTGATCAATCGTTGCTGATCTATATCACCTCCATAGCAAGATTCAAGATCAAACCCGGTTTAATTTGTTCTTGGCTCAAATTTATGTTTTTATTGTCAAGATAGTTTTGTCCCAAATTAATGCCTAGATTAGTTTGCTATGACATATAGGAGAATGTCTGGATCATCATCTTGATTAGAAACTTCTCGAGCAAGAATTAATTTGCATTTTAGGGTTTTAGGTGTTCTTGAAACCTAGATTTGATTTGCTTCTAGTTAATAAACCTAAGCCCAAGAATCTTATGATTCTTTATTAGTTTGTGTTACAAATACTTTGAACTAGCCTCATACAAAATTTGGGGCTATTTGGATGTGATTTGAGCAAGTTTTTGAGTTTTGACCTAAGAGGTCTTTTTAGTCTGAGAACAGGAGACTGGTCAGACTGGCCCTAGACCCACGGTCAGACCAGCTCTAAACCAGTGGTCAAACTGCTCAGCCCGGTCAAACTGGTCTTAAGTCAACGATCAGACCGGCCTAGTGAGGTTTTGGCCCGCTCGTTGCTTCTTCTATTCCCTTAGCTTGCTCAGCCCTGTCAAACTGGTCTTAAGTCACGATCAGACCGGCCAAGTGAGGTTTTGGCCCGCTCGTTGCTTCTTCTATTCTCTTAGCTTGTTGGCTTCTATTTTGTCATTGTTTCTGCTATGCTTATGTTCCATTAACTTCTCATAGCTAATTAAGTGAAGAAACCAAATAGAATTGAATTTATTGAAGCTGGAAAGATCATTTGCCCTATTTGATCTTCTCCATCGGTCCTACGGTATCCTACATTTCTACCATGCAAGAGGTCAATGTGACATAGCCACACAATTCTCGAAAAAGGTTAACAGATAACTAGTACACATTTGATTCAGCGATTGTATTAATTATGGCTCTCATTTTCAAAATTGATTTTTTTTCTATGTATGGTATGAAGCTTCGACTTTTCCTCCAGATTGAAAGAAAAACCCCAACTCCTCTTTATGTTTACACAATTTTCTTGTAAATACTCAACCTTCCCTCCTTAATTACACAATCAGTCAGAAATTGACCTGTGATCTGAAAAACGATTGGAGTTGCAACTTGCAAACTGAAATGTTAAACCGAGTCATTGCTGGCTGTCGAAAGTCAAGTTAATAACTGCTCACGAGCTCAAAGCACGACCTAAGAAATCTTCAAACATTTTACATTTTGCAAAAATCTCACAGGGACCAGACATTGACCACATCTGCTCGTAGATCAAGTTATTCTTTGTTCTCTCCCTATCTCATTTATAACATTTGAACTCTTGGAGAAAATTGTAGGCTATAGCATACCAAACTTTGTCACACATTTTGAATATCATGGTGTATATATAGCACTTTTTTTTTGTCAACATACACTTTCTGAATTTCCATACAATGTATGTTGCTGCGTGGAAGAAATTCGGTGTGTTTATTTACAAAAATATTTGTACATGTCAAGTATAATTTGGCATTTCAGATCTCAAAGCTGTATAGTACTAAATCGTTTAGATCATATACCCTCCTCTTAGTTGGGAAATTGAGGATTTACCCTCTCCACTCAATGACATGTGGGGTCATCATAAGTCACTGACACGTGGGTCAGAAGGGTAAATCCTCAATTTTCATCTAAGTAGAGGGTATATGATCAGTAAATCCTACTAAATCCTATTCCTAGTTTTAAATCATGGATAAACTTGATAAAAACTCCAAGTGCAAATGCATTTTGTGCAATTTCCCTTTTAGTCATTGAGATGAACAACGCAGAGAATATTCAAGAACAAAAGTGTATGCATCAATCAATCTCTGTACCAGCTGTATCAACCAGCAGACTTGTCTAGGTCAAAGAGTATATGTCAAATAGTTCTTCTCATCTCGAAAGGTTCCAAATTTCGTTCTCATTTATGGATGTTACACAAGAATTTTGCTGATTCAATCAAGGGTTAAAGCAAAAAAAAATTCAAATTGACTCGTAGTTTGTCTATTAGATCATTTTTGGTCTGGTCAAATATATATATTTCATGTTTTGAGGATGTGAAAATAAATTAAATCCTAAATTTTGTCCCCTGGCTCTGACTGCACAAACGAGTTTTAAATTATTTCTGTTTGACATTTGGAGCAAAACATATGTACTTATTGCTAGACGAGTAAAGTTCATACCTCATACTACCTAATGAATCATGTGAAAAGTCTATAATATTTGCTCATTGCCTTAACCCACAGCCAATCTCTACTAGTTAAAAGGAGTCGATGGTGGTGGTGGTTCATCCGCCCCTCCTCTCCTCCTCCTCACAAAAAGCTATGTGCCAACATGTAGTCCTATAACTCGATTCCCCTTCTCAGCACGCTTTGTTGGAATAATGGGCTTTGGCCTATTCTTTTATCAATAATTCGAAGAAAAATCCTAAAGGCCCACTCATGTATGGTGGCACGTGAAATATATTAGTACCATATTGCTAGCCAAAGCGGCACCTTATAAGGTGGAGCATTTCTAGACTTGATAAAGCAAGAGAAAGAAGGACTACACGCGCGTGCGCTCGCCTCGCCACGGCAGGCTTCACAACCGCACGACGTGCAATGTGCACGTCAATGGTGCGGCTATTTTGGATTCTATCATGGGTTCAGAAGCAGCTTTCTTTTGCAATTTTTTTGTCATGCACTTGTGTCAGAATGGAATGAGACATTTAAAAATGCTCTAATCACATAGTATTAATTATGATTAATCATACGGCATTAATTACGATTAATGCACCTTCTATTTTTGAAAAATGCGCATGAGGTTTCCTTCTAAAGTCTATAAGAGGGAAACTCTGCATATACTTCCGCATCTAGATCTAAGTGTGTTTTGCGTTCCTTTGCCTCTGCACTGTTATCGGCTACTCCGTCCCTTTGGGAAGGGACTCGCGTGACTGCTAGTTGTTCTTTGCATTGACTGCTTCTGCATTGTTCTCCGCACCACCCTTCGTTTCGCTTTTGTAACATCTAGTAGTTCGTAGTTTTCCTTAATTGCCGATATGAATATATATGTTTCATTGTTCATAACATTGCTAGTTCATGCTCATGAGAGACATATGTTTATGATCCAGTTTATGCTTTTACCCATGTTTAGTATTTGTGTTATTTTTGTAGTTATGATTTATTTGTAGAATTATTTAATCACTAAAGTGCTAAATATTCTAACACGCTTCACCTCCATCTCGTACTAAGTGCCGACATATGGGCCACTTCTGATCTATCCATTTCGTAATAATCACTGCTTTCACTGGTAGAAATTAACAACCCACCCTCAACACTCTCCTCTCCTGATCCACGCTGCCATCAATTTACGTCGTCCCTTTCTCCCTCCTCTTCTTGAACACAACTTTCCATCCTCATGACAGGCATGATACGATGGAGAGCGTCCAGATCAAATGGGCGGAAGAAGCCGATGGCGGCATCGCACGAGCATGGTGGCCAACGACCTCTAGTGGACCTGGCAGTGAACAGGGACAAATAGCCCAAATCTAGGCCGCTGTTGTGACTCCAATCACCATCTATACACACTACTTCCCAAGTTTCCATGCCATTGCTAGCATCCATGGAGCTCGGCGGGGTCACCGTGGTGGTGGCAGTGGCCACAGCCTCTGGCGAGAGTAATACCAAACTCAGGCGAGAGCGTGGCAGCAGGCTTAGGCGAGGTCGATGGCTAGCTTAGCCGCTACCCCAGCTTCTTCATATCACATGGGATTAATATAGAAAGTTGTTCTTGAGAGAATTGGTCAGTTGGCTACATGAGATTAATGCAAGTTTCAGATGGTTGCTTTTCTTTTCTTCAGATGATTTTGATCTCTCAAATGGTTGTTTCAGATTTTTCTTCTCATGGGGTAAATTTGAACTATTCTCGGATGAGTAGTGAAAAAGATCAATCCAAAATGTAAGTTTTGACAAAAGATCAATTCACACTATAAGTTATTGATTCAATTATTTGGTTACTATTTTTTGTTGCATAAAAAATTAGTTTGGTTGTGATGTGGTGGTGCTGGTTCATTCACCTTTCCCACACTCTAAAAACCCCTACCAAAAAATAGAAAAAAACTACTTCCCAATGAACAAACTAACTTTAATACAAATTGTGACATAGGTCACAACATTGCTTGATCGGATGCAGCGGTGAAGTCGAGGGCATGATGTAGCCTGAGCATGGCGCGCGGAGTCGCGACGCTAGCTAGGGCAAAGCTGAGCTAAGCACGGCGGCGGAGCCGAGGATGTGGAGTAGTCGGGTCCGATGATGATAAATTGACGTGCTAGAGTAATACGATTATTTTTATCCGTATTAAAGCACAGAGCTAGTAGTTGCACATAAAAAAGAGGGAGAATATATTTGACCAAACAACTGTTTGCTGACACACAGCCTCATAAAAAAGACTCATTTATTTTTCTCATTTACCTTATCCAACTTATACTTTACTTGGAAGCATGATGTCCTTACTACCTAAGGTTTTGTCATATTACACACGTTTCTTATGTAGGTTCATAGCCTTAGCCTTAGGTCCACTTGATGATATGAACACGACAGAGAGGTTAAGAAAATGACATGTAGATAGCTTAGCATCTGGAATTTTGGAACAAAATATAATCTCTGGTTCTCAAGAGTTGATCAATTAAATTGGTTTTTTGTTCATATACATGTGAGGATGTCAACTCAGTCGCACTACATCACGGTATCCATTTTACAGTCAAGAACAACGTTTTACTGACTTGGAAGGATGCGCAGCGATTGAAGCCAGGGTCAAGTTAATCCTTGTCAATCGGATTAAATTCGTACAAGTGGTCGTTCTTGACTCTTTTTTTTTAAAAAAAAATTACAATTGAGTGATTCCTATGTCTTGAGCACTTAATATTATTATAATTTTTAATGATGAATAATTTACGGTCCATTGCAATTTTCTTGCCTTTTCCGTAGACCTCTTCATCCTTCTTCCGTGGTTCCCGAAATTGTGGCGCACATTATAATAATATCTTTAAATCAACTAAAGTCGTATTTTGCACACACTGAGAGCGATACAACGAGTGGCATTTTTCTGAACCGCAAACTTTAGGATTGGCGATTTCACACTCATGGAAGAGGACATCGGCCTCGCACAAAGGACAGCACGATCCAACGGAGCTAATTATAGTCTTTTATACTCTAATATCCCTTCTTACGTATAGCAGCTTTGGAACATATCAGAGTTTATGAGATACGGTACAAACATTGACGATATAAGAACGAAGAAGATGAATCTCATAGAGAGAACTAAAATAACGACTTTGAATCAACAATAACGAGAGCGAAAAGATTTGGCAAAACCGACCGTAAATTCTTTAAGCACAATCTTAAAAGAATACTAGAGATTGTCGATCTCTCATAATCCTCTTGAATTTTTTTGGACCATTGGATTCTTGTCCTATATAAGAATCTAGTGCTAAAAAATAAAATAGTATCTAATCCTCCCATGCATCTCTACCTTTAGTTAGGTGGCTTCTTTGCTTTGTTGCTTGTGTTGCCCTGAGCACTCTTCATAGCTTTATATAGTCTCCCAAGCTCTCCTCTAAAGTGGAGTAGAATTCTTCTCCAAAAGAAAGTATGAATCTAATACTCTTCATAGCACACATTTTCAAATCCTAAAAGACTAGAATACGAGTCACCACACTCAACAATCTCTACCTTTACTCTTATGAGTTGAAGTCACTGTGCTCCTCCAAGAACTCATTCCAATTAGTTCCGTATTTTTTATTTTTCTCTCACCTTTAGGAGTGCCACCACCAAAATAAAAACATTGAAGCAACCATGGCAAGACTGAAAAGATTTAACAAAGTCGATTGCAAATTTCTTAAGCACTACCTTAAAAGAGTACAAGCGGCTTTCCTGTTCCCTTCTCCCTGTCCTCGTCGTGTTCCCGTTGACGTGGTGAAGATCCAGAGCACGAGGGGAACATGAGGGGGATAGGGAGAATGCTCTGGATCTTCACTACGTCGACGGGAATACAAGGGGGACAAAGAAAAGAGAACAGGGAAGCAACATTCCCCTAGCCCTCTTACAAAGTAGAATAGAAATTCTACTAAAAAAATAAGAATCATAATCCTACTAAATATATGTAGAACTCTTTATAGCACACCTTTTTAAATCCTAAAAAAGTAGAATATGAGTTGCCACATTGAACAGACAATGACCAATTAATTGACAGTCACAAGCTTCAAGTCATCTGCCATATATACAGCATGTTCATTCCAATTTCTAGCTGAACACGTTGGTTTCTTAATTTCAATGGCACTAAACCTAACCTCCACCGCGTCAAAGAGTGGAGTATTTTACTAATCAACTCAGTTGCTGTTTGGCGCGTCATCACCGACAAATCACATGCCGCTGTTGCTAATTAGCGAGTAAAAACTACAGGAACGTACACACGCACGCACGTTACCCCACGTTGCACGCGTCCAGAAACAACCGACAGCCTTTCGTCAATTCAGCGATTAGTCAAAACAAAAAAAAGAAAAAGGTTGACAAGCAACTAATCGAAAACCAGCGGTAAGGTCAATTCAGCCTTTTCCAAGTCATTTAGAGCGATGGGTGTGTACATCACAGGTAATACGAGTTGCAAGGAGCCAGCAGAGAGAACCATTTATAACGTATGCTCATAGAGACCATAATTCTGTGTCATTAGGTAGGCCTACAAGGTTCCGCATATAATACAAATACAAAACTACTACCAAAAAAACGATATAATATCGTCATCTGCAGAAGACCCTCTGCATATTTTACAGGTATGAGCTAGTGCGCCAGAAACCCTACCGCAAGCATGAGAAGCTTGCAGGAGGAAACAGAAAAAAGAAAAGAAACAACCCTCGTGATTATTTCCTGCTGCCTTGATGTTTGCATCGATTTCGGAGGACCAAACAACGAAACAGATGTCGTCGTTTCTCTCTTCTGATAAGCATAATAATATAAGAACCATCCAGCTGAATCTTAGCAGGATATCAATGCGGTAGACTAAAACTGTAACTTCTGCACTAATCCAAAAGTTGCCAGACTATGCGGAGTTGCCAAACCCACCAGATTTTCCAGAATTGTTGCCTCCAAAGCTGCCAAAACTGCCCGAGCCAGAATTACTAAAACCACCACCAAATCGACCTGAGCCAGAATCCTCAAATCCACCCAACCGGCCAAAACCTGATCGGCCCGAACCAGAATCCCCAAACCCACCACTTGAGCGACCAGATCCGGAATTGCCGAATCCACCACCACCACCACCACCTGAACGGCCAAATCCACCACCTGAACGGCCAAATCCTGAATCACCAAAGCCACCACCTCGGCTCGAAGAGTTACCAAAACCACCGCTGCGCCCACCAAAACTTCGTGAGCGCCCGTACCCACTGCCTTCACGACTAAATCCTCCGCCTCCACTTCCGAAGGAATCAAAACCACCACCCAGCAAGTCAGAACCTTCAACATTAATCTTTGGAAGCTGGGTAGAAATGGAAAACCCGTGAGTTTAGTGCAATGAAAAATGATTTGAATAGAACTTACATGGTGCAAACCACCAACCCTTACCTCTGTAAACTTGCATCCAACATCATTCTCAAACACCCTGATAGCTCTATTTTGTTGATAGTTGTACATCACAATCGCAGTACCCTTCTTCCCAGCACGGCCAGTTCGACCAGACCTGTGAACAAACAACTCTGAAGAGTTTGGCAATTCAAAGTGTATCACCTGAACAAGGACAAAGAGCCAGTCAAAGAATGCACAATATATATTTTGATAAAGAAGTGCTGTTGCCAACATTTTAAAATCAAAGTGATAAATAATAAACAAAGGAAATAACTTAAAAGAAGACTGAAAAACACTAACCAGGTCTACATTTGGGATATCCAAACCACGAGCAGCAACATCTGTGGCAATCAAAATATTAAACCGGCCATCACGGAATCCTGCAAGTGTTCTCTCTCTTTGGGCTTGCGAGATATCTCCATGAAGTGCCTGGCACTGGAAACTCCGACTCATGGTATTTGACAATCGATCAGCGTCCCTTTTTGTTTGTGTAAAGACGATGCACTTGCCACCTTTAGCATGCTCCTGCAATGAACAAAGAAATTACTCCACAGATTCCAGCAACAAAACTAGATATCACTGGAAAAGTATTTAATTAGTATTATGATACAAAAATAATATTAAGAAAATACATAATTACCTGAATCAATTGTCCAAGGACAGCAGGTTTTGAATAATTCTCTGAAGCGATAGAATAGAGACTAATTCCTTCTGCTAACTTCTGGTCATCTTCACCCACCTACAAAATGGAAAAACATCATAAAGCAATTCCAGGTAGTAGCTAATGATTTCTTAATGGAACAATGTACTCATAATGCAGTAATACATTACAGATGAAACCAAGAGCAGCGTTCTCCCCTATATTTTTCCTTTGGCAGTTTATAGCACTGCAATTCGTGAGGTCAATTGACTATTTTTTGTACTTCAGGGGAAGTCCAATACATCACTGAAAGTAATTCTTGACTTCTTGTTAAGACCTCAAATTCCAAATGCTAGTTTTCACAGCATTAGTCTTTAACAGGTCAAGAAAAAGAATTAAATTATTTTCAGTACAACAATAAGCAAAGAAAACCTTGCAGATGTTTCCTCTGGTGGCCACTAGAACATTGTTCCAGATCTGCCTCTTGATATCAAATAGTAATAATTATGTTGATAAGAAAAGATTCAACAAAAGTCAGAACTAAGTGGCAGTGAAGGATACGGGAATCCAGCAAAACAAAATATTAATCCAACAGAACTGAAGTAATTTTTTGTGATTAAGTTCCAAATTTGAAAAGGTGGCTAACGCATATGGACACAACACATGCAAGATAAACAGGGCCAGATATGGCACAGTTCCACAAATTATGCAATGAAATCTAGGTTACAGAGTTAGCAATAAATGTGTGTAAAACCAGTGTAACACTAAAACAAGTAGCACTCACAAGGTCAATTGTGACAGGATCTTTGAGGTATTTCTGTGTGAGCTTTCGTATCCAGCTTGGCATTGTTGCAGAGAACATCAAGGTTTGACGTTGTGGAGGCACCCTATCCAAAATTGTCTCAACATCTACATCAAAACCCACCGACAACATCTGGTCTGCTTCATCAAGAACAACAAACCGGACCTCTGATAAATTCAGAGAACCTCTTTTTAGCAGATCAATTACCCGTCCAGGTGTCCCAATAACTACATCAACACCATAATCAAGTTTTCTCATTTGTTGGCTAATTGGAGTGCCTCCATATACACAGACTGTATCCAGAGGAGAAGAATCAAGGAATTCCCTCTCAACTTGTTTCGCAAGTTCTCTTGTTGGTGCCAAAACAATAGCAAGGGGAAACCTTCCTGGTCTATTAATCAAAGATTCAATTGAGGTTACAATACAACACAAGAGCAAACCAAAAGGAGGAAAGGAAAAGGTTAAGATATCGAATGTTAAAAGGATCCAAACTTACTTGTGCTTTTCATTATGGCGAATAATTGCATCCAATATGGGGATTCCAAATGCCAAAGTTTTCCCTGTTCCTGTTTTGGCGCGAGCAACCATGTCCCTTCCTTGCATTGCTGGCTCAAGGACAGCTCTCTGGACAGAACAGCAAAATAGAACCCAAAGTTTAATATCCAAAACATGAAACATTCACCCATGATGTGATCAGGTAAGATGTAAACACCCTACACTACCACCAGAGAAATGCTGATAGTTGATAACATACAGGTACTTGAAGCAACCATAAGCTCAAGAAGTAAAACAGATAAAAGATTTGGCTTGACATATTTATACAAGACAGCTCTGATTGAACCAATCTAAAAGCAGAACATGAAAAACAGGTGACCCATGCATAGTTGCTCACACAAACTGAAACACTCAAACAAGCATTTGATCATATTAAGTGACAAACAAAAGCATTTAATCAGACCATGAAACAATATAAAGGTGATGCAACAGTCATTTTTTTCTGCTAGTACAAATTGCTCAAGATTCTGTGGACTATTTGGCGTGGACTATATTGCAGTGAATAAACTTTATTGGCAATCAATAATTTATCTATTCAGTGCCAATGCCAGAAAGAACATCTTTGCCTCACAGTGAGCTCAGAGATCCTTGAATGTCGCAAACAATTAAATCATTTAACACCTAAACCTATAATGAACACTCGGGACAATTCTAACATATGAAAACTACCATGCTGAGGAAACGACATGAACAGAAAAGGTAATGAACTAATAAGGCATAATTTTGGGCGTAGCAACAATCTGACCACATCATATTCAGTCTTGGACTGACCTATGTACAAAAGTAATTGATTTTGCAGAAACTAAAATATCCTAGACATCACTAGATCTGCTGATCACACTAAAACACAAAAGGAAGCAAATTTCTTATGAATCAAACCACTCTACTCTTAGTAATCACATTTCGATTTTGGTTACATGAATCGAATTGTACCTCCAGAGACCAAACAGTTTGGTATACATGTGCTACTGCCTGATCAAACCATAAATTGTTAAAAATAAAGCGACTTTCGTAGTCAACAGATGATTCAACAAAAAACGCAGTTACGCTTCAATCGGAAGAAAGCTCCTCGAACCTGGATGGGGAACAGCTTGGTGATGCCCTTCCCGGCGAGCCTCTCCACGATCTTAGACGAGATCCCGAGCTTGGCCACCTCCAGCCCTTCCTCCCCGGCGCCCCCAACTCCGCCCCCCGCCCTCTTCTCCTCCTCGTAGAACAACCCCTCGTCCGCTGCGAACTCCGCTCGCGCCGCCGCCCGCGCGGTCCCCGTCTCGCGGAACCCGAGCCACGCCGGCGACGTGTGGAACCACATCGCCGCCGCGGGCGCAACCGCCGGAAGCGGCGGCCGCGGGACCGCCGCCGGGTGGAGCAGTGCGGCCGCGATGGCGGACACGGCATGCCGCCGGAGAGGAGCCGCGCGGCGGATGATGGAGTACATGGCTGCTGCTGCTGCTGCTGAGTCGGCGGCGGCGGCTAGGGTTTTGGGTGGCGTCGGGGTTTAGGGTTTTTGGGTGGAGACCAAGGGGAAAAAGTAATGGGTTAAAAGGCACAAGACATGAGATATTCTGTGGTCACGGCTAGAGCGTGTAGTGCGGAATTAAAAGATCCTTTAGCTGAGGTCACTTACATGTGGGTCCAAAGTCCAGCTACAACTCAGAGCCCACAAGTCGGTGACTACGAGAAGTTCGCGAGAATCGTCGTTGGTGATGTAGCAGCAAGCGAGGAAATAGGTGGAGATAGCTATGTAGGCGTTGGAAGGAGAATGGTGAATAGAGCATGACATGTGGGGTAGGAACTACGTGGGGTCAGGATGTCAGCTGTGGAATGGAGATGGTTGGGATTTGGGTAAGAGACGCATTGCTTGGAGGAAAAGTTTTGGCGGTTGGGAGATAGCCATGGGCTGGCTTAAGTGGAGGGAACGGGATAGGCCGTGGGCGTGCGCATTTGGTCGTTTCGGCCAGTTACATTTCGATATGGGCTTATTGGTCGTTTGATCCATATGGAGACAAGTGAATCAATGCAGAAGTTTTCAGCACGTTAGATGTTAATCGGTGAATATAAAGAGAAGTACCACTGGACACTATTATATGGTCATATGAACTCATGTGTTTCTACTGTAGCTTGTCGATTGTTAAACTTGTGTATGAATTTATCGGTTGTCGAACTTACATACGAATTTGTCACTTATATATGAGTTATGTTGAACTTGTACCATTGTCTGGAAGCCTGGCAATTGGAGCACACGATATGATTGTACTTGTCTCCTGTGAATACCACCTTCAACAAAATGCTTACCCTACTATATGTCCATACTGAAATTATTTTTCGATCGCAGGAGGCTGTTCAGCTGGAAAGGCACTTACTCCACAAGTAATACTTATAAATCACGGAGAGGTATGCAGTCCATCTTCTCAAGTTGCAAATTTTTTTCTAAAGAGATTTGAAGTTCAACTCAACCATTGGAGCATCTATGTCTTTATCTGCACCACTGTAAAAAAAAAACAGTATTCCCTGACTGTAACTATGCTTCATTGCTGCTCATATGCACCAATTGTTTGGTCATTATCTGCATTACTTGTCAAGCAGAAGTAATGCTGCTGGTCACTATCCGAAATAAAATTATGACAACACTACCTCGTTCTTTCTTTGCTCTCATTATATTGCCTTAGCTCGATGCCTATAATTTGCATGACATATTATTTTTTTTCTTCTCTGCTCAGAGTGTTTTTGTGGAACCAACAAGTGGAAATACAGGCATTGGTCTTGCCTTTATTGCTGCTTCCAAAGGATATAAATTGGTATTGACAATGCCTGCATCGATGAGTATGGAGCGAAGGGTTCTACTCAAAGCTTTTTGGTGCTGAGCTTGTCCTTATAGAAGCTGCGAAAGGGATGAAAGGGGTTGTAGATAAGGCTCAACAATCTGCACCGCAAGTTTTTGTGCCGGCTCGAGCCCATGGATCTACTCCTGCCAGTGGCACAGCCAAGCAGGGTATTACTTTCAGAAAGATGTGTGAAAAAGGGGACAGGTGTGCCTTCTTGTATGTGTCATAATTTCGAGGAAGAGCTTGGTACCGTACTATCGCTGTCGTGTATTTCACACAAAAATATTTTTTTTGCATGTCTATGTTATCCATCTATATTATTCGTTTTTCGATCCGAAACTATTATGTATCTGTCCTGACGGTAACGTATCCGAAACTCCAAATTCGTATTTGTATCCGATTTTACCGTATCCAAATCCATATATATATATATAAGGATACGGTCTAAGCAATATCCGTCCGAATCTGATCCAATTGCATCTCTACCTACAGCCAAGGACATACTCCTGAGGAAGGTTCACCGCCAAACCAACCTTGGCCTACTAGCACTGGAGTGGTCAGTGTAACACCGCCACCGCCTCCTGAATCGGGTCCAAGAAGATCTAGATCTGGGGGAAGCAGGGAAGAAAGCCAAAAGTCACAGTGAGACACTAGCAACCAATACACAAGGGAGCAAAATCAGCTGAGTTTACCTTGTTAGACTCTCCAGTAAGATGGAGAGCGGGAAAAAGAGGCGGCCACTAGGAAAAAAAGAAAAGAAAAAGAATTATAAACTATACAGAAAATTTAAAGCTAACACATTACTACTAAAAGGGGATTGATCCCCCCTCCCCTCATGTCGTCGGTGAGCACATCAGCCACTAGAGACGGAAGAGAGGGGCTAGATCTGAAGAAACTAAAAAGGAAAGACAAAAAAGTTTAGAGCGGAGCTCTCTAGGCCTCAAATGAGCTGTGGCTGCTGGCTGTAGTTTAGGACTTAAACCCTAGTTTTTTTTTTAGCTTCCCGTATCAACTGGGCTATAAAAATAAAGTTGACGAAACCAATCGAGCAACTGGGCTACAGTACGACCGGAGTGACCCTGGCCGGCTATTTTGTAGTCCAACATTCCAAGCGACCACCAATCACGGAGACATGGGCCTACACGGATCATCCCGCAGGGAATCAGAATCCGACAAGCGATAATTTTAGCTGGAAAATCACTGCAACGAGCGCGACGAGGATGGGCCGGCGGGTCGGTGTCGAGCTCGACGCCTAATTTTAGCAGGCTTGTCTCCCATGGAGGAGATCGAAAGGGACAAGCGCTAAGGGAGAGAAGTAGACGGAGGACTAGAGAGAGACTGGCAGAGGGACACGGGGATCCTGGTTGGAGTGATGTAGAGGAGGCGGCGGAGCGCGCGATGGATCGTCCAAAGGCGAGAGCTTTCCGTCGTCGTCTTGTTCTTCTTCCCTGAGGTGAGGCTAGACGACGGCTCCTAGGTAGTCCTCCATTCTTGTTCTTGGACATTCCAGTCTGTTCCGTTTCTTTTGGTGCTTTGAAGCGCACATCTCGTTCTACAAATTTGGGGTCTTTAGGAATTAGGAGCGGGAAGAAATCAGGTTCGGTTTGGTTAGATTTTATTCCAATCCGTGAAGGGGAGCGAGCATGGTCGCAGGGTGGCGGCGGGTGGGGTGGCCTTCTCTTTCTGGCTATGTTCTGTAGGCGTCTTCTGATGCTTAGCCCGTTGTTTCGCTCAAGAAAAGAATAAAGAATTACCGTGCAATCTGAGGCACTATGTCTAGTGTTTGATTTGGGCAAGAGGAGATTGATATCTTGCTTGCGTTGCTGAAATGGAAGTGCGTTTTGTGTAGTGGCCGAATTGGGGCATAGGGATCACTGTGTGTAAGGTTGGTTTGCTGTGGCCTTTCTTCAACGTGCGTCCCATCGTTCCCATCTAACTAGGCCTGAACGAGTTAATGTTCGATCCTGCATGGTCAATAGGGTTGCTGTGCTGTTCAAAGTATGAGTAGTTTGCTCATGTCGGGAATCATTAGGATTCTCCGGTGAGATTGGTGTGCCGATCAATGCTTCTGGCTCTAGTGTACGTTGTTCTTTTGGATCTTTGCTTGGAGTCATCTCATAGCTGCTTATTTCCCTTGGTGTATATCAATTCATGATTCCGTGCTCTTACGCTACCTTTGTAGATGTTTAAATGACAAGCCAATTGTGTTACAATTTCAGAAGAGAGCACGTGTAGGTGTAGCTGTAACCCATCTCATCATTCTCGTTCCTTAGTTAACAGTCCTACTAATATGTTAATTTTGTCTAACACTTTATTCTTCTTGTTTGCTTATTTTCTGCCCTCTCTTGCATAATGCAGATTACGTCCAGTTTCCGATATTTGCCACATTCCTCAGGAAGAGAGTATTCGGAGCACTCTCCTATGCTTTTCAGGGACTCATTTATATTTTTGTCATAGATATAAGACCTTCACATGGCCAGAAACGCGCCCTCTCTGCCTGTAACTAGACGAAAAATTGTGCCTTTCAAGTTCCTGATACCCTTTGTTCTGATTCTTTTGGTGGCCGTTATTGTTGTCACCCAGTACTTCCAAAGTATATCCTACCTTCTGCGGCCGCTGTGGGACACGCCGCCAAAGCCATTCATCCGTATCCCACACTACTATGCCCCTAATATCTCCATGCCCCAGCTGTGCAAACTCCATGGCTGGGGTATCCTCCCCTCCCCTCGCCGTGTCTTTGATGCTGTCCTCTTCAGTAATGAACTTGATATTCTGGAAATCCGCTACCGCGAACTCCTTCCGTATGTTGACAGGTTTGTCATCCTTGAGGCTAATGCCACCTTTACAGGCATCCCAAAGTCTCTCTCCTTCTTCGAAAACCTCAACCGGTTTTCATTTGTGGGTTCCAAGATTGTCTATGACATGCTTCCTATCAAAGATCTGGATCCTGATTCTCGTCGACAGCCCTTTCGCATAGAGGCCAGTCACCGTCGTGCGCTTAATATCCTGCTCCGAAGATCAGGCATTGCTGTGGGGGATGTTTTGATCATGGCTGATGCTGATGAGATCCCTAGTCCTGAGACGGTGCAATTGCTCAAGTGGTGTGATGGGATACCACAAGTCATGCATCTTGAGCTGAACAACTATATGTACTCCTTTGAATTTCCTGTGGATTACAACAGCTGGAGAGCGACAGCACATCTGTTCACTGAGCGCACAATGTACCGCCACTCCCGTCAGAGCAACCTAATTCTGGCTGATGCGGGCTGGCACTGCAGCTTCTGCTTCAGGCAGATCAAGGAGTTTGCTTTCAAGATGAAGGCATATAGCCACGCGGACCGGGTGAAACAGGAAAGCTTCCTAAATCCAGAGAGAATCCAGAGGATCATATGCAATGGGGAGGACCTGTTTGACATGCTACCTGAAGAGTACACATTTAAGGATCTTTTAAAGAAGATGGGGCCGATACCAAAGTCAGCATCTGCTGTTCATCTGCCTTCCTATTTGATCAAGAACGCAGACGAGTTCAGATTCTTACTTCCTGGTGGATGCTTGAGATCAGGCTAAATCAGGAGGCGTTTTGCAACTTTGTTAGTCAACAGTATTACTTTTAGATGCAATACTGTTGTTTCTGTGGAAAGAGGTGTATTTCGTTTGATATAAAACAGTAATACTTTTTATATAGGGCAGTAGGATTTTCATGTTCGAGGAACTATGGCAATTTTTGCTTTGTATTTGTAGTGGTGACTGATGAGCAGCTCAACACTAGAATTTACAGCAATCAATATAAAAGGTAAAATGGCAATAGAAATTGCCACCTTTTTGGGTTAATCCTGATCATTTTTCCAAACAGTTGGAGATCATTTGTTGGTTATGGCTAGTGCGCAAACTTTGTCTGTGGCATGGAACAGTTAATGCAACATTGGGGGAAAATGTCTCGACGAAGTGTACCATCCGTTGTGCATTTTGCAAGGATCTTTAATTGGTAAGATCTAAGATGTCTATATTCTTATTTGATTATAAATCAATGGCCCAGAATTATCTCTATCAAAAGTTCAGAGTGTCTTTCAATATACAACACAGCATTGCATCATCTTATCTTTGTCTTATTTCCATTTTCTGAGATCTGATCATCCATGGCTATAAGAAGTGATCATGCTCATATATTTGGATCTGTATGTCTCCTCTGTGCTTGCTTGCTTCTTAATGTTTATTCCAGGAGACATGGCAAGTCCTCAAGGTGTCAAGCTTGTGCTTCCTGCTGAAGTGCTGATCATGCTACTCCTGCTAACTTCTGGTAAGCATAAGCCTCATCTGAAAATTTTGATCTGCAGCTCGTGACAACTTTTTCAAGGCTCTATTCATTCACTGATCAAATGTAGGGTTCGTAGCAGGTTCAAAAGTTCCCGTATGTTGCTAAGTCTGTGAAAGGAGAATAAGCTGCCCCGAGAAGTTGCTGACAGATTGGGAAATAAATAGATTGCATGCCAAATCCCTATATTGCTCCATGAAAAGAAGCATGTGTCACAAGATAAGAAAATCATTCAGGCCTTCCCTGCCTGATCTTTCCGTTGTTTTCTTTCTAGGATCTGATACACTGTCACTATTTCGTCGACACATCTTGTAATTTCTGTATGGACTTCACACCACAGATCATTTGACACTAAATATCAACCCATATGATGTGACAATTGTTAGAATTGGTAAAAGAATGTAACAGTATTCTAGGTCTGGCTGCAACTTTTGTTGCAGGCTCTGAAGCAAGGACTAGCCCTGGTTCTTTCAGCGTACAGGACTTAGGAAGCCATCTTCTACAAGAAAAGGACATGCATTGAGCACCGCCAAAATGAGGGCGCCCTCGGAGGGGAATGCACCTTCCTCTTCTTTATGCGCTGCTTCTGCACCAAAGAATGTCGCTGAAGCCTGCTGCTGCTGCTTCTTCTGGTCGTAATAATAAGATCGAAGGGCAACTGCCAATCGGCAATGGCGGAGGTTAAATTTGTAATCGATCCTCAAAAAAATTTGGCAGAAGTGTGCTGTCTGAGGACAATTTATCAGATGTTTACTTACAAATTGTCTGATTTTGACATGGGGCATACTTGTACTTACTGATTGTGGCGACCCATGTTATTATCCTCAGATTCTAACATGGCTCACTTAATTATTACTTGATAGGAACATCCGCCTCATCGAATAATAACCCAAACAGAGTATGACAGCGAAACAATAATTAAAGACTACAACTTTATTACATCATTATCACGTAGGACTGGTAGTATTTAACCCAAGTTGACAAGCTAGCCTGAGAATGACACAGTAGTTACGTAAGGTCTGAGAAGAAAATAATGCAATATAATACTCGCTAGTACTAGTACGAAGAACTTATAGATGGTCTATTCTGTGTTGTATGATGCCTCTCACCCATTGGTCTCTTAGTCAGTGAGGGTGTCTTCATTTTTAGTCCCGCCCTCATCAGTTCCTAAATAATACTCTTCTGGGAATGGCTCTAAAAGAGGAGAGTTATAGCAAGAGTGAGTACGAAGTACTAAGCAAGTTTTTAATAGTAAATGTAGGCAATATTAATCCTATTTTCTCCCATTTCTTTCCTTTCCTCATTCCTTTCTTTTCCTCATTCCTTTCTCTTTTCTTGCTCTTTCTCTTATTTGCCAACCTTTATCAAAAATTAAGGGGTTGGTATGTTTTTAAAATTTTAAGAAAAAATGCTATAGACATTCTAGAGAAAAAGATGACTAAAAGGTCCCATAGACTCTTTTTCAAGAGACTTGGCATGGATGCATGATTTGATTTAAGTATTGCGCAGACTTGTATTAGTCATACTTATCCTCAAATTTGGACATCTTGTGGGAACTTATAATCGTGGTGGTGGAAATGTTCAAGTTCATAAAATATAAAATGCTTTCTCATATTTTGCACTTGTATCTCCATCCAACTATAAATAGTAGTTGGTCAAGTAGATTAAGCTCGACACTCTACTGTGCTAAATATAGGCACCTGGGGATCTGTCCCTTTATGGCCCACAGTCCAATTGAGGTCCCACCCCATCTTCATCTTCCCTAGTATCTACTTACTTACCCATTGTAGAAAATATAATTACAAAATAAGACAAATACATTTTACCTGTTGGTAAATGAGAATATGATCGATATGGGTTACGGTTTAATCCAGAATGAAAGATGGTTCTTAGTCCTTACATGATATCCCTAGGTAGAGGGTCTTATACCTTGCCCATTTCTTCTTCTTTCTAGAGCACCCTCCACCCTATCTATTATGTTCTTTATGCAGGCCACTGCTCCATCAGTGATTATTGTCTTTTCTATCTATCCAGATTTATTTTGATCCTTAATCCCTCTCATTTTTAGAAACATTGTTTTGATGCAATGTGGTAGAAACAAATAAATTTTTGTAAACAGCTAGGTGAGATGCACAACAATCTTGCCTAGAAATGAATACTGTAGGGTTGCCTCTTTGGACCAGTTCTCCCCCTTCATGATTTAGGACCATTCAATCTATGTCATCTAATGTAATTGCCAACATTGGGAATGAAGCAAAAATACTGATATTTAGTATTTTAATTTCTCACTTGTTCGGTTGTTATTATTTTTATTATATTTTCTATTTTCCTGGTTACTAGAATTTTTATATGTTTTTCTGGTGTTTATTTATTTAGGATTTGGAATTTATCAGTGGTCATTTTTAATTTATCTTTTCTGTTGATGAGTTGTCAGAGCTTTCTGCTCCGTCGATGCTTCATCTCTGCTATGTCTCTAACCCCTGCTGCCTTGCACCATGTTGGGGGCACCTCGTTGCTTGGCCATGGTGTTGTGATTTTCGGTGTAGAAGTTAGAAACGAGAGTTCATGGGGGCACCTCGTTGCTTGTGGTAAGTTAAGGTAAGTTTTTACTAATATTCAATCTTTTTTTTCATTTATGTTTGTGGTTTCTGCTAATACAATTTTGTAGGTATTCAAATTTGGCTGGCTGAGAAGATGAACATTCCGTAGACGAATTTTGATTTACTTGTATGGTTCCATTTGTTTGGATGAGATGAAATTGGAGTTGTGAATCTTAAATTTGTAATCTTTATTCTTTCCAAATTTTGAGATTGAAATTATGTACATTGGACTTATATGTGGTGGAGTTGTATGTATGCAGAATTTGTTCTTGTAATTAAGTTTTTTCTGTAATTCAGATTTTTTATTATAATAATTCCTCATTTTATCTCAATGTTGAATGTTTCAATTTGTTAATCGTTCTCTTTCAATGTTAATGTTCCAATCGGCATATTAATCGTTTTTAAAAGTGTGTTTCTGATTAATCAATTTTGAGGGTTCTAACACTGATGTAGACGTGTTTTATTTCATAGTCTTTGGAGAAAAGTTTTTATTTTCTTGCATTGTGCCTACAGTTTGCTTGTGCTTGTCATGCCAGACAATGGAACGGGTGCAGGACTAAACTGAAATGTAGATATAGATGTTTATCCCAGGCAGTGCAATGGCTTTGACTTTTATCAGATTCAAGAAGACGACAAACAATCTAGTGGCTTAATTCTGAATTGATCATCTCAGTGTGAAGTGGGATTAAAGCCAGCATGTATATATAGATGTATACACAAGAGATTCAAGCCCCTGAATTTATCTCAATGGCAGGCAGGCTGTAACAAATGTGAAGGAACTGATTAATGAAGAGCATGGAGAAATTAATCTTGAGTCGTCTTCACCACTGTCGTAAAACCATGGAACTCAAGATCCTTGAACCATGGCTCCCATGCATGCATGGAGCTCCTCTCCCCTCCGTCGGTCTCGCCGTGCAAGCGGTAGAGCGGCGGCGGCGGCGGCTGGCTTGTGTCAGGACCCGGTCGGATTGGATCTGAAATTCAGAAATTAGAGTAGGATTTAGAGCTGATTTGCGGGTAGAAATTTGAGGAAAGCAAGAATAAGGACAAGGTAAAGTAAGGAGCAAGTATTAGGGTTTTCATTGGCTCATTTCTTCTCCAACAATGGGTTACAAGTTTTTTTATACAAGCTGAGAGCTTAAACTCAATTAAGATAAAGATAATAAACAATATTTATGATAAAAATGCATAGTTTAGTACATTTAATGTTACTTATTTAAACGATAGCCGTCGGATGGAGATTAGACGCTCACTCCTTGTAACCCTTGGTGGCTTAAGTAAAGTCGGCGGCGATATTCATAACTTTGACTACCGTTTGATCAGCATCGTGCAAATTATTTCAACCCAAATGTTCGAATCATCCGAACGTTAAATCGTTTTCGGCCATTAGATATACATCGGACAACAGAGAAGACAACATCTTAGGACTGTCTGTACGTCATCTCACTTTTGACCGTTGGATGCGCACTGGACGATCCAGGATAGGAACTCTTTTGGCTAGTCCGAACGTTTCTTTAGCACATCTGAGCCGCATGATCCTTTTACCGTTTCGACTTTACATCTCAACTGTTCAATGCTCACATCCTCCATTTGATTTTCCTATCTAATAGAACTCAGTCTTGACAATTCAGCCGGCACGCATGGGTTCAGGTCACCGCGGTGGCCCGGGCATGGCGTGCTGAGGCGGTAGCCCCAGCTTGCGAGCATGGCGCTGGAGGAGGAGGCAGCGGCTGTCTCCCCCGATGACGGCGACTCAGACGGATCGACCCATTCCTGGTCTCCGTGAGACGTTTGATCGCCGTTGTGCGGCTCAGATTGAGTCGAAATACGAAGCGGAGGAACGTTTTCACGAAGGAGCCTTGTAACACTCAGCATTATCCGTTGACACCCTCCAGTTTGGATCACAGATAAAAGTCTCGATCGTGAGCCGTTCGATCTGTATTGAGCGGATCAGATCAAGAAGGATTCATGCGATTTGGATGAAATTTGTCACTAAGTACCCTTTAATGTTTATATATTACCCCATACACCCTCTCAGATTTGGATCGCCGATAAAATTAGTGATCCTGGGCCGTTCGATCGGTATTACGCGGTTCAGATTGAGTCGAAACTGATGGGTCGTGAGGTGCTTTCTTTGCAAGGGCCCCTTTGAATAAATGCCAATGCCAGCGCCTCCCTTCACGTCGCCGAGCAGGCCGCGCCGCCGGTGCTCCTCATCCACGGCTTCCCGGAGCTGTGGCTCTCGGTGGCGCCACAATATGGCAGCCCTCGCCGCCCCCAACCTCCACGGCACCCGCTTCCCACTCCATCTTCGGCTACCTCCTTGCCCTCGGCCACCTCAGCCTCCCCAAGGTGCGTACTTTTCTGGACACAGAGCTCAATTCTTGGTTCCAGACCAAGAACATGACTCCACTTTGGGTGAGATGAATACCGCATTCTGTTGAAATTTGCTTCCTGCAATGAATTTCCAGCGACTGTTATAAATTCTGCATTTTGCATTGTTCATCATCAGCTCTTCTGCTGGTCCTTGTTCTATAATCATCTGCATTCCAGACTATACCCCTCTACATGCCAAATTGTAGTATTCTAATATTGTAATTTTGTACTATATAACAATCTCAACCAAAGATTCCTGTACTATATATAAAAGAAATTCCCAATCGAACAAGGCCAGATTTTTATTCAGATGCATGCGCAGGCTGACTGACTGACAGGAGTAGTGCTACAGGCCAAGGCCCTGTACTACTGCTATGTGCTGTTCATCTATATCCTATTTAATCAAGAACGTAGACGAGTTCGATTCTTACTTCCTGGTGGATTATTACTTATAGATGCAATCCTGCTGCTTCTGTGGAAATAGGTGTGTTTCGTTTGATATGGAACAATATTACTTTTAGGGTCTATTTATATTGAATTCTGCTTCTGGTTTCTGCTTACAGAAACAAAAGCCAATACAAATGCCTTAGTTTCTATAAGCCGTTTCTATTGACCGCTACTATTCATCAACTATTACTTTTCGCTTTCACATATTGTAACGTACTTTGTATTTTATCATATCACAATTCTGTAAGCCGCATGATAGTCTGAATGTTATGGTGCCTTTCATTGCACCGTCTTTCTTACATAATACACTATTATTCATTAGCTACAGCTAAAAACCATCAGCAAAAGTCAATGTGAACAAGTCGTTAGATAGGGTGGTAGAAAGTCTTTTGTGTTCGAGGAACTATGGGAACTTTTGCCTTGTATTAGTAGTGATGAACAGCTCAACACTAGAATTTACAGTAAGCAATAATAAAACCTTTTTGGGCTCATCCTGATCATTTTTACAAACAGTTGGAGATCGTTTGTTGGTTATGGCTAGTGTGCAAACTTTGTTTGTGGCAAGGAACAATTAATGCAAAATCAGGAGAGAAATGTCTTGGCCAACTGTACCATCACATTGCACACGGGGGTGTTCAGAATGGCATTGGTTTGTGGTTTTTTTTACTGTAACTGAGTTGGCTTATTTGACATAATTAAATTTTAAAAAAATTAAAAATAGAAAAAAATGTTAACCCATCACGAACAACGTAAAGGAATACAGGAAAGAAGGCAAAAAAGCCCAAAAAAATAAGAAACAGGAAAAGACGAAATTAATAAATAGTAAAAAAAGCAGAAACCAGAAGTTAAATTGAGCGGTGCTAATGGTAAAATCCAAGCTGTCCACATTTTTATTCTGTATGTATAAATTCAATGCGCCCTATCTTTACCAAGATTCAGTGTATCTCTCAATGTACAAAAAAGCATCGCATCATCAAGATAGAATTATATCATCCTATCTTTGTCATATTTCCATTTTTGTGAGATCTCATCATCCATGGCTATAAGAAGAGATGATGCATTTGGATCTGTATCCTCTTCTCTGCCGTTGCCTGCTTGTTTGAATGTTTGTTCCTGGAGACATGGGAGTCCTCAAGGTGTCAGGCTTGTGCTTCCTGCTGCTCATACTACTCCTATTAACTTCTGGTAAGCCTCATCTGAAAATTTTGATTTTCTGCTCGTGACACCTTTTCAAGGTCCTATTCATGTACTGATCAAATTTTGATCAAATGTTCCTCAAGGTGTCAGTCTGTGAAAGAAGTGTAAGCACCCCAAAGATTGCTGATGGATAGGGAAAGAAACAGATGACATGTCAAATCCTGTATTGATCCATAAAAATAAACAGATGTGTTACAATACAAGAAAAATCATACAGGCCTTACCTGCATGATCTTTCTCTCCTTTTCTTTCCAGATCACTTTAGGATCTGATGCAGTCACTATGTCTGTTAATGTCATCGACACATCTTGTAAATATTTTTAAGGACTCTACACTGCTGATCGTTTCACATTAGATATCAACCCATGTGATCTGACATACTTTTCTTACCATTGGTAAGAGAATGCAACAATCTTCTTTCTGCAATTTTCTCTCTTTTTTTCTTTTGCAGGCTCTGAAGCCAGTACTTGCCATGGTTTCTTCAGCAGGACATACCCAACACTCTTCTGCAAGAAAAGATGATGCGGATATGCACGTGTCTTGTACTTTTCCGTTAAATATCTTATTCAATTGGAAAGAATTATTGAGCCGCATGAAATATGGCCAGGTGAACTCATTTCAAACTATACTTAATTTTGTTATTCATAAGGATGAAATACTACATCACGTTATTACCTGGTGTATTCTTAGGTTTGTCAGTGGCAAAACAATAAAGATGCAAAAGGAAGCGGATAACCACATTATGTGCCAAAGACATGAAGGAACAAAGCCCACGCGGATGGAGCCAACAAGAACGAAGTACATGTGGCTGGTTGGAACCCATGTGGAAGGGGGAAAGAAAGCCCATGTGGCGGGAGAGTATAAGGACGGAGCCCAAGGATTTAGAGCACAAGTTTTGGACACTATTTTGAAGCCCAACTCAGACTTCCCACGTGCTCAATCCAAATCCAACTCGGATTCAACTCAGAATTCAATTCGGACTCGGTTCGGGACAGCCTGTCAGGCAGTTACTAAAAAGGTCATAACTTTCACAAACGGAGTCCGATTCAGGCGTTCTTGTACTTGTTGGAAAGATATTTTCAAGGGCTACGCAATGAATCTGGCCCCAGCATCAAATTCGTCACGGATCAAAAGTTATGACCGAAACAATATGACGGCTGTAAAATTTAGTTTCCTTTTTTAAGAGTTCGTATTTAAAACCATATAGGGTTGAGTTGTAGTAGGTTTGGAGGACTCTATGCACGTCCCAAGAGGCTATATAAGCCCTGTATTGGCACCCTTAGAAGGGGACCAAGTTTTATACATCAGATTGAAACATAGCTATTGCTTGTTCTTTCAACACCAGAGTTCATGCGAGGACTTTGAGAGAGAATTAGGCGATCCATTGTTCGTTCTGCAACTCAAGGTCAAGCCGTCGTTCCATTGGGAATTGGGGACTTGGCATTCGTCGCTTGTGGTCGTGCGACGACAACTATCCGGTGTGTTTTGGGCGTATTCCGAAGAGTTGAGGGTTCGTGCATGGGCATGAGTGTTCAGCTAGCGACATCGTCTACTTCACATCAACTATCCACGGTTCCTCACTGAGAAGATCGGGACCCATCCCCGTATCAAAAGGCCATGCATTGAGCACTGCCAAAATGAGGGCGCCCCCGGAGGGGAGTGCGTCTTCTTCCTCTTCTTTATGCGCTGCATCTGCACAAAAGAATGTCGCTGAAACCTGATGCTTCTTCTGGATGTAATAATAATAAGAGCATAAGCCAGACTATCAATGTTCAATGTGTGAGGACCCACAATTCTAATTCATTTTAAACAATAAATTACAAATAAATATAATTGATTAAACAACTAACTAAATCAATTACAAGAGAATCATTTTCTTTTTATATATAACAGGCCGAACTAATATAATTATTCCCAAAGAACAAGCCCAATTAATAATAAAAGCCACCTCACAAATTACTAGTTACAGATATGAATACATCTCAACACAATTACAAGTAGCGCATGTAAAGTTAAAACTTTTATAGTCCAGTTTATAACTAGTAATCACATTAGTCAAGCGATAGTTAAAAGTATTCTTCAAATCAAATAAAAATATAATAGTTCATATTACATCAGTTAATCAATAACAGTTCGATACATCAATTTACAAGTCTCGATCTCAATCAAGACAATCGTCTCCTGAATATAAATACATCACGATTAAAACTACACTAATTTTTGCTAAGCTACAGTTCCAATCCACCTTTTTCTATAAGAAAAACACCTGCTTGTTGAAAAGAGAACCTAAGAAAAGAAAGAGAAAGAATTGTTGTTAGAACCCGTAGTCCATATCATCTCATAGGGTTTGCTCATTGAAATACCAGGACCGTTCGGGGCCAGTCGGCACCTCTCTTTAAATAACGTATCATCATTCGGTGTAAAAACAAACCCAAAATCAATTCGGAGCACAATTTTCACCACAAGCCAACCCTAGTAAAAACCAGTTTACCAAAGTGCATAGCAACACACCGACAATTGTGAATCACATTCCAACCCATTCAACACAGAGCAAAAGGGATAACGACCAGCGAGAGACCGAGAGAAGGAGAGAGAGAGAGGCCAGTGTTCCCCATCAACACCACACCACCCAGGGCAAGCAAGCCATTGCCAGGATTGAGTGAGCCATAACAGCCAAACCAGAAGGAGGAGGAGACGGTGAAGAGGGAGCTCAAGACTAGGAGTAGGATGCATTGGGGGAAGGACAAAGGGCCAGGGACAGTAAGAGTAGAGAAGGGGAAACAGATCCATGCGCATGCCAAACTGGAAGGAATTGTAACCATTCTCACTGGATCACCCAAGCCCCAACTAGATCCAACAAGGTGCCCCCTGCATGCTTTCCATTTCCATCACATTCCCAAATCCACATCATCATGGTAGAATCACAACCACACATTTCCAATCCACATGCATCACACTAGAACCGTAGCATCCACACATGTACGCTAGGGCAATGGAAGAAAGCTAGGGGATGGGGGTAGAGTATACTAGAGGAGAGGCAAGCCATGGTGTCGGCGTGCTCACCGCCGGCCACTGCGTGCACCCAGCGGCACTTCACCGTGCTCCTTGGTGCATGAGGAGACCCCAAGCCCCTTCATAGTGAGCCACAACCAAAGCGCCACTTCACCGTCATACAAATTGAAGGAATAAAATCATCAAATCAGAAGCAAATCAAAAGAAAAGAGAAAATTTAAAAGTAAATCAGAGGAGGATTAGAAAGGAATAGAAAGAGGGTTCAAATCCGAGCATCTAGAGGTGGGAATTGCCGTAGATGGGGTGGATCTAGCCTGTGGAGAGCTCACCATTGCTCTATCACTGCTATTACTCCTCCTTGTTAGAGGTGAGTTGGTACAACGATGTACCTAGTTATGTTGAGGCCTGTGCAGAGGACAGTTATACCACGGGAAGCAAGATCAGTATGAAATATGATGCATATGATACGGATGCCCCTTATGGAGGTTGAGAGGAGTAGGCGGCGGCTGGTAGTTGTTTACATGATTTCGAGTATTTTTAGCGTGTCATTATTTAGTAGTTTTAGTACTTGTATAGTTATTAGTTGGTATCACATTTACCTCCCATTGTTGTAATATTCAGGTGGTTATGACTTTGTTAAAGACTTTAGCCCTACGTGATATTATTATGGTCAATCTTTAATTATTGTTCTGCTGTAACGCTCTGATGTGATTATTATTCAAAAAAACATGAATTTAGTATGTTTTAATTGGTAATAACCACAGACTAGCATTGTTACCTAAGATAGTGATGGCACCGGTCGTTACACAATGTCAATAGGTTAAGGTTGTAACATATGCTTTATTTCAAAACAAGGCTGTAACAGATGCTTGCATATTTGTCGTATGTCTCCTCACAAATTTCACTGATTTGGGACATACTGTTACAGATGTATTTTATTCCGTAGACTTTGATTTCTTGTCTTGTGCCTGCCATTTTATTTGCGCTTGTTATTCTAGACAAATTAATGGAGGCAGGAGTTACATAATTGGAATGTAATGCGAGGTGACTTCTGTATCCCAGGCAGTGCAAGGACTTTGTTTGGATCAGATCAGGACAATGTTTGTTGCAAAAAGAGAAAAAAATTACAACAAGCAATATAAGGGTAAAATGGCAAGAGAAATCGCAATCTTTTTGGGTTCATCCTGATCAATTTTGCTAACCCTTGGAGATCTTTTGTTGGCTCTGGCTAGCGTGCAAGCTTTGTTCGCGGCATGGAACGATCAACGCAAAACCACGACTGTACCATCTTTATCAAGTTTAATTGGTAAAATCTAAGATGTCTACATTATTATTTATGTATGTATGAATTAAATGGGCCATATCGTTACCAAGTTTCAGGGTGTCTTTCAATGCACAGCACAGCATTGCATCATCCAGATAGAACTGCATCATCCTTTCTTTGACCTACTTCTAATTTTCTGAGGACTCACCATCCATGGCTATAAGAAGAGAGATGGTGCCAATCTATTTGTTTCTGTACCCTCTTCTCTGCTGTCGCTTGCTTCCTTAAATGTTTGTTCCTGGAGACATGGGGGTCCTCAAGGTGCCAGGCTTGTGCTTGCTGATGCTCATACCACTCCTGTTAATTTTCGGTATGTCTGAACATTTTATCTGAAGAATATGGCACTTTCTCAATGTTCTATTCGTTCACTGGTCAAAGATAACAAAATTTGATCCGTAGCGTAGTAGATATTTTCTTCCACTATTGTTTTCACTTCCAGAAAGAAAGTTTTATTTCATTTCATTTCTTTTTCTTTCTGCAGCATCTGCACCGAAGAAGTATGCTGGTTGAGGAGCAAGACTTACAAATTCATTTTCTGCTTGGATAATAGGTGCTACAGCCACTGCGTCGCAGAGCGCGCCTTCAAAGGGAAATGCCACTACATCGTCTTGTACTAAGAGTGCATCTGCCAAAAATGGTGTGGCTGAATGTATCTTGTATTCAGTGCTTGTAATAAGAGACAGATCATGACATTTTTCTACACCTTGCTATGTTTAATAAGAAAGTCTGATCAACTTATGATCCAGTGTTACTATAAACTGCATACACGATCGATGCAGGATCATTGCATATCTGTAACAAATTCTGTAATCAAGCAAAACTTGGAGGAGTAATATTCAGAGATAGATTCAACTTAAACTCGACCAAGTAAAACCAGATGCCAGGTCACCTGAAATCAGTAGAAGGGTGCTACATGACAATTGATTCACAGGGGAATAGCATGCTCTGTTGATCAATCCAGATGTTCAGACATATGTTCACAGTATTTAGGCACAAACTGCCAAACATAACAAATGGACCATCACACACAGTGTAACTGCAGTTTCATTCTGCACAAGCACATACAATGGACTATCAGTCCATCACACACGTGTATAACTGCATTGTCATTCTGCGGCTCTGCGCGAGCTTACATAACAAGATCATCAGCAATAGCGCAACAAAGATTCTTCAAGCCTTCAAAGGCACCATCTTGGAGGGAGACTGAAGCCATCCTGTTGGAAATTTCGTTCTCAGAAGCTCTGTCGAAGTCAAACTTGGTGTGATAAACAAAGTAGCCACCACACTCCCAGGCAGAAAGAGAGCAGCCAGTAACCAGATTTTTTACCTAAAACCAAAGACTAGAGATTAAAATCTATTCATTCCTTGGTTGCTGAATCAAAATTTGCTTAGAAATGGAAGTATGGAACACATGCTTTAATGAGTTTCACCTGCGGAAATAAGAAAACCTTTGTGCCATTGTTGGAGATCAGCAGGCTGTATGCAGTATTGTTGTCATGCAAAGTAAAAGATACTTCACTGACAACATTGACAAGTGTGTTTACGTTGTTGGCGGTGAACATGAGAGCTTTTAGAGGGTAATCAACTATTTCAGACACGAGAATGCCAGATCTGGCGTTCCCATCATATAACGCAACAGTTGAGGCAGACTCCACTGGTAAAGGGTTTGCACAGTAACATGCCTGTAATATTTGGCGAAAACACAATTAGATTCTCTTCAAGCATCTATTGCAAACAGGTGGTTCTAGCATCTCAGCAACATCTTATTCCAGTGAATTTCTCTACTCACTGATTTTCATTTGTAATAAATCATTAGAACAAGGGCATGGTTGTACGCTATTCTCCCATTTGAAATCTTACACATCATGGCATATTAATTAAAGTAAAAGATTACAAGGAACAAAGGACAAACTCAAATATTGTGGTATGCTGTAATGACACATTACAGCATTAAGAAAATGACTATAGTTGAATGCTTAATGAAGATTCTACCACCAAACAACTCAATGAGTACTTCCGTGAATTCAGGATGCATAGTAAGCAGGTGACAAGTGGACAGTATATAATTGGAATGAGTTGAAAGCCTTAAGCACCGGAACTAGAAAATTTTACCTGAAAAAACATGCGGTCTGGCACAATAGATGTGCCATTGTCAAAGCAAACACGGAACGCTGCACTGTTTACTTCAGCAGCAACCTTTGTAATCAGCCCAAACATCCTTTTATCCCAAAAGCAAGATAGCTGATTTGTTGCACTTGGGACCAAGAAGATGTGACCATATTCAACAGGATGTGCCTTCAGTTAAAAAAATGTCCATCAGCAATGAACAAGCACAATGCAGATGTCAACTAGTACTTAAATTTATATTTACATTTGGAGAGCAAGGGAGGGGTAGAGAGTTATTTGAAGCTCATCCCTACAACATACGTTTGCAATCAGCAGTACTCCATCCTTTGGGAGTGTTGTCGAAGGAACAACCTCAGGTATATCTTTTTCTCCTTGTGCAATGCACAGAAGCAATTCCTTATAACTTTTTGAACAATTTGACTTCAAGCATCCGAAAGGTTCAAGGAACTTGTCATATTCCTTGAAGAAAAATGAATTACACTTATCATTCAGCTGAACAACAAAATTCCTTTCACCGGCAATGACCTGTATAACCATCAAAACCCATTATTCCAATCAAGCTCAGGGAATAACACATCAATCTAGCGATATTGTTAACAGAGTTGATGTGTCATGAACCGGGGTACACACCACCAAGAAGATGGCCGGATGGCGTCGGCGTAGAGGGAGAGGGAGAGACTAGATGAGAAAGACTATAATATTTCTTTTCATTGATTGATTCATCCCAATAGCATGCGGTAGCCTCTTTATATAGATGGCTCCCCTAACAGATAGATTCTAATCCCAATTATATCTCTAACAAATATAGCAACTCATATCATATCTCTAACAAAAGGAATCTAATCTCTAACTCAAATAGGAACCAATCTCTAATTATAACCTGACTAGGCCTTGGGCCCAAGGCCCACACTCCTGACACTACACCCCTCTCGGACATGCAGCTCGTCCTCGAGCTGCTAGGCGGCGGTCATGACGCTAATGGACGACCTTTGATGCTGGTGTAGATGACGAACGATGGCGGGGCTGCAGCAGATGGAAACGGTCGACCCGATCCAAAGCGGAACAGGGTGAAACGATGCCTGCAAATTTTATTTTATTTTTTTGTTTTTGTTTTTTTTTGTTTTTTGTTTTTTTGATTTTTTTTGCTTAGCATCTAAAAGAAACTACCTACTCATAATCCAATCGGCAGGCCTTCCTGATCCTCTCGGGCGGAACGGCCGTGGCGACCAGGAGGCGGCCGGACCGGGCGATCGGTGACGCGGGCCTCGGCGGGGCAAAGCGGCGGCAGAGCCAACCGGCGTGATGGTAGGCGGCGGGGCCGGAGTGACCGCGGTAAGCCTCGGCGGGGGCAACTAGCGGGTGGCGGTCCGGGTGGCGGCAGTCCAGCGACCAAGCGGTGGAGGAAGCCGGCCGGGAAGGCAGCGGGGAAAACCGGCCCGGTGGCTACGGCGGCGGTCCGGCGGATCTGGAGTGGCAGCTTGAGGAGCGTCGGCAGGTGCAGTGAACCGGCGGCGGCTAAGCGGGCGGAGGTGCTTTGATACCAAGTTATCATGAACCGAGGTAAACACCACCAAGAAGATGGTCGGATGGCATCGGCGTAGAGGGAGAGGGAGAGACTATATGAGGAAGACTATAATATTTCTCTTCATTGATTGATTCATCCCAATAGCATGCGGTAGCCTCCTTATATAGATGGCTCCCCTAACAGATAGATTCTAATCCCAATTATATCTCTAACAAATATAGCAACTCATATCATATCTCTAATTATATCTCTAACAAAAGGAATCTAATCTCTAACTCAAATAGGAACCAATCTCTAATTATAACTTGACTGGGCCTTGGGCCCAAGACCCACACTCCTAACATGATGGCTCAGTCAATCTTTTGAAGGGGAAATACGTTAATACCACCTACATTTCACAATTGTCAATGATGACTTGCAACCAAAAAAAATGGTAGTTGGGTCACTTACATTTCCAGAATTGCAATGTTCCCCTGAAAACTTCAATTTCTGACAATTAAGATGGAATAGTAATGTGCTTTAAAGATGTGGATAAGTGGCAGCCATTTGCCATTTTTCGTTTTTGCCTTTTATTCTTCCTCCATCCCTTATTTCCCGCTGCGATGTTGCCCAACACCCCTTTCTCTCTTCCTACCCACCCACCACAGCCATCGCCACTGGCAGCGGCAGAGGCAATCAGTCAGTCAGTCGTCATGTGGGCACAAACAGCGCAATCATGACAAGGTGGCGATGTGAACAATAATAGAGCTACTGCCACTACGTTTGGGGTGTTGTAGCTATATTGGGCTACTGCCTTGCCACCGTCTGCTTTAGCTACTGCCACTATGTTTGATGATGCGAACAGCACACCATTATTACTCTGCAGCTGCAGTCATGCACTCTCAACACCCACTGGTAGTTCACAGATGACAGATTGACAGTGGATAGTGGGGGAGGGGAAGAGTTTTAAGAATAAACAAAAGAATGTTAATTATCACTATATGTCCAAAAGCAACTTGCATGGCATTTTGCCTGATTATTTGACGGAAAATTCAAATTGGCCCATTTTCTTCTGTGGGTGTGTGTGTGCATTTGGCTTGTTTTGACATATTACATCTATAGGTGTATATCATAAACAAATGTGAACAAGCAGTCACAATTTAAGAAGTTACTATTCTCTAACTATGGAAGAAATGGAAAAAGAAATTCACCTTTAGTTTGCAAGCAGTAACATCATATCCCAACTGGCCCTTCCAAGCAAAATCCTCCCACTGTTGCAAAGAAAAATAATGGATTCCAAAGGGTGCCATGGGAACTCATAAAAATTGTGTGAACTCCCGGATAATACAAACCTGGGAAAGAATGATTGTATCAAGCAAACTTGGGCTGCCTTGATCAGCACATGTGAAGCTCTTGAGGGCATCATTTCCATGTTGTTCTGTACCCAAACGGTAAAGATGTGTCTTCACACCTAAAGAAACAAATACCGTTGTATTAAAGTGTTACAATAATATATAACTAAATCTATACTGTTATTCTAAAGAGCTAAAGGCAAATACCGCTGTGAGACTATCTAGGTGCTTCTGCAAAATTATCTAGGTGTTACTATTCTGAACTAACCTTTGTAGAATCTATTATACAACACACGCACGCGCGCACACACACACATATAGGACGTTGAAATGGGGCACCATGATGTCTAGGCACCAGGCCTCGCCGTCTTTAGATTGCTTTTAGATGCGTACAAATGCAATGGTATATAATATATTAGGCAAATCTGTTAGCATTTATTAATTCAAAATGCCATTGATTTGAAAAGGAAGTCATTGATTTAGCATGTTGAATCAATCATAGATGGAAAATCTTAATCATAGATGGAAAAATAAATGGGACAGTTTCTCCGCCACTGTTTCAAAACAGCTTATCAGAACATACTTACTTTTCGAAGCTGCTTATCAGCATTCAATTCATTCGTACGAGCGCTCACACTAGAATTAAAAGCCATCAGATGTAGCCATAAGTAGGTCTACTAATGGGCTAAAGCCTAGCACAAGCCTGGTCTAAACACAAAAAATTGTTACTTGTCTAAGCCCAAAACTAAGAGGCATATATCCAATCCAGACCCAAATTAAGTCTTGAACCTTGATCCAAGCCAACCTTCTTCCTTGACTAGTGTTAATAATGTCTTCCATGCCTCTATGTTGAGGAAATATCTAAACGATCCTGATCAAATTCTGGAGTTACCCGCATTAGAGGTCTCAAAAGATCTGACCATCGTTGCACGGCCGGTTCGTATCTTGGAGCATTCGGAGCGTCATCTGCGACGTCAGATTATTTCCTATGTAAAGTGTTGTGGTCACATCAGACGGAACATGAAGCCACTTGGGAATTAGAGTCCCAAATGCGTGAGGATTATCCTAATCTCTTTAATTCAG
Organism: Melocanna baccifera; assembly: GCA_036346265.1. Taxonomy (NCBI): domain Eukaryota; kingdom Viridiplantae; phylum Streptophyta; class Magnoliopsida; order Poales; family Poaceae; genus Melocanna; species Melocanna baccifera. Next base: position 856,086 of record CM070709.1, on the reverse strand, counting down.
GTTTAGTTCTCCCGATTTCCATAACTAAAATGATTTACCCCATTTTCGTACATCTTAATTCCTTGAGGTGATCGATCCGAGGCTGAATCTTTCTTAGGGGGAAGAGCTGTCGCACCCTGAAAGAAAAAACCTAATCAGCCTCCTAAGCTAGGGTTAAGGGCTAATATAAAGGGGGGTCTTTCCTTTCTGTGCGCAAGACTTTCCCAACCAGGTTTTTTCCCCATCTACCTCTTCCATCTCTCTCTCGTTGGGCTGGCCCAAGGTCCGGCTGGCGGTGGCACCGACGCCAGCGACGGTGCGCGTGGTAGACACCAACGGCGGCATGGCGCAAGGCGGCGCCAGAGGCAGCGGTGGCTAGCAATGGCGGGCACATAGCGGCAGTGTGGTGCAAGTGCGTGGCGCTCGGGCACGAAGTCAACGACAGAAGAAGCAGGAGCACAAAGGCTTTGATACCATGTTATACAAACGGGGAGCTCAATTCTATTACCTAGCATATGATATACATGTTTATACACACACACGCGCGCGCGCACATACAACTCAACCCTAACTCTATTGGGCCTAATGGGCTAATGTACACTTCATACACTACTTAACAGAATCAAGCAGGCACATATCATGAATTGAAACTGTAACATAGCTAGCTGATCCAACTCATGTAACACAGAGTTATAATACACAGAAGAACAAATTGATCAGTCTACACTAGCTCAGCCTTTTTGGAATATACTATTTCGTTTGCAGTGCCATAACAGAGTAGAGACCAGAGAGTAAGCAAAATTTTGACAGGAAATATATATATAATTTAGAATCCTAGGATTAAAGAATAACATGGATGGTAAACAGTAAATGAGATAAAACCATTCAAAGCAACTATTGCTTACCTTCAGATTGATCCAGAGGAGAGTTCTTGCTCAGAAACGGATATTCGCCTTCTAACTTGGTTGCTGACACCATACTTATGACGCTTAATATATGTACTACTAACTGAATATCTACAATGCTAAAGCCTAATTCAGACTTCAGCAGCAACCACCACCAGCAAGGTATGTCAAATCAGAAGGATGCCCCCCTGCAGATGGGAGGGCACCACGACCACCGTGGAAAGAAGGGGATGACAGAAGAAATTTAGGAAAGCGCTGAGCGCATTGTCTTCCCCTTCTTAGTGTAACACGGGATCCTTTCCTTAGAGCCGTGGTTGATCTTCTCAAGCCAGCCCTATTGGACCAGCTATCCACCTTTGCGAGACCAACTTGGTTCTTCTTTTAGGAGCTTTCAACAAGTTCTTGGATCATAAAAATGTAGTCTTTTGCAGGACAATCTGAAGATGAACAAACTTCTAGTCAATAGATCACAATTTTAATTGAGGCCCTAAATGTGTAAATAGTTTGCAACTGACAGCAATAACCCAATGTTTTCAACTTGATCAATCTATGGAGTGCCCATATTAAAATATGTATCAACAAAGCTCAAAACTAAATAAGTGTCATACTGTCATGGACACTAGAACTATTCTATGAAATTAATAAGCAAATGCTCCTGTCCTACTATGCTAAGAAAGAAAGATTGGAAGTTAACTTATCAATTTAGGGAGCTGTGACATATGTTATAAAACGCCTTTGTGCACAATGCTTGCAAAACTAAAATAGAAGCATTCCATAAATTGTGTACAATTAATGACAGTACAGCTGGCTACATAGTTCTTTCTTTTTTAGAAAAAAAAAACAGCTTTCTATTTCAAACACTAAGTCAAAATTGGGTGACATTCAAACCGAGATATTCTTGATGCTTGCAAATTACCAAGTGTGTTTATTTGTATTCCGTAGTTTTATAATTAGAGGTACCTCTAAGATAGGTACTTAACTTGTGGGGTAGGTACCAACTTAAAATGGGTGGAGCTTTGCAGGAGCAAGGGGGTATAGTTGCACCCCCAATTTTTTCGGAATCACTAAATATTAGTACATATATACACTAATACTTGGGATGTATTCCTCTATTTGTACCCCTAAACCTCAGTCCATTCCCAATAGCATGCCAAAAAGTCTACAAATCACAGGTCCATAGCTCCAGCCTCCAATCTCCACCCAAGCCCATGTGCTCAGCGCATGTTTGGCCTTTTGTGTCCAGCCCACTAATTTAAGTTCGTCCACTGAAACAGAGTGAATGGTTAAATAGGTAATTTGATGCACCTACAACAATAAGTTTCTTTTATACATTTGAATCAGTTGCAAGCCCTTCAATCGTAGGAAGTATTGTAGACATTAGTGTCATTAGCAAATCGAAAATTTAATCTTTACCATAGTTGCTGAAGCAACAAGGCAATCAGCAAATGAAGCAGGCATTAATGAACCAGGATTGAGTTTTGAGCATTCATAAAACTGATCCATCGGTAGAAGTTTCAAGAATTCATAAAATACTGATCAATCATGCAATGTCAGCATATTGGTATAGAATAGATCAGCCAAAAGTAAAGTCAACAAAAAATCAATCAGAAGTTTGATGTTCACACTGATGAAATGATGCGCCAAGGTGGGGAAACAATATATCGGAGAACAAGGGCATTGGGGTGGGTTGAGTTAGCGCAGTCAACAATTACTGATTGCATATCCATACTTAAAAAAAAATCCATATCTAGTTTACTCTTTTACTATTAACAGTTTATGGTTTTTCAAGTTGTGGTACCTCCTACCTAGTACCACCCAAACACCATAACAATTCTCTGCAAATCTATACTCCCACTTCTGAGCAAATTGGGGAAATCATTTCACTTAAGTAGATGTTATGAAATCACAACTGCACGTCGGTCTGTGTTTGCACATCTTTAATCCAACTAACACATAATATTCTCGTAACATTGCAAGGCTAAAGATGTCTATCTGCTATATATTAAGGTACACGCCTGCGTGCCTTCTCATTCTTCTAAACTACTAAAAACAATAGCATGATTAAGAATACCAGTTGCAATTTGAGGAAACCAAAAAAAACATTGCAAATCTCTAGCACGTATTTCTCCATGCACAAATAAGCTGCCTAAAATCAGAATCCTTCAACCGAATCATCCATCCTTTTTCTCGGAAACGCAAGAACGTGCGTTTCATTCATTAAGGAGCCGAATCATCCATCCTTAGAACTCAAGAACACACACATACACACCATCAGAACTCGGTCCCTAAACATTGCATGATAAGACCGTACGACCTATGGGATTGCTCCACGCCGCCCACAGACACTCCCCTCCCTTCTCTACATGCCCTCAAATACGAGCAATTTCAAGAAACTAACAGGCCAATAATTTTCTTTCGAACGACTAACAGGCCGAATTGGAGTAATCAACGTACAATTTCCGCTCATTCATCACCAATCTGTCCCATCTCCTCCCATTCTGATATCACCAAAAAATCACAGCCAAAGAAACAATGCATGCAACGGTCTTCACCCGAACAGAACAGGAACAAATAAATCAAGAAAAAAAATATACACAGATTCCGCTAAGAGAGAGCAAATTGCACGCGCTCAGATTCCAAAAATAACATCGGATTATAAAAGGGTAGATAAACCGATACCAATAAGCTGTGCAGGGTCTGTCCAAGAAGGGAAAGAGGAGGAAGGGATGAGGAAAGGAAGAGGAGGAGAAACGTGTGGTCCGGTGCGAGTTGGAACGCCTGCCCGAGTAGACGGGGCAGGTTCAGATAACTGGAGCTAAATTGGCACCTGGCTTACTCTGCACCACACACACATTTCCGATTTTACAGGCGGTGAGTTTCGGTGGTGCCTCGTTTTAGCCATTTTTGGATGACCAAAGTTGTTACAGTACCCAATGCTAAGTCTGTTACATGCATCTCTGCATATTAATCCATAACATTACATCCCTAATGGCGGCTATAGTTGAAGTCCTTTGTAATCCCATGCCAACGAGAGAGCACGATGAAGACATCGTATCACATGGAAGAAGATCCGTGAAACCCCATTAAACAACAATGAGGATAGCAGTCCTTTAGCGTCGGTTGGCGTCGCAATAGTCATCGATAGCAAGGGCAATCGACGTAGGATAGCAGCAGCATTCTGCTTGCCCTGAGATGCAACGGTTGTGGGAGAGATGCGACGTCGTTGACTCCCACATAGCAACCGTTGTGCTCCACACTTGCAGAGGCATAATATCGGCCGGCCATGTGGAGATGATCGCCACTGGACAGTGACAACCTTCCTCCTTGACAAAGGCACCAAAGGTGAAGCTTGAAGAGGAGTCGTTGTTGATGATGTGGCCAATGCCAATACCGACGTCGGGGAATGTGGTTGCAGTGCAACCATTGCAATGGCATGTGATGCTTCTTTATGTTCCTTTAGCTTGTCCATCAACTCTATAGCCTTCTTCAATGTGGCCATCATATTATTAAGTAAAGACCATTTTCTCGCTGCTAGCCATCAAGCTGTCTAAGGGAGAAAATTTAACATTGGAAGCTATGGTGAGTGGTTCTGATACCAAATATTGCGGTTGGGGTTGGTTGGGTATGGGTCCGAGAATAGAGGGTAGGCCACTCGCTTTTGATCGGCCAGCCATACCGCCGCCAAGGTTCTGAGACCTATTGAAGAACATAGTAAAGCTAGAAAACTTTATTTATTTCTTTGTTTGATAATAATAGGCACAATGGTGTCTCTTTTATAAGGATGGTTAGACTTGACCCTTAAAAAACCTATCCCTATATTAAAAAAACTAATCCATAATAATAGAAAATTTATCTCCAATATATAAAAATAATCTAAAAGAAAACAAACCTAAATAATAAGAAACTAACTAAATAGATAACACCCATACGGCACGCGACCTACTGTTCACGCGACGTACATCGCTATAGTTCTGAAATATTGTGAGAATATTTTGTTTTATTATCCAACTTATTTCATGCATATTTATCAGCAGAAAATTTATCTATTTTCTTCATGCACATGTAGATGATAGGCATCATGAACCGACAGTTCGAGGAGTTAGCCCAACATGCACATGTAGATGACAGCCAAAAAGCTCCACGCTCCCATTGGGATTGGTGCACTGCAGGATGCCAAACCCATACCTGAGAAAAATGATCAGGTACTTCACTTCCTCTTACACTGCCTTTGTCTCATTTTCAAAAATGAGTACATGGTAGAGAGGAGCACGCTAGCATTATAGACTACACTCAAGAAACGATTTGAGAAGCTAAAGTACACCATCCTTTCTCAAGCAGTATTGGAATGGATTTCACTCAGATTTGCTAATTTTAATATGGTTGGAGAGTACAACTCTACTCAGCATAGAATTTATATCAATCTTTAGCTTTGTGGTAGGTAGATCACAGATGAGCAGAATATTGAGAAGACCCTCTCCACTTTCCACCCTAGTGCAGAGCAGCCTGCACGTAACAATCATCAAGATAGCTACAAGGAGTATGTTGAATTGATCGATATCATGCAAGTTTTAGAGGCTCAAAATGAATTTCTTCGCAAAAAATCTGTCTCACAGCCACCTATGAGCTCTGCTGGCCGTGAGGCCAATGCTAGGGGCTACAAGGTATGTAAGCCTATAATAAAGAAAAGAGGAAGAAAGGACAAAGCCGCAACCTAGAAAAGCAAGTCAAATGCTCCACCAGAGAATAAGGCTGGCAAACCAAAATGCAAAGACAAGCCCTATGGTCATCAAGACTAAACCTGCTACAACTATGGCAAGTAGAGGCACTGGTCGCGGATCTGTAAAAAGCCGTAACACATCGTTAATACTTTCCAAGCTAAAAAGAAGAGGGGTGGCAAAGGGCAGTATGAAACCCACTTTACTTTTGTCGAGGGAAAATTTTTGAGTAGCTGCCTGCACCAATAGAGGTAGACTCTACTCCTGCAGCCATACCCCCTCTTGACATACAGCTGCCACCGCCATGATTTTTCTGAAAGAGCATCTTACCCCTAAGAAGATAGCAGTCAAAGTCTCAAACTTCTTGACAGATTCAGTCTAATGCACAGAATTCATATAGACTTTCATTGTCATTCATTTCATGTGTGAGAGGGGAAAGTTAGGCTTGCAATAATGATACTCAAACAATTTATTCTCGTGATAGTTGGATGATATTAATTCATTTATTTATTTAGTCAATAACAGCATGATATGTTTTGATATTTGAAATATTTTATTTTATGTGTTGATTATCTTCTACTACATATTAATAAAGTACTTTATATTAAAACACATGTGGCGCCTCATGGAGGAAGTGTGCTTAGCTGACAGCAGCACAACGAATACAATCTTGAGAGAGACAAAATCCTTTCAGTCGATTTGTAAGAATGCTGACAACCTTACGAAAATCGCCGATAGTGATGCTTGTATAATAGGCTCAGGAAGAGCTACCATTATACTCCTGATGGGCACAACTTTGGTCATTAAAGAAGCCTTATTGTATCCAGAATCGACTAGAGCTCTCCTAAGTTTTAAAGACATTCGCGCTAATAGTTTTTATGTTGAGACTACAGAAGAGTATGGTAAAGAATACCTACTCATCACAAAGCGTGAAACAAGTGGAAAGAGGGTATTAGAAAGACATTCTTCATTTGAATCTGGGCTATACTACATTAATATAACGACACTCGCAGCCTATACTATCTTGAAAGTTATATTTAGAAGCTTTGAAGTTTTCTATGTCTAGCATGATAAATTAGGCCACCTAGGTATTAAAATGATGAGAAATATAATTAACAATTCACAGGGATATAATATCGATGCAAAGAATTTCCCGAATCAGGATGAATTTATGTACCCTATATGTGCCACCGGAAAATTAATTACTAGACCATTTGCTCTGAAAGTGAAGGATGAAGGTATTTAAGGTCCTATGCAATCTCTGTCGGGACCATTTAAATATTTTATGGTTGTTGTTACATAAACACAATAGTGGTACTAGGTACCTTTCTCTATGGGAGGAGAGGCAAGATCTAGAAGAGAGTTCAACTAAGAGGAAGGACCCTTTTTGGTGTCTCCCCCCAGCCCCCCTGGGATCACTCCAGGGGGCTATATATATAGACCAGCAAAGTTCAATTCCAAGGCATACGTGTCCCACTCCTAAGGCACACGTGTCCACTTCTAAGGCACACGTGTCCCCTTCTCTATGCCTTTTGAGCTTACATACCTTTTAAGTGGGCCTAAATGGGCCTCTTGGACTTACAGATCTTAACGGGCAGACTAGTAAGACGAACGGGCTAAGGCGGGGGTCACTCACACAACAGTGGTGATCATCGATACTTCCTTAAAATGAACGCATGTATGTTTATTATCTACGAGAAATCATGCTTTTGCAAAACTAATCTTGCAGATAATTCAAATTATAAATAATTTTTCTAATCATTACATAAAGTCCATCAGAATGGACAACGCTGAAGAATTTACTTGAAAGACATTTGATGATTATTGCATGGCAAGGAGAATTAAAGTTGAGCAATCTGTCCCACATATCTATACCCAGAATGGACTAGCAGAGACATTAATTAAAAGGATTAAATTCATTATCCGACCGCTTTTACAGAATTATAACTTACCAACTACATGTTGGGGATACGTAGTTCTACACGCAGCAACTCTCATCAACTCTAGACCATCGACATATAACATCCATTCACCTATGCAACTAGCGCAAGTGTCACCACTGAAAATTTCTCACATCCGAAGGTTTGGTTGCAAAGTTTATATATCTATACCCCCACCACAACGTATTGCAATAGACCCTCTTCCAAAGTCTAGAATATACTTTGGTTATGAGACAACATTCATAATCAGGTATTTAGACGCTATGATAGAAGATTTGCATATCACCCGTTTCATTGATAGTATATTTGATGAGGATAGTTTTTTGACATTAAGGGGAGGAAATCAACTCCTTGATGAAAAATATTAGAAAATTACGTGGTAAACTACGGGAATCCATGCACATGACCCATGCACTAGTGAAGCAAAAAGAGAAATCTAAAAGTTCATTGATTTGCAAGTATTAGCAAATCAATTGCATGATCACCTTAGTGATTTAAAAAGCATGACCAAATCGTATGTGCCTACACATAATACACCGAAGAGGGTTGAAATACCGAAGAAAGTAGAAGTTAACCCTAATCCCATCTAGAGACCTTAGAATAAAGTGACAAAAACTCTGACCTTTCGAATCCCAAGTAATCGGGGACGCCTGGGGAAAAATGATAAGAAGCACTTGACATAGCCATTCATTGAAATTCCTCAAAACCAGCAGGAGAGCCAGTTGAGACCTAACACCAGTATGACACATTCAAAAAAGGGCGTACCAGATCTGAACATTCTAATGGAGGAAGAAACCAGTATAGATGTGTGCACACATATCAGAACTGCAAAACTAAAGGGATTTGCCCCTGCAACTAGAAGGAGCGATGAGCAAGCAGAAGAACTACAAAAATCACCCCATGATGAAAATAGCTATAAACAATGTGCACATGTAAGAATCCATGAATAGGACAACAGCTAATGTTGATATCTATTTTACAAAGAAAATTATCATAATCATCTATTTTACAACTGTAAAGCTCCTGGTTCTTCCGATGCGTCTCTCTCTTAGAAATGAAAAATAGAGATAAACTTTCTACTTTTGGGTTGAAATGGAGCTGAAAATGGTCTAACATTAAGGTCCCCTTTTTAGTTGATTTGTAGTGGAGTTAGCCCAATCATTCCAATGCCATACCTTAATTTGCTTTGAAGCTGTCAAGCAAAGAATTAATACTGTTAAGCTCGATACAAATGTTGTGTGCCTCTTCTAGTCCCTACAAACAAACAATAAATAAGTCAAAAGGCAAAGGGATAAAACTCTACTCCATAGGATTTTTTTCCCCTTTTAGTCTCTTTTGATGAATGACTGACTAACTGACTAAATGAATGAATTGTGTGTTTAATTTCCTCTCCTTGTACTGTTTTGAGTGTGAAGAGAAACAGAGGACATGACATGATAGTACTGCATTTCTTGAAACAATGAACTTGTTGCTATTGTTCAACCACTCCCTCGAGTTACACCTCGAGTTACAAAGGAAGTCGCTTTGAACATCAACATAATATCTAAAATTCAATTTTAACCGCTTATTTCTATAGTAATATATTTATAAGCTTTTATTCAAATTATAATATTATGAAAGTATTTTTTAAATTAAATATATACATATTATTTCCATATATTCATTCTAAATACTCAATAAGATGTTAATAGCCAAAATTTATAATATTGTGCACGTTATCCAAAACAACTTTCTTGTGACCAAAAGGATTCCAAATATTTAATAAGATATTAATAGCCAAAGCTTATAATGTTTAAGTGCATGTTATCCAAAACGATTTTTTTTTGTGACTTTTGTGACTGAAGGGAGTATGCAGTTACCATGTCATGTTAGTAAGGTCTGTTCATAGGCCCCGCTCAAGATGGCTTATGCCATCGCTAGCGGTGACGTTCAGCGGCGATTTTTACTGTAGTGCGCACTGCGCGTGCTACAATAAATTTTTTTTTTCATTTTTTTCCTCGTATTCCTTTGCATCGTCCGCTTTAGATTAACGTATCGTTTTTATTTTTATATTTTTTAAATTTAATTATACTCAATAAATCAACTCAGCTACAGTGATTTTTTAACCATCGCTATTCCGATCACCCCCATAGACAGCTCAACTTGTCTTGGGTCTGGAGAAAAATGATATTCAGAACTCCGCAGGAATTGCCATAACAAACCTAATGATCCGACCCCCAAAATGGAAAGAAAGCTCAGCTCATAAAGAAATGTCAAAACTGAAGCACAAACAAAAGAATATATTTCATTTTCTTCTCCTGCCCACAAATAACCAACCAACCAAACTACCAGTAGAGTTCATTTTCAAACAAAAGAATATATTTCATTTTCATGTACTATCACTCGCAGGATGCAGCAATCAAACCACCCGATGTATGATGAGGCAATAGGAGTGTAAAGAAGTTGCCAGTGGTAAGAAACCAGAACAACCAAATAGCATAGTTGATAAACAGACCTCAATTATCACCAGAACAAATTAACCAGTAGTAACCAGCCATAAACAATGATATTGGGTGATAATTAGACCTCCAGTATCCCAAGAACGTTACAGTTCATGCGTAGCGCAGTACAGCACAGACCTGGATTATGGGAGTCTTTCACAGGATGTAATCAGTGTACAATGTTACAAGCAGTAAATTTCTGATGTGAACTTTTCATGTATATACAGCCTACTATCCTTTTTTTCCTCATTTTTCTTTCCTTCTGTTCTCCAGAAAGATTACGACAGAAATTGCTACTTTGATGAACATCAACATTCCATCAACGCCTGCAAAACTTGCTGCAACCCAGGCATGAACTTTCGACATTCTTTCAGATGTTTGATCCCTAAAGCTACTGAAGCTAACACGCTACAGAGCTACCCGTGTTCCGATCATAGGATGAATAGCATGCCATCCCAGCATCTGATCTTTTTGGGTAAAACTCGTGGGGTCTTGTTGCAGAGAAAATTAATATCGGCAGTCAGATTCACTGTGCCTTTTTATTTAAGCATTCCTTTTACTTCCAGTTTCTCCTTTCAGACAAAAACTAGTTGCTCATCCAGGCAAATTGTTGGTCAGTCTATTTGCATTCACAAAGCCTTGTATTATTGCCTTTTCCAATGTTGTACTCAGCTGAGGCCCATGCTACTTAAATGTCATGCCCTTAAGATGATCTCCGCCAACTTTTTATCCCTTTTTGAGGCAGCTTGAAGGGGCTCCAACTTTTCCTGCGTTTTGGGCTGTCAGAGAAGACGCCTGATGCCAATGCCTGCTGAAGCCACAGCTCGAAATCATCTTCAGGTATCATCTCGGCATCCAGGCTAAAGGGATACCGAGAACTGTAGGATCTTTGAGACATCCTATCTGCACCAACCATGTTTACTATAAAAGTTGGACCATGCGTGTTAGGTTTGCACTCCATTCCCTGGATAATCAACAAAACAAAAAGAGTTAGAAAACTTTCCATTTTTACGTACACAGATAGCACCGTAGCAACATCCTTTATGTATCATCAGAAAAATGACATATCAGCTGTTGATGTGGGCATGTGGCTGTTGTACTAAGTGTAAAATATACTTTTGATCCTACTTTGCGAGAGGGCTCAATATGGCCATTCTAGTTTATGATCGTCCAAATTGGTGACTTAAATACTTTTTTTTGTTGGCCCTTTTGTTAAATAGATGGGTTAAAAATTAAGTTACCACAGCCCAAAGTTTTATTATGTTGGTCGAGATGGCACGCAATTCCTATTTTGAGCGAAAATGTCTCTTTTTTGTTGATTATGGCTGTAATAAGATTTGACACAGATAAATACAAGCTTTTCAATTTCCATGCATTAATAAGGGAAAAGGGCCATGAGCCATGACATGTATATTGTGCATTATCTCCAGTGTAGTAATCAACTTGTTATGACTGTTATAAAGAGCGCTTGTATTCATCATAAGACCAACAGGTCAATATATATACACATACAGGTATGACAAATATGCAGAAAACCCCTCGCACAACAGGATAAATACATAACTTATATAATACATATCTAACACTCTCTCAAACTTATGGTGAATCAACAACATGAAATTTGGAGAGGTAAAAGTTGTGCTGAGCTCTGGTCTATGCCATTGTGAAGAAGTCTGTCAACTGAAGCTCGAAAGGCACATACTGAAGAGCAACAACCTGGTTCTACACCTGTATCCGTATGTAGAAAGTATCAACACTAATATGCTTTGTAAGCTCATACTTCACCGGATCTTTAGCAATGCTAATAGCACTTGTATTATCAGACAAAAGAGGAGTCGGTGCAGAAACAGAAACACCAAAATCCTCAAGTAACCACCGTAGCCAAGTAACCTACGCAATCAACAAAGCCATAGCTCGCAACTCAGTCTCAGGCTCTCAGCACTCGAACGAGAAACTGTTGTTTGTTTCTTAGTCTTCCAAGCAATGAGATAATCACCAAGAAAAACGCAATAGGCAGAGAGAGACCGGCAATCAGAAGAATCACTAGTCTAGGTGGCATCAAAGTATGCTTGTAGCTGTAAAGAACTGAAGCGAGGGAAAAAGAGACGACGAGATATAGTTCCAAGAAGATATCATCGAACACGAAGAAGATGACTATAGCGGAGCTGAGTGGGAGCAGAAACAAACTGACTCAAAATATGCACATGATACGAAATATCAGAACGAGTGACACCAAAAGATAAATAAGGCTCCCAAAAAAGGTGGCGATAGCGAGTAGGATCAGTTAGAGGCTAACCATCAGTGTAACGAATATAAACATTAATCTCGTCTCAGCTGTGCGCTGATCAGTAAGACATGCACGATCAAGAAGATCTTGGATATACTTTTCCTGGGACAGATAGAAACCCTCAGGAGTAGAAATAATCTCAATCCCAAGAAAATAATGAAGAGCAACCAAATCAGACATAAGAAACTGCTCATAAAGACGCTCCTTGACAAAAGTGATGTACTGAGAATTATCTCCAATAATAATCATGTCATCAATATACAAAAGGAAAAGCATCCGACCACGAGACGAAGTGTGAATAAAAAGAGTAGGATCATGAGCACTAGCAGAGAAACCAGCTGTAGTGACAACAGAAGAGAAACTATCAAATCAAACACAAGGAGCTTGCTTGAGGCCATAGAAAGATCGGCGAAGGCGACAAACCATACCCCTAGGAACAGAATACCCAGGAGGCGGTTGCATGTAGACCTCCTCACGCAACACACCATTGAGAAAGGCATTCTTGACGTCCAACTAAGAGATAAACCACTGTCGAACAGATGCCACAGCAAAAAAAGTGCGAACAGTGGTCATGTAAGCGATAGGAGCAAAGGTCTCATTGTAGTCACGCCATACTCCTGCTGAAAACTATGCACTACAAGACGAACCTTGTAGCGCTCAAGAAAACCATCAGAGCGAATCTTAACCTTATAGACCTACTTGCACATGATAGGAGTAACACGTGTGGGAAGAGGAACAAGATCCCACGTGCCAGTACGGTTAAGGGCAGCAATCTCCTTAGCCATCGCATACTGCCACTCCTGATGAATAACAGCATCACAATAAGTTGGTTCGGCAAGAGCAGTGGCAACAAAACCAGAACCCAAAGAGGCAAAGATTGGAATAATCAGGAGTCTTGCCACATAGATGCTCAACTGGGATCACACCTTGAAGAACAGAGAAGGGTTGAATGTTGATAAAAAAAGTGGCAGTAGAAACAGTCTCAATCCAGAAGTGTGGTGGAATAGCAAAAGCAAACATAAAAACACAAGCTGTCTCAAGAAGACGACAATGCTTGCGTTCAACCACGCCATTCTGAGCATGAGCACCAAGACAAGAAAACTGATAGAGTACTCTGCTGAGCAAGAAAACCACGAAGAACTCCCGACAAGTGCTCTCCTACAGAATCAGCGCGAAAAACACGAATAGGAGAGTTAAACTGAACACGTACCATGGTGGCAAAAGTCTTGTAAATGGATAAAACCACACTACAAGATGACATAAAGAATATTCACGTATGCCGAGAAAAATCAATAAAAATTATATAATATCAATAACCTCCTTTCGAAACGAAAGGAGCTGGTCCCCATACATCAGAATGAATAAGATCAAAAGGACGCTGAGACACTGACTCAATAGAAGGGTAGGGGAGTTGAAGCTGTTTGCCAAGTTTAGAACCCAGACAATTTAGAGAAGTATCACCAGACACAGGCCCTAAAAGACCATGACGAAATAAAGAAAACATACGTGACCAACAAAGATGTCCTAAACGATGATACCACTGAGCAAAAGATGTGGTGGAGGCTACAGCAGATGCAGAGGCGATGGAAGCAACAAGACTGACAGGGGACAACGGAAGGAAGACGAAGCCAGATAAGCTCCCAGAGCAGTCGTGAGTCACGGCGGCGAGGACTAGTACCAACCAGAGTCCCTGTGCGGCGATCCTTAACACAAGGATCAAAATCGAGAATAGCACAGTAACCATGATCAGTGAGCTGGCTGGCAGATATGAGCTGCATGGTTAGTTTTGGAACATGAGAAACAGCAGGAATATGAAAAGATAAATTTGGAAGTGCCTCGTCCTATGACAGAAAAAGTGGTACCATCTACTGTTTTAACATTGATAGGAGCAACTAAAGGACTAATAGAAGTGAGAGGTGGAATCAGATGTCATATGAAAAGATGCACCAGAATCAAGAATCCAAAATGATATACTTGAGAAAGGAGTAGAAGATAGTCTCTCACCGAAAGACTGAGCAGCAGAAACAGCAGTACCTGACAATGCAAAAGCAACCATGCGACCTAGTAATATTAGAAACTACGGAGTGTCAGAGGCACCAGGACTCCGCTGAGAGTAGGAACCTCCAGTGCCCCTCGGAGGATGAGCACCATGATAAAAATCCTTCTTGTAGCAAAATTGCTTTACATGTCCATCCTTGTTGCAATAGGTGCAGTAGAGTCCCCTACCAACAGCAACTGTCACTGGTAGAGGCGCAACTGATGAAGGAGTAACCGGTGGTGCAGCAAGTGTAGAAGCTGGAGAAGTCACCAAAACCTAAGGAAACGATGATAACGATAGTAGACCCACACCACGAAGACGAATCTCCTCAGTACGAACAGTTGCAAGGGTCTACAACAGAGTCACACGAGGGTGACGAGCCAACAACTGAGCAGTTTGCTCAAACTCAGACCGAAGACATGTTAAGAAGTCATAGATGCAGCGAAGCTCCATCCATGTGAGACTGCTGACACTGGTAACACTGACAGGTGCGACAAACATTTGGTCCCAAAGAGTCAATCTGACGCCATACTGTGGACACTGAGCATAGAACTCGTCCACAGTGGCATCTCCCTGTTGCAACGACTGCACCTGACGCACAACAGCAAGGTACAAGGAATCACCAGATAGCTCGTAACGGCTGTGCAGATGCGCCCACATCGCCTGTGCGGAAGTCAAACCAACATCACCAGTAAGATAGACCTCCATGCTAGGACCAGAATAGCAGAAGCACAAGCATTCTTATCAATCCATGTCTTGTAAGCAGCAAACTGTGTCTGAAAAGTTTCCATGACATTCTCAAACACCTCAAATGCCTTTGTACGAGTGTCTTCCGAAGCATCCTTCGGGAGTATAGGCTCAGCAGGTGGAGTAGGGCGAGACGAACAAGGTAATTCGCCAGTAAGAAACCCCTAAAGACGCTGACCACGCATATGGAGGCACATATGTTGAAACCAATCCCGATAATTGAGACTATCGAAAATCATCGGACAACGAGGAACAGAAATAGTGTCTACAAAAGAAGACATTTTTTTTCTTTTTTCCCTCTTTTTCCCCTTTTTTCTCTTTTCTTTTTCTTTTTTTTTTTTGGAGGGTTGGTCAAAAAAAACAAGACCAAGTCGGTCTTGACCGACCGAGTCAGTCTGCTAGATCTCATCGTCGAAGGGGGGGAGTCCAACGGGCGACGGCGACCGACCGGCGGCAACCAGCTTCAGCAGGGGCGGATCCAACGACCGGTGGCTCCGACGAGCCTCCGATCCGGCGATGAAGAGGCGGCGGCCTCTGAGCACCGATCGGCTACTCCAGGCGACGGGCCGACGCGTGAGGCAGATATCTAGCGGAAGAGATGGCGGCTCCGGCGAGTCGAAGAAAAGTGCAGAGCGGTGGCTCCGGCATCAACGCCTTTGGCGACGACAGAAGCCGGCGGCTCTGGCAGCCCCGCGACCTCACAGCGGTGTACGTCCTCCAGATCCAGAGGAGGCAACACCAAGCGACCTCAGGCGACAGACCTTGTGCAACCTGAAGTAGGCGACCGCCGGTGCAAGGATCTCGATCGGCACCAATGACCCGAGCAACCTGGTTGGGCGAGCCCGATCCGACTTGATCTGGCGAAGAGCCCGGCGGCGTCGAGCCGGATCCGGCACAGAGTCTGGATCCGGGTGGAAGAAGGACGCGTACGAGAAGAGCCGACCGGAGCCAATGGTCCAGGCTGTGAAGGACCCAGCATTAGCGACGACGAGTGCGGTGAAGCGACGACGGCTGAAGCACGCCAGGCAAAACCCTAGGTATGACAAAACCCTAAGTTTGACTCTGATACCATGTTATGAAAAGCGTTTGTATTCATCATGAGACTAATGGACCAATATATATACACATACACGCATGGCATATATGTAAGAAATCCCTCACACAACATGGTAAATACACAGCTTATATAATACATATCTAACAGTGGCAACTCAGTATTATATCCATCTTGCAAGATTGAAAGACCAACAGAACCTATTTTCGAAGTAGAGAAAGCAATCTGGACAATTTTAAACTAGATGGACCAAACTGAGCCCGTGAGGAAAGCAGGTGGACCAAGTGTGTGTTCGACCCATGTATAAACTATAAACACAGAAAACAGCAGAGCATAACCATGTATATCTGGAAATGATGTCAATTTGACATGATGGGTCGTTTTGAACTAGTCTAGTAGCCTATGAATAGAGTAAACCAAGGAGTGCATGCAACCCCTCCAAATAAGTAAACATGAATCAGATATGGATCATTGAACACATGACCAAGGAATTGAACCTAAGTCATGGCATATCACTTGACACATTCATTGCAGCGAGTGTCATGCGATTAGCTGAAAGCAACAAGCAAATTAAACATCAAAACATAGAAAGAGCCAGACACTCACCTGGCAGGTAGCCCACTCAGATACATCAAATATTTTACTCTCCGCACAAACAAAAGCTCGTGGTATTTCCATCTGAATTGAACAATGCACTTTGATTCAATAGAAAGAACTGAAGAATTTGAGTCCTACGGAACATTATTGATGGAAATTGCAAAATATACATGCATATTATTAAGTTGAGTAATTTTCCGAATGTGATGTCCTATATATTCAGAACAGTTGGCTTATGTAATGAAGAAATCCACTGTAGCTGATACCGGGAATGAATAGAAGGTGGAACCCGTGCTCAAGGTACTTTGAGCATCCACCTTTAGCATCTTAGATATATTCTCCTTAGATGACATACAATCAGAAGCAAACATTCTTGGCTTGTTACAGCTCATTAGCTCAAATGACCAAGCTTGGTCAAGCTCAAAATTGGCCTCAGTAAGCATAGGAATAGCTCAGTTTAAGCAATGACACCAAGTAGTTAGGACTGAGGCTTGACTATGTAAAAAAGGTCTCAACAAATTCTCCTAAATATATGTGTTGAGTGTTGGGATTCAGAAAATTGTGCTTTCATTTATATTAAACCTCATTCTCTATTTGTTTAAAACCACTATATACTCGTTGTCCAGTAGTTGAATTCTATAGGCCCCATATGACTGTCTATAAGTGCTTCCATCTAAAACTGACATTGAGGTGAAATGCAATGAAGTTCACATATGATTTGTGTGTTACAAAACGGTACCTTCAAGGATGTTGAAAATTCATTTTCCACCCATCCATCTCCATCCTTGGCTTGATGATATTGAGAACAACCCTACAGCCACAAAGTTCACACAAATTAGATGCAATGGTACTCTCAGTTAACGTGTACCCTAAAAGTACATACTGGGCTCCTAACCTGACACCATCTTGCTTTTGCTTTGCTTCTCCTGGTACATATCCATAAATGAAAATTACCACACTTTGTGCACTGTATACGCCTGGACTCTTCAGAGAGAAACTCTACCCCACTCTGCAAAAAGATGTTTATCAGGTGAATTTATTTTTCAATTATAAATGCGCTCCACAAAGGAAAATGGTATCAAACAAGGATGTTCAAGACAGGGGATTGTGTAGAAATTACATTGTGCACTTCAACAATTGACCAAATCATGTACAGAAAAAAACCATTTGGATTTCATATTTACAAAAACAAGAATCCACCTGTGGAGAGACAACACGTGATCTCTGAGTCATTTTCCGTGATTCTTCTTTCCTCAGTTGTTCATCATAGCTATTTTTCTTTGTTAAATCTGAGAGTACCTGCATGGAGGTATGACTACACCTGTAACCTTTATCAAGAATCATAAAACACAGTTGGCGGTCAAGAGAAGATACGCCACAGGACTGAACAATAATATAATCAAGGAAAAGCCGAAGCATATACTTCCAAAGTACTTGCCTCGTAAGCTGATTGAAGTTTTTTGAATGACTCACAAGCCAATGAATTCCCCATATTTTTATCAGGATGGACAAGCAGGACCTGGACAGACAAAACACAGATCACAAAGATAAGGAACGGTAAAATGAATTCTCTATCATTAGAACGGGTTGTCGTGTATTACCATTCTGTGGTACTCCTTTTTCAGTATCTTCAGATCGACATTTTTGTTCCAACGGATGCCCAAAACTTCATAATGGGTCAAACCATTCATTATCCTCTTCATCTCATCCAATGAAGTAGAATCAGATTTCACTATTTTACTAGGAGATGCCACCTTTTGTACATGTAACACATCTTGGGTAGGTGCTGAGCAAAAGGGTTTTGCAGAATACACAGTCTCAGGTTCACTGTCAGGAGCAGGGGGGTATTCACAACTACGATAGAACTCATCCATGACTGGATCAGAATCCTTCGTTTCTTCAAAATGTCTCTCTTCTGTGCTTGCCTCATATCCTTGAAGCAGCATATTCAGAAGATCATTTGTCAGAAAAGAAAGATTCAGTGTCAAGAAAACTCCAAACCATCCAACACGAACAGCCACACAATAAACAGCATATATAGTCAACACAGGTATCACAAATCGTGCATGTTTCAAAGAGCACATACAACCTGCATTACCACAGAAGAGCCTCCATCAGGTGAAAAGGGTCAAATAAATACAATTTATAGGCATCAAAAACAGGTTGTGGACTAGGCAAAATAAAAATGTAGAAAAGTATCATCAGGAGCAGACTTAAATATTTAAATACACGAACCTCCAGCCACCAGAAGTATTCCTGTAATCCAAAAGTAGCCATACATCCACATAATCAATATTCCAAACAGTCCTACAATGAAAAGGCCAGGAGTATAGCCCATATAGTGAATGACTGGAACAGCAGCTCCCTGAAACAGTAAGCTATTAAACAATTAGATAACATAATCTCTTCAGATATCATTCTTACATGGGGAGACAGGAGACATAGCCCCAGAATTCTTTTTCTATTATATCATCCATAGTTTCCTACTGCTTCAGTATAATTTATCCAGTGCAATCTAGCTGAAAAGGTCAGATACTCCCCACATGCTAATTAATTCTACCACAGAACACAATTGGCATCAAACAGGTAGAAACTCATATTATGGTAGATTTGTTGAGACAGATTTATACATACTGCACACAGCATCACATAATCAAGTTTTCCTAAATAGCAAGTTGTTTTACAAAGAAATGAGTTTGCTTCATGTAGAAGTACAATGTGTCACCTGCGAATTGACCTTAAGTAGTTCACATAAATTTTAAAAAAAGGATGTACTAATCAACCTGAAACTGATTTACTCAGCATGAAACACAGTAGCACAGTTTTCACAAACTGATTTACTCATCACAAAGTTATGCAGTGTTTCATTGCAATCCAATCCTTCCCCTAGCAAGACAAACTAGATAACACTTAGTAGTGCAAACATGATTAAAATGTCATGAACAGTTCATAGATAGAATCTAGAAATAGCATAAACAAATAAAGCATGATATATGATTGCATTAGATAGTTATACATCAAGCCAATTAATCCTGTGACAGTTTAATGACATACTACTTTTATACCACCAATTACGCTTTAACTATACTTTTGGAAAGAATGGAGCCTAACATGCAATCCACACTTGATAGCAAAAGCAGCACATGACAAGATTTGGAATCTCACACACACAAATCCTCATCCAGTACATCTGAACTAAAGTGCAAAAGCAGCAAAGCAAGCAAGATTTGCAGCACGAACCAGGCTAAGAAGTGCATAGAGAGCGCACGCCGGCGACGTCATGCACACGAAGAAGCTCCACAGGATTACGAACACCGCCGCTGGGCCCAAGCTCGCCAAGGCCAAGAACCCTCGCGCCGTGCAGCCACGCCATTGCCTCAGCGCCACGAGCACGAGCCGCGAGGAGCTCACACAAGCCCGGGACACAGCCGGCCAATGCCGATCGACGAGGAAAGCGAGCCGCTCTCTACCGCAGCTCGCCGCCATGTGCGCCCAAGTCACGATGTGCTTCTGGGACAGCACCCACCTCCATCCCTGCTTCCACAGCCCTAAATCCGCCATGGAAGCCACAAGAATTCGATCAAATTGGTCAATCCAGAGACTGAGAAAGCCCCATCTCTCCCGATTGGATTCAAAAACACGCCGCAAGAACCGCTCGAAGAACTCGCTGGACTCCTTGGTTGCAAGAACCAACGAGTCCCAAATCAATCCAACAGCTCCAAGAACAAGAACAAACACCGCAACCAGCTCAAGAACTCATCAAGAACCGCTCCCAGCCCGGCCAAATATATCCGCGCACACTGGATCGAGCCCCAAAACTACAGAACGCCACCGTAGAAGAATTGGCCGGGGACGGCAGGAACCGCTCCAAGGCGCCGCCTTTATGCCAAGAAACGGCGAGAAATCCCCCGGAAAACCTCAGAAAGACGCCATCTTTCGCGGGGATTAGGGGCTGCCGACTCTGGGGTTGGATCTTGCGTCCGTGAATCGGTGGGGAGGGTGGTAAAATAGTGGCGAAACCCACGGGAATCTGAGCTTTGGCGCTGCTGCTTTGCCCAAGCTGTTTTTTTTCCCTCTTTTTTTTGGTGTACTTGCTTTTGCTGCTCTACGACTAGTTTCGCCTCAGCCACATCTCGTGATAAGAGGGACTGGGGCGAGGAGTTAAAAGGGCAAAGCAGAGGACGAAGGAATTTTTTAAATAATCTATTTTTATTTAAAATATGAAAATATATCTGTAATTATATTATTTGTAAAATTAGTCTTCTGTTGTCCAACCATTAGACAACTAGAACGTATCACCCCACCATTAAGCAACAATAATACAGCCGCATAATAGTTAGGCGCTATTAATACAGCCACCAAACGGTTGGGTGACTGCAGCTTTCAGTTGCTGAACGGTTGAATGACTGGATGGCTTTATATAACCGACGTGTCGGTAGTTGCTCCTCGGCTGAGCGAGAGAGAAAAGAGTAAGAAAGAAAGGGGGAGGAGAGGAAAGGAAAGAAGGGGGGAGAAGAGGGGAAAGAAAGGGAGATGAGAGGTAAGAGAAGATGAGAGGGAAGGGAGAAGAAGAACAGGGGGAAAGATTTGTCTGTGAGATATTTTTTATCTTTTATCATATTTCTTTGTAGTAAATATATAGCTTGTTTAGTCTAAATAATAGTATAAGTAGCACCCGTAGAAAATTATAATTAGAGAAAAAAGCAGTAAATTAGAATATTATTAATTTATATGTAAGTAGCACTTACAGAAAAATATAGTTATAGAAATAAGTAGTAATTTAGAATCTTTTTAATATATAATAGTATAAGTAGCATCCGTATAAAATTTTAGTTAGAGAAGAAAGTAGTCTGTGAGGGAGAAGTTATGCTATTTGTGAGAAGTAGCGGTGTTGTGTTGGTGTATGCGTGACCGACTATTATTTGGTAAATAACTAAAAAGTCGGTTAGTTGTATTAGGTACTCAGGTCGAGTGCATGAGGAGGATGAATAGTTTGTATAGACTATTTAGTTCAAGTTAGCGTCAAAGTCAGATATGCCCGGTATGGAATATCTCGGCTTTCGATTGAATCGGAATAGTGTAGTCCACGTTCATTATGACATGTGCCTTAGGGATTAAATGACGTTTTATCCATGCAGTATTGCAGTTGGTCAAGACAAGCGAACGTTCGAATGTAAATTACAGTATAGCAGTAGTTGCATATCGTGTGATGCGATCTAACTAGTTGCATTACTGAAAATATTTATAGACAGACTTCGGTCATGCCGACACCCACTACATTGAAAGTTCATTATGGTGTAGGCACCGTTCGTGAATGTCCGTACGGTGTTGACCTAAGTAATTTTTCGTAAACCACTCTAGTACAGTCGGACGGCAAGAGTACTCGAATCGTAGAGGTGATGCACTGGCTGACTCACAGCTTCTCCTTAGACCCTAAGATGTGTAGCGTCGTCATACAAAGGCTTTAGAGCCGGTCTCCTACGCAGATTAGATAGGAGTTGAGAATACTGATACACACGACTGTGTGGAAGGGCTTTCTAGAAGGCTGCCAGCGTGTGCTGCTTGTGCTAGGATGCCTATAAAAAGTTGTATTAGACCCTACCGACAGCTATCATCCGGGTGACGGGAGCAGTTCGAGAGCCCAGCATACTGGTGAAGAGGCTCCAAAGGCCGGTGTTTCAAAGAGTGCGGAGGATGTCGCTCGTGACGAGGCCGACATGGTAAATGCATTAGACGAAGATCGGTCACCGCTTGATGAGGCTGCAGGATAGACTGACGAAAGAGAACATAGAGAGTACATAATGTGTCAAAAAGAGAGCGATAACCAGATGGCCTAGACTGAAGAGGAAGCTGTGCAGGAGGACGACGATGATAGTTCTGATGAAAATGAAGCTCCCACCCCGCGGAATGGAACAGATTTGATGCTGAGGGTGTATTTGCACATGACGAGTATGAATCATCGTGGAAGTATCATGCCACAGAGATCTGGTTGCATTCAATATTTGCTGATAAGGCATCCCCCGAATAAACAAATAGGACAACTGTTCTGTTGCCTTTTCGAAACAGTTTATCAGGATGGCCTTTTTAAACCGTCTTATCGGTTTATTGATGTTCGGTTTGTTCACACCAGCGTTCGCATTAGGACTAGAACCATTAGCCGTAGCCATAAGCTATCAGTCGTAGCCGAAAAGAACGCACTCGAAAAGTTGGTGATGCATTGTGTGAAGATGCAATTTTAGCCATTACCAATGCTCATGATATCGAGTACAAAAAAAGGTTTCCCCTCTCTCTCTCGCTTGAGTCTTCTTTCTTTTGGGTGAATTATTCTCTGTGATATCCTACTGATGTATAATCTAGA
The DNA here is from genome assembly GCA_036346265.1 of Melocanna baccifera. Lineage (NCBI taxonomy): Eukaryota > Viridiplantae > Streptophyta > Magnoliopsida > Poales > Poaceae > Melocanna > Melocanna baccifera. The sequence goes on along the minus strand of CM070709.1, from coordinate 832,986 downwards.
AAAAAAAGAGAGGAGTGTATTAGCCTTTCTTGCTTTCTTTTCCTTTTTGTTCTCTCTCCTTTTTTCTTGTTTGTAGGCCCATACATTTATGCATCTTCCGCTCCTTGCAAGCATCTTTCTCTGTGTCTATTTTTGTGTTGCTACCCTCTGAGAGCCTGAAAGTGATCAAAAGGAAAGAGCATGAAAGAACTCAAGATATTAGCATTCACTTCTTGTTCCTCTTTTTTTATCTGAAGGTTCAGATCTTGTTGCTGGGTGTTACAGTTTGGTGTCAAACTGTTGGAAAGTATTGGACCAAAGAAAATAATGGTGTGAACCACTGCCACTGAGGGAGATGAACCACCATAGCTATTATACATCACAGGAAAAGGTTAGTATCTTGTCTTCATTTCATAAAATGTGACATGTCAGTGTCCTGCCGTTTGTCAAACAGTGTTCATGTGTTTTCCCATTGTTGGAATGGAAGCCTGCAAGAGAACATTCCAAGAGTGTTAACTCCAAGTCCTTTCGCTAAGCGATATCAATGTTTTCAGAGGATCTTTGTGCAAAATGAAATCAATCAAATGCCATCCACATGCCTAATTATTGGTAAGGTGTCAATCAGATGTGGCTTACCTATTTTATCCAGTATCTGTATCCAGACTATTTAATTCGTACTCGATACATTACAACTCAAAAAATGTCAATCATATATTTAATTATTATCCGTATTTTATCCGGCACCCGTATCCGAGCTATTTGGCACGTATTCGATTCATTGACATCTCTAATTATTAGGGAAGGTGCTACTAAGTTATATGGCTGCATGGTAAAGATAAAAGAAGGCAGCCTCCTAGTTGACCTATGATGAGATGAGATGAGATGCTACCAGGTCAAGAAGCGTCTGCATGGCACTAGCTGAGATTTGTTTTGCTGCCTCAAGCGAAGCAACTCGCCATTTTCCTTTCCCTTTTCTCCTCCTCCTCACCCTCCTTTACTCTTTTCTCTTTTCTTTTGCATTTTTGACTGATCCCCAGCTGCTATGCTATACATTTGACTATTTTTTATAGATCAGAAAGAGATGGCGCATTAGAGGTTGCATCATGAATCTGAGATCAGATGTCCAAGGATATGATTTTGGATCTTGACTTGGCATTTGTAATCTGCATTCAGATTTTGCAGGGTATTTTTATCCTTGATTGCAATGGCAAACCCTAGTTCACCAAACCACCGAAATGTATAGTTTCTATCTTGGCTTGGTGCTCTTCAATTTCTATTGCCATTCTATAATCTCGAAAGAGAGAGTCTAAGCCACGATGAGATCCAACTTGTACAAGTTTTTTCTTGGCTTGACTGGGTGCTTGCTGTTACATAAACAGGAACAGGATCAAACATCGCCATCGCTAGTACCTCCTACATGTTTTTATAATTCTTATGCACATTACACTCCCAACTGCCCATTCTTCTGCAAGCAAGACAGTTCAAGAACCTACTAATTTACGCGTTTTCGATGGCGCTGAGAAATAAAAAAAAAATCAATCATGCAACCACGGTTGGCAACGATGGGTAGATGAAAAGAGAGAGAGAACAACTTCACATGTTGTCAACTCGCCATGCTACCTGCTCACTACTCATCAATCCTCGCAATCTCTCTAGATGAGTTGTACAAAAATCTCTCTCTAGATGTAGCCAAGGAGTTGGCTTAAAGGAGCATAGTTATTTCACGAAGAAGACGGCATCTCATGACTCCGACATTCCTTCAGAGCGACCCCCTGTACTTCATTCCTTGCACGTCACGTCTTAATGATCTCTAGGTTTGACCCTCTTTTAGCACGGAGAATCAAGTAGAGCACGGACTCCTAAAATGCTATGACTAAATCATCTGCCGATCAAACTCGCATCATAGATATCCAAATTCCAGAGGCACAAATGTGATCTTGATGAAATACATCAGTCAGTCAGTATCCAAATTTTTTGGGTACCCAAAGGAAGAGCCAGACAGTTTTTCAGTTGCTGGATAGGCACAAATGTGGACTTTCTTCAGAAAAGTTACCCGGAGATGGATCCTGAGGACGACAGGGAAGAAGGGAGACAATTAAGCGCGCAAGGTCGGGATGATTTGGACGCTACAAAAGCCTCCCCTTTAAACCACAATCACAAACCAACACGCCACAAAAACAAGTGGTGGCCAAACACATTTCTGTTTTGTGTTGCAGCTTGGCAAAAAAAAAAAAAAATCATCTCACATGCATAAAAGAGTATGATTATGTTATTGCCACTGGGAGTCTTAAATCACAAGTGACAAGCTCTGCAGATGCAATGAGTTGCTCGCTTCTCGCTGAAGCCACCCCATGACATCGATCTCATTTTTCAAATGGGAAGGGTCTGAAGAGCAAAGGAAAAGAAAGAGCAGGGTTAAATATTACAAACAACATGAGAAAGGATTTACCACAGGAAAGCACTAGAATGTACGTACACAAATACGTGAAGAGTTCTACAGCTTTGGGACATGAGAGATAGAGAAGCCAGTTAAGTTCTACTGGGAAAAATAAAGATGGGCACAGGATATAGAGAATCCAGTTCTATTGGGAAAAATAAAAATGGGCACAGGATATGCGATTACTCATTAGACATTACTGAAGATTTGAATTTGGCCCTTGAACTATATATTTGTTGATTTGGTCCCCTCAGCTCACTAGATCTGTTCATTTCCACCGTTCTATCAATATTCAATATTTTTCCTTGAACTCATGATCAGTTCACACACAAAGATAGTTTAGATGCAGCTACAGGTGAATTTTGTCAGCAATATCACCACCACCACTATTGCATTCCCCACACAAACTTTATTGTGATGCTATCACGATCGTGCAAATCAACTTGCTATACGCAATTACGGACCGGAATCAGCAGGGTTGGGAGTTCAGAGACCAAAAATCAGCAAAAGCTTATGGGCCAAACGTATTATTATGCAGAAGCACAGGGCCTAGTCCCACTCCTACACCCCTACGCAATTGAGTGCAGAAGCCGTAAACTGTATAATCAAAGGGCGCTGATCATGAAAATCTCTAACACAAGTATGCTAACATCATTGCAATGGGTGAAAGGATGACAAATGTATGGAATTCATGCTCAGCTCATTTCCTAAAATTGAGAAACAAAGAGATAATGATCAGCTAGAGACTCATCATTGAAAAGGCTATTTTCCACCAGTGATTTGCAAACAAATTTCAAATGGTCTAATCCTGTATTGCAACCATAACTTGGGGCTGAATTACATCATCAGTTTTCTTTTTGTTGGGGGGGTGGCGATCAGATACAGATTTACAATAAGCTGCAAACCACTTCCATCTGCTACACTTCAGAAAAGAGGAAACTACAAGACCTCAATTATATCTTACACACAAGTTAGTAATAATTTAAATCAGCTAGTCACAACATCAGCATGCCATGTCAGAATAGAAGCTTGACACGTCATACCTTGGTATCACTTATTCAGACCTTGAATGACTAGGATGTCAAGAATCCATCATTTGAAGGAAAGAGAAGATACTAACAACCTAAAGCTATATCATATGTTCTGTCCAAGCTCTCGCTAGTATTTAGAGTACCACATGACTCTGGTGAGTCTCAAGAGATTGATTTCAGTTTTCAGCAATCTAGCATACTCAAGGCAGGAACTCCTCATCACTTGGTCGTCAGCAAGGAACTCAAGGCTGCCCGATCTCATTCCGAGCCAGGTTCCTGCTGGGTCGCCTTCAGATCTAGCCTTCTGTTCCAGTCTGTTTTGTGTCGGTTCTCTCCTGTAACTCTAGCCTGGGACCTTCTTTCCGCATGGTCTTCAGGCCTTGCTTGTACCCATTTCTCCTTACTGAATGAAACGCAACGCTCATGCGTTTTCGAGGAAAAAAAATCTACCATACTGTGACTACACTACCATAGCACAAGCACATATTTAAGTAATTAAAGTTTCACAAATTGCTTCAGGGACACCAGAGATAAAACGGTGCACAGTTGAAATAACTAAATGCCACATGCTACTACTGCAATTGGAAACAAATCAGAAATGTCTTACCCAAAATCACGTGGAACAATACTGGTCTCCCGAAATATTGCATCAGCATACATGTCTTAGTTTTCGTCTGCGATATCTTGTTGCAAAACGTTTGATGTCTGCAAAGTCTAAAACTGCCTTCACATCGCGAAAAGAAGAACTCCACTTTGTATTTATGAAATCAACAAGAAGCTTGGAATGCTTGTTTCCATTTGTCTGGTAGATAGACACAAAGATATATTCGTACGTTACATCTTTTGGAGCAACAATATCAATATAATTCCTTCAGGACTTGCAAAGCAACAAAAGCAAAAGAGAATGATGTGCACCTGTCTCATGTAGGGAATACAAGTCAAGTCTCAGTAGGGTAACAATGTAGGGATAGTCATGATAGATGTAAAAGCAACACTTTTCTTGTTTCATGTCTTGTGATGTTTCCGTATGAACATCAGGCCTTCTAAGCAAATACACCAATCACTTACTAAATGATCGACTAAAAGTCATAACAATGAAAATTCTCCTTCAGCTAAAAGGCAATACATATTGGTAGAAAATCAAGTTTATATATATCTGAGACATCTTGAATTTATCTAGTAATATTTGCATTTTGCAGTGGTAATGTACAATTGTTGGTAGTAAACAAACATACATACAAGTCTAAGAGACATGGCATCCAAATATGTTTTGGTTCTATCTTTTTGTTCTATTTTTAATATTTTTGGAGTTCATTTGTTTTTATTTAATTTTTTGTGCCTTGTTCATTTCTCTCTCTCGTTAAATCGCATCTTCGAAGGGACAGAAGCATAACCAAAAGATCAAAAATTCAAAACTGAGTAAGACCAAGGTAAGTCATGTCTTTTGACCATATTGAACCTAGTTTTTAATGTATTATTTATTTATTTTATCTTAAATTATCATACATTGCTAATTTATTATAAACTCTTGTACTTGATAGTTACTATCATAATTGATTAATCACTCTTTTGATAATTTGAATGTCATGATACCATTATCACCATAGGATGAAAAAATTATTCTAATGATACAATATTAGTTATCACATAGGTTGTACAATTAATATACTTAGCCATGCTTTTAGTCTCATTAAGTACATCATCACATGTGATCAATTAATTAATTTTGACTTAATAAGATATTGAATCATGGTTGATACCATAGTTATAAAATTTATGTGCCATGATATTGGTATTGGTTATACAAAATTGATTTTTATTTAGACGAGTAATCGTGCAGTAAAGGGGGGAGTGTAGTTAGCACTTCAAAGGATGTAAAAATCTCGCCTGCGTAATTTTAAGGACTTAATTTTGTACGCTATTGATCTAAACCATACCGTGCAAACCACATGTCTAGTATGAGATAGACCTGACTGATTAATTAGTGATATTTTAATTTCAATTTCGCTATTAAGTTAAGTATGGTTGCTGATTTCTATAAGGCACAAGAGAGGGCAATTATCGACTAGATGGTTAACCTACTCGACAGCAAAACTTTAGCAGGTGGAATTGAGTTGAGGTTGAACATTATAAAAGCTTTATTGTGATTTTTTTAACGTGAGAATGACCACATCGTGTGGGTAGAGTTGTGCGACCTCTGCAAAGTGTAAAACTATTCGAATAGCCGTGTCTTGGGTTGGATAACTTTGGAAAGTGGACAGGTAGTGTACTAGTGGTTTATTAAGTGGATGGTTAGTTTACTTATGGTCTATTTAATTCCTCTGGTTATTTATTTATTATTATTTTTCTTAAAGTTTGTTTTTAATCTATTTATTGTATTTACTTTAAATTATTATTTTCTACAAAATAACATTTCAACCATCTATTGGTAAATCTTACATATTATATTGCACTTTTGTTACAAACGACTTGCTGAGTACCAATATACTCACGACTTTATGTCTACTGTTATTAAATTAAAGAGGATGAACCATATCAGTAGGAGGTACCAGAAAGAGAATACTTCGACGACTTCGTAGATTAGGACATCGTTTCCCCGTCGATTGTCTGTGGGCATATCAAATGGCTACCATACTTATTTCTATTTTCTGTTACTAGTTCTTTAAGCTATTCAAGTTATTAATCATAAGCTTGATCATAAAGTTGTACCTTGATAATTATTAATATTTGAGTTTTTTCTTTGTTAATCGTGTATATAGTTGATATTTCATCTATGCGTGATCATGGACTAGTGCGGTATATACAGAGAGTCCGAATTTGCATATTCGGGTCTCGACACTTATGCTTGTACGAACTATAGTAACTAGATTTTAAATGGTGTGCTTTTTTAAGGCAGGGTTAACAGAAATATTGTAGTAAAAAGCTTACTAGGTTCAGCTATACAGGCCAAAATCATATGCGACTATTTTCTGTGCGTACTACCTCTCGCGAACACTCAGAATTCAAATATTTAGACCATAAGTCATAAGTCCAAAAGAACTCACTCATATATTTAGATAACTTAGGAAGAGATGACTATTTAGAAAATTAAGCATTTTCTAGTCATTGGCAGAGCTTACAAAAATAATATAGAGGAGGTCAATCTAACATCATATACATGATGACTTCGGAAGAGAGGACCTGGTTTAGTGTTATGTTAGTATTTTAGTAATAAAACTAAGATTCTCTAGTTATTTTTTAGGTAAAGAGGGGGTCATGCCCCCCTTTTGTAGTATGTCTATAACCTGAAGATTGTTAGAACTAAAGTAGCTCTGGTATGGACTGTTAGGGATTGGACACTTGAAGGAACAAGAAAAGGAGGAACTAGTGCTAAAACTAGAGTACTAGTGATGCAGCTAGTAGACTTCTAGTGTTGCACTTCTATTCAACTTAATTGTATAACTACTTTTGATACATGAATGGTGCTCATCGATCCTTACGTAGGTTTTACAAACCGACATAGCAACCGGCGTATAATGCAAACAAATTGGGGGGATGGGGGGAGGAAGAACTGGTAAAAAAGTTTAAAAAAAATATCAAAAAAGATAAAAACTATGAATAATAAAAAATAAGTTAGAAGTCTAAGATCAAATGAACGGGACTTAGATAACAATGACAACTAAGTTTCTTGCTGTCCAAGAGATTTACTAGTTAAGGTTGACTATAGCTGACTCGTTCGACTTATCTAATTAGGAGTCAACTTGACCTTTTCTCTTCTTCTTTTTTTACCAAGCATAGGCATGCTGTATCCTTGCCGAGTTAGCAAAATGAGGTGAAGCATGTAGTCCATGGTTAGTTGTCAAATACAATTCTGATTTTAAACTGAAGAATACAAATTAATATAGATCTAACAAAGATTATGAGCCGACTGAGTCACCGAAACCCCGTGCAGCTTATCGCCGGTGCCACGGCAGCGGTGAGCTTCTCCTAGTGTATGAGCTTACATCCGATGGCCGGCAGCCTATCAACACGCATGTTTTCAACGACAAGTACTATATACAGTGGTAGTAGTGTACCTAGAATTTTGCCACATCGTAAGTTGTGGAGGGCTGAAAACTACTACTACCTAGATTAGAGGAAAGTTTATACTCCAAATTTACATCAGCTCTACACTATAAAATATTTTGTCTTGAACCGAAACCAAGACTATTGTAAGTCTAGATCTGCTCATATATGGTAACATTAAACCCCACAATTCAGTGCTTAGTGAGTTGCATCGATCCAGTGCTCCGGCGTTGTCGCCGCCACACCTCGCGCTGTTTGCCGGCCGCCGCGCGCGAGGAAAGAAGGTGGAGGAACATAGATGGCTTATTTGATTATCTCCTCAATCTCACGGCCACCCTCGGCGCTTCAAAACATGCATGCGGCCACCCTCCATGCATGCACACAACCTTATTTGATTATCTCAATCTCACGGCCAGCCCGCAAAACTATCCAACCGCTCCATATATAACTCAAAACACATTTCCCTTTTTACAAAAAATTATTTTTTTAAAAAAAGTTTCTGTTAGACGCTGCAATCATTCAATCCCTCTAATTACCATCGACGATCCTACAGATCTCCATGTGCCAAGCATAAATCCGACCATTGCATGATATCCTTGACCACCTAAAGCTCCGATCTTTCCATCCTAGTCCAAGTCACCTCGTGATCAACCACTATCATTTCTATGCTCAACATACACATACAAAGATCAAACCAACATTTTTTTCGATAAAGTTCTTCTCAACTTAACCTACATTAGACCACACGTGCCACATCTCGCATAACTACACTAAGCAATATTATCAATTATTAATTATCATAAATAATCTAAACCTAACCAAGGGATAGCCGACAGACAGACGGGCGCAGCCCACGGCAGCTCGGCTCCCGGTTTCTTCTAATGATCAAGACGAACAGCAATAGAATCGAACAATTTCGCGTGAATTTTCTGGATTCCAAACCACACCCTCCATCCCCCCGGTCTCGTTCAGCCCACAGCCGATCACATCACATCACCACACGAACCAAAACCATCAAAACACACATGAATACGATGGACAAGCTAGACAATGCAGGCAACACTAGTTCAGTACAGTACATAGCAAAACACACAAACCATGGTACATGGTCACACATATAGATAGATAGGCAGCTAGGTCTCTTGATCACACACAAACAGCAATAGGAAGGTCTTGATCATGCCATCCGATAACACACAGGTGCACGCGATGACTAGGATAGGCCGGCACCATCTGATAAGGTAGTAAGTGATAGAGAGGTCTTTTGACTCAAGCAAAAGCGTGTGGTAGTAGAAACGGTCCGTGGCGAGGCTCGTCACATGAAGGTCCAGTTGACGAGCATGAAGGCGAGGCAATGCGGAGCGTCGTCGTCACTCAGCACCTTCCACGCCACCGCCTGCTCGTACGACGCCTGCCGCCCCATGCTCGACTTGCACACGCCACCAGGGAGGTACACAAAACCCTGAAGAATGGAAGAGGTTTCAGTCTGAATGTTCATGCAAGGAAGCGTCCAAGGCAGCGAGGGCAATTCAACAGGGAAGCAATGGGTGCAGTGCCAGCTACCTGCTGCATGATCTTGGGGAACTCTGAGCACAGCGCCTTCCGGCTCTCATCATCCAGGATCGTCTCAAGCGAAATGTCCTGCAGGTTGATCAGCGTGGTTTCCAGGATGTCGAGGCCGGCTTTATTGGCAAAGGTGAACATCGGAGCAGGCTGTGATTGGCCAATAGTCAAAAATTCTCATCAATAGGTGGCTCCAGCACAGGCAATCTGATGGAACAACAGTGTAAATGCACAGCACTGACCTTCAGAGAACAGCAGAGTATTGCATCGCTGTGTTTCCACAGGAGCATGAGGGGAGAATCCGCATTTTCAGCGTCCGACCAACGGATCTCTTCTCCTGTGTGAACCCTGAAAGTTTCGCCAGCATCAACTACTTTATAAACAGTATTGAATCAAATATGATTCCAAGATAGGAAATAGAGAATATAGGATTCTAGCATAGGCAATTTAGGTGGCTCCATTAAGACGGAACAAAAGAGTGCTGAGCTGAGAAGTAGGGTTTTACCTATAGCTCCTGCCGATCCAGCTAGCGAGTGTAAGCGCCTCAGGAGAGCCTGGAGGATGCTTCATTTCGATCTGTGAGCCCAGGCGAGATGGAGCTATCGCCATGGCCACCCTCTGTACAGATGTCATCACAGCTCTGACATACTGCCTGGCCATTGCTGCCACACTTTCACGAAGATGGTCCTCAAATGAGAACTGGAAGGCAATGGTCAGGACTGATCTCACGTTGCACGTGCCGGATGCATCACTTAAAGCACGCGAAGCTCCACCTGATCCAACCTCAAGGGCAGAAGCAAGGTCAAGCGTGCGTGTGGCGGATGGCACATCCTGCAGTTGAGCACATAGTGGATAATTAGTGTCTCAACATGGACAAGACTTCAAGAGTAACTGTAGGATATACTAACAGTCTTAGCATCCAGTGGTATCACGCGGAAGCCTGAGGGTAGCAGCGGTGCATCATCAGCAAAAGATTCATCAATAGGTGCAAAGACAAGCTGTGCACATGCACCAGCAGCATTCTCACCAACCCCGCTGCAAAGCTGCAGTAGCAAATCACATCACACCATCAGGACACAACAATAAGTGCAACCTAAAGAAATAATTTGAAAACGATCGTACCTGCAGAAGATACATATCCCGTGATAGAAGTACCTCATCATGGCCAAAACCATGTCCTTCGAGCCTAATAACCTCCAATAACTACAGTTCAAAATGTTTACCTTAGTGCACTAAAATTGGTCACTATAACAAGAGAACCAGCAAGTACTAAAATAGTTCATTACCTCTTCATGCTCCAAGGTATGCGCAAGGGGTAGTATAACCTGACTGCCCATAAACCCACTAGCCCTTAAACCTGGAACTGCATATGGGCTGGCCCTCAACGAGGCAGCAGAGTAAGCATCAACACCAGGATCAGCCCATTCAGAGCGATGCTCCCTCAGAAATCGCACAAGTAGAGCAGGTGGGACATTCTACATTATCCAAAAAGTACACTTGTTTAAACTTAACTTCATGAAAGGAGGAATAATAAGTATGTCTATGTAGTAGAGTAACAACGAACTAAATTAAGTATAAACCTGCAGCAGCATTGATGCCTTTGCACACAAGATGCCACCCCCAATAGCAGAAAAGAGTGGGAAGGGGCTGACATGGGATCCAACAAGCTTGTTTGGAGATGAGTTTAATGAAATTGTAATATCCTCAGTGCCATCACTGCTCAACAAAGACCAACCATCATCTGGAAATCCACTCACAGCATCGTTGAAGCCTCTGCAAATTAGAGTCTCGAGTTCAGAGGTGTTGTAGACACATGCATGTAATTTTATTGTAAGATAGTCCGGCAAATGTCTATAAGAGCACAGCGTCATTCAATAGTAACAGACCTGCTGAGCCTTTGGCTGAAGGTTCTGAGAACTGCAGGCTGGCGCCCAGCACCATAGGGGATTTCACCACTTGATTCATGTGCAATTTGCCTAATGTGTCGCAATGCCTGTACACAAAGAACAATTAGATGCCACTGATGCATCAGTAAAACTATGGATTCAGGATTGCTACAAAATCCCAACAAGTGATTAGCAACAATGAAATGAAATGGAACAGTACACATACTGCAATAGTCATCTTCTGCGCAAGGATCTTCGGAGATTCATAGAGTGGTCTAAGGACCTCGGGCACACTCCAAGCCTATAGAAGCATATGATAAATAAGATGCATAAATCGCAAAACTATTAAAGTGTAGCATTAATTAATATGAAAGCCTTGTTGCTACTTACATCCAAATCAACATGATCCACGATGTGAATCATGGAGCCACCTCCCTCGCATGGTCGAATCAAATAACCACTAGGAAGCACCTCAGCTCTGATAAAATCCGGAGTGTTAGGCCCAGATGGACCACCAGTGGACTGAGTCAATGACCTTTCACAGATCTACAGAACAAAAACAATATCACATTGTGACCAACAAATGTGGGTAATTGGTACAGTGATTGCGGAAAAAAAGGCAGTCAAGCAACATTTAGTACAACAGTGATTACACTACAGTGGAATGTCACAATGATACAGTTTGTCCAAACAGATTGAACCCGATCAGAAGATGACAGAGTACAAGAAAAATGACAGCAGGCATTTAAAGACCCAAGTAATACCACAAGACTGCCATCTTCAAGGCCACTGGTGTAACGAAGTGTCCAAAAGTCGCGTGGTGCCGCCAAAGTCGTCGGTGCATAAGTCTAAGGAATTAAAAGGGCAATGATCATCATCAACACTAGTACAGCAACTAGTACAGAATTCAAAGGGCAATGACAGCAACTAGTACAGAAATAAGCACGTGAAACCTGCAACTTCTGAGCAGATATGTACCTGCATGTAGATTAGCTCAATAGTTCCACCATTACCAGTAGGGATAACATGGAGGATATCAACCAACCGGCAGTCGCGATACCAAGATGGGCGATCCTTGAGGATCTCTGCAACCTATAGGAAGCTCACTAGGGGGTGTCTCATGTCTGTACAAGGGAAACAAAAGAAATGCCGATGAGCAAGATCATACCTTTGTGGGCTCCAGGCTCACAAGGCCGCAAGCTCGTGCTGCTACGCCACTACAATTGTGCGAAACAGCGATGATTCCAATGGAATCCGGACCAGGCTGCAATCAAGATCTCATTTGAAGCGGTTAAAAAGAACATGCAAGAAAAATTAACACATTGTGCAGTACTATCTTGTACAACGAATGCATTACCTTCATCCCAACCATTTGCACCCATTCGACAGCAGTTCCCGTCGCCTTGGACAGGAATTCTGCCAAGGTCTCCTCAGCAATAGCGAGCAGACTGTAAGAAAAAGAGCATCTCGGCAAATTTGCATAGATCAAACCTAGCCTTAGCCTAACAAATGAGACTAGGTATGACAATTACCCAGCTGGGTTGTTCGCATCCCTTTGCAGATGTGGTGCTGCTGGGTTTTGCTGTTGATGGTGCTGACCACTCGTCACCACAGACTCACAGCTTGTGTCTGTGGTGGCCACAGAAGGCTGCAGAATTGCAAATAAATGTTACTGCAACTGAAGCATGATAGTATAATAGCCTTTGAAGCAATATTACAACATCCTGCAACTTCTGAAACCATTTCTGGTACACATGCCCGCATAACTCCGAAAAGGGCAAGGCAAGGAGCTCACATTGTGAAGTTGGTTCCGCATGTAGCCGTTCTCGTAGACGAGACGGGACACCTGCTTCTGGAGCCGGTCATTTTCCTCCATCAACAGCTTGTTCATGGCAGTCAGCTTCCGGTTCACGGTCTGCAGGCGGGAGGCCTCCTTGCGCTGCTTCTCCCGGCATCTACCAATCACAAGAAACGCACACTTCAGTGGCAAGCGCACCTAAATAAACAACTAAAATGATAGCAGCTTCTAACACACAATATACCCCTGTTGCTACTGATTGGCACAGACCAAATGCGCACAAAGGGAGTTAGGCAAAGGCATTTCAGGAAATATTCTCATCTGGCACAGGGTGTGGGTGGGGGAGTCATCAAACAGGAAACAAGGAAAAAGTGGAGCAAAAGAGACAAACGGCTAATACTATGTAATAGCAAGACATATATGTGAATCATTGCCTAATTGAAAGTGCTGTTTGTGTCTGCATCTGTGAAGTCTAGTCTAAATCTGAACATCCTGCCATGGGTAAAAAGATTCTTGATTACATTTCGCCTTCACGAGTACAGTATGGTACCAATAACCAAACTTGTTAGATAAGTGTTGTTCTTCACCCTATTCTTCCACAGTGGTACCACCAAATAACAAAAATATTGCGCTACTTGCAATCCACTGAAAAAAAGAAAGCAAAACGATAGCCCAGGAGGTGGTGTTTAGGGGGGCCTAAAGCACAGCAACCAAGAACACCACCACAGGCAGTGGTGAAAAGATAGGCCTCAAACTCAAAATGGCAAGCACAGGAAACAAGAAATTCCACAGAAATTTTTATTCGAGGCAATCATTGCAACCACAAACAACAGCATCGCAATTTGGGAGTAACACATAGCCCAAAGATTTCCGTCTAAACCGAACAAAAGATGTGTGAAGTCCTCGGAGAATCCAGAATGTTTGACCATTCCCATCACCACAAAAATCCACAAAGGAAACCAGCGCAAAGATCCCTGACCACCCCACAAACGGCTACAGGATGTAAAGAAGAACAGTGGAGGAACAGAAACCCAAATAATTGTGCAAAGTGTTGTCAAAACCTAGACAAAATTACAATAAAATGAGCTTAAATCAAGATCAAATTAAAGAAAGCATACAAAGGTGCCTCAGTTAGCCATCTCCACAGAATAAACTACACAATGCAAGGAACGCCCAGAAAAAAAAAACCTTTGAGAAGCTAACGAGCCTTCTTACCACCAATCCAACCCATTAGAACTCCTTCGACAGCAAAAGTTCCAAACTTCGCCAAGAAAAAACAGAACAAAAACCGCACATCCCCACAACCCAACCTAAAAAAACAGTCCAAAAACTACCCAAAAACCAAATCTCCCACACCCAAACCGCACAAAGCTTGCTCCTTTCCGCAACAAAAACGAAACACAGAAAACCCATCTCAGTACAAAACCCAACGCAAGAATCCCCAAAAATGCACGCTTATTTTGCAACATCTAAGAACACAACGAAGCAGCCGGAGAGGCGACCCCTTTGCCGCATTCCCGGCAAGAAACCACCAAAAGGAGACCAACCCGAGCAACCCAGATTGGAGGGGGGGCTGACCTGCGGTTCTGGAACCAGACCTTGATCTGCTTGGGCTCGATGTTGCTGAGGATGGGGCACTCCCTGATGATCTGTTGCCTGCGCAGCGAACTGGGCTTGGGGCACTCGGTGTAGACTCGCTCCAGAGCCTCCACCTGCTCAGGCGTGTACCGCACGTACTTGCCCGTGTCCACCTGAGGCGCCGACCCCGGGGAGAGCATCTCCTTGCTCCCCACAGCCGCCATCCCGGCGCCGCGTGTGCTGTCGATCGCTGCTACCCGATGAAGAGGAGGAAGAGTACGAGGGAGAGGAGGAACTGGAGCCACGGCCAAGGACGCCGGCGCGTCATGGCCTGAAGGTCGAGGCGCCGCCGCGAGCTCCCGTTGTTGCCATGGCGTTTGCTCGGGTTCTTGGGGGTAGTTGGTGGTGGTGGTGGTGGTGTCTGTGACTCTGGAACAGGGGAGGAGAGGAACAGGGCTGTGTGGGCTCGTTTTTTAATACTCGCTATCTACAGTAGCTGATGTCTTATATTTTAGTAATTAGCTTTTTAAAGTTTAACATAAATATTATAGTAAAAAATATACTAAATTTAGTTGTTTCAGCTAAAATTATATATGACTATTTTTCTATGTAACTCTCTCATAAACAACCAGAATTTAAAATTTTAAGTTATAAGTCACAACCTATGGGTGTTTAGAATGGCATTGGTTTAAGACTTTTTAACTGTAGCTGACTTATTTTTACTTAACTGAGTTAGTTTTTTTAATATAATTAAATTTAAAAAATAAAAAATATGTTAACCCATCAAGTACAATGAAAAGCAATACAGGAAAAAAGAAAATACAAAAAACTCAAAAACATAAAAAAGAGCAAAAGATAAAATTAATAAATAGAAAAAAAATAAATCAAAAACTAAATTGAGTGATACCTTAAAAAAAACTCACCTAAATCTTTTTCTTTTTCTTTGGAGAGAATATTCCCTCCTCTTTTTTCTTTAAAGGAACTCTCTCCTCATTTGAGTGTTCAGTTTTTCACGTGAGAATGGATGAGTTTTTTGTTTATGATTTGATTTTTTTTATAGTAACTAGCTATTCAATATTTTTTAAAAGTAGAATATATAAATTAATTATAGTAAATACTATCCTGATTTTACCTATATCGGTTAAAATCGTATGCGAATATCTCTTTTCTTACTCTCTTTCACGAACAATCAGAATTCAAATTTTAAACCAAAAATCATATGTAACAGTTCAGAAGGACCACACATTTCCCTCCCTGAATTTCGTTTTTTTCTAGAGTGCTTCTAAATTTATTTTTTTTAAGAATGTTTGTGGATTTCTTTGGAACATGGCATCATAGGGACTGTACAGGGTAATTGTAGACAGATTCATGAAGGTGTTGTATGAAAAAAAAATGGAAATAATAAGGCCACAACGCATGAGTTTTATAGGATATTTTAGAAATTTTATATTAAATAGATTAATTCTTACAAAATTGAGAAAATCCTGCATTTCAAACATGGCCTATCTTGGCACAAAGCACTCCTTTGAGCAGTTTTTCAGTGCAAAAATACCATTTTTCCTGTCATACAATATTGATTCGACAGCTCATAACGAAATTTGCATGTCTATATTTGAATAGAGTTTGCCCTAGCAATGTGCATATCCTCTCATTTTTAGGTTTAAACAGAGCTCCACTGTGCAAAACATAATGGTTTTGGTAGAGTTCACAGGATAAGTGACAGCTTTAAACAGTGTAAACTTCTCTCAAAGAGAGATTCTTCAGGTGTGGAGGGAAGTATTTTTTTTTTGCCAGTACCTTTTAGAAGTCTGTGTGAGCATTTCTTCTTCTTTTTTAGTTTTCGATAGGAGCATGTTTCTATTCTTTTCAAGAGTATGGCTCTTTCTATAAAAAAAATACTAGTGCTTGCATATACTGTCTTAGAACAAAAAAAAAGAGACCGTGGTGCAGCTGGCCTGCTACTACTGTCTGCTCTCAGCTCAGCTCATCAGCCTCAGTACCTCTATATGCTTTTAAAGTTTTTAATCATCGCTCTGCTTTCAAATACAAAGCTTGCAAAAGAAAAATAAAATGGTAAAAACAGGTAGATTTACAGCTTTTAGCACTCATTTTTCTCATGAAAGAACAAATTCTCCATCAAAATAAAATGCTGGCAAAGTAGTCTAACTGAAACAGTGAGCAAAAACTAAGGCCAGTTTGGCGATGGCTTCTGCTTTTATGTTACCGTTCCTTAGTTTTGTTTTTTTTCTAGTTTTTCGGTTTTTTTAAGGCTTTTTGTCTTTTCTTTTTTTCTCCATATCCCTTGATATTGTCCATGATGAGTTATCTTTTTTTCTATTTTTATTTTTTTAATTTAATTATATCAAATAAATCATCTTAGTTTTAGTGAAAAATAAGGTAGTTATAGTAAAAAAATTATAAGTCATTGCCAATCTGAATACCCCCCTAAATTTCAACAGAATGGAGAGAATTTGGTAGTTTTATTCCCCTTCTTTTTTGAAGTTTTTGCGCGCTGAAGATGAAGGCGCAGCCCAAGAAATGAAGAAACGAGCGATGCACCTCCCTTTGTCCACTATAGGAAAAGCTTTTTAAGCCTTCGGTCTCTAGCTTGACTTTCGTAAGTCACTTAAAATGTGTCAACCTAATTTTGATTTTTTTTGTCTTTTTATTTTTCTTTTTCTCCCTTATTGCTTTGCATTATTCAAAAGATATAGCCGTGCTTTTTAATTTTTACTTTTTTTTCTTATTTTTTAACTTAGAAAAAACTAAAACCGCTATAATACACTTGCAACCAAAAGCTAAAAATAGTTAGAAGCCGAGCTTGAAAGTTGTTTGGAGCAGCATCTTAGGCTATGTTACTGTGCCTTTGTCCTTCTCTTGCAAATCCAAACAGTCATGTGGTGCTCATTTGGGTTTAACCTAGGTTTCTGATTATTTTTTTTTGCACTATAACAGTTACAAATAGTTGTAGCTGTTGTTATTTTTTAGTATAATTAAATTTAAAAATAAAAATATATCATTATAAATAATACAAAGAAATGATCGGGAAAAAAGAAAAATAAAAAATCCTCAAAATAAAAAAACTAAAAAAAGAAATTAAAAAGCCAGAAATCAGACATTAGAAACGCCACCTTTGCTACTGCCTCGCTCAGATTTTCTCGGAACAGCAATGAGTAATGAGTAGGGAACATCGCAACAACCAAACACAAAAATCTAAACCTTGCGAAAATTCACATCCAAATATCCAATGCACTACTAGGCTACTGGTACATTTGTTTGTTTTTTTACATCCAAGCCGCGGCAGTAGTAGTAAAATTCCATATGGAAATCGCCGTGCATCAAACCACAACTCAGTTTTTTTTCAGTTTCAATTTCTAGATTCAGTTTTTTTTATTATTTAGTAATTCGTTTTTTTTATTT
This sequence comes from Melocanna baccifera, assembly GCA_036346265.1. Classification (NCBI taxonomy): domain Eukaryota; kingdom Viridiplantae; phylum Streptophyta; class Magnoliopsida; order Poales; family Poaceae; genus Melocanna; species Melocanna baccifera. The sequence goes on along the minus strand of CM070709.1, from coordinate 815,250 downwards.
TTTAGTTTTTTTATATTTTCTTTTTTCCGTATTCTTTTGTATTGTCCGTGATGGGCTACCTTATTTTTTCTATTTGTATATTTTTTAAATTTAATTATACCTAAAAAGACAATTGAACTATAGTAAAAAAAGCCAACTACAATGAAATTTCAGTCAAAATTCAGAAGCCATCGTTATTCCGAACACCCCCAATATTGAGCAAAAAGTAAGTGATGTACACTAGTAATATACTCTTAGAGCCTGCTAAGTTGGACTTATTAAGTTGGCTTATGGATAAAATTTCACTTTAATAGATTTATTTTGTATTATAACTTATAGTAACTTATTTGACATAATTAAATTTTTTTAAAGAAAATAGATTAGTCTGTTATGAACAATACAAACGAATATGAGAAAAAAACAAAAAAAGCTCAAAAATAGTTAAAAAGTTCAAAAAAGAAGAAATTTAATAATAGTAAAAAATAAGTTAAAGTCAAGAAGTTAACACTGAAACAAGCGGGACCTTAAAAGGACTAATGATGGAGGAGAAAGAAGCGACATTTAGAGACAGCGACCTTAAAATAGGTGCTTTTCAGATAGATATTTAGAGACACGTAGAAATAAGCGACATTTTCTGCATATATTGAAACCGGGGCTATAGAAAGAAGCGACATTTTCTGCATATATTGAAACCGGGGCTATGACGATGAAGCTCACTGGTTGATCCATCCATCACCTGAGCGCGTGAATTCGTGATCGATCTTGAGCACCTGAGCCCAGCAGCTGGAACCACCTGGCTAGCTACCGTCTACTGGTATCTGTCTACCTTCAGATGTGTCAAGCTCCCCACTCTTGTATATAGCAGGGGGAGACAGGTTGCTTAGGCTTAGCTGCCATGGCGATCGATGCCATGCCATGCCATGGCAGAGCGTGACCAGAGACCAGAGAGCGTTTGCTTCCATCCTGTTCCCTGCAGCTGCCGTTGCAAGCCTGCCTGACTGCGGAAGGACGTAGGCTTCCATCCCTTTTGCCCCTCCCCTCTGCCTGCCTGCAGAAAGATCGATAGAGGATAGGCCGGCCGGCCGGTGCTGCAGTGCTAGCTGCTCTTGCGTTGCGAGATGCTGGTCGATCAAATGGCGATGCAGATGCACCCCCACCCCCATCCATCGATCGTATTTATTGTTTGTTTCCACTCCGTTGGGTTCACTCTAGCTAGCTTGAGCAGGCAGGCAGGCTCCTGTGCAAGCTACCTCCATGCATGCAGCCATGAGACGGGACACTGGACATCGCCACGGGCACGGCATGCAATACACCGCCACACTTCGCGGCTTTTCTTCCTGAAAACTCACCTCCTGCCCTGGACCCCTAGCTAGCCCTGCATTTTGAAACAGGCAACCAGCCAACTTAATAGCATTGATTTTGTTTTTATAAAAAAAAAAAGAACTCCTTTTCCTTGTTTTGTGGTACATGGAGTGGACAATTTTTATCCGACTCACCAATCAAAGCCTTGCAGAGCGAATACGATAAAGAGAAATAGATATCTGGTAATATCTGTATCCGACTCCAACTCAGAAAAAAATATGGAATATGATACATGACGAGTGATATTCGTCCATCTGTTTTGATTGCACCCACTACCAGAAAAACCACACGTAGAGCACTTTTCCAAATGTGCTATTCAATTTATCTCTATATATAGTCTAGAGATGCAAACAAAACGGATAATTTTCGTCCAATCGACTGATCGAAGGTTAGCAGAGCAAATACAGAATGGAGAAATGGGTATTCGACACTATCTGTGTCTGACTCTGCTAAAAAAACAGAATAGGATACATGTCGACGATCGAGTCGTCAATGTTATGAATAGTAGGAAAATTCAAGCCTCACATAAAGATGAACACAGGAAATGGGATAACCATTACTGCTCTAATGAGATTGCAACTTGCCCTTGATGAGCGATTACAGGGAAAATGTTACTTGTACTAAAGTGAAATAAATTTGCTATTGTTGTTCTTCTTTCTCTTTGTTTGTTGTCTCATTCCCCTCATTGTCTCTCCCAGGTAAGGCTTAAATAGCGCCGAAAAGACGTCAGTTGTTTGCATGAACATCCGTCTTGTCGATTCCTTCTGTCCACACATGTAAGCGGTTATTGGCTGTGAGAGAAGTCTAATCAATAATTGCCGATTGGTTATTGTTAGTGAGGAAGAGTCTCAGGAAACAACCGCAGGGTAGCTGTTGTCAAAGACACATGATTGGATGTATAGCGATTGAGAGAGTGGGAGTGCACGTGTTCTACTTCTTAACTGCACAAGACATCACCACAGGAGAGGCCCATATGTCAGGTCATAGAGTTTCCGAGTAGTAGCTGATCGGGTAGACAAACAGTAATTCTCTGACCATTGGTACTCGGGATATGTTATAGCATAAGCTATTATAAAACTGGTCTAAGGGCTTTGATGATGTACTAAAGTGGCTCTTTAATGTGTTATTTAATCATCATCAATACACGATAAGCGATATTCATCCATATCCACTCTGATTGCACCCATTACAAGAAAATCCCCAAGTAGAAGCACTCCGATGGCTCACTTGGATCATCTAAGTCTCATAGTGCAACCCCGCCATTTGAACTCGTCTTTAACATTTTTCGTCTTTTTTGTGCCATTCTTGAACCCACCGTCTCACCCGGCATCTTTGATCATTCAGGGCCTCAACTCCTCCATGAGTCTAGCTCTGATTCTCGCTGTTGACCACGGTTAATTCTAAACGACCCTACATATTTAAAGACAAAGAAATTATTTCTGAACATAAGTTTTTTATAACTTGATTCACATTGGTCAAAACATGTATCATGCAATCTTAATGCAATGACCCAGGTCACTCCAACTCAATACATGACTCAAATCCCAAAATCCTCAATTTCTGTCCAAAACCAAATCAAACAAAGTACGATCTTTACAAAATCATTTGACCACTCTACGAAACTTACAATGATTCATCACAGCAATAATCTGGACCTTCTCACATGGTCCTTTAGATGCTTTCCAATTTATTTCTAAAATTATGAGTTATATAGTCTAAAGGTGCAGATAGAATAGATAATTTTGGTCTAATTGACCGACCGAAGACTTGTGGAACAAGTACGGAATAGAGAGATAGGTATTTGATATTATCTGTGTTCGATTCTGCTATGAGAAAAAGCATAATAGGATACAGAATGAGCAATATTCGTTCGTATCCATCTCGATTGCACCCCTAGCTACATCAAATGGGCGGGTACCGGACAAGCCAAACTAGCTTGCCTTTATGTTCTTATGGACCGTCCGATCGAAAAGCAAGCGGAGTAGATTGAATGTCAGCTACAATAAAATTGCTACAATCAATGTAATCCATACAATACAAAATGTTAATTTGCTGGAGTGATATCGCTACAGTGATTTTGCCTCACCGATAGCTCCCAAATTTGGATGTTTTTTGTACTGTTACGCATGAAAATTCTAAATTTAGCCCTCTTCATACAAAAATTTCAAAATTAGCCCCCTGTCAACCGCACGATTCGCCAAAAAGTGACACATGGCAATCGTGCGGTCCTCGACCGCACGACTACTGTACATGGCCTGATCGTGCGGTCGGCGACCGCACGATCACTGTAGCACGATTGACTACTACAAAACCGAAGTACTCGAGTGCTACAGTGATCGTGCGGTTGCCGACCGTACGATCAGGCCATGCACAGTAGTCGTGCGATCGGGGACCGCACGATTGCCATGGGAGGAGGTTAAATTTGGAATTTTTGCATGAAGAGGGTTAAATTTAGGATTTTTGTGCGCAACAGTGCCAAAAACGTCTAAAATTCGACAGCTCCAGCTACAAAGATCTAAGGGTATCTACAATGGAGAGCCAAGTCCATGACGATGGGTTCATTTCTTTTACATGGACTTTGCTGGAATGTTAATTTGCTGGAGCAATAAATTGCTACAGCAGCTGGAAACCACGGTTCACCTCTGCCTCCTCCGAAGTGAGGCAGATGATGCGATTCCAATACCTACACCGAGAAAACTGAACTGGCTGTTTTGACTGGTTGCCGAGGCAAGCATGCATGGTATGTTCCGCTTCTGTCTTTCCATTGGAGGCCGGAGATCGAGCTTGTAGTTTTGATTATCCTTGTACTTCAGCAGCTAAACATGCAGATATGTCATGACATGGGCTGTTCCAACGTACAGTAACAATCCTTGCTGGTTGGTCTCATTTACATCATAATTAGGCTACGCTTAAGCGTGCAGTAGCTGGTAGCCTACTAGCACAGCCTGTTGATCTGTAATTTTTACAGTACTCGTAGTACTACTAAAGGACAGCCTTAGGACAAAGATAGATTTCTCATCTCTCGACTTGCATCAACCTAAATTTCATTTCATGCCTAATGATCTAATTAGAGACTCCAGATCACTGTCGGGGAACAGAAGCACCATCTCAAATACTCCCATGCGAGTGTCGAACTGTGTTGCCTGTGCAATGTGGGGGGGCAGAAGCGTAAAGAAACAGGGGAGGAGAGCATGAAGGGTTGGGGATGATGTTGCAGCTCTGTGCCTCTGCCTCTTGCCTGTCTTGTGTTGGATTCCCTTTGGGACGAGTGCAGCAGCAGCAGCATGTCGTACCACTGTGGCAATATGTGTATATGTGTGTTGGTGTGGGCACATATACGCATACGCATCGAGCGGCGGGTCCAGAGCAGAAATGTGCGTCGTCGTCAGGCTTTGCTACAGCCGCAGGCGACAGCGCGCAGCGCACGCCAAGACGCACGCCACATCGCACTGCAATTTTCGCAAGCCCTCCCTCTCCAACCTCTGTATCACCATTGGCACTGACACTGACGCCGGGTCAGCTCCAGACACAGGATATTCGGAGCATTTCAGTTTTCCATAGGGGCTAAATCATATTCTTACGAGTAGCATGCGATGATATTTTTCGGTTTATTACAGTGGTTACTGTCCATCCTTTCCGGCGGTGCATGTCTGAATGTCAGGATGGCCACTAGGCAAGGAGAGTGTTTGGATACAGAGCACCATGATACTATTCTGTGGGGATGTTTGGTTCATGTTTTCAGTTAATTTCTGTTTGTGTTTCGTTCAGTTCTAGGATGGATGGTAACAGTAACAGATAAGCCAAATTTGTAACCTCCAGATGCTGTTCTCCTGGTCTTACAATTCAAATCCAGTGTGCATTGCAACTGAGACTAGAATACATAAAGTTGTATAACATCTGGGACCGACAAATTCCTAGATCAGATGAAGAAAAAAAATTCAAAGCTTTTTAGAGCCTCAAGTGCCAAATGGGGCTAATTAGTGGGGCTCCTTGGGATATGATAGCTTTATTAGCATATTGCGATGGAGCACTGAGCCTACCCTAGCGTTAGGGGCAAAGCATGCATGAGTGAGAAAATGGTCGCATAAGGAGAGAGTAAATAAAAACATTTGCATCTTTCCACTGGGCTCTGGCATTGTGCCTTGCATCCAAAGGGATGCCACTAGCTCCACAAATGCAGGCTTTATTTCATGATCACCAAATGTGCTTCTGCTAAAAGAAAGGAGAAAAAGATTTCGGCGAGAAAATGCGCGTAAAGTGAAAAAATTAGGCGTTAAAAAGAAACACGAGGTCGAAAATGACAGGTCCATCCTTGGTTTATGATATTCTAAAATGATCTGTAGAATGTTTGTCGAAGGTTCATCACAGAAATTTACTCCGGAATTACCTGTTGTCCTGAAGATATCGGATTTTGATCAGTGTTTTTACGGAGCGATCAGATGAGCTTTTTTTTCAGCGCGATGGCTTCGCGTTCACTGTAGCCACGATCATTTTACTGTAGCACTTTTGTCTCCATTTGATTTTTTTTGTGTTTTTTGGTTTTTTTTAGTTTTGTTTTTTTTCTCGTATTCCTTTGCATTGTCCGCTCTAGATTAGCGTGCTGCTTTTATTTTTGTATTTTTTTAAATTTAATTATACTTAATAAGTCAACTCAGCTACAGTGTTTTTTCAGCCAACTACAGTATTTTTTCAGCAAAAGCCAAAAGCCATCGCTATTCCGATCACCCCCTAACTCTACTGTAATAACCGTTGCTGTATCTGTAGGTTACTACTCACCTGTGCTACTATTTTGGCACGTCTTTACACAGGTGGAATAATTGCTGCTCCAAGGTTGGTACTAGTGTCTTTCTTGTCAGATACACCTCATATCTGCAATATTTGGACATTCAATTCAGATCTGAAATGTTTGTTGTTTCTACACAAGCAAGGAGCATACGCCAGCGTCCATCAGCTCCTGTACCTATCAGTCTAAATTGATTCAGAAATAAGCTTACATTGTGCCATCTTTGAGCACTTACATCAGCACATTTAAAACATTTCTCTACTACAAGATCCATCCTTACATCAAGAAGGATCTAGGATAAACAGCTGAAAGGAAAGAGCTCTCTATGGCTGTGCTCATTTTGGTTTAAAGTTAGTTTCTACTTCTGGTATTTGGTTTTTTTACTATTCAGTAATTTCTTCTTTTTCTGGGCTTTTTTAGATTTTTTGGGTTTTTTTGTTTTTTCTTTTTTCCCGTATTCCTTTACATTGTCTGTGATAGGCTAACATATTTTTTTATTTTTACATTTTTTAAATTTAATTATGTCAAATAATCCAACTCAGCTATAGTAAAAAATAAATCAACTACAGTAAAAAAAAATCATAAATCAACGCTAAACTGAACGCTACCTATATAAGATCTTCTCCTCATCAGGTTTCCTCACTGAAGAAACTTGCATTCTTCCATATCTGTACAGTGTACACACATCTGCAAAAGGTGATGGATGTGCATCCAAATGCACCTCCAAAATGTCAAACATTATCTATAGAGACCAAAATTTGTTCTTGCATCAGTACCTCACACAAAAGATTGCTTGGAACAGAGAAGACCCAGGATGAAATAATTCCAGGGAAAGTGCTATGCCTTGTTGCTTCAGAATGGCAGGCAGGTAAAAGCTGATGGATGCAAGATCCTGCATTTAAACACCTGGTGCAGTTAATGACCTTACTCACTAGATGTATGGAGTGGATGGAGGCAGGTCAAGTGCCTGTGCTGGTTTGAAATAGCAAGCTTCTGGTTTGAGCTTCCTGCTGCCTGAGTGACGCGATGCATTCAATTGGCTGTCATTGCTACATACTCCATATACACCCACAGTACTAGGACTTGAAGGCATTGTTTATACACTTGTGATGGTAGTAACCACCTGTGGTTTAAACTTGAGTTTAGGATATATTCAGGATCAAGACATGCAGGCCATTCATTGACTTGAGTTCAACTGCTAAAACCACCAATTGGTGTGTGTAGTCACATTCAGATATCACTCATTTTTTTGAGAACTCATGAGTTACTTTTGGATGGTCAGCTTTTCTTAGAGGGTAACAAAAAGGAGAGACTACTGGCTGAGTGGCATAAAAATAAGAGAAAAAGGCAAAGCATTTCTGCCCCTTGCAACATTACAAACATAGCCTTTCAAATCCAGAGCAAAAGCAATTTGTCAAGATCATGCAGCCAAATGGACATCACATTTCAGTGTTTGTTGATCACACACATCTAGTTAGTGGTGTACTATCGCAGCCTTAACCCCTAAAAACCCTAGCAGGACCCTACTTTGTCCTAAAAGCCACTTTCTTGGCATGAAGAGAGGGAGGCACCAACCATCACTTTCCAATAAAATTCTTTTACCCCCTCTCTCTCACTCTCACCAGTCATCTTCCCTTTCTTTTCTCTTTTTCTCTTCCATGGGTGACAAGTGAGAGTGTTGGCCACCTATCTCCCTTCACTCCCAAGCTTGTCAATTGTCATTATGCATTCAAAAAGAGAGGGATAAGAATGTGTGTGTAAGAGAGAGCACCATACATTCTACATTCTTGAGGGCATGCATTCTAGTTTTTCCAAGGTTGACATGCACAACATGACATTTTTTTTGTGCTTTTCATAACCCATTCTTGCAGCATTTCTTTCTCTGCCCTGTCCCTTTCATAGTTGGGGACAATGATAATGATACATGCTCCTCTCAGTACTAGACATACCCGTATGTCTTGTCGCTTTTAAATATGCTTGCAATGGATCAGCATCAAGGAGCAGAAGGACCACAGCCACAAAAACACCGGTGAATGGTAGTATCCTCTAACTCCCCCCAATCTTGTAAAGATTGACATGACTTGAGTGAGATGTGGCCTTGAGTGTCTGTACTTACACACAGATGACGCGATAGCTACTTAATTAGCTACACATACACACCAACTAGAATAATCTGCCAACTTGTAGAAGTGCTATTATACTATTAGTATATGCACTAATTGTTAGTTGTTTGATTTCATTGTTGTCAACCAAATCATGCACATGGAGACTGAGATTGTTGGAATTGTAGGTGCAATTGCAATGAAAGAACATGGCAAGCACAAGAGAGAGAGAGAGAGAGAAATGGAATGGCCTTTTTAATCTCATGCATGCAGCAAGAAAAGAACAAGAATGGCAACTACTACCAACCATAACAACACAATTAATGGGTCATGATGGATTTTGGGAGAGGGTGGGAGGTCAATGGGCCTGAAAGTGTCTGTCTGTCTTACACCAATGTGTTGTGTGCCCCTGCTTGCCTTGTCCCCCTGCCATGGCCATGATAAGGGCTCATGTCACTTTTCCCATGCCTCCATCTCCATGGCCATCTCTCTGTGTCCTTCCTTCCTCCACAACAGTTCTATGATAAAATCAAACAAGAATAGAGGAGAGAGATGCATGGTGTAGTACAACACTACTCTTGGAGGAGGCATGCATGGGGCCTGGCTTTGTAGTGCAAGCAAAGCATGTCAAGAATCCCTTTCACTGTTCCTTGGGAGTTCGTGTCTCCTTTTCTTTTCTTTTCTTTTTAGGGCGTCATCGACATCTTCATCTCGGCCTCTTTGGAAGTTTAGAGCACCACTGTTCCATCAAAAATCGACAAAAACAGATCTTGATTCAGTGAAACATGCACTTGCAAAGGTCACCTCACGCGGATTGCCTAATTTGTTTTTACTAGAAATTAACTACTTTTGCATACCATGCCTTGGCCCATTTATGCCCATGCATGAAGAATAATTAGCATCCAAAACTGATCTTCATCAAGGTGCCTTTTTTTATCTGAAGAGATGGATCAATGAGGCTATATATATATATATATATATATATATATATATATTGTGTGTGTGCATGGGAGCATGATTAAATATTGACTTCAGTTTGTATGCGTAATTGCATGCAGGGATACATGATTAGTGGCGGTACGTACATACACTAACCTACGAGACTTGCTACAGTGCTCGGAAGGTACCCGAGGTACCTTAATTCCCTCTGAAAAATATGAACCACTGATCTACACAGGGGCAACGTAAGGATAGAAAATTTGTAAACATGGGTAATCTAATAATTTTTCTTTGACTTATCCCTTTAACTTGTATCCTGTTAGCCCTAACCCGTGTCCTGCTCGTCCTAATTCCCGTCGCCCTAACCTGTATCCTGTTCGTCCTAACTCGTGTCCTTCAAACCAGGCAATCCTTCTCCTTCCACTCTCCCAGATTACATCTATGTTCTTGTCTCTATCCATACGACGGTGGAGTGTCGTCAATTTTCGTCTACATCTATAATATTAATTAGTAAGTCCTGGGAAAATTATGTAATTCATATCGAGTTACTTAGTCTGATGTACAACTACACAACCTAGGAACTTCATGTTAAATTATCTAGTTTTATATTTAGTTACAAATGTTTGGTCGAGGAGGCCGATCAAAGCAAGTTGAATAGGCGTTTTTAAAAAAAATTTGGTTAAAACCGAGTTTATGAGTGAAAGCGTAAATCAAATTGGTTTTGCATAATTAAAACCTAAATCAACTAGGTTCATCTAAGTACACTAACAACTTAAATCTATGTCAAGATTTATAATTTTAAAGTGATAAACAATCAATTTAATTTCTATGAATATAAAATACAAGTAGGTAAATTGAGCTCATAAAAATAAACCATAATTGACACACGGTGTTCAAAAACTTAGCGGTTTCTCCTAGTCTACGTTGAGATAACCCCAAACGAATTTGACTGACTCCACGAATTAAACCAAACACCCCCAATTTTACTAGCGGTATCTCTTTCCTACTCCGGTTAAATGAGCTCTAACCTTCACAATATGTTGGATCTTCTCATAAGTTTCTCTGAGAAGATCACTAGGCACAATACCTCTAAGGCTATCTAAGAGTTGGCAACCTCTAAGAGTAACAAATCAAGCCCTTTACTTAACTCTCACCACGTACAACAAATGCACAAGCTCAATGTAAATACAAAATCTACCTCTAAATGCAACACATGCAACTACACACACCTATCCTTACTCACAAGGTGTAACATATGCACAATTAAAAGGAGAGTCTTATACTAGCTCAAGAGTGATGAAATGGAAACCAACAGCCCTCTCCCAACTAGCCAAGGGAGTATTTATAACCTCTACCTCAAAAACTAGCCATTGGGACGAAATCAGCAAGAGGTCAGCAGTACTGCAGGCAAATGGCTGGTACTACCATGACTTTCTCAACGGCTAGAAAACTAACTGTTACAAGCCTGATGGTATTACTACCCACACAGGGTCTGTACTATCATGCTCACTAGTCGTACCGCCACATAGGGTGGTCGTACCGTACGACTATAAACCAGAAACAAGAGCTCTCTAAAAATAACTACCATCAACTAATATCCAGTAATATCACAGGTTTGGCCATACCCGCACCGGTCTGACTGCCAACTAATGGCCGGTCAGACCGCCCACATAGGACTGGCTAGACCTCTGTGGTCATATCGCCATGCATTGTGTGGTCATACCATAGGTCAATCTGACTGCTCATAGAGAGCATATCATACCGCTTTGCATTTTTCAGCAAAAACAAAAGTGCATATACTTAAACCAATTTACAAAACATATTATCAAATTATAGTACCATATACACAAGGATGAAGGCATGATTCAAAATAAGTTACAAATCATATTTGCACACTTTAGAATCATGACATAAGAATTAGATATATGGACTCAACTTGTTCTCAAACATATGGACTCAACAAGTTACAAGTCAGACTCAAGAATAAGATGGTAGTCATGATCAGTGATCTGACCAGCTGACATAAGCTACATAATAAGCTGAGAAATATGAGAGACTGCATGAATGTGAAAGAAAGAGGTAGAAAGTGTGCCTCGACCTACAACAGACAGAGAGGTACCATCTGTAGTCTGAACAGTGGAAGAAAAGACTGTGGGCTACATGGAAGTGAGGTGTGTGAAATCTGGTGTTATGTGAAAAGAAGCACCAGAATATAAGACCCACGGAGATAAGATACCTGATGAAGAAGGAGACAGGCGTGAAAGACTGTTGAGAAGCAAGAGCCAAACGAGCTGAACCTGAAAAATCTGAGGATGAGCCAACACCAAGGTCCTGGAGAAACAAAAGTAGCTATTATGCGGCATCACCGGAGGAACCCCAGTGAGAGGCATCAGCTCCTAGGGAGGAGGAACAACCAGAGCCCTTATGGGGATGCCCACCCCAGCGACCTGGTCCCTCCTCAGCTTGTAGCAGTCTTGATACTTGTGACCATCATGCTGACAGTAGGTGCAGTAAAGACCCATAGTAGAAGCAGCAGCTACAAGGGCACTAGGAGTTGGGGAAAGGATCTCAGCCGGTGTTGAAGAAATAGACGATGAGGCAGACAAGACAGCCTGCATCTGAGCCGCGCCACGGAGATGAGTCTCCTCAATACACACAGCTGTGAGAGCCTCCACTAAGCTTGGACGTGGGTGATGAGTCAAGAGGTAAGCCCGCACAGTCTTGAACTCAGGCCAGAGACGCGTCAAGAAGTCGTAGAGACGATGAGTCGTCTGGTGAGCATGGAGCCACACACAATAGGGACAAATCCAGCAAACATCAGGCCCTAGAGAGTCACACTGACGTCACACCTCAAACATCTTCTAGTAGAAACCATCGATGGTGGTATCAAGCTGTTGAAGGGAATACATCTGGTACACGACTGAGAGATACATAGCATCACTCGTTGGCTGATAGTGAGCTCGAAGGCTCTCCCATATAAGCTGTGTCGTCGGCAGCTCCGTCATATCTATGGAGATAGCTACTGTCATGTTACCTACCAGGATGACAGTAGCATGAGCCTCAGCCTCTTACCACCTCTCATAGGTGTGCAGGGCAAACTGATAGTACTCTATAGCCTCCTCCAATGCAGCATGGTCTCGTCCTGAGCCACCTGATCCGCATCAACAGGGAGAGCGGGCTAGATGGGCGGTATAAGATGAGGTGGGCAGGAGTGCTTACCAGTGAGATGACCCCACAAATGCTGGTTGTTGAGGAGAATTCTCAGGTGAACCGCCCACTCCTGGAAGTTCGTACCGTCAAAACGAACAACGGGGAGTGGGATAGCGAAGGAGCCACCGATGGTCACCATCCAGAGCAGATCGGACCTTTTTCCCCTTTTTTGTGGCAGCAGCCGACAGTGGCAATGACGGCAACTGAGGCTAGCTGGGGCAAAGGTGGCCTAGGCTGGAGTCGGCCGAGGCTTTGGAGGCGGTTGGAGACGACTTGGGGCAGGAGCCGGCCGAGGCTGGCTGGAACAGGCAACGTCAGCCGGCGGGTGGTCACCGGCATGGACGTGCGCCTACATGGGAGGCGCCGGCGCCGAGGAGGAGCGACACGGGCAGGCACGAGTGCCAGCGTGGGCACACGCGGGCGGCGCTGGGAGCAGGGGCACGCGGGCTGCAACGGTCAGATCCAAGACGGCGGTGGCCGGATCCAGCGCCACCTGGAGGGAGGAGCCGGCGGCAGCGAGCTGGAGGCCGGCTCAGGGACGCAGGCGAGCGGGAGAAGGCACGAGCAAGTGGGAGAAGTGAGGAGAGAGGGAGAGGGCCCATGTAAGAAGGAAGCTTTATATTTCTAAGGAGCCCAATAAGTTAATATATATCTATATACAATATACAAAGAGATATCTAAATTAGACATATATCTTAACACTATCTATGTGAGGCTGCTTTGTTAGTAACGTGTGGGCTAAGGGAGAAGTACGGTGACGTGGCACTGTGTGTGGCCTTTGGTAGGCACCTGGTATAATCACAGAGCGCTGCCAAAGATAATCACATGGGTCAGTCATGTGTGCATAATTTCCAATTGCGAAAGGAAGTATACACGCAAGCTTTGGTTCAGATTTTCAGAAAGCTTATGCTATAGGTTAGCTAGATTTATGACACTAAGTTCCGAACTTTGCACATTTCCTCCTTAATTTTGCGAAAAAGAAATCGCTTGATTGCTCAAAGCTGTCTGACTGTGCAGGATGTTATCTGTGAAGAAAGTAGAAATTCAGATGTAGCTTTAGTTAGCAGAGATGAGAAGAGCCTTTCCAGGAGGCAAATATGCACTTTCTTCTCTTCTTTACTCTCTTCTTTCTGGTCTTTCTAAGCAAAAAAGTGAGAAGGGCTCGTGCGAGAAAGGATGCAAATTAATACTATGTTTCATTGTTCTCGAGAAAGTATATTCCTCTTGGTAATGGTGGTTAAATTTCATCTGCTCGAGGAAATATGATTCAGTGCTCATGTGACGGCAGTATGATGGAGTTGCCATGCCCAGATTGAATAGGCCCTTGAAGGCCTGTCCATGTCAGGTCCGGAGATGTTCATAGTCCCTGATCATCAGGCAACCCCACGGAGAATGTATATATCACAGATGCAAACATCATATCAGGAGGCCAAAGACATGCTCCAAATCATGCAGTGCAAAACAATATCCAACCAAACATGAGAGTGCCATTTTGCAGTGGATGCATGAAGAGCAAACAAAGCTCCAGGTAAAGTTATTATGTATCCTGCATTAAGGTTTATTGTCATAAACAGACACATAGTTGTCTATTCTCTGGCCGCAAATGACGATGCAAGGCACAGCAAGAGACGAAATCCACTCCACAACAAACTATGCGCTAATATACTCTTAAAGACTACAAGAGTTTCTGAAGAACTGCAGCTATCCCCAGGACAGAGCAGAACACGCAAAACTACTCATTGTACAGAAGGTAAATAAACGGAGCGGACTGAACCAATGCTGAAAAATCTGTGGACTCATCCATTCCCTATACCACGCATATATCCTACAACATCCGCTCAGACCATTCTTTCTTGTTCACTAGCATGTACTGTACAAAACTGCTGCCATGTCTCGCGTCAGGTGCTTAACTCTTTCAATGGTGGGTTTGTGACATCTCATTCACGATTGCCTGCCTGATTGGCTGAAGATGCACCTTTGGGAGATGGAGAGGTAGACGGTTGGCCACTGTTGCGGGGCGCAACTCCGTTCTGTTTTTCTTTGGAACTGGAATCAGAATGCTCTTCCTTGTCATCTGATTTTGAATTAAGAAATCGGCCTCCTGCTCCTCTAGCCCTTTTCAAGGCATGTTGATGTCGTGACTCATGGAGATATGACTGCACAGTGCAGATGTACGTAAAATATCATTAGAAGATACAGAAAATGGATAAAAAGAATTTGACAGTCACAGGAAATAAACACATCCAAGATAATTTTGTTTGATATGCTACCCAAGAGTGGAAAACACTTCTAAGCAACTTGCAAATGAGAACATCTGAACAGGGCAGAATTTTATGATAGTCCAAAATTAGCTTTCAGATACTATCAATCTTAAACTCTGTGTTGAGAGTAAGAGCACATGTGGATCCAAGTAGCAATTGCAATTTAAAAAAAGAAGACGATGACTTCAACTAACAAATTCAACTCGACCCATCTTAGAAACAAATTTCCAGATGAAAACAGAAAGCAGCAAACCAGCCTTCTTCCATACTCAATACAAATGCGGAATCCAATTTGTATTACTAAATCCTTGCTGCTTTTATGATAACTTGATAAGTAACGCCCACACGGGCATTGGACACTTGGTATGTTGAAATATAGACATGATAGAAGATTGAAATGATCTTCACCCTAAAATTTATATTACAATGGAAAATAGATTGATCTTCAAGCAGAAGTAGGGTATGTAGATTGGAGAATTCACTGGACTATTTCCTCTAGTTGTTGTGTACTTGCCTCCGAACTATAATGAAGCATCAGGAACAGAAATAGCTAATAAACATTTCAAGTTATGTGACAATGTAAAAGGTGCTTATTAAATTTACCTTACGGCCCTTGACAAGCTTCTTTTCTGATTCAGCTTTAGCTCGAGACTGACGACGCCTTAGTATGGCATTGTATTGCTTTGCATTTACATACACAGGCTCTTCAATTGCATCCGTAGGCAGTGGCAATCCTGTTGGATGCATTCCGACCAATGGTGGATGCATCTCAAAAACACATCAATTTTATTAACTCAACATACTACAATAGCATATGAAGGTACAAAATTACACAAAGTTGCTTTTTGAATTTTGACTGGCAAGGAATCAGAAAATAGGCAATCTAGCAACATTATATTCGCCTGCCCTGCCAAGGTACACTTGTATATTTAGCCATACATTGTAGTATTGTACAAAAGAGCTTACCATAGGCTGCCCACCATAAGCTGCATAAAGGCTTCCATAGTATGGATCAATATTTGGGCAAGCGATTTGACCCTGCCACACAGAAAACATGAAATTAGCCAACATAGGTTACAACATAGTCCTCGAAATAATGAATGAATTTTGATTAAAACTGTAATAAAGAAACAACTGAAAGAAAAAATGCAACAATTTGTCCAGTGAACGTCTAGGAAACTTCAGAAGTAGAAGATACATAGAAAGGGCTATTTCGTTTAACACACTGATTGCTAGAGATGGTTTTTAACAATAATCAGTTGCTTTAAAAAAAGCAATTTAGCATAATTATAATATTCGCACCAGTGCCAGAAAAGAATTGGCAAAAAATGGAAGCAGAAAAGAAAGAATGCACCAGCAAAACACATTTGAGGCAACACTTCATTCCTTTTAAAAGGGGGAAACATACATTCGGATACAGAAGAAATTGCAAGAAACCGATGCCACCCAGGAGAGGTTTCCAATAAATTAATTTTGCTAGTCCAAGACTCAAATGGAGTGAAGAAGTATACATTTGGTGACAGTATGAGCATGAAAGGTGATATAGCAGAGACTACGACATAGGATATAACAGCTATGGTTAGTTACAAATAGTCTGCATTAAGTGGGAAATATTTCAAAATTCACTTCAACAAGGAAATGATGTTAGTTTATCCTCAACACTCTGTAGGAGTTTTGCTCTCATTATGTTCTGTAGTATCAGTTTTGAAGAAGTCATTGAAGCAGGAAAGATGACATATTTGAATTGATTATATGGAACACACAAAAAATGCAAAAAAAATATTATGCAGATGGCTATCAATATGACGCTAGTAGCTGCACGGCAACAGGTAATCAGGCCCTAAAATCTAAATCCGAAAGTGAATTTCCATAGTGATTCATCTCGTATTTCACTATGACCAATCCAAAATTTCTCCTTAGACATAGCTCAATGGAAAAGACTGCAAAATGAGAAATACAGTAGTACTACTATTTATCAATAACTAAAAACGTAAAGTTGCAGTATTGTACCATTGCATGGCCCGCTTCGTGAAGGGCATAGGGTGTCACATAATCTGCTGATGGTGTTGCCACCATTGTCTGACTACCTGAACTATTAGCTGGGGCTTCTTGCTGGTCCTCGGATTCAGCTTGCTTCTGCTGTTGCTGTTGCTCGTCAGTTCTGTGATCGCCTGCACGGGAAAGCAAATAAAAAATGAGAAACACACACTTGTTTAAATGTCCTTATTTGTTTAAGAAAAAATAAAATAAATGACACCGTATGGGCCATCACTTGTCATGTGACTGACAAGTAACAACAGGTATTCCATCAACAATTTAACATTTTTGACATGGTAGCATTTGATATAAACGCTGCAGAGAGCATCACCAAATCACCAAATGCAATAATCCCATCAGATATAAAACTTGTTTGCCAGAAACAGGCTACAACTGGTAGTCTGGTACACCGTAGCACTGGTACAAAACTAAAAAAGAATATCCCTAGTTTCTTCAATGAAAACTGCTTATGTTGTTTGGAAATATCCCTAAAGCAGTGAGTATGCTCTAAACTCTGATTCTAGCTCAGCTGCCTTCATAAAGGAATTGTTTCAGTCATTTATATAGTGGATGAATAGATGGTGCGGTATACCCATTATTGCCAATTAGTTGTTGGAACAAATGCAATTGTTTGCTTGGATTAATCCATAATTGCAATACATGTATTAAGAATACACTCTAGTACAATTCACAACACACCCAAAGGTGGGATTTGTTCCAAATATATAAATTTTTTAAAAGACTCATTTGTTCCAAATATATTACACGTCTAACCAACTGTATGTCAGGGGTGTGGGCCTTAGGCCCAAGGCCCAGTTGAGTTATTATTAGGAATTAGAGATTGGTTTCTATTTGAGTTAGAGATTATATTCCTTTTGTTAGAGATATAATTAGAGATATGATATGAGTTTCTATATTTGTTAGAGATAGGATTGGAATTAGACTCTATCTGTTAGGGGGGGCTCATCTATATAAAGAGAACCACCGCATGCTATTGAAGGAATGAATGAAGAGAAATATTATAGTCTTCCTCATCTAGTCTCTCCCTCTCCCCTCTACGCCGACGTCATCCGGCCATCTTCTTGGTGGTGTTTACCCCGGGTCATGACAACTTGGTATCAGAGCAGTCGATCCCTTCCCACGACTTCGGCTGCCATGGTTCCTACGACTCGTCCTGCTGCTGAGTCGCTGGCCATAATAAAGGCTAACGCCGACAAGATGGAGAAACACAGCAAGGAGATAGCGGACTCCTTCCGCAACATACATGGAATCCTTGAAAAAATCTTAAAGGAGCAAGAGAAGGTACAACAAGAGCCTGCTCACAGAGCAGAGGAGACGGCAGTAGCACAAATTCCAGACCAGGCCGCTGGAGACGAGGATGTCCTAGCGCCCCCTCGAGAAGGTCGCCCAGTTCCGCCGCCTCTCGCTACCGCTGTGCCGCCGCCGCCGGCAACCTTCCGTCGTCGGCCGTAGCCCCCGCCTCCTCGCGCAGGCCGCCCTCACCAGTGGCGCCGACCACACGCGCTGCTCCGCCGAAGCCGCTCCTCCATGCGCCACTGTTCGGCCGTTGCTCGATCCAGCCGCCGCCACTGGCTCGCACAGGCCGACGCTTCAATCAGCCACCATCGCCGGGGCCGTCTCCTCCCGCGATGCCGCCGTCGCTCGAGCTGTCCCCACCCGTGCCGCCGCCGTCGACTAGGCCGTCTTCGTCTGCGCCACCACCGGATCCGGCGTTCTCCGCCGCCGAAGCCGCCGTCCGCCGCAGTTTCTGCCGCCTCGCGCTGCCGCTATGCCGCCGCCGCCACCGGATCCGGCGTTCGCTGCCACCGGCCGCCGTCGCGGCCGCTCGCCCGTTGTTCTCGCCGCCGCCGCTCGCCGCGGCCATCGTCGGCCACCGCGCCTCATGCCGCTGCCGGCCGACGCCGCCGCCGCCGCTACTCCGCCTCGCCGCTGTTGCCGCCCCGCGCCCGCCGCTGGTGCCGCCGCCACCTCTGCCGGTGCTCGCCGGCCGCTTCTTCCATCGGGCACGGTTGGATCTGAGATCCAATCGGAAGTGGTATGTAAGGGTAGGTGACTGCCTTTAAAGAAAAAGGCAAAAAAAACAAAACAAAACAAAATTTTGCAAGCATCGTTTAAACCTGTTCCACTTGGAACGGGTCGGCCGTCTACATCCGCTGCAGACCCCGCTATTGTTCATATTCTACACCGGCGTCAGAGGTCATCCATTGGCATCATGACCGCCGTCTAGCAGCTCGAGGACGAGCTGCATGTCCGAGAGGGGTATAGTGTCAGGGGTGTAGGCCTTGGGCCCAAGGCCCAATCGAGTTATTATTAGGAATTAGAGATTGGTTTCTATTTGAGTTAGAGATTATATTCCTTTTGTTAGAGATATAATTAGAGATATGATATGAGTTTCTATATTTGTTAGAGATAGGATTGGAATTAGACTCTATCTATTAGGAGGGCTCATCTATATAAAGAGGGCCACCGCATGCTATTGAAGGAATGAATGAAGAGAAATATTATAGTCTTCCTCATCTAATCTCTCCCTCTCCCCTCTACGCCGACGCCATCCGGCCATCTTCTTGGTGGTATTTACTCCGGGTCATGACACTGTACCCCTGAAACCCATTGTGGTTATATTTACAACACCCAACCAAACATTGCCCTAGTGTTATAGTAAAACATTAACATGATAAAGCATTGGAGAAAGAAACGCACCTGAAACAACATGGACTACAGAAGTCATGATTTGTTATTTTTCCCAGGCAAAGCACAACCAGGATCAAGCTCAGAGGAAAGCCACACTTGCTACAACATCATTCCATGAGCTTCCAGAATGCTGTAGCTTAACATCTTGTAGGGGAAGCACACCAATAACTTTTCTGAATTGAAGTGAAAAGTGTGTCCTGAAATGCTAGAGAACAAGTTCTAAAAATTGAGCTTTTGACAAGACCGCACCACACTTTTCGGCAAGGAACAACAATGAAGCGTCAGCGAAATCATAAAATTGCTAATTAAACTACATCAGCAAAGGAAAATGACAGGAACAATTCAAACAGATACAGGTGAGAAATCCTCCAAAAGTACATGGTAACAGAATTTTCAGCCTCCAAAGTAAACACACTGTATCTATGTAGCTCTGTTGGTGGAATCATCCAAAATCGCCAATAGAAAATTTAGGCCTGTGCCAAAATTCTGTATGACGAAGGTTAGAGACATACCACACCAGAATTCACAGATAGAAGACTGCTCGCTCCCTGCGAAGTGCCGCCAATTGCAAACACTTCCCTACACTAGCAACCCCGCAATGAACACGTGCACAAGAACCATACAGGGCTGGTTATAGAATCACCCAACGGCGTGCCCCGTGCCCAATTCCCCTTGAAATTCCTATCATGCCCGGACACCCCGACCAGAACCAAGCGTGAGCTCAGAGGAAGCACCAACCGGCACCACCAAATTCGCACAATTCAGAAGTGGGAGCGGAACACAGCTGGTGCTAACACGAGATCAACACAACTACACAAGCACGGAGAGAGCGCGAGCTTCCATGGGGAACAAGCAAACGCCGCGCGCAGCAAACGGATTATCTACTACCCGCCCGCGTGGCGAAAGCACAGGCGCAAGGGGAAAAAAAAAGGAAAGACGAGGAGTACTCTGAATGGAAGAAGCGACTCACTCACCGGACCAGTCGAGGAAGGAAGCTCCGGCTAGCGGAGAGGAGAGGAGAGAAGAGGCGGGAGACGGCGGCGGCGGAGGCGATTAGTCCAATTCTATTCTATCCGGAGTGGAGTAGGAGGAGAGCACCGGCGGCGTCGGCGTCGGCGGAGAGAAGAGGAATCGGGAAATCGACGACGACTCGATTTCGTGGCTGGAACCGGTGATCGCGGCCGTCGGTTTAAGGGGACGATCGATGGCCAGGGAACGCCCCACGCGCCGCGCGTGGTGGGCCCGCTCCGCGTCGCGTGTGCGTCGCGGCCTCATCCTCCTCCCATCGAGTAGTTTATGTTTGCAATCGGAGCTAGAGGTGGTACTGCGGCACGATACCATAGGTCTAGCCCAAATATTAGGTTTATTTTTTTTTTTGCTACGACGGATGATTTTTTAGCTATTTACGATAGAGATTGTGAAAAGAGAAATACTCACTTACGATTTTTAATGATACAGATATTAGATTTTTAACGTATACTACAATTAACTTGTAGACTTCATCTTAAAAAAATACTCCGTTTAAAAGTTAGTTACTGTAGCAAAAACCAAAAGCGGTTTTTAGAAACCGCAAAGAACAGGTAACACAGTCCGTTGATCAAATAGATCGTACCAGTATAGTACGATGGACTAGATCATATCTAAGCCGGGAGGCCGACACCACACGAGTTGCACCAGCACGACACGACCCAGCAAAATATAGCCTTTTTTTACCTTTTCTGACCGTTGGATGTAAAAAAATCCGAAAAATAGCAAACAAAGAGGTAATACTGTTGTATCGATACTACCGACCGTTATATACCAATAGCTAATTTCCAAAGAGATATTAATTGAACATTCCTTGAATCTGTACCACCATTTTTGTATAGCTGTACTACTACAAAATCAGTAGGACCGAAATTTAGCTAATTTTTAGAAAGCCATATTTTAGAGTATTTTCTCTTCTCTGAAAATCAGTACTACCGCATGATCGTTGGCGGTAGCTAATTTAGTTGGCGTCTTGGCGATAGCTAATATCCATAAAGCCATGATTCTTCTTGGTCAAAACTTACATAAAGATGAAAAAGGCATCTGTACCAAGTGTACCGTGGGCTTTTAATGTCTCAAACAAATCATAGAGTGCCTGTCTCTCCCCCTTTCTATCTGTGAGCTGTTTGGTCCTTTTCACAATTTTGAGTTGAACTGAAGCAATAACTCCCAGGTAGCAGAAGCGAAGTTGCATATAACCAGTTGCTATACACAATGAAGTACACAGGACATACATCATTACATGAATCTATACACGCAGCAAGACAGCAGTTATTTGATGGGTTACTACCATTTTTTTCTCGCTTCAAGGAAACCATAACTTCTGCTGGGAGAGATCAGAACTACAAGGCAAACAGAAATGCATTGTTTTGCTCGGAAGATATACCACTCAGTGCGGGGGAAAGAAAATTCCAAGATGTAACCACAGGACATGATCAGTGTGGCAGCAAAAGAAAGATCCAAAGATGGAATAATCATGATCTATTGGTCTTCTCCTGATCATCCCAGCCTGTGTAGATCTCTACCATGTGCAAGGTCTTCTTCCTTGGTGAACCGACTATCGTCTTAGTAACGAGGGAGAAATTGCAAGGATAATCTTAAAAGATGTCTGCGACGCAGATGGAGATGCAACAAACCGCTGGCGTTCACAAAATGACACACATTGGAGCCAGTTTGCGCTACTTGGTTCTGAAATGAGCTTGCATGAAGTGAAATAATGAAAGTGCATTAGCTCAGATGCCTCCAGTAACACAAGTTGCAACTACTGGAGCAGCAATTAGTTTGCATCGGACTGCAGTAAGTGTACATACAACATGGTCAGGGGAAACTGATTCTGCAACAGCTCCCACGAGATGTCTCAAGCTCGAATGATCTGCATGCGAGTATGAAGGTATCAGAATTTGCTGGAGCAAATAACAGTTCTTTTTACAATCCTTTGTTGCTCCATTCCTAGATAACTTGCTTGATAAAACCATCAATGTAAAAAAAAAGTGTATTCCTAGTTTATATACACTTCTATGTTTCGCTCATTAATATGTATGCTGACTATTTGTACGGGGTCTACAAATTCACATTAACTAGAGGCACATGGACAGGGCCAAGCAAGGTGAATATTTGTTCTTGAATTTGGTAAGTGACAAAGTGTAAGTATGCAGAAGAAAAACAATTAAACAAAGAAGCGAAGGAATATCAAGTTAAAATATGCAAAAGAGAAACAATTGAACATAGAGCCGAAGTACTTAGAGCAATTACCAGCTTTGCTGAATTTCTATTTTTCAATGTCAACATTGCTGCTTCAGCGAACGCTTGTGCTGCTACAGCGTCAGCTTCTGCAGCTTCTGCTTCTCTTACTGCTGCTTCAGCTTCAGCCATGATAGCCTCCGCCTCTGCAACTGCACAAGCGGCAGCAGCTGCAGCCTCTTCTGCAGTCATGGTTCTCATCCGTGCCAAGTCAGAATCGACTTGAGATTTAGTGAGGGTTGCAACATCATCCCTCTCTACCTTCATTGGCGCTCTTTGTATATCTTCAAGCAGAACCATTTTGGAGCTTCGCCCTTCTGAGAAAGATGAACTAAGGGCTATCCTGTACTTCCGATTCACCTGCAATTGTTCAATATGAGTAATGGGTTGCATGCCAGAATGGTTTATACTCTTGGTATGTGTAACTTAGCCATAGCAAGGTGCAAAATAACAGACGCCTTGGCCTAAACAATAAGGAAAAGGTTGTCCAGATTCATGGTTTCAGGGACCTTACATGACAACAAAATCTGTAGAACTGAGCAGTTTCCAGGTGGCCCAATACAAGAATTTTAAGCATACAGAAGATATCATGAGCACCAAAGAGGTTCAGCAACAAGTATAAAAGTGTTCTTTCTGAAATTTGGATCTAACTTGCAAACTAGACAAGTACTCCACTAGGTATGATATGACACTGAAAGCAAATATAACGGAATAGAAGAGCAAATGCCAACACCAGACAAACAACGTTTGCAATAGAAACTGATCATGCACATCTGAATGGGTCTATTCTTTTGCAGGGCATACATAAGATGGCAAACCCCCAAATATTATGTTTTTGTACATATAAATGTATAATGTATCAATATCCAGGTTCAATTAAACTGAGCTTCGACAGGGTTCACATTTTGGTGAATTTGCTACTCCATATCAGAGCACCTTTTAGTTTCAACTGTTTAGTTGATCATTGTATTAGCTGTCATTACTCTGAAATGCATAATAATGCAGTTACGAGATACAAAGGAATATTACCTTTATCAATTTCCCAGATGCTGCCAATTCATTCAGTTTTGAAGACAGTACATGATCAAAATCAGCAGGTGGCCAGTATTGCTCCTACATGAGAAATCAGGTTAAGAAAGTTGACATCTACCTAGCAAGTTAGATCAAGTAAAACTCTGCCACTTTGAATTGGAATCTTATAGCCACTGATTCTCATTATATCAATTCTGCAAGTCTATGATTATTACAGAACTTGTGTGCAGTTGATGCTGCATGACTGAATACCCAGACTGTATTTCAGTGATTAGTGACATAAAATGTGTAGTAGTATATTGTACTCACAAAGACTCTACAAAATGGTATTGTTAAAAAAGTGTGTACATTGGCAATAAGCCAATAACAGACATTAGGTACATACATACTAATGAAATGTAGGTTCTACACAATGTTGAGGGGTTGATGGTAGCATATATGAATACTAATGGACGAGAAATTTAGGCAGAGATAAATAAGATAAACAAAGGAGTGTCAGGTCAGAGCTTCTATGGGAAATGGGCCAGATGGGAACAGGAGAGTTCAGTTGCGACAGCCTGTACAGCATTTAAGTTCAGAAATTTGGCATTTGTAAAGGATCCTATGTTGGGTCCTTGATATTTTATAATTGTAAACTAAAACATTAATAGAAGAATAGAAACCTCTATGTAATTAGCGATGGCTGTTTTGTATGACCCTGTAGGCTCATTCAAGCTCCTAACAGCCTCCATTATGATATTGTCTAGCCTGCAGGAATGCCATAAAGGTAAATTACAGCAGTCACAATCTTGTAGTTTCTGTTCATGAATCATGGTACTGGTGGAACAAAGAACAGAATGCCGTGATTTATCTATTAGGCTAAACAACTAAAGCAAATGGGATATTTACCTGGAAAGGGATCTCTTTGTTGAACTAGACATCGCGAGAGGCATAGCTTCGGCAATGTCATCATCACCATCAGAAGTGACTGCGGTGACTGCTGTCGAGTGGCTTTCATGCTTAGGAGTAGACCTCGGTTTCTTAACAGTGGGTGTCCTTCGATTATCACGAGCGCCAGATGCATTCACGGTCACATTCATGTTGCGCCACTTGTCCTGCAATCATAACATGCACGAACCTCAGGAGCTAGAATTTCCTCCCCTAAACTGGGCTGAAGCTCGCAGACTGAAACAAACCTTGAGGTCAACGTTTGAGCGGTAGCGTAGGATGTTGCTGAACTCGGGGTCTTTCAGTATTGTGCGCCATTTCCCCGCCCCATGCTTTGCTATTCCAGCTTTGAGGGCGGCCTCCTCCTCTGAAGTCCATTTCTGCTTCGGTGCCCCCATATGCTCAGGCTAGGCTTGTTCTTCAACAACTCTTCGAATGTTCACCCCGTATCCTGAATATGTCAAATGGAAGAATCAACATAAGCGCATATAAAATAAAAACCGGAGGTGTCTAGGTGACAAGTGAGTACTTTTTGGTTAGAGGGCACTCAAACTTTCAACCATTAATCTAAAGGACCTCATCTCATCCAAAACGATGTAAAATCAATGTTCAAGAAGGCGGCCGCCTAGGCGCTGGCCAGCAGGGTGCCGCCGCGCCTTGGCACCTAGTCGGGTGGCTGGGCGGCGAGGCGGTCCAAGGCAGGGAAAGGCGGCCTCGGCGTGGCGATCTGCCAGGCGAGCGCGGCGGCCGTGCGGCGCCTAGGTGCGCAAGACGGCGACCAAGAGCAGGGGAAGACGGTAACCAAGAGCAGGGGGAGAGGAAGAGGGACTGAGGGCTTACAAAGAGTTCCCCTTTGCCTCGCCGGAATCAGCCACTCCGCCACCGAGGTTCCCTTCTGCCTCTGCCTCCTATCCCCTTCGTCGTTTCCCCTCCACCGTCTCTTCTGCCTCCCCGCCGCTGTGTCCTCCGCCGACAACTCCGCTGGCTTCACGTCCCCACTCCCCTCCGCTTGACAGATCTGGGGGGAAGGTCGGAGGTAGGCGAGGCGGCGAGGGGTGGCAAGCGGAGGAGGAGGGCGACGGCGGAGGGGAGAACTGAGGGCCCGAGATCTGCGGGGGAGGCGGCTGGAGGTGGAGGAGATTTGCGGGGGAGGCGGCGTCTAGGGAGGAGGATGGAGGTGGAGGAGATCGCGGGGGAGGCAGCGATCTGCGGGGGAGGCGGCGGCTACCGGAGTAGAGGGAGGAGAGGCGCCGCCGACCGGAGTAGAGGGAGGATAGG
This sequence comes from Melocanna baccifera, assembly GCA_036346265.1. Classification (NCBI taxonomy): domain Eukaryota; kingdom Viridiplantae; phylum Streptophyta; class Magnoliopsida; order Poales; family Poaceae; genus Melocanna; species Melocanna baccifera. The sequence continues at coordinate 789,361 of CM070709.1, read as the reverse complement.
AGAATAAGCGGATTCGGCCGGAGATGTGGGGATTCGACGGTGGTGTGTGGAGACTTCACATGAAAGGCAAAGAGAACCCAAACTTCCCGACGTTGCCACATCACTAGCCGGATTCGCATACAGGATCATTTATGGTTAACTGTGCATCTCTTCACGTGACCGTATACATCATTTTAAATTTATAGAAACAAATTTAAATTTTTTAAAATAAATAATTTTTTAACACTTTTACAGAAATTTCAGTTAGTGGCGGGAGTGAGGCGTGCGAGAGAAAAGATAAGATGTGTGCAGTAAAAAGTGAACGAGAAGGAAGAGAAAGGAGATAAGGGAAGGTAAATGGGCCGGTGGGTCGGCTATATGTATAAACTGGTTTAACAGACTAAATATGTTAGGAAAAAAATAAAATAGAAATTGATAAATTTTATTTTTATTTCCATCGTCTAAGCCCCCTAGTATGGCTGTAAAAAAACTCGAGGCTCGCGAACTACTCAAGCTTGGCCCGCTTTAGACTTCATTCGAGTTTGGCTCGAGCTCCAAACGAGCTGAACTCGAGCATGATCTCAAGCTCGCGAGCTTCAACGAGCCGAGCTCGAATAGCTTGCGAGCTTAATATTTTTTATCCCGTTCCCCAGGTCCCGCACTCCATCTCGCGCCTCAGTCCTATCCTCGTGCCCCCCGCAGCCCTCCTCGTGCCCCCTGCCGCCCTCTCCTCTCCCCACCCCAACCTCCATCCCCTCTTCACGCCCCCCGCCTCCCTCCTCTCCCCTGTCGCCGCCCTCCTCGCCCCCCTCCACACCCCCGCCGCCGCCCTCCTCTCCCCCCGTCCCCTCCTCGCCCCACCCCGTCCCTCCACCCGCCGCCCCTCCTCGCCCCCCATCCCCCTCCTCTCCCCCGCCTCCGCCCCTCTTCCCACCCGACGCCCACCTTCGCCCTCCTCTCCTCCCAGCCGCCGCCCACCTCTGCCTCCGCCCCGATCCGCCGCTCGCGGCTGAAAGTATCTAGGCCCCTAAGTTTAAGGTTTTGGTAATTAATGACGAATTATGAACATGGGACTAATGTGTGTGCCAAGATTGTATAGATAAAGTCTCATTTGTGCAAGGTAAAGAACAAGCTTGGAAATAAAGGTGGAAGACCGGATTATAGGTTAGATGCCGTACTATTAAGAGGGATTGTTGAAAGTAGCTTGATAGTATGTTTTGGTGCACATTGGATCAATCTAGGAACATGCATTAATTTAAAATCAAGCTTGAAAACTCTCTGGGCTCTCTCAAAATAATCGGTAGTACCGCACACTCAAACGGTATTACCGCCATGCGGTAATACCGGCATATACACAGCGGTATTACCGTTGGGCGGTAATACCGGATTATGTGCGGTATAGAAATTCCAAAAAGCACCCTTCTGAGGACTTCAACTCACTGAAATCGGTAATACCGAAAATTGAACGGCGGAACTACCGCAGTGCGGTAGTACCGCATGGTACTGCGGTATTTCCGTTTTTCGGTATGGAAATTCCAGAGAGCCTCCAATTCAAGACGTAGCCGCACAGAAATCGATATTACCGGTAATAGCACGGCGGAACTACCGCAGTGCGGTAATACCGCAGCACCTGCGGTGTTACCACTGAGCGATAATACCGCACAAAATTCCAACGGTTAATTCTATTCGTCTGACATAGCCGTTACTGTGTGCTACAGTAAAGTGCAGTAATACCGCACTTTGTATAGTAGTAATTCCAATTTTCTTGAATTTTCATCATTAATTTTTAACAACAGCTAGTTTTGGTTGGTGAGGTTATAAATACCCCCACCTGCACTTGGGCATGCTGCTGAAGTTCCATTGACTACATTTAAGCCCTAGAGCATTCACTCCACACTCTTTTCTCTCTTAAGCATTGTTTTTGAGTTTGTGGAGAGGTTTCAAGTGCATTCATTCTAGTTGATTCAATTGCACTTGTGTGCCCTCAAGTGAAATCAACGATCCATTCTCTTGGTGCTTGTCGGCACCTAGACGGCGGGAAGGTCCATTGCCAGTGACTTTTTCAAAGAAGATTGTGAAGAAGCCCGTGCCGATTTGTGAGTGGTTGGAGCTCACCACCTCCGGAGCAGAGGAAGAGCTACCAATAGTGATCGAGGTGTTTCGGCTTATTTTGTGGAGCCGGTCCGATTAGTTCGGGCTAACCTCAACGTGGATTAGTGGAAACCGGCAAGTTTCCGATACCATGGTAAAAACATCAAGTGTCACATTGTGTTGTTTCTTGTTTATTTTAGTAATTGCTCTTGCTCTCTATTGCTTATTGTCAATTGCATAGAATTGCTAATATTGTGTAGGTTTGTAGTTCACTCAATTTATTGCTTAGTGATCATCTAGTCATTAATTGTTTAATTTAGCTAAGAATTTTAAACCTCCTATTCACCCCCCACTAATCGGTTATCTTTGATCCTACAGCGGCCCCTCCTCGCCCTCCCCCCCGGCGCCAGCCGCCTCCGCCCCTCCTCTCCTCCCAGCCGCCGCCCGCCTCCGGCCCTCCTCTCCTACCACCCACCGGTCGTCTCCGCCCAGATTCGCCACTCGCGGCCCCTCCTCGTCCCCCCGGCGCCAGCCGCCTCCGCCCAGATGTGTTGCAGATGATTAGGAGAAGGCTAAATGGGTCTTTGAGAAGCTCAAAGGTATTGATTGTTCTACTCCATTCCTTGGTTGCTTTTGTGGCTGCAAAGATAAGAGTTGAGTCTGAAGATAAATTACATGTTGAAATAGACCTTGATGTGTGTATGTCATGTTGTCTTGACTGTTGTTCATGCTTAACGAGCCTCGACGAGCTTTATCGAGCCGAGCCCCTTAGGCGTTAGGCCTCACCTCGCTATCCGTCTAGCACCTACTTGAACATTGTGTAAAATCCACCCTACCCCTTCCCTCCTACAAACCCTAGCCGCCTCCCACCTCAGCCGTCGCCGTCCCCAGCGCCAGCAGGCATGCCCATCGGTGAGCCACCATAGCCGCCTCCCTCCCATGCCTGCCGGCGAGCCACCACAACCACCTCCCTTCCCCCGCAGCCACCGCCACCCCCTCCCCCACTCTAGTGAGCTCCCCTGCATAACCCACCTTCCTCCACCTAGGAGAGCTCCCCCGTATCACCCACCTTCCTCCACTCCGGTGAGTTCCCCTGCCACTGCACTCCTTCCTTGTCTCCGACGTTGGATATGCTATCATCGCCCTAGCCTCCCTTTAAATTTAGGGGCTTCAGTGAACCCAACCCAAACTCTAACTCACCAAAGCCACTGTCGGAGCTCTTGCCGGAGACAAAGAGGGAGGTGGAGCACAAAAACTCGAGGTAAAGTTCTAGGTGAGAAATTCGAGTGCACAATAAAAACAATGCTCGATACTAGTTAGCAATTCCCATGAAAACCTATGCGTAAATGAACTTAGCAACTGCCATTCCTAGTGGGAAGATTGAAGGATGAGCATGCCGCATCCAATATGAACGAAAAATCTATGAATTAAACCAACTCAAAACCATCCTAAACAGAGATCGATCCAACAATGCAAACACATAGCGATTTCTATCCTCAAGGACAACGGCATCGCGATCGCCCAGCGTAAACGGGGGGGGGGGGTCTAAACAACCATTTCCCACCTTTTATAGCCTTCGAATCTTCGCTAATCGAAAAGAATTCCATGAATCGAATCCGAATTCCAAGCCATGAAACGTGCTACGACGTATCTAATCCACGACCCAGCCCAGCCTCGTCCCGTACCGGCGCGCCGGATCCACGGGAGCGGGAGGAAATAGAGTCATCAGCATACGAACAAGCGAGCACAGCGATCCCTTGTGGGTGCGATCACCTTGGTCCTTGCAGGACGTAGCGTCGTGCCCGCCGGTCAGGACGCTCCGATGCCGGTGGCCGTGATCTTCGACGAGGCCGTGGCTTGGAGCAGGTGGATATCATAGGGCGGCCAAAGTGAAGAAGTCTAAGTGAGCAAGACTAGTTGGGCTGGGCCGATTTGTGGGTCTTCTAGTTCACTCTACCGGCCCACAGGGAAAGAGTTTCCAGGCTCACTGACCATCTGAGCCCACCAACTCATCGGTCCCACGTGTCATAGTCACACCCAAGACGCCCTTCTACTTTTCAGAACCCACTCCACTCCTCTTCAAAAGCCCGACCCCCAACCCAAACCCTAGCCGCCGCCGCCTCTTTGATGCTCTTCGTCCCGCGCCAGGTCGCACTCGCCTCCCACCCCGCCGCCGCCATGGCCAAGGACGAGCCCAAGAAGGAGAAAAAGAGCAAGGCCGCCAAAGGCTCCGACGCGAGGACCGCGGTGGTGATCTCCGTCGCCGCCTTCCTCGAGTCTAGCGGCTTCCCCCGCACGCTCGCCGTCCTCCAATCCGAGGCCAACCTCGAGGTATACCTATTAATCTCTCTCTCTCTCTCTCTCTCTCTCTCTCTCTCTCTCTCTCTCTCTCATAAGCATGTGTGTGCTGTACTGCCATTTCGATACACAGTTATTACGTCGATGAATTGAAATTTGCTGCTTGCAGGGAGATGCTTGGAGGTCGTCGCCGGTGAGCCTGGAAGATTTGTTCTCCAAATTCGTGGACTTGAGGTACTTAAATCACGAGAATCTTCAGTATCGTTAAATTGCCTCTATTGGCGAGCTATGTTCCATTGTATGATTGATTCTTGATGGAATTCGGTTGTGGTATTTAGTAATTCCACTCCAGGCGCCGGCATTGCGGTGGGCAATGAACAAGGTAGCATCTTTGTTCGTTATGAAGTGTTCTAATTTGGCATAGACCTTGTATTTCCTTTGGATTGATACTCACCTGAATTTGCCGATGCAGAGAAAACAGCTGATGGTGTAGCTGAAGAGGAAGATGCTGGCAAGAAAAAGAAGAAGAAGAAGAAAGGTAGCACTGAAGCTTGTGAACCCGAGAGTGAGGCAAGTGAGCCTTCTGCCCCAGAAAAGCCCTGTGAAAATGCGGATGGTGTGACCAAAGAAAAGAAACAGAAGAAGAAGGATAGCTCTTCAGCGAGGAATGATGGTGGTGAGGCAAATGAAACAGTGAAGAGTGATGATCAGAAGCTTGATGGCAGGAAAAAGAAAAGCAAGAAACAGGAAAAAGATGAGGATGTTGAAGCTAGGCTGGAAAAGGTGGAATTATCAATTAAAAACAGGTTTGAGGCTGCTGAGAAACCTAAGGAGGATGGCAAGAACTTGAGGAAGGAAGAACCTAAGAGTCAGAATGATGATGCTGACAAGAATGGTTTAGGTAATGGTGCTCCTCTGCATAAAGGGAAGAAAAAGAAAAGGGGTAAATCAACTTCAGAGACCTCAGATAAGGTTGATGCAGGAAATGCACCTGCCGAGGTTGAGGGGAAATCCAATGGTGCCAAGGAAAACAGTGATGCTGTAGAAAAGGGGAAAGATGACAATGAGAAGAAAGGTAAAAAGAAGCAAAAGAAGTTGGGTTCTGAAGAAAATGTTTTGGTAGAGGATAAACAAGTTGCAGGGAAAGATTCAGTCCCCAAATCAGATGAGAACAAGACTGGAATGGATATCGACAAAGGTGAAGATGGGAGGCCTTCAACTGATAATGCAGTTGTTGGTAAGAAGAGGAAGCTAGAAGAAGTTGAAGGAAGCAAACCCCTTGCCAAAGAAGATAGCACTGCTAATCAGAAGCTCAGCAACGGTTTTGTTGAGGATGATACAAAGGATCACAGCACAGTATCAAAACCGAGTAAAAGGCAGAAGCATTCATCTGAAGTATGATGTTTTTTATCTCTTCAATTGCTTCATAATCTTGTTATGTTACCCTTTGGGTGTATTCACCATGAAATCTGTTAACCAGAAAATTTTTTGGTAGTTTCCATTTTCATTAGCTTCATTTAGTCGTCTTCTATTATTAATTAAGGTCATGCTAATTAAACGGGCCTCTAGCGTAATGGTTAGAGCGCTCTAGTAGCACCCCTCAGGTCCTGGGTTCGACTCCCAATGGGAGCGAATTTTCAGGCCGAGGGAAAAAATCCCCTCGCCTGCTACCACACTAAAGCACAGGTCTAAGGCCCGGCCCAGGTTGTTGGTCGTTCTCACGCGGGCGACGATGCCGTTGTGTAAGGGTGGAGCAGGGATTCGGGGGTTTTCTCGATCTACGTGAGAAGATCTTCTTCTTAAGCAAATGACTGGAGGTCGTCTTACCCCCCCGTAGGTCGAGTTTTTTTTAAGTACATAACTACATATTTTTGTTATGTATTAACTTATTGCTTTTCTAATATTTTTTTCATGCTCAATCTGCTTGAGATTAGAAGTTTTGGTACCACTAAGTGTTAACTGGTCAATGGTATATTCAATAATGTAAAATTCATTGCCCAAAGCTAATGTGACCAGTGGTACCAACATTTTTATGACTTCCCAAGGCTTTTTGGATATTTTGAGATTGATGTAATTTGATATTTTCAGTGCGTAGGATGTAGATATTCTATAAGTAACTTGACCAGCAGCATCATCATTGACACTGATCTTATGCTTTTTAGTTTTCACTAACCCCTGAATCGTGATAATTATCTTTTATCTGATCTGATGTCTTGGATATAGAAATTTCATAAGTAGGTCAACAATTGACAAGATTATGATTATTCCTGTCATGTTCGTTCACTGCAGCCTAAAACTGTGAATGCATTTCAACGAGTGAAGCTGGAAGAGGTTCAATTTGCTGATGAAAGATTACAGGATAATTCATATTGGGCTAAGGTACTTGGTACTTACTGTTAGATGGTTATCTTTTCTCAGGTTTATCGATCATATGCTCATAAAAATTTGAACATTTGTCAACAATAATCTTGTGTGGCCTATCTGTACTTCTCACAGGGTGGTGCGGACTCTGGGTATGGTGCAAAGGCACAAGAGATCCTTGGCCAAGTCAGAGGAAGGTTGGACACTTGCTCTTGTTTCCTTCTAATTCTGCTATTCTTACCTAAGCTGATTTGCTGTTCTAATATCATTTGTAATTCCATTACTATTGAAATGTTGCATGTTTTCATTATTGTTTAATTTTCTCTTTGCAGGGGCTTTAGACATGAGAAGACCAAGAAGAAGCGCGGAACCTACAGGGGTGGGCAAATTGATTTACAAACACACTCGATTAAGTTCAACGATTCAGACGACGAGTGATCATTTCACATCTGCAACTTGTCCAACATTTCCCCATTCTTACCTTCATTACTGGGTCAGTTTTACTGGGATAAGTGAGGGCATGCATGCATTGTGGTAAAGCAAAAAAAATATGAAAATGTTGTATTCTGCCCATTTTGTTATGCTGCATGCCCTGCTAGATCTTCGAATTTTGTATTGGACTCACTGTGATGTATCATTTTGCCACTGCTAATGACATAAAAGACTACCACATATAATTTTACTTGTCAGTTGTGCCTCCAGTTGGTAATCTGGCTGAACTAGGTGGCTGTCTTCCAGATTTACTGCTTACTACGGAATCAGAATGTACTTCCCTATTGGATCAAATAAAATGCAATCTCTCAAGAGACTAATGCTGGCTGTTTCCTGCCTGAGTATTGGTCCTGCCTCTAATGTGGCTATTTTACAGAGTTGCTTCCATGTGATGTGCCATTTTACAGTTTTACCTGTTTGGAACGGTGTTCATTTTAGCAGCAACTTTAAGCTGCCACTGGAGATGGACAGCATGTTTCAACTACATTATCAGTTGGGCCAGGCCATATATGTACTGATGTATATGATGAGCCGGGTCATGAGCAGAGGCTGCTCCCTCCATTTGCTAGGCCCAGTCAGTCCATGGCCCATGACAGTGCCACACAAGGGTCAAAGCTGCAGAGATAAAGAAGAAGCAGAGCTGCTGTTGCTGTGTCTGCTGTAATGACCACAGCAACGTTGGAACTAACCTCATGATGCGATGACAGCATCCATCATTGAGTGGAGGCCCCCATTGAAGCCGATCCATTCAAATGCTGCTCCATTAACTTGGAGCTGATTCCACTGCTGCTGCTCCATTCACCTATGGCAGTCAAGAGATGTGCCACTGCTGCTCCATTAACTTGGACCAGAGCCAGGCAGCAGGAGATGTGCCACTGCAGTAACCTAGCACAAACCTAACCTAGTCACTTCCAAGAGATGCGTTGACATGTTGCAAGAAGTGTAGCCATGCCCATGCCCTGCTGTCTGGTCCTTGGAGAATTGCCTTTCTGGCTGCTTGCATGCTTGCATGTTTCTTCTGTGGTGGCTCACACAAATCACAGTGCAGAGGGATCTCTGTTTCAGCTTCAGGGAATAGTGGTTCAATGGGAAGCATAGCACACGGAGTATGTGCTTTATGAAGCAGAGAGGCAGAGCCCATGATGTCAAACATGAAAGGGAGAAAGACCAGAGACACATATATACTGATGCTGCGCCTTGGCGATCCGTGACCGTCAGTGCATACACCCGTGTCTCCCTGTCATAAATCTCCTTTGGTTTTGACAACTTATTAATACCATTTTTTTCCGGCTTTTCAGCTCGTCGTTGGCTTAGATTTTTTTTAGCATTCATATATATATATATATAGAAAAAAAAAATACCTTTTACACCCAGGTGTAATTATACTCACCTTTAATATATCACCTAAACGAACTTAAAAGTACTCTTTTATCACTTTGGATATACCCATATACTAATTATAAGATACTTTATTGTGAATCACATAAAAAAATTATAAGAGAGTCTATAGTTTTTAACGTATTTTATAAATACCTTCATATGCGTACATAAAAATGAGTATGTAAAAAAAAATCTACATACCACATCTGAAAAATTGTTCATGCCACCTAGATGGTTTTAAATACTCATATACTGTACGTATATACCCTCTGTTACGCGAGATACTCCTTACGGTATGAGATACGACATAAGGTGTAATTACACTCGATTATAGAAAAGAATGTATATATATATATATATATATATATATATATATATATATATATATATATAAAATATATATAGGAAGCCTCTTTTCTACACCTGGGTGTAATTACACTCTACATCGTATCTCACAACGTAGAGAGTATCTCGCGTAACGGAGAGTATGTACGTATAGTATACGAGTATTTAAGATCATCTAGGTGGTATGAATAATTTTACAGAGGTAATATGTATATTTTTTTATACATACTCCTTTTTGTGTGCGTATATGAAGGTATTTACAAAATACGCTAAAAACTATGGACTTTCTTGCAATTTTTTTATGTGGCTCACATTGAAGTATTTTATAATTAGTATATGAGTATATCCAAAGTGATAAAAGAGTATTTCAAGTTCGTTTAGGTGGTATATTAGATGTGGGTGTAATTACACCAGTGTAGAAAATATATATATATATATATATATATATATATATATATATATATATATATATATATATATATATATATATGAAGCCTCTTTTCTACACCTAGGTGTAATTACACCCTATGTCGTATCTCACAATGTAGAGAGTATCTCGCGTAACGGAGAGTATGTACGTGTAGTATACGAGTATTTAAGATCATCTAGGTGGTATGAACAATTTTTCAGAAGTAGTATGTATATTTTTTTTGGACATACTCCTTTTTATGTGCGTATATAAAGGTATTAACAAAATACGTTAAAAATTATGGACTCTCTTGCAATTTTTTCATGTGGTTCACATTGAAGTATCTTATAATTAGTATACGAGTTTATCTAAAGTGATAAAGGGGTATTTCAAATTCGTTTAGGTGGTATATTAGAGGTGGGTGTAATTACACCCGGGTGTAGAAAGTATTTTTCCTATATACATACATACATACATACATATATATATATATATATATATATATATATATATATATATATATATATATATATATTACTTTGAATTAGCACAGGCAACCAAGTTATCACCTCCAAATGAGAATGCTGTGACCAGCTGGAAAACATGAACAAACTTGAAGTAAATGCACGGCTGTTTCATCATTGCTTGCACGCATGCACACAGCTTTTTAACCATCTTGCAAGTACTGCAATAATCCATTCAAACTCAGAACTCAGAAGAACTGTTTGCAACAATAAAAAGAAATGTGGTTTGAAGACTATAGTGAGTTGTTCTTTTCGGCTATGACTTATAGTTTATAGTTTTTAAATTCTAACTGTTCACAAGAAAAAGTACGGAGAGAGACGCGTGTACGATTTTGACTGATATAATTGAAGTCGGTACAATATCTACTATAATTAACTTGTAGATTCTATTTTAAAAAAAACACTTTATTTAAATGCTAATTACTATAACATATGTCATAAACCATAAACGAGAAACCGAAAGAGCGGGCCTACAGCTAGATTAGTGGGGTTTCCAACATGTACAATGAAAGGTGCAGTTTTGCAGATCTTTTCTCTTGGATTGCAAGCAAACCAAAACCCTAGCCAGGTCCAACCTGATGACATTATACAAATGATAGCATGCCAACCTTTTGCCCCCAAAAGTCATGATCACATCTACCACCATTTGTTAGTATAAAAAGGGCACACCTCACATATTAGGGCATGCATGGCAACTTTGAAATGATTTGCGTTCTTAAAAGCATAGCATCCTATAAGATCTAATGATCAATTCATCTATAGTGCCATAGCTGCTGAAGCACTTGTGGCATGCACCAACTAAAATGGACTAGTAGCATAGCATCCTACCATTTGAAGTGTGCAAGTTGCCGCCAAAATTTATTCTACAAGACAAATTGGGATGCACGTGGCATGCCTATTGTTGAGGTCTTGTTCTTTGCGACTTCTAAAAGTCGCTTTTGACTTTTGCTACAGTAACTAACTTTTAAATGGAGTATTTTTTTTAAGATGAGCTCTATAAGTTAATTGTAGTACACGTTAAAAACCTAATATCTGTACCATCAAAAATCGCAAGCGAGTATCTCTCTTTCCGCAATCTCTGTCGCAAACAGCTAAAAAGCCATCGCCGCAGCAAAAAGCCATCAGCCACAGTAAAAAAGAACAGACCCTGAATCTTATCATCCTTGAGTTAGACACTTAGACAAAAGAACTTAATTTACATGTATATTTGCACAGTGGTGACATCAAGCATTGGGCAATGTGATCTCAAAGACCTAAAAAAATAAAATAGTAAGGTTAAACTACATGATGGTGAAACTAACTAGAAACATCAAGACAAGAAACCGCAGGGGTGTGTGATCTAAAATAAAAAAAAAGGTCTAATAAGTAACAAAAATGGGTTTAGTGGACTCAGGACATGAATTGTTTATGGCATTTTCTTTTCAGCTTCTAAAATCCGATTTTTGAATTGATTTTTGGTTTTTCTATATTAAATAGCTTTCAAACAAAATGTCTTTTCAAGACGATGTCTAAAGTTAATTGTAGTACACACTGTAGTGATATCATTCATAACAGCTAAAACCGTACGCAAGTTTATGCTATTCCACATTCTCTCTGATGAATAATTTAAAAGTTATAAACTAAAATAAAAAAACAAACCTGATTTGCCAAACCCAAGAAAGAAAAGTAGGGCCTATTGTGTCCTCTAAGGAGCAGCAAATCAATTAACAAAGCATGCAGGCTTTGGATGCGCACGGCGTCTAGTGTTGGATAGGGCGGGCAGGTCAGTATAGAAAATCTCGAGAGAAAAAACAATACGGTGGTGTTTAAATTAGTATTAGTTTATGATTTTTTATTATAGTTAGTTTATTTTTTTACTGTAATTGAGTTAATTTATTTGATATAATTAAATTAAAAAAATAAAAGTAAAAAACATATTAACCTATCACAGACAATACAAAAGAATACGGGAAAAAAAGCAAAAAAAAGCCTAAAAATAAGAAAAACTAGAAAAAGACGAAATTAATGAATAGTGAAAAAAAGTAAAAACCAAAAGTCAGAAACTAAATTGAGCGGTGCTTAAATAACACACGTCTTTTTGCAAAACATTAGATAATAATTGAACAATGGTAAACCTCATCATCTGCATACTCGAATGTCAAGCATTTCTCTAAGCCACCAATAGTAAGGATTAAGGACTCATCTCTGAGCCAAAGAGAATATTTTCACATGTATAAGGTACACCAGGTTATTTATAATAGCTATCGAGTGTTTCATTCGATGTAGTGCAGCAAACTCTCCATCTACCTAAAATTGATTTTTCCACATTGGAAATTCACAAACAGGATGATGTGGACTGCCCCTTTTAGCAAAGAAAATATACAAACTTGCTCTCATGCGCATCAATATTAGGCCCCGCTCATGGTGGCTGCCAACGATGGCTTCCATCGTTCGGTCGGCTTTTGAAACACTGTATTATTTTTTTTTGATATTTTTGTTTTTTTTCGTATTTCTTTGCATTATCTGTGATGGACTAATATATCGCTTCTATTTTTAAATTTAATTAAGCCCAATAAACTAATTCAGTTATAGTAAAAAATTAGTCAGTTACAGTAAAATTTCAACTAAAAGTTATAAAACATCACTATTCTGAACGATACCTTAGTCTTACCCACAGGCTCGATACTCCAATCGACCAATTAAAGAACATAAAAGTAAAAAATTTAATCAGATACTCCATCAGCAGAACATAGGACCAGTTGGACGCGATGCACCAAGTAGAAATTCTGCAATCCGTCAAGTGCAACAGTGCTTGGGTACACGTAAGAACTGTTGATAGGCCACTGTGGAATTTACACGAGGAGAGACGGACAGAGAGTAGAGTACTACAAAAATTTTGCATCTTCTTACTCACTATATTTACAGTAAATAAAATATCATACCAAATAACCATACCAAGTAAATTTTGTGCATCACTCTTTGATTTGGGATCATCACAGGTTTTATATAATTCTGGCAAAACTAACCTTAGCTAAGGAGTTTGATATTTAATAGCTTTAGCACTTTTAATTCGACTCTCCCAACGAGTACTAGACAAAGGTTTCACAGTTAAATTTAGAACATGTTCAAGCAACACCTTCCATCTTTTAGGAGACAATATATTTGTTGCACAATTCCAAAAAATGAAATAGTTTTACTACAGGAATTTGCCATATCACATAGAGTTATATTAAGGCTATGACAAGCACATAGCATATACAGAGCTCTTAGATTCATGTCAAGCAACCGCTTTTGTACCCTGTGATGTTTATCTTTCATATTAGAACCATTGTCATAATCTTGGCTCCTTATATCATCAATATTAAGACCAAAAGACTCCATCTCATTAAGCAATTCATTAAAAAGTATCAAACTGGATGTGTCATCCATCTTCAGGAACCCTGCAAATAACTATTCTATTTTTATTTTGTTGTTTGACATATTAATATATTGAACAATTACAGTCATTTGTTCTTGATGGCTCATATCTGGAGTGCAATCAAGGATTATATAGAAATATATGGCCTTGTTAACAATCTGTATGATAGAACCTGTAACACTACTTGCCAACAGAGAAATTAACTTATTTTGAATCTTATGACTAAAATAGTGATGATAAATTTCATTATTTTGAATGCGTCTAACATGATCTTGCATCTCCACGATAAATTTTGCAATCATTTTAACACATTTTAAGAAATTGCTATTACTATCCTTGTAAAGTTTCACGCTTGATCCTCGAAAAGCTAAATTATATTTAGCAAGATATTACACATGATATTCTGCCGTTGTTGCTGCACTAGGCACGTGCCTTGCTCCGAGCTCTGGCCTTTGGCCGTCCGATCCGATACGTACGCGCCGATCGCACGGCCCAGGCCCGGCCTATTCCACACGTACGGTGAAACCTATCTAGAGCCTGGCACGTACGAGGACTGTTCCTCTGCGAAAAGAAAAGACATGGTAAAAAACGAGGAGAAAAAAAAAAGCGAGCGGTGCAGTGCAGGGAAGCCACACCGAGGAGCGCGCCCGTGGTGTCCACACTCGATCCCGCACGCTTCAAGCGTCGGCTGCTTCTTTTCTCCTCTTCCCTCCGCGCACCATCCAAGTTCCAAGTGCGACGTCTCCCTCCTCTGTTCATATATATACTCGCTACTCAGCAGTCAGCAGTCAGCAGTCAGCAGTAAGCACAGCACAGCATAGCACACTTGGTGCTTGAGCAACACCTGCTTGCTTGCGTTGCTGCTAGAGTACCAGCTCTTTGTGCTCTTCTCCTAGAGAGAGAGAGAGAGAGAGAGAGAGAGAGATTGGTATGGAGTATGAGAGGATACACAAAGTTCAGGTAATGTTGCACATCTTACTCTAATCTTAGTTAGCCTGGTTAATTTACTCCTTAACGGTTCCTTCATGGGCTGTTCAACACATTGAAGAGTAAGAAGATGCTCTTTCGGCTTGTTCCCATTTTCTCCTCTCTTTAGTGTTATGCATGTGTAGTATAAGTTTTTTTTTCTTTGCTTTTGGAAAAATCTTTGTGTGAATTTTATTCAAAGGGAAATTTTTCAATCGTTTCCTGAGCTATTTTGTTAAGTCGCTGTTATTCATTTTCATTGGAGTGTGCAATGTATGCTTCTTCCTTGTCACTGTATGCTTGCTTGCAGAATTCAGACTCAGCAATATTCATGGCTGCTCAGTTCACTTCGAAGTGAGTAGTAGTTTTGGTTGGGAGTTGGTGGGAGATTCAGTCTGCTCACATCACTCTCCAATGGCAACCTCAGTAGGAGCACTTATTCCTCTCTTCTTCGCAGTAAGAAGGCATAAATTTTGCGGCCATTAACGCAAGGCATTAATACTTAGCAATTAAGAAAATCTAGAAATTTCCCTGATTCCTGTGTGATCAATATACTTAGCAATTAAGAAAATCTAGAAATTTCCCTGATTCCTGTGTGATCAATTGCTATTGTTGATGTCTTGCTACTAGACAATGCTTGTTGTTTGATTCATATGGACGTTAATTTCACCTCATTGGAATCCATCCAAATGTTTAGCCCCCTGACTTAGCTCCATGTGTGATTGAAATGCAGATGGGAGTCGTGTCCCCAACTAAGCTGAGGATGAAGCTGCTAGGTTCCCTTGGAAGCAGCAAGGAGGATGCGAGCAAATCGCGGCGAGCATCGCCGTCGAGGCTCGACGACGACGCCGAGCATCCCAAGAACAGCCTCCTAGCCCAAGAACTCAACGAAGGTCACATTTCTGTGACAACAAGAATCGATTTTTCTTCTTCAGTTGCGTTACACAATTCAATGGCGATGATACTGTGTATGCTTGACAACGGCGATTGGTTCATCAGAGTATCCGAAGGATCGGTCGGATTCTTCCCGGTCGCGCTCCGACGTGAGCCACGGCAGGGCTGCTCACAATGGCTACGACAGTGGGCACGACGCCGGCGGCGGCAACTTCGAGTTCCACAGGGAGGAGAGGGCGGCGGCGCAGCAGCAGCCGCATCCGGTGGTTGGGCCGTTCTTCAGGCAGGTGCCGTCCAAGTGGAACGACGCCGAGAAGTGGATCGCCGGGAGGCACGTCGTGCACTCCAACCCGATCTTCTCCAAGAGGGCCGCCCTGCACAGCCACAGCGGCGGCGTCCGTGTCGCGCCGGAGTCCGTACTGTCGTCGGAGATGAAGAAGAGTAACAGCCCTTCAGACAATCTTCTTAGCTCACGCGGCGCCGTCGGTAGCGCGCTGACCGAGCTGTCGTCGTCGTCGACGGCGTCGGTGAGCGGGCCGGCGAACAAGCAGCCTCATCACAAGAAGCTCCGCGTTTCAGAGAGGCTGCCAAGTGAGACTAGTACAGGTGAATTCTACGGCGTTCTGAATTGTTCATCTAAATCTACACAAATATGACTGAATTAATTCTACGGGATTCCGATTAGTTCATCTAAATTTACAGAATGTCGTCGCAACAAAGAGATGACAAGACTGAATATTTTTGGTTTTGTCGAAATTCTTGCTGGTTTTGTAACCTGTGTTTTTGATGTGTTGCAGTGAGCCCGCCGGTGCAGTCGGTGTCTTTGAGGGACGTCGGCACGGAGATGACGCCGATTGCTAGCCAGGAGCAGTCGAGGAGTGGCACCCCCGTCGGCGCCACCACGCCGTCCCTCAGCCCGCTCTGCTCGGTGCCGTCGAGCCCGAAAGGCGGGCAGTCGGCTTCGTCTTCCGCGTCAGAAAGGGAATTGCAGATCAGGACTCGCCGTGAGATCGCCGAGCTTGGGCTGCAGCTGGGCAAGATGAACATTGCATCCTGGGCTAGCAAGGAGGATTTTGTTCAGGCTTCGCCGGATAAGAGCCCTGATCCTGATGAAGATGAACACGAAGCCAAGAAAGAGGAGTTCGAAGCACGCGCTGTGGCATGGGAGGAGTCTCACAAGTGTAAACTTGCATCAAGGTATGCAAAGATCTTTCCTCTCTTTTTTTTGTTGATGAGCTTTTCTCTAAATTTTTCTTTATATTTCGTCTCAAGTTTTTTGAATCTTATGCTTGATCAAAATTCGTAATGCCTCAGATATCAGAGGAAGGAGGTGAAGATACAGGAATGGAAGAGTTGCCAGAAATCCAAATTTGAAGCCAAAAGGAGGCACGCTGAGGTCAGTTCCAATTGCCGAACTTTCATCTGAGAAGAGACAGTCTCTGCTGGCTGCACATTCTTATCAGCATTCTTCAGAGAATGATAATTCAACTTAATCTATGGAACAAAGTCCAGCTAACAACTCAAATCATTTCCTGACACGTTAACGAGAAGGTTCATGGATGTACATCTTGATCTTATCTGCATTGTGCCCTGCATTGTTCATTGTAGCATGTGTTTACAGAATGGCTGACTGAAAATGCGAAAACTTGTTTCAGGTTCAAGCTGAGCAAATGAAGGTGCGTGCGAAGAACAAACTGACGAAGAGGCTGTCCATCATAAGCCACGAGGTGGAGGGCAAGCAGGCGAGGATCGAGGCGAGGAGGAACCGGCAGGCGACCCGGTTGGCCCGGCAGGTGGAGCGGATCCGCAAGACCGGCCGCGTGCCGTCCTGGTTCCGGTGCTGCAGCTGGTTCCTGTGACCATCTTCAGACTTCCTCTGGATGCAACCTGACTGAAGCCTGAAGGTCTCAATGCACCCTGTGGGACTAGATTTTCAGAGCATCATCATGTCATGCCATGAACTTTGTATATGAAATCGTCACATGTTTATCTGGAGCAATGTGATGTAGATGGTGCTGCTTGCTTTGTGCAATCTGAATTGGTTGTAACCTGAGCTAGGATTGATCATGATAACTTGGGCAGTAGCTAGCTGCTCTACTGACTAATGTGTGGAAGAACTTCAAATCATCTCTCTTTTAACTAATGAGCATTTCTAGAAACAGGAGAAACCATTGGCCAGTTGCATGTTATCAAGAAACGCCCAGGCTCGGCTTTTTATTCGCCTTTGAATCAAGATGGAATTAGTTAAAGAGTAGCACAGGCATAGGTGTTGATTTGTGATCCAAATTATATAGGCCAGCTTCTGGACGGAGCGTAGCGGAGGCCCGTCGCCGGAGGCTTAGGGCCGGAGGCTTATGGAACAGTGAATCAGGACTCCGCTCCGCTCCGGCCCTAAGCCTCCGGCGACGGGCCTCCGCTACGCTCCGTCCAGAAGCTGGCCTAATTTATATATAGAATTTGGATCACAAATCAACAGAGGTATGGGAGAAAGAAATATTATCATTACAACATGAATTTAATAGATTAAGAGTTAAATAGATTAAGATGCCTCACAATAGAATTTAATACATCAACAGCTCCACAATATGGGAGCTACATGAGGTAAAGAAATATTATCATTACAACATTTTTCAGATAAATTCCTCAATCAAGCAAAACCACACTAACAGGATCTTGCTGGCAGAAAGAAACAAACAGTTGATACAAGTATACAACTAGTGGAAGTTGCTCATCTAAAAGGCACAGTACATAGTTTTCATTTGTCTTTTCTGCGGATTCTTAAATATTATTTTCACATGTTCCATAACCAATCATAATCATCTCTGCGTGCGATGCCCATAGTTTGAGTACATACCACGAAATATGTGGCGAAATTTCCATTCATTATCATGCAGATCTCTTGCAATCAGCTCCTGTGCTGGAGGCTGCAGCGAAAAATCCTGGAGATGACTGAATATTTGAATGAGTCAAATTTAAGAATGCACACAAAATGAACATTTCTTATAAATGTATTGAGCTTGAAGCAACTAAATTTCACTCAAGGTCTTTGAAAAAACAAACCAATGGAGGGGAGACTTTCTCAGCAGCTCGACGGGGAACAGAGAATCCACCATGGGTACTCGTGTCACTTGCGGTCAGCGTCTTGCAAAAGTAATTAGTCGGCTGCTTGCTAGCAGCTTCCAACTCAATTGGAAGAAAAGGCTCCTTTTGTTCTTCCTGCCAATGGAATCACATTATGAACACATCATTATTATTTGTGGTGCTTTTACCCAAAAAAAACTTTCATCAGAATTCAGGCTACAAGCAGTCAAGCACAGAGCAACATGGTTAAATACCGGGCTCAAGGGTTGCAGTGCCATTTGGGCATAAACTTCATCAGTTTCTGCATCAGCCTGCGTCAGCACCAATAAATCATCTCAGGGCGCTTCTTAAAAAAATTTACATGATGGTCCCTTTTAAGTGTGAACTCACATGCATGGTGACATTATGAAGCTGGCAGATTAACTGAGGAGGTAGGTTTGGATAGTTAGGGATTTGAGCATCAACCTCCTTATTGGTTGATGCAGCCACCTGCACAGAACTAAAATTACTTCAGAAAACTTTAACTGAATAACACCCCTGCAACAAAATTGACTTTTCACACAGTGGTATCTTTAACAGTTCACCAAAGTAGCGTTTCAGTAGAATCTTCAACCATATTATGTTTATGCGATGCATTAGGCAAACGATAAGAAGAACCTATTAAGCACAAACTACACCTTTTCTTCTTTTGCAAAATCTAACAAACTGAAGTCAACAAAGTCTGGCCATGCCATGCCATGTTTGTGCCGATATTTTGGAGACGTTGTCGTTCTGCCATTTATCGACCGGTATGAGCTGGTGGTTCTGAAAACAGTTGCGATAAGTCAATTTGGGGTAAGTCATGCTACAGTTATTTACATGTTAGTTAGCTCTTGCAATGTTTCTGTCAGCATCCTTATTACTCCCTGTGTAAGTATCTGTATCGCCATCATTTGTATGCAGGTGCAAAATGTTTCTGCAGAGTATGCGACGACGGCACATTTCTGAGGCTAGATATAATATTGCGACAAATATCTACCTACATTTGTGGGAGAATGAAATGATCTCGTTGTCCGTGTTCACTTGTGTGGAGTGCATACGCGCCTGTCAGTCAAGTCTGCAATGCATTGCCCTCCAATTTTCTTGGACGCCACGAGTGGCTGCGTCTCTTCATCCTGAAGAGGGAAATTGATGTAAACGTTGGCAATGCCAAAGGTTGAAAGGACAATGCACCAAACCAAGTGGTGCGTGTGCGTTTTCCTCGCACAAGTGGTTCGTGTAAATCAATTGAAAAGTTTTTTGTAAAACATGGAATAAATCAATTGAAATTTTTGGTAAAGGTATGGCAGGTGCTCGATGAAAACAACTGGGACTCTGTTTGAAACGCAATAGTTTCATATGAAAGAGTCCATTCCTACAGGAATCGTGGAAAAAATCACTTTTTCTTGTAAAAAAAACTCTATGTTCCAAACAAGGCCTAAACATGCAGAATGTTTTATCCACATCATGCGCTGATACCTACATGTTAGTCCAAACACATCCCCGTATCTGCTACATATAAAGGTTCATCAATACCACATTACCTTGTGTGCATTGTAAGGGGGGAAAATGTGCTATGTAAACTTTATATGTGGAAACCATGCATCAACGCCCATTTAATTAATTCGTAACACTGCTCTTCCTATTTATACATTAAGCTGATGCCAGGAATAAATTGAATACTGATAATCTATTTTAAAAAATAACAAAACAACCGTTCTATTTATTTGTCTAGGAAAAACATAAGCCCTAACCATTGTCTGACAAGGCCACGGCCACACACACCGTCAAAATTGAATCCCCTGCGCAGTGCGGTCGGCTCGAGCGGAGCCTCCCCCAAATCCTTCGCCGCCGCCGCCCAACATGTCTCGTTCGCCTCCTTCCACCGAAGCCAAGCACGCCGCCTCAGCTCCAACTCCTCCCCTCCTCCACTGGATTGTCGTGGTGTGGAGAGGGGATCCATCCACACAGGCTGATTTCCTATAATTTATTGTATCTTTTTTCTATAATTTCTATAATTCATTGTATATTATTTTCGAATTCTATATATTTTTAACTATTACATTTTTTCAAAATTTTCAGACCAAACTAGCCAGTTGGAGCAAACGGATTAGCCATGCTTGCTGGTCCGTCGAGCCAAACGGGCGCGTGCCAACCCACTCCACCACGACATGACACGGACCCTCTCTGGATTATGCTTGGGCCGTCGTCTCATCCCACGGGCCGCCACGATACAACCTATTCAAACCGATAAATTAAACAGATTGTACGAAATAGATCCATACGGGGCTGTACCGTGTTGCCTATTTGGTCACGACTGATTTTATCGTAGGAAGCTTACAAAGTGCAACCCTTAACAAACATACAGCACAATACACGAATCGATCATATGATATACGCATCGTTGCGCAGCATCCCGGACAGTGGTAACGGATGACTTGGATCAACGTAACCTAAAGTTGCTTGAAGCAATTATATGTGTACTTAATTGTCACTTACAGTAGCCTCCACCCATGCATGCATGTTAATGTTTGTGTCTGCTGTCTAATAACCCACTGTGCATACTAGGCCAACCATGTTGGCGATCATCTCGCTCTGCTAGCCCCAAACGAATGGTTGCTCCGCGTTCACCTAGCGCCAAGGAAGCGGAAGGAGGCGGGCCCACGACGCGGGGGTGGGGGCCCACGCAACCTTCGCCTCCAGCAGCCCACTGCATCGCGCCCCCCTCCTCGTGTCCTTTTCGGCTTATATACCGCTCTTTAAATAAATAAAAATAGAATATTTTCTTCATCACCGTTTTAATAAAATATATTAGACTATTTTAAAAAGAATTTATCGATATTTGAATTATTTATATAAATACTTATGCTAATTTGGCCTTGGAAGCTTCAGAAGGATCACTCTCTGTTCGCCCGGAAAAGCCACGGATCCCATCCAATGGCAGGCACCGGTACCGGTTTAATCGGAGCACGTAGCCTTTTTCTTTCTTTTGTTTGGAAGGAGCACGGGCAGAAAAAGTTTACGGAACCATCGTACGGATGGAGAAAGAAATGGCATTGGGACTCTGCGAGGGGTGCTTTCTTTTGCTTCGGAAATCGCGACGAGATCGTGTGCACCTGTGTGCTTTTCATGCATCTTTGACCTGTCCCCTCTGCGAAAGTAGTAGTGTAGTGTTCTATATACAGTACTAACGAACACGCTCCGTCTGTACAACACATGCCTGTCTATTCAATTTGGCGTTGAGTTATAATTTTTTTGTTATAGTTAGTTTATTATTTTTACTGTAGTTAAGTTGATTTATTTAATGTAATTAAATTAAAAAATAAAAAAATATATTAGTTTATTACGGATAATGCTAAAAAATACGAAAAAAAGAAAAGATAAAAAACCTAAAAAATCTAAAAAAACTAGAAAAATACAAAAATACTGAATAGTGAACAAAATAAAAGTCAAAAGTAGAAACTGATTTTAAACCGTTTTAAGCTATGCCTAATATGCTACTTCCAGTAGTACTCTACTTAAACCATTTATCCTCCACTGCTTAAGCAATGTGCTCCAGCTAGTACTGCATCACTAGCAAACGAGGTCACAACGTGGCCACGAATGCAACATCGTCCATCACTGAACATTCAACGGTCCATGCGTTTTGAATTACTTTTCAGTATGGGACAGCCACGCACGCATTCATGCATGCAGCTCGATCATCGCACTGCTGATTACTTAGCTCGTACATAAACAAAATGCGATGGTGCTGCTGCTGCCAAATTGGTGAGCCCTTATATAGTACCAGTACTAATCCTAGCTAGTCTGTGTCAGCCATGTGAGCATGCTGCGAGCTGGCCAAGCAGGCATCTTAAACAAAGCCTTAGAGCTCAGCAAAAGAGAAGAGGCGCAGATATGATATATTGCCCGGACAAGCACGCAGGCTCGGTTAAGGTTCTTCCTCCAAGGGCATCTCCAATGATCCTATCTAAGTACTATCTATAAAGATTCAACATCATCTATAGAGTACACACTAAGAGGGTGATCGTTTCGGTTTTTTTCGGCTTCAGCTTCTAGCTTCAGCTTTTTTTTCACTATTCACTACACTATCCACTAACTCAGCTACAGTGTTTTTTCAGCTAGCTACAGTGTTTTTTCAGCCAAAAGCCATCGCTATTCCGATCACCCCCTAAAAGCTAGCATTCCAAAGGACTATCTATAAGGGTAGCTATTTGATGTTTACATGCACACACAGTCATTTATAGATGCTGTCTCGTTTTGCGTTATAGACTAGAGATGAAATAGTAGCTAGCTGTTTGTGTTTTACATACTCTCTTTCCTCCACATAGGATATATGCTTATGTGTACATGCAAATAACTAGCTGATTCAGCACTATTGGAGATACCCTTAGTTAAGTTTCAGACAGACGCGATGGTTTGCCTGATGGCTGTAGGGTTCTGGGGTGATACGGACGGGGCATCGCCTCTGCGCCGTGCGCGCCCTGTCCCCCTACCAACGCAGCGCGAATACTGCCACTCCTGTCCCGTGCCGTGCGTTCCTGTACGCATGGCTACGATTTTTCTCTCAAGATTCCCCAGGTTTCTTGGGCTTTTCGGCCAAGCAAGGCAAGCGTGATTAGTTTAAAACTGTTAGCTTGATCTTGCTCTGCACATACTGCTCGATCTAGCGTAGTAGCAAGCAGTAGCTGTACGTGGCAACTCGACAGGCTAATTTAATCTGCATGTGCTGCATCGATCTGCAGGTATGACCGTCTAGATCGATCGCCACAGGTTAATAAATAATCCTGTAGCGTTCCGAAGTTACGGCGAAGCTATGCGTCAGTTTGACCAGTTTTGAAGTTATGTATGGTTCACCGACTGATTTGGGATGTCCTTGCTCGATCTGAGCCATATTTCTTCATTCCGTTGATGTACGCTAGACCTCCCATTATTCATATGGCTTGGTAGGGCTACATTATATATTGGAGATAGGAGTGCTAATCAAAATGTAATTAGCGGCCATTGTTACATCAAGTTTCAGGTTCTTGCTCGGAAACATCACCGTTCCGATTCAAACTTCGCTGCTGCGATGAAGCTTTTATAGTACTGCAATGATCATTCATCAAAACCCTACCATATGTGCTATCTATAATACGGTAGTGGAGTAACAAATTAGCTCAAGGGTACAGGACCCACAGGGCAGCATACGCATAATTCTGTCTTTGCTTGTTGAACCACTGAACCGTGGGCCCGGTCGGCCTACTTTGTCCACAAATAATTGAATCCCAATAATTAATCACCTACATATAATTCTCTGATTCACTTGCACTGCTCATGATTCACTGTGTGTCCTCTGCTCATCGGCTTCTTATCGTGTGGGGAGCAGCAGCTAGTCGATTTGAATTAAGCTAGGGAGATCCACATGGTGGTGTGTACTATAATTGAAAATTGAGAACCCTAATCTTTGTTTAAGGAAAGGAAACCCTCCATATATAGTGTGTTTAAAGAACTAGCTGCCTACTTCACTAGTTTAGTATGGATCGTATCTTCTCATCAATTAAGCATCTTTAATAAGAAGGAAAATGAGAGAGAGAGAGAGAGAGAGAGAGATCAGGTGAGTGCATGGCGCGACTCAAGTGTACTTTTGGTTGGCATTTAGCCAGACAAATTTGCATCACGAGTGTACTAATGGCTGTTAGTTAATTGTTCTCTCTAGTCTATATTGAGCGGCCAGATTAATTAAGTACGCGCAGGTAGTCCTTTCAGTTTGACACTAGTAGTACTTTGGATTTTGGAAGCCATTTCCTTGCTGCAAATGTGCTGCCTATATGCGCAAGTACTTCCCCTTGACAGTAAAAAAAAAATAGGCTCATATAACTAGCTCTTGTTTTCTTTGGGAAGTTATCGCATAAGAATCCGCAAACTTTGAAAAAGCTCGCGACTTTGGCTTCTTGCTCCGGCATTCTGCATCAGCTTTCCAAACTTTAGTTGGTGACTAAGCACAGCTCAACAACTATAATATTGTGAAGATTCAATCTCCGATATGTATGTACGTCTCTGTTGCTTCAAGTAACTATAATAATGTTGCAGCAGGTTGTAGCTATCACTTGCTCGGTAAATTCAGTTTGCAGTGTTTCATACGACCAAATTAGAGAAGCTTGGAAGGGTCGACCGCTGACTGACGAAATCGCTTGCACCTGGACTCGAATCGGAACAAGTCTCGACACGGCAATGAGGTCGGTGCCATAGCATGCTGCCTCTCTCCATACATAGTAGCCTTCAGATTGAACTAGTTTGTTCGTGAGATTAATGGATCTTAAAGAGAGAATCAAAATATAAATTGACAAACAATCGTGACAAGAGAAAGATTTAGCGAAGCTAGCTATAGATTATTTAAACACGAATTCAAAAGAGTATAAGAATCTAATCAGAATCCGTGACCCATATAAAAATCTAGTATTAAAGAATAATCTAGCCTCTAGTCATCCTGTGCGATGTTTGCTTTGAATGAATTGGATTGTAGTTTAGTTCTCCATGATCATCTCTCTTAGTTTTATATAGCTCTCTCCGAAATAGAAATCCTACTTTAAAGAAAAATAGAAATACTAATCTAATTAGAATCAAGTCCTATCCTATTGGGCTTAGAATACAAGTAACCGTGCTCCTCCGGTGACCACACGCAACAGGAAAGACAGGAATACTAATCCAAACCAATCTCAACGAGCACGTGCTTAGAATTAAACCTCAAAGACGGGAATTACCGATGACACCGACGACCACACGCAACGGCGGCGCTGGATGCGTGGCTCGGAGCTAGGGCCACGTACGTCTCGACGATGGAGACGGTAGTGCAGAATAGTAGTCACTTGAGCCAGTAGTTTCAATGAACACGTGCGCAGTAAGTTACGCGAGTCTGTACTCGCGGCAGCAGTGACGCATGGCATGATGTGCCACATTCGAGGAACGAATTGAGCCGGGCGTATATATGCCTCACCAGCCGGGCAGTCACCCCCGCCGTAGCATCCCGGTATTTCTCGATAAAATTCCTTGCATATCACTAAAATTTTGTCTCTTTCGATAAAATTCCTTCCATATCACTAAAATTTTGTCCGATCTCTTGTATGCCACTAAAAAAATGTGATTCCTTCTATTCTACTGAGCTTTTCCCTTTTCCCTCTCATGTCACTTTCGTCTCTCTTCCGCCACATCTGTTAGTGTGACAAATCGTTGACCGTCTAAGACATGTTAGATTTGCGTAAAAATGCACACCTTGTCCTTGCCATCTTCTTCTCCACCTTCCTCGCCTCTCCCTCTTTTCTTCATTCTCTCCTACCACACCCGACGCCAGGCCAGGAATATCTAGGCCCCTACAAATTGATTTTAGTAATCAATTACGATAATTCTTCAGGGACTAACGTGGTTGTTTGAGATGATTGAAAGGTTTAGTCCTAATTTTTTATTATAACATAGAAAAGACATGTAAAGATGATTAAGAATTGACATAGCTCAAGGCAAAGGTAAAATTTAGCCTAAGAATATCTTTTTATATCTTTTACCGATCTTCGCGTTTGGTGGATAAAGATCAAATTGGTAATATAGATGTCGTACTATTAAGATAGGTAATGGCAGATTGAAGATAATTTTGTGCCATATTGATCAAATCTAATACATGCATGCATTTGGATATTCTTTTATGAAATATCAGCACTAGACGCACGGACGTGTGCCAAGAGGGGAATGTCTTGGTCATTTGCCCCAGTCCATAAACCTATAAGCACGAACGTGTGCCAAGAAGGACGTCGGATTCTTTAAAAGGGTATATGTAACACCTCAGCCCATAATGGGCCATGTGTGTGTGCACATGAGGATATAAATTAGTCTCATATTGCTAGCTTAACATGAGAAGCACTAACATATAAACCTATAAGCACCATTGGTAATAACTTTCGGTTAACCGTTTTACGTGAAGCGAGGACGAAAGCGTAAGTAGGTTATTACGTGTGTGTGGCTTATCCATAATAGGGTAAGACTTAAACCGGTTTGGATCCTAGAGCGTTACAATAACAAAAACCTAATCCATCAAAGGATCGCATGGATATTGGACAAAGCTCCAACATTTCCTTAAAATAAGCAAGGTTGTACAAAAACGGGCAAAACTTAAGAATTTGGCTTACGACTTACTCGTAGATTAAGACTTCCTTTGTAATCAATCCCCATGCTTGTAATGTGTAGGTTTACTAATGGCTTACGCATCGGCAAGTCTCTTTATGTTGGTTCCCTTGACCACGTCTCACTTGTACCGACTGCACCATTCGATGAATCGTTACTCAAACCTTTCCTTTGACATTCCTTGTCTTTTTCAGTGCTCCGTTTGAGCCCACTGGTATTCTCTCACATGCCTGCACACCCACACTGCCACAACGGCCTCAACGATCGATCTCGGCAATTCGTTCGGACCGTGGTGCACGCGCCCACTTGCCGCGCTGCCGATGCCGAAATCTGGACTATTTTGGTACTGTTGCGCATGAAAATTCCAATTTTAGCTCTCTTTATGCAAAAATTCCAAATCTAGCCCCCCTCCCCAACCGCACGATTCGCCAGGGAGTGACACGTGGCGGAGTCGTGCGGTCCCGGACCGCACGATTCACCAGAAAGCGACACGTGGCGCATGATTTTAGAGTCGTGCGAGATCGCACGTGCGTCACGTGTCGCTTTCTGGTGAATCGTGCGGTCCGGGACCGCACGACTCCGCCACGTGTCACTTCTTGGCGAATCGTGCGGTCCGGGACCGTACGACTCCGCCACGTGTCACTTCCTGGCGAATCGTGCGGTGAGGAGGGGGCTAGATTTAGAATTTTTGTACGAAGAGAGCTAAATTTGAAATTTTCGTATGCTAACAGTATCAAAAACGTCCAGATTTCGCCGATGCCGGTGCAGTGTTGCAGCGCGGGCGTGGGCAGCGCAGATCGATGCGGCGCGTAGTGACAAGGAGGCGACCACCCACCGTAGCGGCTGGCACGGCCCAATCCCAACCACCCGCTTAAAGTTTAGCACCAACTGCACGCCGTGAAAAAGCATGCATAGCGCGGCGACAGGCCGGCCTGCGCGGCTGCCCCAGTTTGCCGTGGGCAGCTGAGCTTCTGCTGCTGCTGCTGCTGGACCGTTGGCTTATCCCGTCTCCCTCTCTCTCTCTCTCTCAGACTACGGAGCTTCTGTCGCGCGGGCATGCTCCCGCTCTCTTATCGCCGTGTGTGTATAGTGGAAATATCAGAGACATCATTACAGTGTCTAGAGTATATGATTAAGATTTTCTATCTATGATTGATTCAGTGTGCTAAATCAATGATATTCTTTTCGAATCGATGCTTTTTTCAATTAATGAATGCTAACGGATTTACGTTATATATTATATACCATTACACCTATACGCATCTAAAAATAATCCAAAATCAGGGAACCCTGTTTATATACACACACACACAAAACAGGAGGAACACTTTCAGATCGCGAGGAATGAGGAAACGCTTGGCCGTGCCCTGGATTTGCAGACCGCGTTGGTGCCTCGCTCCATGCATGCCTTCTTGCTCTTTTTAACAGCCTGCGCACGTAATTCTTGCTCTATTCCTCTCTTTAACGCCGTAAGTTTTCTGTAAAAACAAAAAAAAAACAAAAAGACAGCACGGAGACAAGCTATCTAACGCAGCCATCCATGTCGCCATGCGGCTCCGGCGACCGGATAAGGCCGGCCGGCCGGGACAGGAGGACGAGGCCCTTAGCTGTTCCTTCGATCTGTACCAGCGATCTCGATCCGTTTCTCCTTGTTGCATTCGTAGCACGCAATGATTTGGCCTGACGCCGTTGCAAGAGTCCAACACAGCCAGATCCAGTGCGTATGTTTTCGTCATCGACGGATCGGTCGTGGATCGAACGTGCGCTGGGGCCTTCTGTTTGGTAGCTTTGGAGGGCCACGCTTGCGCTTTAGGACCAGTGCCGATTAAGCTGTCTTAGCTTTTTCCTAACAGGGGATTAAGGGGACGGCTAACTAAAGCTAGCGTCGTGCTAATCAGGTAGCATCATTAGGGAGAATGATGGGCCAGCAACGCAATTTTGACTCAAATCATTGCCTCAAGCTCAACCATGGTTTACCACTTTACTCTATTTTTTGTTGCGTGATAATACCTGCCGGTTTGCGCAGGCTCCCTGTGCCATGTTTGATTTGCGATTTCGGAGTAAAATGCAGCACGTAGGGCCAAAATCGATTTGAAACTTAGATCATCGTGATAGTTCAGGGGTAAAATCGATCTATTATTTTCACTATTATACAATTATAAAAAAAAAAGTTCGGTGGTATATTTTATACCCGGTTAGTCCACTCCAAATATAGCGCCTTTGTGTGCGCGAGTGAGAGCCATCGACGACAGCGTGGAGCTTCAGTTGTCCACTTGTCTATTCTCGAGAGAAGGTGAAAAGAATGTCACGCCGATACGTCACCTCGTGTGATTTGGAAGCGAAACCACAAAGAGAGAACGCAAAAGTCACGGTGCACCCGGTTTTTTCTCCCCAGATTATATGTTAGTCAATGGATCGGCACTAATCTGATCCAGCATCTGAAGCCACGTAAGCAAAGAATCTTAGGTTATTACTGTACTATTACTTTTTTTAAGATTAAAAAATATAACATTCCGGCCTCCATCATTCACAAGTGAATGAGTACAGCCAATTACAACACATCCATAGTACTTAGACTACAAACCACCACACGGTGCACAAAATACGGAACAAAGAAACGGAACTCAAGTCCCAGCCATATTCCTACCTCATTACATAGCTTGCTAAATAAAACCAAACTCTTTGTTGGCTCCATCAAGCAACTGTATTCCTCTAGTGAAGACAGCAGCACTTGATGCATCACATCGATGCTCAACAGGGAGGGCCCTCGGCAAGCACTTCATCTTCTTCATCCAAATAGCTCTCTCTTCGGCCAACACCTCTAACCTTTGTCGGATCTTCCAACAACGTATAGCGGGTCAGGAGATGATGGAAGGTACGGTGCCGAGAGCTTCTGGCGAACTGCACATAAGCAAACAAAGCACGAGCAGCGACATAGCTCAACGGCAAGCCCCAAACAACTGAGCTGAAAATGCCTAACGACGCCTTCAAGAAGGTAACAACGCCCAATGCGCTGACGCCGCTAGTCCACCATGGGAAAGGTTTTCACCTGCAATCAACCACCGGGGAAGAGGTACAGAGAGGACGCCTCCAAGGAGGAAGCGGCGTCCGCAAACATCACCGTCCAAACTTTCGCCCTGACCTCAAATCACCCGATTGCTTAGGCTGCCTGTACGTCGGTGGCGAGACAAGGGCCGCCGCCACCGCGTACACCACCGTCCTGGCCCAATATCTGTCTCGCGTCGTCGAACATCCCGTTGGCCAAGAATGCCGAGACGAGGGAGTTCCACAAGACGACGTCCCGGGTGGGCATTTCGTCAAACACCCTGCGCGCGTCGCGGGCGCGACCGTAGGTAACGCAAAAGGCGACGAGCGTGTTGCCTGCGAAGACGTCAGTGAGGAGGCCGCTCCGGAGCGCGGCGGCGAGGAGCTCGAGGCCTTTGAGGCGCGCGCCACGGCTCGGCGCGGCGGGCGAAGGAAGGTGGGTCGTCCGGACGACGGCGCGGTTTTTCCCGTGCGGCGGTCTCCCGCCATGGGCCCCGGCCGCAGCCTCAGGCGGCGGCGCGCCGGCCGTGCCGCGCTCGAGCCCGACCGGCTGCGCAGCGCAGCGACACGCGGGCGCGCAGCAAGGCGGCGGCGGCGCGCCGCCATGGCGACGCCGAGCCCGACCGGCGTGGCGCGGGGGCAAGCGCGGCGGCGCGACCACGGCACGCGCGTCGCCCTCGGCGGCACCGGCGGTAGCCCTCATGGCGCGCACACCGCCGCGGCGGCGCCCGGCTCCGGCAGGCGGCAGAAGACACGCGCACACGCGCGCGACGCCCGAGCCCAACCGGCGGCGCGCAGGGGCAAGCGCGAGGAGGTCCGCCGGCGGCGGCGGTCGGCCGGCGGTTGAGGCGGCGGCTGCTAGGGTTTTCCTGCTGCGGAGACGTACGACTCCGTTTTTCGAGGCCTACTATACTCCTGTAAAGATTAGGTTAAGCCAATGCCTTGCAGTTCAGGTAATTGGACTTAGTTTACAGCCGATCGTATTGACATAATTACGTACGTAACAAGCAACATTCGTCAACTACGTCCTGGCAATTAGCGAGCATTTAACTGTACCGTGCTTTTACGCTTGTTGCTCTAGCTTAGTGGGCGTTTAACTGCACAGTCCAATCCCTATACCTAAAGCGGAGGTGAAAACTCGCTTTGATTAGAAAATAAAAGACAAAATATACGAAAACGAAAACATGACAAAAATGCAGTATGCCTCACAGTAAATATTCACGATTGGATTGAATCAAAACGACCGAGATGTGCGAGCTCTCGTGTGAATGAATCAAAAGTATATGAATTACTTTTAAAAGATTATTCTGATAAATCATTTTAAAATATTTATTTGTTTATTTCACTGTCCTAGATCCCAAAGGTTGAGTCTTTTGGCACTACACCACAAGTTACATATCCACTTAACCATGAACTGATCCAGATCTACCAATCAAAACCTTAACCACGCCAGCTGTTCATCACTGGTGAGCGAGCCACGTCGAACAGTGCACGTCGAACGGTGAACAGTGCGCGGGGGAATGACGGATCTGCCCCTACCGGCCACTATTCACACTGGTGCCTCAGCCACGTCGACGTGCCAGGTGGCCATGAGGTGCGGGCCACATCGGAGACACGTGGGACAGCGTGTCACTGGCTGCCTCCTCGCCGCTGGTATAAAACGCCCAAACACCAGCCGCCTCAGCATCGCGCAGAAATCTTAGGAGTAAACAAAAGCGGAGGAGCCTGGTGTTAATGGTAGCTGCGGTGCGCGCTCCGGCTCTCGCGAAGCCGCCGAGGCGGCCTCACGCGTCGCCGCCGCCGCCGAAGGAAGCGATGCTGGAGCTGTCGCCGGCGGCGGAGGGGCTGTCAGACATGGAGACGGCGTCGTCGACTGGGGCGCCCAACTCGAGCCTCAGCTCAGCGAGCAGCACCGGCAGCCTAGCGCGCTGCTCTAGCCTCTCTCGGCTCTCGTTCGACTGCTCACCGTCGGCTGCCTTGGCTGCGTCCTGCTCGCCGACGCCGACGCCGGCCGCGGTATTCCGGCCGCACCGGTCCGGCGACGTGGCGTGGGCGGCGATACGAGCGGCGTCGGCCTCCGCGGCGCCGCTCGGGCCCAGGGACTTCAAGCTCGTCCGCCGCATCGGCGGCGGCGACATCGGGACGGTGTACCTGTGCCGGCTCCGGAGCTCGGCGGCCACAGCGCAGGAAAGCCCGTGCCTTTACGCGATGAAGGTGGTGGACCGGCGGGCGGTGGCCAAGAAGCAGAAGCTGGAGCGCGCGGCGGCCGAGAAGCGCATCCTGCGGCTGCTCGACCACCCCTTCCTCCCCACGCTCTTCGCCGACTTCGACGCCACACCGCACCTGTCCTGCGTTGTCATGGAGTTCTGCCCCGGCGGCGACCTCCACTCCCTCCGCCACCACATGCCCTCCCGCCGCTTCCCCCTCCCATCCGCTCGGTACGTAACGTACAGGGTACACCCAAACAACCATGCAAGATTAATAATCCTTTCATGTCCTTCCAAGCGGTGGTGTTAACGTCGTCGAGCACGTCCAGGTTCTACGCGGCGGAGGTGCTCCTGGCGCTCGAGTACCTGCATATGATGGGCATCGTGTACCGCGACCTCAAGCCGGAGAACGTGCTCATACGGGCTGATGGCCACATCATGCTCACCGACTTCGACCTGTCGCTCGAGTCCACGTCTTCGCCGTCGCTGGAGGACGCCGATGCCGGGGAGCAGGGAGATGAGCCCGACACGGCGGCCAGCCTGTCCTGCTTCCCGGACCACTTGCTCCGGTTCAAGCGGCGGAGGCGTCGTCGGGGAGCGGCGGCGGCGGCTCATCCGCCCCCGCAGTTCGTGGCGGAGCCGGTGTCCGCGCGGTCGTGCTCGTTCGTCGGGACGCACGAGTACGTGGCCCCGGAGGTCGCCAGCGGCGGCGCGCACGGCGCCGCCGTGGACTGGTGGGCCTACGGCGTGTTCCTCTACGAGCTCCTCTACGGCCGCACCCCCTTCGCGGGCCCCACCAACGAGGCGACGCTCCGCAACATCGTGCGCCGCCCGCTCGCCTTCCCCTCCGGCTCCGGCTCCTGCGGCCCCGCCGACGCCGCGGCCCGCGACCTCATCGCGCGCCTCCTTGCCAAGGACCCCGCCGCCCGCCTCGGGTCCCGCCGCGGCGCTGCCGACGTGAAGGCGCACCCCTTCTTCCGGGGCCTCAACTTCGCGCTCCTCCGGTCGTCGCGGCCGCCCGTGGTCCCTGGCGCCGCGCTGCACCGGTCGCAGTCCTGCAAGGCGGCGCCGCCCAAGCCGGACTACACCCGCTTCGACCTCTTCTGACCGTTGCTGTCTCGAGGCATTGCCGGCGGGAGACACGCTCCGGCCATCTGGTAGCGCCACGACGTCAACCCCATAATTAGTAGCGCATTGACCTACCTAGCTAGCAGCCTCTACCGTTGCACACACTATTGATTTCCCCTCCTAGTTACTCAATAATATAATCTAATCTAGTTTAATCCAATGTGCTTAATTAGTATCCAATGTGACCACTGGTTCCGAGGCATTGGGACTTAATCATCGGGTTTACTTGGCGGCAGCAGCTAAATCTGCGGCCTAATCACTCCATTGTCTATTACCAAACCGTGGAGTAATGAATCAAAGTGAGTGCTCATCTGAGTGAGTGAGGCCCTGCTCAAAAGTAGCATGACTTTTGGACTATTTACGAGAGAGAGAGTGAGTGAAAGAGCAAGGGATATTCATGTTGAGAATCCACTCCAAGTAAAGAATATTTATTTTGAAAATCCATTTCATTCAAAACGGCTGCTACAATGTTTTTTACAAATTATTTATAAAAATCATTTTAAGAAATCACTTTATTTAAAAGACTATAGAAATCATTCTATTTAAAATACAATTTCTGAGAGATAAAAGACAGAAGATGTTTAGAACAGATTTGAGTGGTAATTATGGTCGGATGGTAACTAATCAGGGAGTTAGAGTTAGGAGGGGTAACAAACATACATCACATGGGTGTTGGACTTGTGTGGTTACCTTAATGGCTCCTGTTGACCTGCTATCTCGTGTCGTGTGTGTGTGTGTGTGTGTCCCCTCTCTGTTTCTTTTTGGAGATGGAGATGAAGTGGCTTGAGTTGTATTGTGGAGTGGTTTTGCTCTGCTGGGGAGAGGCGTGACATTCCACCGGGGTTTTGGGACGCACGCGTGGCGTTGTCGCAGAGTTCGTCACTACGAACAGTCCTGGCCTGGGGCAGCTCTTGGTGCCAGTTGCGTCATGACACAAGAGGCCCTGCGGCACCCAGCTCTGGAGCAGCAGTGATTTCGATCTGCTCCAGTAAAATCTCTCTAGGCTAATGGAGTTTCAATGAGCAGCTCATGGGATGGGCCTAACCTGACATGGCGGATTTACTCCATGCGATCTAATTCTCGACTGGACTAGCCATCTGAATTTTGCCATCTATCTTCATGGCTGGCACCTTTGAGTTCTTACGGTCTCGCAGAAGCATCACCACGAGAGCGCGCAGGCACTAGACTTGTGGTTTCGTCATGGGCATGCCTGCGTCTTCATGCTACGACCGCGAGATCTCCTTCAGCTTTACGAGCCATGCGATGATGCGATGCCTGCCTATATCTGCAGAATCCAGAGGTGTAGGAATGCAGGGTAGGAGAACAGGAAAGGCAGAGAAAAGCCTGTACGCCTCGGCCTCTCACGACCGACTTTGTACGCC
This sequence comes from Melocanna baccifera, assembly GCA_036346265.1. Lineage (NCBI taxonomy): Eukaryota > Viridiplantae > Streptophyta > Magnoliopsida > Poales > Poaceae > Melocanna > Melocanna baccifera. Next base: position 755,213 of record CM070709.1, on the reverse strand, counting down.
GCGCCACCTTCTCGCTCCTTCCATGGCAGCCAAAAAGATGGCTCCTTTCTGCTCTCTCTCCCCCTCCCATAATGGTCGCAGCAGTATGGCTTAGCCGTTGCAGGCAGCTAGAAGATACTCCTACTCCGATAGGGTGGAGCAGTGGACTAGCGTAGCACCACTACTCCGATGATTCGCCGCCCATCGAGACGGCGAGGAGTCCATCCATAGTTCGTTTGTTCTTCACGGCATCGTTGCAGATGCATCGATGTCTGAAAGCAATACAAGTAGTCTCACAGGGCAATGCAAAGAACTGTAGCAAAAATTAGCTTTAAACCGTTTTAAGTAATATCTTAGTATGACTTGATATATATATATATATATATATATATATATATATATATATATATATATATATAATCATTTGAAATAAACATCGCTATAAACCTTTACAAACGAATGGATATCAAAATGTGCCTCCAAATGGAGTACAAGAAAAATAGCTTAGTTGAAAATACCTTACGAGAATTTGCCTTTAAAGCGTCCACAATTTCTCTTTCCAATCCCACCAAAACAAAGGTCTAGTAACTTTCTCCCACTTCATTTACAGTTCTTAGACTAAGGCCAGACGACATGAATAATACACGACATATCCGGCAAATAAAACAGAGTGTCATCATGTGCGAGAAGAAATATATAATGCGTTGAGTGACTTAGGTTGTTTGTAAGTAAGGACGGTTCAGTGAGATCCAGATGTGTGAGAGGCTTGACGGTAAGCATTAGAGCCATATGGAAGATGACGAAGTATAGACGATGCTTCGTGGCAAATGAAGCAGGAAGCTTCGAGGAAATGGTAGAGGAGTATTTTGGTAAATTGTTCGATACCAAAAAAGTGGCGCTGTGCAAAACCATCGAGTTGGTCTAAATGATTTAGGTCATATGTAATGATGAACAATGAGGTCAACGAAAATGTTAAATACAAAAAATAGAAAACGTGGAAGCACAAGATGAGTTCTCCATTCATCATCAGACAAGTTATTTAAGCATAGTAAATTAGTAATCATGAATTTAGATGAGCTGAGAGATGGCACAATGGTTAGGCAAGCTGACAAGTTTGGTGGGCAAATCAAATCTACAAGGAACTACCATGATAGGTTGGTGGCATGGTTTGGTTGCGATGCTAAATTCTCAGGTTTTTGCATATGATTGATCTAATAAAAGAAGCAGCTACAATGACTAAATCAAAAAAAAAATACTTAAGCTAGTTTCAATTGCTTTATGTTCCTTTTACTGCTATAATGGCTAAATGAAGGTGTCGGTGGGGAAGGGTAAGTCCTCGGCGTTGCCCTCCATGATGGTGACCCCCTTGAGGGCCTCCTTCTTACTGGCCTTCTCGAGCTGGTGCGGGGACTGGTCGAGTAGCGTGACGTTCTCAGGGTCGACGTGCTTGACGATGCCGAGCGTGGCGAAGCCCGTGCCACCGCCAACATCGACGACATTGAGCTTGCGGTTGTAGAGGTCAACGGGCTTGAGCACATCGTCGTGCATGTCCTCGATCTAGTGGCTCGGGTTGACGACGTGGTCGTAGATGATGGAGAGGAAGTGGTAGAACCAGAAGGCCTCCTTCTTGTGCTAGATGAACCGCGGCGCCGGCGTCGAGCACGAGGAGGAGGCCATGCACTTGAGCCTGGCCACGCCGACGCCGCTCCGCTTGGTGAGGGTGAGGAGGTGCACCAAGGCAGAGGAAGCCGAGCCCAGTGGGGGGCGCACCTTGATCCTGCCCGGCGCGTAGGTGGAGGCCACGGCCATTGTTCGGAGAGGCGCGCGCCGCCGCCGCCGCTGCATCGAGGAGGGGAGAAGAACAGACAACACAGCGCAACAGCGGATGGGTGGGGGTGCGACACGAGCGATCGAGAGGATGAGTGGTTTCTTCAACAAAATCCGTTTAGAAAAGTCAGGTATTTATATTGATTTTTAATTTTTTTCAAATAGAACAGAAAATAGATCTATAAAATTATCTTTTCACTTAAAAGAATTGAGCAATATATAATTAATTAAAAAGAGCCTTTTATAACACAAATGCCTTAGTAGGAGAACTAACTTGGGTGTTTTTTGAAGTACAAGAGTTTTAATCCCCTACGAATGAAGCAAAATAATCTATCTGACTGGCAATGAAGTACTCGTATAAGCAATAAAACTCACGAAAACAAACAATTCCGTGGTGAAAACCAGCATTTGTCTTCCACTTGTAGTTACATGAACTTGTGTAATTTTGACTTTTTGATTGGCCGACCAGCGGAGGAAGAACGGTTGGCATAGGCAAACACCACCCAATACCCGCATCACAGTGACGGATCTCTAACTTTTATTATGCGAGGGCAAATATAGAATTACAATTTTAATGTGTGGTCGTTCAATTTTGTTCGAAATTTGTCCTATTTCCTAAGAAACTAGAAATTTCTGTACTTTTATGGTGTTTTAATGCAAATTTGTACAATTATTGGACATCGTAGCAAAATGGCTGTGGGGGTGAGCTGAGCTGACGTCGTGACCCCACCCACAGCTTCGGGTACCCGACCCAGCGACTCTGCACCTGGCCGCCCGCCGCCGCCGTCACCGTCCCCGGCAGCCGGCATCCTCCGGCCATCGCCAGTCACTCTCATAACCAACAGACGCTTGCCTCTCGTGCGCACGAGCGCGCGCCATGCCTAGGCACCTAACCAAGAACCCATTGCTCCTCCAGCCCCGCCGCCTCTGCACCACAACCACATCCTACTCGGCTCCAGCCGGGGAACTGGCCACCGTCTCCGTCGGCCAAGAAGTTGCCCGAGAAGATGACCTCGCGGATGAGTCGCGCAGCCGCCTCGTGCGCGACACCTGCAGGCTGCTTGAGCTCCGGGACTCGTGGAGCCCGAAGCTGGAGGCCCAGCTCCGCCACCTCCTCCGCGTGCTCTCCCCGCCCCAGGTCCGGGCCGTGCTCCGCGCGCAGGCGCAGGCGGACGTCCGCCACTCGTTCGAGTTCTTCCGGTGGGCCGACCGCCAGTGGCGCTACCGCCACGCCCCGGAGGTGTTCGACGAAATGCTGGGCCTCTTCAGCCGCACCAGGCTCCACGACCCCGCGCGCCGCGTCATGCGCCTCATGATCCGCCGCGGCGTGCGGCGCGGGCCGCGGCAGTTCGCGCATCTCATGCTCTCGTACAGCCGCGCGGGGAAGCTCCGCTCCGCCATGCGTGTGCTCCACCTCATGCAGAAGGACGGGTGCGCGCCCGACATATCCATATGCAACGTGGCGGTGAATGTGCTTGTTGTGGCTGGCCGTGTCGACAAGGCGATCGAGTTCGCCGAACGGATGCGCCGTGTCGGGGTTGAGCCGGACGTAGTCACATACAATTGCCTTATCAAGGGGCTATGTAGCGCTCGACGGGTTGTTGATGCGCTAGGGATGTTCGGTATGATGCTAGAAAATGGGTGCCCGCCTGATAAGATTAGCTACTATACAGTGATGAGCTTCTTGTGCAAGGAGAAGAGGGTGGAAGAGGTGCGTGGTTTGCTTGAGAGGATGAGGAACGACTCTGGTCTATTTCCAGATCAGGTGACGTATAACATGCTCATCCACGTGCTTGCAAAGCATGGCCATGCAGACGAGGCATTGGAGTTCTTGAGGGAGTCAGAGGGCAAGAGATTCCGTGTCGATGAGGTTGGATATAGTGCAATTGTGCACTCATTTTGCTTGGGTGGGAGGATGGCAGAGGCAAAGGAGATTGTTCGTGAGATGGTCTCAAAAGGGTGTCGCCCTGATGTTGTGACATATAGTGCGGTTGTTGATGGGTTCTGCCGGATCGGGGAAATTGATCAAGCAAGAAAGATGATGAAGCATATGTATAAGAATGGTTGCAAGCCAAACACAGTCACACATACTGCACTGTTAAATGGGCTCTGCAAAGTTGGGAAAACTTCAGAAGCCTGGGAGTTGCTAGATAAGAGCCAAGAGGAGTGGTGGACTCCAAGTGATATCACATACAGTGTCGTAATGCATGGATTTAGAAGAGAAGGGAAACTAAAGGAATCGTGTGATGTCGTAGTGCAGATGTTGCAGAAGGGTTTCTTTCCCACTTCTGTGGAGATTAACTTATTGATCCAAGCTATATGTAAGGCAGGAAAGCCACTAGAGGCCAAAGACTTCATGGAGCAGTGTCAAAGCAAAGGTTGTACCATTAATGTTGTTAACTTCACTACAGTGATTCATGGATTTTCTCGGCAGGGTGATTTGGAATCTGCGCTCTCTTTGCTGGATGACATGTATTTGAGCAACAGGCATCCGGATGTTGTAACTTATACTGTTGTTGTTGATGCTTTGGGAAAGAAAGGTAGATTGAACCAAGCCACAGAGCTTGTCGAGAAAATGCTTAATAGAGGTTTGCTCCCTACACCTGTAACATACAGGACAGTGATACATAGATACTGTGAGAAGGGTAAAGTGGAAGATTTACTCAATCTCCTGGAGAAGATGTTAGCAAGACAAGAGCTTAAGAGTGCATACAATCAGGTCATTGAGAAGCTATGTGCATTCGGTAAACTTAACGAGGCTTACAGTCTCCTCAGCAAGGTACTGAAAACTGCCTCAAAGAGAGATGCTCAGACATGCCACATTCTGATGGAGAGTTTTCTTAATAGAGGCCTCGCACTTCGGTCATACAATGTGGCGTGTCGAATGTTTGAGAGAAATTTAATTCCTGATGTTAAATTATGTCAAAAAGTTGACAATCAGCTGGCCTTAGAGGAACACAAACCAGCTGCTGGAAGGCTTACCGTCAAGTTTGTTGAAAGGGGTCTTCTGAAACAAGAAATACAAGATAATTGATTTTTTTTACATGCTGGTGTATTTTGTGTTTGTTGATAAGATGATGTTTTAAGACTTTGATGAGGAATCAATTGTGATTGTGAGAATCGGAAGCATTACACGCTGGATAGCTTGTTCATTTTCTTCTGGATGCAATGCAATCCGCAATTCACCTACCCCAAATCGACAGATTCCTAATTTTCTCTCTTCAGTTGGATGTATTGCACACTTCAGACTCAATTCCTTACCACTTCACCAGCTTCGTTACAGCCAGCAAATGGACTGGTAGATACGGCACTGGAAGGTTTGTTAGCCTCCACTCAAAGGGCTATATACCAGCATCACAATGGTTTGTTCCATTATGGAGTGGACCGTGTGAAGGACTTCAGGGGAGGAGACAATGAGGGAAGATGGCAACGTGCGGGCGCCGTTTCTGGACGTCGACGACCACCGGGCGGGCGCGGCGGAGGAGCTTCTGCGGCAGGAGCCTGTGCCGCGGGACGTGCTGTCACGGCTGGCGGCGTGGGAGGCTGGCAACCTGTGGCGCATCTCGTGGGCGTCTATCCTCATCACGCTCTTCAGCTTCACGCTCAGCCTCGTCACGCAGATGTTCGTCGGCCACCTCGGCGAGCTCGAGCTCGCTGGCGCCGCCATCACTAACATCGGCATCCAGGGCCTAGCCTACGGCATCATGGTAAACCGCGCGTTTCTTGCATTCCGTTGTTCGTACAGTACGCACGCTGCATTGTATGCCATGTTGCTTGCATGCAATGCTGCAGCAGATTGGCATGGCGAGCGCGGTGCAGACGGTCTGCGGCCAGGCCTACGGGGCCAGGAGGTACAGGGCCATGGGCGTCGTGTGCCAGAGGGCGCTCGTGCTCCAGTTAGCAACAGCCGTCGCCATCGCCTTCCTCTACTGGTACGCCGTTAACCCCGTGGCGTACATCACGCTGGCCGTGCTGGTCTTCCACATCCTCATCTCGTGGCTTGCCGTGTTCGTGCTCGGGTTCGGTCTCCTCGGCGCGGCGCTGACGCTGAGCTTTTCTTGGTGGGTCCTCGTGGCATTGACATGGGGGTACATCGTCTGGAGCCCCGCTTGCAAGGAGACGTGGACCGGACTGTCCATGCTGATGCTCGCCTTCAGAGTCAGAGGCCTCTGGGGATACGCCAAGGCCAAGCTCGCCTAGTCGCCTTCGCTTCAACCACTTATTTGGTGGTTCTTGGTGTTTAGTTTAATTTATATGGGAAAAAATTTATATCCCTTACACCGGCGGCGGCGCGGAGGTTTTGCCTGCCCCCCTCCGTCTCGGATGGCTCTCGTCGCCGGCTCCTACGAGCGCTTCATATGGGGCTTCTCCCTGAAAACCCTAACCGCCTCTTCCTCCTCCGAAACCCTAGCCCTCGCGCCGTTCTTCTCCTACCCGGCCCACTCGGGCCCCATCCGCTGCGTCGCCGCCTCCCCCCGGGCCGGCCTCGCCGCCTCCGGCGGCTCGGACGACTCCATCCGCCTCTACGACCTCCCCACCGCCGCCGACCTCGGCACGCTCCTCGACCCCTCCGCCGCCGTCTCCGCGCTCGCCTTCTACTCCCTCGGGCCCGTCCCCCGCAACCTCCTCGCCGCCTCCGACGACGGGCTAATCCACCTCTACGACGCCGACGGTTTCGCCTCCTCGCCTCGCTCCGCGCCTTCCCCCGCCACGAGGCCACGGACGGCCTCGCCGTGCACCCCTCGGGGCGGGTCGCTCTCGCCGTTGGCCGCGCGGGGGGTCTCGCCATGCTCAACCTCGTCCGCGGGCGACGCAGCTTCGCATGCCGCCTCGAGCGCCCCGCGTCGGCGGTCGCGTACGCCGAGGACGGCGCCGGCGGCGACAGATTCGTGATGGCCGCTGAGGAGAAGGTGACCGTGCACGACTCGGAGGACGCCAGGATCGTTCATGAGATGGACTGCGGCAAGCGGGTGCTCTCCTTCGGACCAGCAAAGGTATTGCTACTAGCATTTTCTGCGCTTCCTGATAAAACTTACATAGATCATGTCATAAGAATGCTCATCGCGTAATGCAAATTCTGGATTAATTGATTAGGAGTGGTTTAGAGTGTAGTGGCTGAGAAATTGTTGAAATGTGTCATCTTGTGGAATGCAAATTCGACTTCGATCAGCTATGTGGCTGCCCATAATGTAGTGAATTGACAGCTAGGTACAAACTTCAGGCTATGATTTTAGCTATCAGGACCATTTCCCTTTATGTATAAGGTGGATCTTCAGATGCTTCGTGTCATACCACTTTGGGTTGATCTCCGACCTCTGCTACGTTTGCTACTCTTTCCACCGAATCTATCTTTTAGAAACACCATATGAATATGAATATATGTTGTTGCCTTTTGCATAATGGTCACTTGTTTACCATGTATGTGTTAGAATGGAGTACTTTACACTGGAGGAGAGGATCGTGGTATTACTGCTTGGGATATGTCCAGCGGCAAGGTTTCATCACGTATCGAGGATGCTCATTCAACTCGTGTAAAAGGGATTGCCGTCTTTGATAACTGGAACGATGGATCTGAATTGTGCAATCTAATTGCTTCGGCTTCAGCCGATGGTGTCATAAGGATCTGGGATGTCCGGATGATTGGAAATGAGAAGCCTACTCCATTAGCAGATGCTAACACAAAAGCAAGGCTAACGTGTCTCGCTGGGACATCATTGAAATGTAAGTCCATGAAAACTTCATCTACTAATGAATGTTACAGTCTACCTTCACTGCGAAAACAATGCAAACATTTTGTGTAAATATAACATTCAATTGGTTATTGGTTATTCACTGAAAAAGAACTATGAATGAGGTTAAACCTGGATTTCCATAAATTGATGCTTTAATAAAATGACAATTTGTTCATTTGCCAATCTTTTCATTTGTGGCCACTGCTGCTCTTAGTCTTCTTTTTATTTGTTTGTGAGATAGATGGGAAATTTGACTGTCTTATGGAATCTTAACTTTAGTTAATAAGATGTAGTTTATCATTGATTTTGTTAAGGAGCAACTGTTTGCCTGTACGTTAGTATAGCTTTTTCAAGGATCCTGCTTAGATAATGCATTCCTTCTCTTTTCAAACCCAGATATTACGTTTGATTGTTGCCTCCAAATGCTTCCTACCTATCTGAAATTTGTAGGAATAAACAAAATCCTTGATGTACTTTTGTTTAACGAATACACAACTGTTTCTTTAGCATGATGCCCTTTGCAAATGTCTCTTCTTTCACTTGTGGAATTCATCTTTGTTTTTCAAAGAGCTCATCTCTGAGCTATGATTATCTGCCATTTGATGTGGCTCTCGTGATTTGCAGGAGTTAAGGAAAGCAATGTTCAAGGTGCTACGCGCTAGGCGGGCGGCGAGGTGGGGCCTAGCGCTTAGGGGCCTAGGCAGTCGAATTAAAAATAAGGTGTATCAATTTATTGCACATTTGTAGCATCCAGATCGTATTTGCGAGTAGCAATTGTTATCATGGCCTATGTGGCTGGCCCACCAGTGACCAGCCCATTTGCCTCTCCCCCTATCTCTTCTCTATCCATCTCTATTCTCACCGCACACGGAGTCCACCTTATCTCTCTCTCTCTCCCCCCTGTTCTCACCGTGCACACGCACGCCTGGCTCTCTCCCCCGCACGGGCTCTCTCCCCGGCGCGCCTTCTCCCCCCTTACCTTCTCCCCTCTACCTCTCCCGCAGATCCGCCTCTCGTCGTTGGCTCACCCACCTCTCCCGCAGAACCGTGGCGTGGAGGGGAGGTGAGGCCATGAAGCCGGTGGAGGGGAGATAGCGGAGCAGATTTAGGGGAGACACGCGAAGGGGAGGGGAGACGAACGACGGGAGGAGACGACGAAGGGGGGAGGAGGAGGTGGAATGGACCTCTGTCGCGACACGGCGGATTGCGGTGAGGCGGAGGCGGCGGTAGCGTGTAGTGCGACGTAGCCGTGCTCCACCTCCTATGCCGTTCTAGCGCTTTTGCCTATCTAGTTGCCCACCGACTCCGATTGTGCTGCCGCATCTGCCTGGGACGGCGCCGTACCGAGCCCGCCTTGGACCGACTGGTGGCTCACCGCCTAGCCACCCAACTTAGGGGCAAGGCGCGGTGGCGGGGTGCCACCCAGCACCTACACATGGCCTAGGCGGCCACCTAGGTTGCCTTCTTGAATGCTGAAGGAAAGCACAAACGAAGAGGATGTTAAATTATTGAAGTTAGGCCGTGTTACCAATTTTGTAATTTTTACTGTAGCCACCATCACGGATTCTTATTGGATAACGGCCTGGAGGTGCTTCAACCTTTTCATCAGCAATTGGCAAGTAGACACTAGTTGGATGCATGGGAAACGTATGATAGTCATCAATTATACATCATCATAGTTTGGCTCGAGGGCATGCACTGCTTAATGTTTTAAGCTACTGCGTGATTCGATTGTAAGACAAGTTTTCAATGTGAACCATTTCTAATAGATATTAAGTGGGCAGTTTGCCACAAACCTCTTGGGTATGCATGAATTTTCTCTTGTTTTCTCTACTTGAAGGATGCTCAACTTTCAAACCTCTCTTAGCACAGTGAGATAGAACAGGACAGATCTCAGTCATTTACAGAATATCAGCTGGGATGCATAAAATGGCTCACACTCAAATTGGAAGCACCTGTAAACCTGATCGGAGTCAGCAACAGTCTCGTACACAGATCTGACAATCAGATCAATTAATCATCAATCTGTATGAGAAATCCAGAGTTCTCTAACAATAGGCGAAAACTCGTCAGTCAACCTGTAAACTTCCTACCGATCTACAAATCTCTCATCAGAACTGGCGCGCCTCTTCATCGGGACTCAGAAGTTGTGCCTGAGGCTTGTCCCGTTGTTCCACCCCCTCTCCTTGTCCCTGTTGTGCTGCACCCTTTGTGCACCGGCAGCGCCACTCACCGGCATTCGCCGCGCCCTGCGAGCACCGTCGATCCCCTGGGTAGCGGCACCGGCCCTCCTCCCCGACTGGGGCACCATTGATGGCCTGACGATCACTTTCTTCTGCAGGCTGCGCCGCAGGATGCTGTTGATCCTCTTGCTCCGGCTGCCCTTGTCGTTGGAGATAACCGGAGGAGAGCACAACGGTGGTGAACAGTGCTCTATGATCTTGTCAAGGGGTGATGGTGCTGCTTCTGCAGGCTTGGCTGTGGGTAGAGGCATCAGCGAATTGCGCCGCGGAAGTGGTATCAGTGAGTTGCGGCGGGAAGCCGGGTTTGTCGGATTCTGGTAAGCTCCATTGCACAGAGAGACTCTTCTGGCTTTTGTATGCAGGGGCAGCTCACCAACTTCAGGGTTGTTTTCCTTCTCTGCTAGAGACATCAGCTGGTTGAAGCTGTAGGTGTCAGTGTTGCTGTCAGAGAACATCTGCTTCGCAATTCCGAAATCTTTGGCTACTGTTGGTTTCTCTGCTGTGGAGTTGAGATTCCTCTCTGCCATAGGGCTTCTCAGGTATGAGTTCTCTTCCTTGATGCTTTGCTGCTTCTTCAAGTGATCTTGGGCGATCTTGTTGTCAACATGCTGCCTTGCTATCTTTCTTTCGATCAGCAGCTGTGATTCCAGCTCTTTGATCTGGAAACAATGAGAAGCAACGATAAACATTTTAATACCTAATGCATAACAGTATTCAGGCAGATCACAGTATTGAACCAATGGTGATTATAATTTATATATAGCAAACAAAACTCAAAGACGTTGAAGGCAGCAGCTAAAGATGCTTGAAGTACCTTCTCTTGGAGATTCATAGTGAGCAGATCTTTGGCCTTGTTCTTTGCTTCAAGGGATTGGATTGTTTCTTCCATGCTCTTAATCTGAAGATCTTTGTTCTTGCTATCGTGTTTGGCTCTCCCAACCTAGCAGAACCAGCAGTATGTATTCAGGCTAAACACACGGAAGCTAAAATCATACTAAAAAGTAAAAACACATGTTAACAGAGTAGTACAGTACCATAAGCTTATATCTTGACAGTTCTCCAACATCAACTTGTTTCCTTGCTTGTCCAAGCTCTATTCCCCTCACTCTGCTCGCAAAGTTTAGCGAGCAAAGAGTTTCGCCAACGTCATTCTCGTTAGGGCTAATTTGAACAAACATCAAAGTTTTGGAGTCTCCACCTGCAGTGCTTACGCACATTATTATAAACTAAAGAATAGATCAAAATCCTACCACCCTAAGAAGAAAAGGCTATGTACTTAGCGAGTCTTGTAGCAAGTGTGTTAACTTTGAATTCCTGCCAATTTGGGAAACAAATATGTCAGCGGGCTCATATAATCACCAATGCAAACTATAAGGACTGAAATTTGTAAACCTGAAGGGTATATGCTGGCTCTTAGTTGCAAGAGCAGATATGACATCTCCAAGCGCAGAAAGGGATTTGTTAATATTCTGTGCTTCTTTCAGCCTTTCTCCTTGAGCATCTGTCTTTGTCACACGCTCACTCCCGGCTAGGTCAATCAGCCATAATTTACTTTTTATGCATTCTCCATTCATCAAGTTTTCTCCTCTGACCATAACACAATGAATACTGAAATGCAAAATTAGTGAGGACCAAGGTTCTAAAAATCGGTAACCAGTACTCGACAGGTCACCCACCTAGTAGTGATTATACAATATAATCAGCCAGATTATGCAGCATAACCGGCAATTACACGGTAACAGGTAGGGGCACCTGTTACCTGTATACGGCCTAGTAGATCCATTTTTAGAACACTGGTGAGGATAGGATTTTACAATCTACAACTTAGTAGAAAGTGGATGAAAATCTGATGAACAATGGTAAGGACAATAAGGTGCTAACCAGTGTGATCGGCTGCTGTGCTCGTTAGCATTCGTGGAACCAACAACTCTGGCTTTGCTTCCAGTTTGCAGAACGTCCCAAGCCTCATTCATGTTAGTCACTCGTGCTTCAACAAGTCCAGGTACATGATGAACTCCTTCTGCGACTTGTCGAACTTCTAGCCTGTGGACAAGGTATCATGGAATACTTGTCTTCTCAGGTTGTTGATATAATAATATGATTCACGAGTGCCATACCTTTTTGTTGTTGCACCTGGTTGAGATCCTGTCAGGAGCAAATCGTGAATTTGTTCATTATAAACCTCCAAAACACTGACAGTAATCTCGTATTGGAGAAGGCCTTGTCTTTCTTTGATTATTCGAAAGAGCTCCTCTAGAGTTCTGTAGTTAACCCCTCGAGCACCGTCAGTTCCTTCCATTGTAAATGTTTTACCAGTGCCCGTCTGCCCATAAGCAAAAATGCAAACATTGTATCCATCCAACACTGAAGTTGCAAACGGCGCAGTGTTCTCGAACACTTTTTCTGTATATATATTGAAGAACATTGTTATAAACATGAGCAAGGACACAAGGTGAATAACGGCATTTATGAAGTGAGTTTACCTTGGTCTTCCTCAGGGCTGAAGACAGAATCAAATTTAAAAACTTTTTTCGAAGATACATGGCCTCTAACAATGAGCTCTCCATCTTTTGCAGATTCAAAATCAACCGCCATCGAAGCTCCTTCTGCTATTTCTTCCACATTTAGTGGCCGACAGCGACAAAACACTCTTATATTACCTGAGCAATATGCAAGTTACAGTAAGTCTTGTTGCCACCATTTCTTGCAGTAACAATGTATAATCTGACAATAGAATAGACAGCTAACCTTTGAGCTCTATAAACTTGTTGTAAAGATCTTTGCGTTCCTTTGCCTCCTCAATGAACTTTTCTTTGAGATCCTTAAATTCACATTCTAAACTTGCATATTGATTCACTGTTCAAATGACATATCATGTCTGTGGTCATTTCTGGGAAGTGCATACAAACAAGAAAACTGAAGAGTATATAACTAGTTCAGGTGTTTTTAACCACACACATACCATATTGCTGAATTGTTGTAGTCATTTGTGTAGCATCTGCTACACAATTTTTGTATCCCAGTGATTCTTGTTGTAAATTCTGGTGCTCTGACTTCAACGCCTGCAGATCGTCATAATAAAACGTAAGCCCATTCACACTTCCAAGCTCAAGCCTGGTGCTGGTGTTTATATAGCATTGTAGTGTAAAGAAACTAAGATTTCGGACTGAATACCTTAAATTTCTCACACAAGTCTTTCAGTAGTTGACACCAACGACTCTTCTCTTTCACTTGCCCTTCTACTGCAAATGCTGCATGAACAACGAAAGTTTCACGAAGTGCTCCCAATAGGACAGGAAAGCCTAAGCATAAAATTCTAGCAGTAGCAATCAGCAACCCTGACATCACTGTTTGATCACAGATGATAGACTTAATAAATTAGTTTGCCGCTATTGCTATTGAACAACTGCAATGGATTTGCCGCACAAGTTCTTACCCAAAGAGCCGACATGCATCGACTTCCGCATCAGTTCCATCTTCAGTTCATGCAGGGACGCCTGAGCTTCGTGGCATTCCCTACTCTTGAGCTCATTTTCCCTCATCAAATCCTCCAAAAGTGTCCTGCGTTCTTCTTTCTCCCTCAAAAGCAAATCGTACTGATGCTTCAGCTGGCCACAGCAATTGCATTTACCCTGCAGCAAATGCAGCACCTTTCGTTAGGCACACCAAGAAGAGTAAAAAAAATCCAACTTTAGAGCTATATAAAACCTCTTGCATGTGCAGTGTTTCTTTCACGCTTTGACAACCCAGGGTCGCCTGCACTCCACCTGCACCGATGCTACCTATGCCTTCATCGACGTCCGGCGCGGCCGCGTCGTTGCTGGAAGCTTTCAAGGCGGCGGCACCGCCTTTCGCCTGGGAGGGCTCTTTCAGCGACGGTTCTTGCTCTTGCGGCGAGGGGGCCGAGAAGATCTCGAGCGGCGCGATCCTGTGCCGGGCGGCGCCCCTCCTGATGTAATCGGGCGTGTCCTGCGTCCCCTCGCAGGGGACATCCGACAAGTCGGTGAAGCTGGCCACGTCGAGCGGCTGTACCGACAGCATCGCCGCACTCGTAGACCCCGAGGATTTGGAATCCCCTGCACAATCATCTGGTGTGGGAATCCCCAGCGAAAACCCAAATGAGACTCTTGGAACAATGGCATGATAGAACAAGCGATCCACATCTGCGAGCAAGCGGTGGGCGCACGTACCCTCTCTGTTGGTCTCGTCATCGCCGCCGTAGGGGATGAAGCGGCAGGTCTCTGACATCTTCACCGTCTTCCCGGCCGCTTCCTTCTCCTTCCCCGGCGAGGAGGCGCCTGCGCGGTGTCAACAACAGCAAGCGATTTCAACCACTAAACAAACGCAACACACACACGCGTCCGCGCGGGGAGGGGAGGGGAGGGGAGAGGGAGACCTATCCGGCCATTGGAGCGAGCCGTGTGATCCTGGTTGCTCCCTTCCTCCTCCATGGGTCGCGTTCCGTTCCCCCAGATTGGCCGCACGTACAACCTCCAGCTCAGAGAGAATTGGAGAGAGATTTGCAGAGAGAGAGAGAGACTGTGCCGATGATCTCTCGATGCCCGAGGAATTTGAGGGAGGGAGGGGAGGAGCAATCAATCGATCGATTGCGATTCGTTAGGAGAAAAAGGAAGGAAGGAAGGCTGGCGACAGTTGGGAGTTTTTTTCGAATTCGAAACGCGCGCCGTGGCCGTGCTGCTCTGCCTGCGGTGGTCGTTGTTTAATAAATAAAGGAATGGCCGTGGTTAATTAGCAAGGCGATGATTGGATTAGTACTGGATCGAGTCCGGTATTAGGTCTACTTTGTAATTGATCAGCTAACGGTACGGTACGTTCCGATCGGTACCAAAACGGTACTGTCAAGATTGTCTAAAACTAGTAGGCAGATAGCTAGCTAGTAAGAAAAGCTTCTCTTTTTTTTTTTGTCTTGTATGTGCAATTGCACACGTGTGGTAGCTACTAGAGCCTCGTGGTGGTTGCTTGCAGTGACTTGACGCACACACTCCGGAAACCACATTTGAAATCGACATGGCGGCATGGTAGCCGCACTCCATAGGGGGCGGCACCAACTGCCACTGCAGCTGCAGCCGGTCGCTACTGTCTGGGTGGAGACACCAACGAATAAACCTAACCTTGTAGGGATCTAGTTGCACCTATATGAATTTACTAATCAATTAATATATTTACCATAAAGATTTGATGTACATATCCATCTGACCTAGGATTGGTTAGAATCATATTAGCTTCAATCTTGCTCTTGTGTTGATCTGAAGAAGGTCATTTGCCTTTGCGGTCATGTCACTTGCTGGCTTTATGGCCAATCTTGCCCCACACGTAGCAGAGGTCTTATTCTTCCTCTTCATTGATTGTGTCTTGGGCTTGTTTTAGGAATGATTCTTGACTTTCTTTTCATTGCTTTTAGAGTTCTTGACTTCAACATGGAGGATTTGGACATGGGTCATTCCATCACTACTGCTGGCCTTGGCACGCTTCTCCATATTAATCACGTCTGACAATTTATTAATTGCCATGAGTTACTTAATGTGTCTTTGAGTGGTCACAAAGTCTCGCCATGAGGACGATAATTTGACCAAGATGACAATTACTCGAAAACTTTCTGGCATGAGGACGATAATTTGACCAAGATGTACAAAGACCTGTAGCTCATGGAGCTACTCCATAACCGATCGCCCCTCTACTATTTTTTGTAATTCAAGTAATTTATAGCGATAGATGACTCATTCCCATTATCCCCTTCTAAATGTTTTTCACCTAGCTCATGCCACAACTTTTTATCCTTCGTAAAGGCGATATATGCATTGAAAAGCTGGTTTAGCAGAACGGCCAACAACATAGCCGAAGCAGAATGGTTCTCATCCTCCCAACGAGTTTTATCCTCACATTCCAAAGGAAGAATTGGAGAATCAGAAATGACCTAAAATAATTTTAGATCAGCTAACTAAAGCTTTGTCTTGCCTTGCTAACACTTAAAGTTAGCGTCATCAAAGACTTCCAGTTTAACAAAATCAAATGATGAAGCTATCTCAACACAAATAGTTTTTTCTGGATTGTTGTAATAACTACAGTATTAACAAATATTTGAATAATTTTTTAGAATAACAAATAAGTAATAAAGCATGTTCCCAACATTGATTAAATGACAATAGCATTAAAACAATAATTGCTATATCATAATTTTCACTCAAGTCATTTAAATATGAAATCATGCTTACTAGGGTTACTGATAATAAATGAACAATTAGCATAATACTCAAATTGTTGTTTGTAGTTTCTGTTCTGAGATGTGGAGCTGCTCTTGTATTAAAGATGGCCTCCTCACCACAATAGTCTAAATCTAATCAATAATTAAAATGATGGTCTCTAGACATTCTGCTAGTTTTTGAGCCAATTACCTTACCACAATAATCAATTACAAATTCAGAAATAATAACAATTTATGAACTACACTTCTAGATGCTTCACTACGGTAATTACATCACTAAGACAACAAGCGTGATATATAATAGAAGCTTAATCGAAGGTAACAGCTAGCAAGAACACAAAATATGTTGATTAATGCTACGACAAGAACAAGGATGGCACAAACAGTGGCTGCCAACTACTCAAAGTACCACCAAATATCCTAAAACATCATCTTAATATTATATAGACCATGAATCATCATCGAGCAATCGTTAATTTCATAGATTATCATGCAATTGTCTTCCAGAACTATGATTCGATATCAAATAGTAAAGTGCACTGGAACGGCTCACAAGTACACAATAACAACAAAAACCGAATGCAACTCACAAGGTGACAACACTCAAAGTCGTCCATAAGGTAGTAAAGCTAGGCACATCGAAGTCAACGCTGTCCTAGAAAACATATCGTTGTGGTCATGTAGTTCTTGGAGATACAAAGCCACCCACACAAGCTAGCTAGCATCATGGTCATGTGGTTGAGGGTCGGAAAATACCACATAAGACCAAGAACCTAGCACCGACCAAGTGCTAGGCAAGCACCACACAAAGACACGACTGAAACCTCCATGTCACAACAAAGCCACAAAACCAACACCACAGAATCGGCACCCGGATCGGCGCGTCGTGGCTCACCCACCGTCGGCGTCGCCACAGCCTTGACCCAGCCCAAAGCCAGAGTCACTATCGCCTCGATCCAGTTCCCACACCCCACCCTCACCGAAGCACGACTCATCGATGGCTAAGCCAAGGGCAAGGCTTCAGGTTGCTGGAGATGGAGTGTCAAATCGCGCCGTCGCCAAAGCTCAAAACCTTAGGGATTTCACTCGGTGGAGGTGGAAAAGGAAGAGAGATGGGGAGAGCTCGATTCAAATCGCTCATGGGAAAAGAATTAGCTCGAGCTGATTAAAAGGAAGCGAGGGGAAGTGGCGCCGCCGATATCGCCAAAGAGGGCGTGGGGATCGGGATCAATACCGACAACCCCCACACCATGGGCACGGGAGAGCCGAGATGAGCCAACTGCCCCTGCCCTTATCTCTTTAAGTCTCAGACCGATAGGTGGGCCCCCCTCTCTCTTTTCTTTTATTCCGAAAAAGCAAATGGGAAATTCCCAAAACACTCTCAGCGACAACATCATTCTGTTTGATCAGATGCTGAATTTTTTTCTCTTCTCTTTTACTGATAAAACTGAAGAAAATTTTCAGCTGATGGCATCGGCGATTTGACCATGAATCCATGTCATGGTGGACTAGAAGGCCAGCAGGCTTGGTTGCTAATTACCATGAGGATCAAGATATGGACCAATGTCCATGTGCATCAGGTCAGCTGAAATCACAACAATCTGAAGACAACCGAGGAGCACAAGACGTCACAACAATCTGAAGATGCCAAGCAGGCGAGGAGCACAAGACGCTCCAACAATCTGAAAAATATTAAGGATGGTGTGCCGGATAGTGAACAGTGTTACCCTGGATGGTTTTGTTTTTAACAAAATGGAAACGGGATGGTGAGAGCCCTCTGCTTCTTAAAAAAACATTCCTAGAAGAAGATCGGGGGAGAAGACGCAGCAGCAGCAATGCCAAGGCCTCATGCCGTCTTTCGCTGCAGGAGCTGATAGATAGATGAGGCCATCAATGGCGAGAAGAGAACGCTGCTGCTGCTGTCCATGAAGTTGCAACTTTCATTCGAGGTGCCCATGAAAATTTATACCTTTTGCTGCTCAACTTCCAGATTTACTCAGAACAATTTGGCTAATGGAATGGAGTAGTATCACATCATTGGAAATGAAATCAACATTAATTTGGAGTCCGATGCTGTCATATAGGGTGGACGTCATCCGGTATTACGTCCAGACTTTGCATGCCCCCCGGCGATCTCGTTGATTAAACAAACCTCCGCAAACACCTGAACAAGTAACAACAAAACAAAACAAAACGAAGAGCACTGCAATTCCAATAAACTAATCAGTGATTATTCCAGATGCACGAACGCACACACAAGAAATCGAGATTAATCAGCTGGATTAGATTAATTTCCTCCTCTCTCTTTCTTTCTTTCTTTCTGTCTGTCTGTCTACTGGTGCAGCCTTCTTTTCGGGTGAAGTTGCACCACTAGCAAGGAACTGTGGCACTGGCCGCCAATGGCGTCGCCTAGGCCCAGATGCCGGCGATGCGGTCAGCGACGAACGCGGCGATGCGCCGGGCAGACCGCGCGACGAACGCGGCGCAGAGCTCGGCGGGGTCGTCGACGCAACCCTGCCACGAGCACGCCCGCCTAAGCACGCGCCCGCGCCGGCGCCCTCGCTCGCCGCCGCCGCCGCGCAGCTGCACCTGACCCCAGAGCCGGCCGAGGCAGCTCTGGTCGCGCGCAGCCACGACGACGGCCGACTGCAGGTACGCCGACGCCGCGTGCTTGAGCAGCTGGTTGCGGATGCCGATGTTGGACGCGTCGAAGTCGTGGATGTCGTGGCACGAGTACTCGCGCCAGCTCCCGCCGGTCCCGCGCTGGTGGTCGCCGCCCTCCACCAGTACGTCGCGGAGGCTCGTGTACTCAATGCTCCCGCTCCAGCTCGCGGGCTTCGACCGCCGCTCTGCCCGCGGCGACACCTCCATCAGCGGCACATCTGTCTCCATCATCGCCATGATCCATGCACTACACCTCAAATTCTTGGCTGCGAAATGTCGTCACCGTCATGCAGTGCCTATGCCATATTTTTTGTCAGGTGCAGTTTGAGATGAGGAGAGAGACAAGGTGAGCATTACCAGTGTGCTCCTCTCCAATGGCTCTGCTTAATTATAGGAGAAGTCTTAACTCTGACCAGACCAAAGTAGGCAAGAACGAACTGAAGGCTCACAGCACATGGGAAACATTCCATGAAACTCTGCATGCCTCCAAGATCAACATCAAGGCCAATAGATCACAGCTCATGTGCTGTTAATGTGCAAGGTAAGATTTGCACGGCAAATTTCTGCTCAAATTGGAAGCAAGCGAATATATCTTCCGGGATCTGAGTCGTCGTCGTGGAATGTAAGTTTATCGTCCACATATCCCAGGAGAGTTATGACAGGTAATGCAAGAACTGAATCAACTCATGTTGATCCCATGGCAAAAGCGAGAGAACGAGCAATATATGTTCGCCATCCGAATGGTAAGAAATAATATCGAGGTTGAATGGGGGTAAAAAATCTGATTTTTCAAGGGCTCGCTACAGTTCCATTGGTTCATATTCTCCTTTTAGGGTACATTATTGGGAACACAAATGACCAAAGCAAAGGTGGAATACACTAGCAGCAAGAGACAACCCAAACATCCCCAGAACGCTCTTGAGGCAGCCCCATGTCGATACCTAAGTAGATAGATATCTCAAACTATGTGCTCAGCCAACGCCAGAATCTTGAGATGCTTCTTTTTCCTGAGCTCATGGGGGACAGGGCCAAAGACACGAGTGCCAATCAGCTCGCCTTTGTTGTTCACGAGGACTATCGCATTGTCATCGAACTGGATCTCACTGCCATCATTGCGCCCTCGCTTCATAGCCGCACGGACAACCACTCCATAGACCACATCTCCTTTCTTGACCTTACCACGAGGTTGTGCTTCCTTGACAGATCCAATTATCGTGTCCCCAAGCCTCGCCCCTTTCTTCCCCCTCAAGGACTGTATACACATAACCCGCTTGGCTCCAGAGTTGTCCACCACCTTGAGGTTGGTTCTCATCTGGATGAATGTTCTGATTTGCTGAAATCAGAATAAGAACATATGTTATCATCTTCTTTGAAAACATCCATGCTGAGATGAACAAGCACTTCAAGAGAACTATATATTCCAACAATAATCCTTAGCACCATATAACAGGTTACAGAGGATTTTCTTCAGAAAACTAATTTTGATTACTTAGTCTCTGCTGGTTTTGAGCAAAAACCAAAAGCAGTGAGAAGTGCTCAAGAAGAGTGGCTAAAAGAGGGCTTCACAAAGGAAACCCTGAGACATGGAGTTCAATCTGTCATAGGAATCTATTTCTAATCCTTGTGCCATTGCTCATAATGGCAATTTAAGGCAACTGAAGAGAATCTCAGATGTTGACAACAATTATGAACACAAGATGTTCAACAATACCAAGCCAATTAACTCTTAGTCAAATAACATATTGGATCATGGATATCACGGGAAAATAACAGACAGATTATTTTTCGTTAATTAAAGTTGTAACTTTTGATACACTACAAGAAGGGACCGTACCAGAAACTTTCCATGATAGTGAGGACATGTTAAAGGCAATAAATATTTCTGCTTGAAAGAAGAAGCAATACCTGACAGATAGCATCACAATGAGATGGTCTAGTCAATGTTTCAACTGACAAGTTAACAGCTCCGAACAGATTATTTCCAAGGCTTCCCATCAAAGTACGCCCAACTATATAGATCAAGAAGCATTTACATGATGTGAATTAGAACATCATAGCACAGCACCATAAGCCAATACAGTATGTCACTGGGCAAATTTAAAAGGAAACTGAAACGCTCAAGATTCAAACAGAAACATGAGCTTATCATTTTCTCCTAGCTAGAGCATCGGTTGCATCTGAACATGATCAGCAATTGTCGTTCTGTAAGCATTTAAGTGATAGAACAAGATCATCATTCACCACCAGATCACAGCCCTACCAGATCAACTAGCAGCCATGATTTTAATTCACCCGAACAGGTTTAGCAGTCATGATTTTTCTCCAAAGTTAAAACATTTTTCCTTGTACCAATAGCATCAGCCACAGTGGCACATTAACAATTTTGAGTTTTATAAAGAGCAACAAAACAGGTATCGGACCAAACGAGAAGCGTGTTACTTCAATCTGACTTGATATGAACAGAATTTTTCTGACTATGTGAAGGCAGGTGCTAATGTGCTGCGAAAGTTCTGATTGTGAAGGCACCCATGTGTGAAACCAAGCAGGACGCTTATAAATTGAACGCTCTGAGGCTGCTCAAACTGACACCTGATGAACATTTCGACCTCAGGAATGCTGCCATTTCCTTTCTTGTTACCTTGCTCCTCACCTCCGCTATCCTGGTAGTGAAAAGGGCGCAATGATGCATTAAGCTCAGCAAGGCAAGAACACCACAATGACAGCAGTATAATCAAACCTACCACACCAGGGCATAGATAGCATCAGGCAGAAGCTTAGAAAAGCTAGTCTAGTGATTCAGTTTAAATAGAAACACCGATCTGATACGAGATGAACCCAAGACAGGAACCCTTGAGTGTTTGCTTCGAATGAATTATTGCGCATCTAGACTTCTAGGCAATACGCAGTCGCCCTAATCCTTATGCACGCAGAGAGAGATGAAAGTGGCTCCCGACGAGGAGGGAACGGGAAGATCGAAACAGTGCGCGCGCCGCAACGCACACCACAGCGCACTAAACCTGGGCATCAGCATCAGAGACAGCATCGCAGCCGCATCCAATCCAGCCAAAAAAAACAGCAGCAGGAGCAAGAACAAGAACCCTACGGAGCCCTAAAACCCTCACGAGGACCCGGTCTCCAGGGAAACGAGGCGAAGACAAGGCCGCTCACCTTCTTGAGCGGGCAAGCGAGGCGGGGGGAGACGTCTGGCACCGGCTCCGGCGGGGCGGCGGTGACTAGAAGAGAGAGGCGAGCGCGGCGGGAGGGGATGAAGCGCCGGCCGAGGGTGGTGGCCAGCCTAGCCAATAGAGGTCAGGGCGTCAGGCCGTCAGGGGAAGGACCGAAGGATCTGTATGTGGGCCGAGCCAGAAGAGTGTGGCCCGTAATTAGGCCCAGACGTATGGGCCTGCATCAACTGTGCTAAGATTGCCCATGCCCATGCAGCCGTGTCCCTGGTCTCGCCCAATGGGAGGTGGACAAATGCGCTAGCCTAGTTGAAGAGAGAACACATGAAAACCATACATGCATGTATATTTATCTTGAAAAGATCATTCATAAAATTATAATTTTATTAGATTTTATTAATCTATTACAATACAAATTAACAATCAAAGTTGTCTTTTAGAACCATATCAATGTTTAAAACGACATTCATATGTGACTGTTAATGGAATTAATCTGCGCGCATCTGAACGTGCTTAATTACTTCGATGCGTGCATGGCGAGTCATTCATGTCGGCAAGTTTATCTGAACTATATTGGATATATATCCAAGCAGATCAGATCATGCAGGTTTGTCTATATGTTGCACTTGCCGCCGTACGCGCGCGCGACCTCCTATTTGTATGCAGCTTAATTGTGCTTGACCATGACCGTGCTAGCTCGCTGTACGTTAGGATCACGCAATGCGATTAATTCCTGTGAAATCACTTGAACGGTGTAAGTACCCAAGCAAAGTGAAGTAGTGTCACGAGTTTGAATATTCTCCACTCAACAAATAAAATTAATGTCTAGCGTAACAGAGTTATAATGGCTAGCTAGCATAAAAGGAGAACAATATAATTAATGTTGCTAAGCAATGAAGAAATTAAGAGGTCAAGTACTGTGCCCATATATAATCAATTAACAGGGGCAGTGAGCTAGTAGTGAGTTACAGGAGATGTTCTTTTTTAGGCTGCGACTTATAGATTTTTTGTTATAATTTATTGATTTAATAAACAGCGATCACCGGAAGAAATCGAAATCAAGCTGAAAACCTCCGAAAAGATAAAAATAACGGACCATGCACTTATACTAGCTAGCTCTCCCTGGTACTAGTACTGATACCAACTACAGTGTACAACATAGCCTGTAAAGCGAAGGCCCCTCCTCTTTGATACCAATTCAAAAAGGGGAAAGCCGTACCAACTGTTTCAAGTTGACCGATCGAGTGCATCACCTGTCCAGAGTCCGGGCAGTTACGGGTTGGATCATCCTTACAGTTGCAGATCAACCGTTCGTTGCACTTAATTTGTTAGCGTAGACGGCCTAGTCTGTCTTGCATTTCAGCTGTAGATCATCCTATAGACCTCGATTTGCTAGATTGATCATAGTGGAAAACCATATGAAATTAAGAGCATGCATTTTGCTATTTCGATTGTAGAGGCCACTGCTATTTGCTAGCTACTAGGGAAAGTGTAATGAACAACATGATAATCACACAGCAGAGCCGTATAATTTGATTGTTTCCGGTGTTTTGCAGTCAAGCCCCTGCATGGTACTGTGCAGCAGGTACAGCTGCGATGTATGAAAAGGGCGAGGTCTTTTCTGCAAAAGGTGTTCCTCCATATATGCTCAGCTCAGCTGCTCGTCAGTCGTCACAGCCCAGCAGCAGCTGCAGGTGCTCAGAGCTAGCTCAGTGTTTTTTTTTGCGTGTTAGCCGCTGATATTTTGGAGCTGGTAGAATTTGGTCCTCTTGGCTGAGGTGAGCAGCTTCTGCTTGATTCCTCTTTGCGCTAGCTCTTGTTTCTGGCCAAAGATTTGAGCATGGAAAGCACAGAAATTCACTCAAGTTGCATTGTTTTCTTTTTCGTTTTTGCGATTTCTGAGCAAGATTTGACGGTGTTCGAGTGTAAAATGATTTGGGTAGTTCTTGGATAGAGCAGCCTTTAGTTCCCAGCCTTTCTGAGCAAGATTTTTCTTGCAAATTTGGGGTGCCTGTTTCTTTCCAAGATGTTTTGCCTTTTGTTAATGTGGAGGAAGAGTGGTGAGAGCAAGGTACATTCAGTTGAGAACTATTTTGCCCAACAAGCCTTTCTAACATGCTGATAAAGCTACTTTCCCCTTTTCTTTTCCCCAATTTTTTAGAAATATTTTGCCCAAAGTTTTCTTCAGTTACTTGATTTGATTCTAGGAAGTTGGGAGCTTCAGATACAGGACCCCAAAATACAAATTCTGATCAAGTTGCGATTTTGCTTGTTCTTTTCTTTTCTAATTGAAATCCATTCTCGACAGAAAGTTCAGCAAAAGGAACAGGGAACCATAAATTTATGCGAGAACAGCTTCTACTGTTCAGATGTCTTCTGCTTTTAGTAGATTCCATCGGTAAAGCTTCTGCTTTTTCGCAAATTGCAATTTTGGGTGCTAAAGAACTCATTTAGCAGCAGCAGCAACAGAAGGGCAAATGGACTATTAAGTGCTAGGAGATTTGTAGTTCTGCGAAGATTTTGTGCAGAATTGGAACCCTTCACAGCATTTTTGCAAACTTGCTGCAAGATTTTGTTGTTTTAAACTCTCACTTCAAGAAATATATTTTGACCACGACTGCAACATTTCCCAAGAAAATTTCCAATCCTTTTTTTGCAAGATTTGGTGCTAAAGGCTCCACCTTTTTTCTGAATTCTACCCCCAAATGAGCAGAGGAAGCTGTCGATTGGCATGAGCTAGTCATGGAGGAGGTAGGCAAGGAGCACAACTCCTTCAAGCGCCCGCGCGCCGCGCTCGGCGGCGGTGGCTCGGCAGCGTCCGCGGGGTGGCGGACGTGCCGGGTGGCACGCGCGGCGGCGGGCGGCAAGGATCGGCACAGCAAGGTGGTGACCGCGCGCGACCTCCGCGACCGCCATGTCCGTCTCTCGGTGCCGACGGCGATCCAGTTCTACGACATCCAGGACCGCCTGGGCGTCGATCAGCCCAGCAAGGCCATCGAGTGGCTCATCTGCGCCGCCTCCATCGCCATCGACGCGCTCCCGTCGCTGGACTGCTCCTTCGTCCTGCCTGCCTCCCCACCGGCCGACGAAGCCGGCGACGACGCCGAGGTCAGCACCTCGGAGACCAGCAAGAGCTTCGTGCTCTCGCTCGCCAACGCCCCCGCCGACAACGGCCATGCCACCGCCGCCGATGCTACTCATCAAGCCAACGCCTACAACGGCAACGCCAACGGCGCGTTCGCCGATCTCCTGCACTGCTCCTCCAACGACAACAAGCCAATACAGCAGCAGCAACAGCCGACGCTTGCCTACTACGCCGCCCAGAGCTCGCACATCGTGCCCATGTCCTTCGAGATGGTGCCCCAGCTCGCCTTCTCCCTGGAGCAGCAGCACCCCACGGTCGCCTTCGATCGGGGCACACTTCAGTCCAATGCCGTCGCCGCGCCGCTGTGGCCACCGTCTCAGCACCCCTGCCTGATGCAGAGGTTTGCTGCTCCGGGTGATGCCGCCGGCCTGCCGTTCTTTCTTGGAGGTGGTGCTACTGCCACTGCTCCGGCGACAACCAATGCAGCGGAGCGAAGGCTGCAGCTCTGGGACTTCGAGGAAAGGAAGACATGACTAATTCTTGGAGGTAAGTAGATGTTTCCTTGCAATTTTTGCATTAATTGTTTAATCATGAGAAATTGGAGTTTTGTCATCAAGACATCAAGTGGTCTGCTTTTGAGCTTTAGAAGGATTTATTCATCATATACCCTCCTCTTAGATTGACCCTCCGGCCCGCGTGTCAGTGACTCATCCCGACCCCACATATCATTGAGTGGGAAGGGTAAATCCTGAAACTTTCAAATGTGGGGAGGGTATATGATGAAGTTCCCCGCTTTAGAATGGTAAACTGGACCTGATTCATTGACATTGTGACATTTAGACTAAAATTTTGCATGAACTATTGTTTTGAATCGCCGGGATATGTTCCAATAATTTGTTCGTAACATGATCTAAACATCTTTGGGTGGAAAATTGAAATGAAAAGAGAAAAGGGTTTGCGAGGATTAAAGGGGCTTATATGAAATGATTATGGTGGCTAAGACCAAATGTTGCTCTGGGCCTCTGGCAATGCGTCAAGGTGCGCAAATCCACCAACTTTCCTTGTTAGGGTCAGCTGGTCATAGCGCGAACATGTGTACTTTGTAAGACCATGTTAGCGAAAAGATACATCGCCGAACAAAAATGTTAGTGAAAAGATGCTAGATTATTAGTGATGTGTCCTTGGTGTCTTTGACATGATATATACAATCATCATTTGCTAACATTTTTGTCCTGATTTCATTCAGATTAGCCTTCAACTATGTTTAGTGTTGCACCAAGTCATGGCTGATCAGCATAAGCAAAACCAGAGCAAGGAAAAAATGCCAGGAAGTGAAGATACCAGCATCAGGAAGATATGCCAAAAATGGATGTATCACCAGATCTTTCATCGTTTTGCTCATAATTTACATTTCATACTCTAATGGTGTATGGTTTGTTTGTGACCTTTGTTGTTGTGATCAGAAACCATGTCATCTTTTGTTGTACTCTGGTAATTTGGCACAAACATGAAGTCTCGCTTAGACGCATGACTTTCCTGGAGATATTAATCTCATCTTCAGTGCTAAAATTTGCTCAAAAATAAGCTATAGTACGCGCAGATTATAATTATTCAGGCATTATACAGAGTTAGTAACCCAAACTGGAATGACTTTAGTGTTGCTCATATAGTCATATGTTTCACAGAATGTTTTTTTCCCTGCCTGTCCATCTTAATCTGCTTCAGAAACGGCATTTGAAGAAATTTCTGCTGAACCTTTTTTGTACCTGATCTCTGAAATCCTGCCATGGCTTTGCGGTTGTGCAAAGAAACAACACTACTTAGTAACTAGTTCAGAAGTAAGAAGACGTAATTGAACCCAGGATTAGCATTTGATACAAGCATTCAACAAAATAAGGTCATTTCTTTATTGTATTGATCAGAAAGAGGACAATGCTGCTGTTGTTGCCTCTGCACTTGGCAATAGGATCCCACCAAATGTACTAACAGTTGTCACTGCAACACTCGTCTCAGGAACAAGACATTCAGAATACAAGAGTTGCTTTTTTTTATGAAGAGTTGTCATGTAAACAGCCATGTGTATAGTCTGGCATCTGTAAAACAACCCGTGGGCGCGGCGCCGGGGGGGGGGGGGGGTGAGCGTAGCTCTGTAAACAAGACATGTCTACACTACAGGGCACACAGAGTAATTGTTGACTGCCTGTTTGGACAAGGCAAAGCTGAATTGTTTGACATTTCTGAAAGATCTGCAACAACTGGTAACTCGTCGGCACTCTGCTTTATCCATAAAGCGTCAGGTTTGAGATGTACAAGTGTAGAACGAATAAAAGGAGTTGCATGT
This sequence comes from Melocanna baccifera, assembly GCA_036346265.1. NCBI lineage: Eukaryota > Viridiplantae > Streptophyta > Magnoliopsida > Poales > Poaceae > Melocanna > Melocanna baccifera. The sequence goes on along the minus strand of CM070709.1, from coordinate 727,937 downwards.
GAACGGGCCTCTAGCGTAATGGTTAGAGCGCTTTAGTAGCACCTCTCAGGTCCTGGATTTGACTCTTAGTGGGAGCGAATTTTCAGGCTGAGAGAAAAAATACCCTCGCCTGCTACCACACCAAAGCACAGGTCTAAGGCCCGGCCTAGGTCGTTGGTCGCTCTCACGCGGGCGACGGTGCCGCTATGTAAGGGTGGAGCATGGGTTCGGGAGTTTTCTCGATCTACATGAGAGGATCTTCTTCTTAAGTATAATGTTCGGGGACCGTTTTACCCCCATAGATCGAGTTTTTTTTGTTGTAGAGTAAAAACTACATTGATCTTTACTGTGCAAAACTGCAAAATAAGCACAACAGGGTTGAAGTCAGAGTGAGATATGCTTGTTATGTTCGGACTCTGATGCCTACACCGTTGACTTTTCTCTCCCTCAACCCATCGGCATCTCTAGAGGCAAGTAGGGCATGAGATAAACTCGGCATTAACCAAAACGACAGGTCACGATCACCCATTGTCTTGTCCATTGTCATAGCTCGTGGAGATGCATGCATCTAGGTTTCAAACACCCATAGGTTTTTAGCTTTTAGCTTTTTTAAACTGTAACAGTTAGAATTACATTGTAATGACGGTTAAATTTTTTTAAATTAAAATTTTAAAAATAAAAGAAAGAAAATTATATTATCATAGACAATACAAAGAAATAAGGGCAAAAAAAAGCAAAAAAGCCCCCCAAAAGGCTAAAAAAACCAAAAAGCCCGACGTGTTTCAGAAATAAATGTTGTTTGGAGTGGGCCCTAAATGCCCAACCATGGTTCTCGCAAAAAAAAAAAAACACCCAGCCATGGAAATGTAATGGAGACATACATCCACCACCGGTTAAGAGACAAACAAAGCCTGCAAACTAAGGATCAGGACACTCTAAAAGAACAAGGTGTTAATTCATTTGTAATCCTAGATATAATCAAGATTCTGTGGTGCAAATTAAACCCTAGGTGCAGACAAGACCAAAATCTAAGAACCAATCAAACAAATGAAGGCACAAGTACAGCTCCAAGAAGAAAGGCAAGATAGAATAATTTGGAAGTGGTCTTCCTCGCTCTCGTACACAACAAATTTGACGTACAAAGCTTTCTTCCATGGTGCCATTAGGTTAGTATGTTACAAATCAATCTAAAAATCTAGAGCTCCGTTGCGATATAAGTTTTTTTCGCTTGGTTGGTTGTTCTGAAATGCTAGTGGACTGTTGACCGATTGCAGAATAGAGAATTGCCACATCCTCAAGCATGTGTGCTATGGGAACAAGAACCAGAGACAATTCAATATCTCTTAATCAATTATGTTGTTGCAAGTCAGGTGTAGTTTGCTATCCTTTCTTTGACGAATGTGTTGTGGCTCATGCATATCTCTTTGTAGCATGTGACTATACTTTGTAAATATATTTTACATAGTTGAGGTCAGGTGTCCTTTATATCAATGATAAATAGCAAGGTACTCTTCACAATAAGAGGTTATTTACTGATTTAAATCACATGCACTTTTTGCTATTTGATTTTTTTTCTATTGATAGAAGAGTAAGGCAGATGTTGAGGATGTTGCTAATAACGAAGCTGATATTCTGAACTTCAAGCAAAAGGTTTCTGATCTTCATTGATAACTCAACAACTGTGCCTTAATTATGAACTCCAAATACTGACAAACTTGTTAAGCAATTTATTCTTACATGAGAATTTTGTGCATCTTCTCACCATTTTGGTTTCATTTTTCTTACAAAGCCTTTTCCCTTTTCAATTTCAGAAAACTATGTCACAGTTTCAACTATCATAGATTAACATCCAGAACCTTATTCTCTAATTTCTTATATTCATAATAATTAAAGTTTTTTAGAAGAAATAAAACATCCATAAGAAGCCTAGCTTCAGTCAAAAAGTGTGTTGGTTGTTCAAATCATGGTGTAAATTTATTAGTTTTGGACTTCTCGTAGAGGATAAGTATACTAGAAACATTTTAATTTTGAAAGAGGGTAAATTAATGTTTGTTTCCTGAAAGAATGTGAAGGGGCGATGGGTGGTTTGTTTGTTGAAGAAAGATTTTTAGCTTGAGTAGTCGCATGAGAAAGATCTTGCCGCTGTTACATGCATGCATCTTTTGTTGTGGGATGTCATAGTAAGACACGACAAGCTTTAATGCCTGAACCAAATAGATTTGAGGACCAAAATAATCACATTGCACAATATCACAGCAATTATGTATTCCCTCTGTTTCACAATGTTTGTTCACTTTTCTCGAGAAGTGTCGTTTCACAATGTTAGTTCATGCATGGAGAAAGTATATTTATTAAAATATTTTCACTCTTTCCCCCTACTTTAGTGATGTAAGAGGTTGAGTAGATGTAGTAGTATGACATGTTATACGTATGACCGCAGGCAACGACATGCAAGACGGCGGTAGCAAAATAGGGAGCGATGTTGGCCGAGTGTGGCGACGGAGTCAGAGGCACAATACATGCCGAGCATAGAGATGAAGCTAAGAGCACCGTGCAACCTAGGCATGGTGGGAAAGATACTACATGAACTGTGGCGGAGCTTAGCCGGGTGTAGAGATGGAGCTGAAGATGAGTCGTGACGCGAACCGAGCACGACGGCAACGGCTAGATGTGTAGGGTAATATGGTTCGTTTTATTCCGTAGCAATGCACTTATATTTAACTAGTAAGCTATAAAGGGAGAGTTTATAATTTATTATTGGTTCCTTCAAAATTCTTGAAACCAAACCCTATAAAGGGGAGAGTTTGTGACTCGGAGTGCATTATTGTCCTAAACTAATCTTTTATGTAGATACAAAATTTTGTGTTGAATCGACGTCTGCTAGTGGTTGTTTAGTGTCTTCGCTTGGCAATGTGTGACAATACTACACGTATATATCATCATATATCCTAGCGAGATCCCTGCGCGGACGTGGCTCCCGTCCCGAGTCGGCCACGCTAGCTCTTCCGATATATACCCACGCCGCTGCACCCGAGTCCGAGCAGATTCCAATCGTGGCGGCGGAGCGAACAAACACTTGTTCGAGAGATACGTTGGCGTCGCGACAGAGAGAGTTGGTTGGATCGGTGAGGGCGGCGGCGATGGCAGCGATCAAGTGCCCGACGCCGATGAAGGCGACGTCGCAGGGGGCGTACCAGGGGGAGAACCCGCTCGACTTCGCGCTCCCGCTCGCCATCCTGCAGATCTGCCTCGTCGTCGTCGTCACCCGCGGCCTCGCCTACCTCCTCCGCCCGCTCCGCCAGCCCCGCGTCATCGCCGAGATCATCGTGAGTTTGCCTCCTAGCACCCCCCCCCCCCCCTCGCCCCAAATCAATTGATCAGCCTCCTCGCATTCGTTCGCTCGCCGCGTTCCGGATGGAGTGGATTTGATCGGAGCAGCACGCGCGTGCGTGGGAGATAGGGTTTTGCGCGTCTGGTTGCGGCGCGGCACTTTTGGTGGGGAAGACGGGTCCCTCCCAGGGGGACTCTCTTGGGTTATTGGGTTTTGCTTCCAATTTACATCCAGCGACGCGCTGCTAAAGGCGTTTGCTGACTTATTTGATTGGATTATGTGTGAAACGGACGTAAGGGCACGTACAGTAGTATGAATTGCTGTCTATAATTTTTTATAGATATTATAAGTGCTATCTATAATATTTTCTATGTTATTTATAGACGGTACTAAAGATAACTCCTATAATAAACTATCTTTTTACATGTCTCTGTAGATAGCTTTTTCATGACACAATATATCTTTTTCTCGTGTTACAATTAACTGTTGTATAAGAGACAATCTAATTCTCTATATTCTCTATCCTTCATATTATTTCGTGTCCCATATGACAAGTTTTATAGATAACTGATATCACACTATTATATATACTCTTAAAATCAAATTTTCATGATACTTAGCCTTGCCATGTCAGTTCTTTTAGATGGAGGAGAGAGAAGAAGCGTATTACTCATGCAAGTATACCTTTTTAGGAAGATTTTGGTATTGACTGATTTGCATTGAGGACCTGGCTATCAAATCTATGGGGTTATATAGTATTAATTTATGAGAGAGCCATGCAACAATTAAATTGTTGTGGGTCATATAGCTTCAAGCCTCGCTCATTTCGGTTTGAGTTTCTAACTTCTAGTTTATTTTTTATTATTTTTAAATTTCATCTTTTTTAATTTTTTTTGACTTTTTGAGCTTTTTTGCTAGTATTTTTTCTCGAACTTGTTTGTATGATACCTCATAGGATAATCTATTTTTTATTTTTAAATATTTTAAATTTAATTATATTAAAAAATCATCATTAACTATAGTACAAAATAAACCAATTATAATATAAATTTAATTATAAATCACTAATTTTTAACCTAAATAAGTGTCCTCTCGGTATCAAGTTGGGACGGTTGTTTCTACATCTCACCGAACCACTCCCTCTCTAGTATCAACGCATTGGGAGTAGCGTTAGCTGACAAAATTTAATTGAATTATCGCGGGGCTGGTGCTCCTAACTTCAGCTTTTTTTCGGCTTTTTTCGGCTTCAGCTTTTAGCTTCAGATTTTTTTTCACTATTCACTACACTATCCACTAACTCAGCTACAGTGTTTTTTCAGCCAGCTACAGTGTCTTTTCAGCCAAAAGCCAAAAGTCATCGCTATTCCGATCACCCCCATATTATACACTAAACCGACTTGAATTTTCTAGGGGTTCGTGTCATTAAGTAGATTAATCACATCTACGAGTTAGTCAGTGCTTACTTTGCGGATTCATTTAAGCGCACGATCTGGACTGAGGTTGGTGAGAATGTGGGGGCATTTGGAACTCTCTCTCTCTCTCTCGCCTTGATTTCAACCGTCCAATTTTTGTTGTTAGATGGTTTTTTTAGTACAAAAAGAATATTTTCACATACTTACTCCACCATACACATCTATGTACATCTATGTGGTGTATCTAATATAAACACTTGAGTTAAAGCCGGAGCCCTAAAAACTTCAGGAGCACGGGCACATTTGGATCACTGAATACACATACGTGACATGTGTACTTAGAGGGTACTATTTATGTAAATAATATCGAAGAGATATCGTTCAGATAAATAGTATTACTGTAGAAAATATAGTGTCCAGCCTCGAAAACAAGTGGGTGGGGTGGCCACTGCCAAGCCCACCAACCGAGCAAACACTCGGCCACTTGTTGGATGGTTCTCAATATGAGGAAGTTCGATGATTCATGTCATGAGGAAAAGACTCACGCCTCCTTTGGAATGGAGGAATTCGGTATGAAATTTAGAGGAAATATGTTAGACTATTGTGAAACGATTGCGTTGTAAATAAAGCCTTAAGGAAAGGGCAGACTATTCAAATCCCTTGTTGAGTCTATTTTTTTAGCTTTAGTTTCTAAATTTTCTATAACAAATAACTTTTCTATAGTATCTATCTTTTAAACGGAATGTCTTTTTTAAAATAAGGTATACCAATCGATTATAATAAACATGTAGTGATTTCAGGCCGGATCCCTACTCTCCTGGGGAGGCTTGCCTCAGATAACCTTGCACTCAGATAGCCGATCGACCAATGTCAGGTTTATAAATATTTGTTTATCTATTGATTAGAGATATTCGCTTACCCAGAAGAAAGGAGATTCCTAGTATCTCCCAGAAAATAGGTTAGGTCCTAAACGAGAGATCATATAATTCAGAACTATTCTTTGCTTGCACCCCTTTTGGGGGACACTAGCTGCTCATCTGTTTTTCAGAAAGACGTGATTTCTGATCACAACGTGTATTCATGATATTCTCTCCATATCTGGAATTACTATCATCTGTTTTCCACAAATATTTGATTTCATATTTCTAATTTTTTTGAGGAGTTATGTGATTTTCTAATTACAACTTGCATTCATGATATTCACCATATGCGCGTGACAGCCTCTTGTTGGAAAGAGCGCTGAAGACCTGTAATGATTTTCAGTTTGGAGAGAAGAAATGGTTGTAAGATGGTGAATATCGTGAATGCAAGACGTATTCTCTCCTCTTCTATAGTATCTTAATAAGTAATCTGCTCACGGACGGGGGGCGTTGAGATATCTGCATAGCATTGCACTTACAAATCTACAATGTTCTGATCTTTTCGACTTATGATTTATAGTTTGTAGTTTTTCTCAAATAAATAAGATGGTTTTTCGTCGTCATTTCGAAATGACTTATCGAAATAGTCTTTTTGAATCGGCTTATCAGTCTCGTTTGCACAAATACTCACTATAAGAATAAAAAGTCATAAGTCACAGTAAAAAAGAATACACCACACTTTTAGACACATAGTCTCCTGTTTCGGAATAAAGTATGGTTATGCAGGGGCGGAGCTGGGCCTCGGGCCGCTGGGGCAATGGCCCGAGGCCCAGCTGAGAAAATCTTTCAGTATTTTACTGTAGCTATTAACAGTGAAGGACTTGGTATTTTTCTTCCAGTAGGCTGGGCCTCGGACTGGCTACACCCCTGTGGTTATGTATTAACAGTTGACCAAGAAATGAATGTGGGCCGGTTTCTAGCCATTCTTAGCAGTTAGCAGCAAGGTTTGCTTGTGTTTCTTGTCTTGTTTAACTCGTCAAAGTCAAGACTAACCGGTGTTTGTATTAGGTTTTGTTGATGATTTTTTACTATAACTTATAATGTTTAGCTAAAAATAAATAGTTAAGTGTATTATTGGAAGTAAGATGCTTCCTGGCTACCTAGCTAGCTCTTATTAACTTGCTGAAGCTAGAAGCTGAAACTTTTAAAAGCCAAAACGATCACTGCCTTAGTATTCCCTTGCCGTGCCTTTCAAATAGCCTATTCTTTTTCCTTTTTCTTTTTCTGCTTAGATCATTCTCAGTAAACTACTTGACCAGTAGCTCTCCGAGCTATGACCTCACTATTTGTTTTGAGTTTTGACAGGAGCGGCACACTACCTGCTAAGGACATATTTTACAGCACTATATTTCTTTTCTTACAGTGCTATATTCTGGAGTCTTTACTGCATCTGCATGTTACTCCTATAATCTCATAACACACTGCACACTGCTCCTATAAATCACAAATATGATATTTTGCTCCATTTCTTGACGAATTAACATAGAGCATATATGTGTTTTCCATTTGAAAGAGATGAAATGACGGTGTGATTTGTTGACTGACATGGAATGCATGTATTGCCTGGTTGATGCAGGGAGGGATCCTGCTGGGCCCGTCGGCGCTGGGCCGGAGCAGCAAGTTCCTGCACGCCGTGTTCCCGCCTCAGAGCATGCCGGTGCTGGACACGCTGGCCAACCTCGGCCTGCTCTTCTTTCTGTTCCTCGTCGGCCTCGAGCTCGACATCTCCGCCATCCGCCGCACCGGCAAGAAGGCCCTCGCCATCGCGCTTGCCGGCATCTCTGTCCCGTTCGCGCTCGGCATTGGCACGTCATTTGCATTCCGTGCTACCATCGTCAAGGGTTCTCCACAGGGGCCATTCCTCGTCTTCATGGGCGTCGCGCTTTCCATCACCGCCTTCCCGGTGCTCGCTCGTATCCTGGCCGAGCTGAAGCTTCTGACTACCGACCTCGGTCGCATGGCCATGTCTGCCGCAGCGGTCAATGACGTCGCTGCCTGGATCCTGTTGGCACTTGCCATTGCCCTCTCCGGTTCCGGCTCGCCGATCATCTCGCTGTGGGTGCTCCTCACCGCTGCTGGCTTCGTCCTTGCCATTTCCTTGTTCCTCCGCCCGGTGTTGGCGTGGATAGCGCGCCGGTCCCCTGAGGGCGAGCCGGTCAAGGAGGTATACATCTGCGCCACCCTCGCCATTGTCCTCGCTGCTGGCTTCGTCACCGACACCATCGGCATCCATGCGCTGTTTGGCGCCTTCGTGGTCGGCATTGTCGTCCCCAAGGACGGGCCTTTCGCCGGTGTGCTTATCGAGAAGGTCGAGGACCTCATCTCGGGGCTGTTCCTCCCGCTCTACTTCGTCTCCAGCGGCCTCAAGACCAATGTGGCCACCATCCGGGGAGCCAAGTCCTGGGGCTTGCTCGTGCTCGTCATCGCAAACGCCTGCATTGGCAAGATCGGAGGCACGGTGATCACGTCCCTGTTCGTCAAGATCCCCGTCCGGGAGGCGGTAACGCTCGGGTTCCTGATGAACACCAAGGGGCTCGTCGAGCTCATCGTCCTCAACATCGGCAAGGATCGCAAGGTGCTGAACGACGAGTCGTTCGCCATCATGGTGCTCATGGCCTTGTTCACCACCTTCATCACGACGCCCATCGTCATGGCCATCTACAAGCCGGCGCGGCCGTCGGTGCCGTACAATCGCCGCACCGTGGAGAGCGCGCCCGAGGACGTGGACAGCGAGCTGCGCGTGCTGGCGTGCTTCCACACCAACCGCAACATCCCGACGCTGCTCAACCTCGTGGAGTCGTCGCGGGGCACCGGGCGCCGCCGCCTCGTCATGTACGCCATGCACCTCGTCGAGCTCTCCGAGCGGTCCTCGGCCGTCAGCCTGGTGCAGCGCGCGCGGCGCAACGGCATGCCGTTCTTCAACAGCCGGAACCAGGCGGAGCAGATGGTGGTGGCGTTCGAGGCGTTCCAGCAGCTGAGCTCCGTGAGGGTGCGCCCCATGACGGCGATCTCGGACCTGGACACCATCCACTCGGACGTCATCGACAGCGCCGCCGATAAGCGAGCAGCCATCGTCATCATGCCGTACCACAAGACGGTCCAGCACGACGGTTCCTTCCAGTCTCTCGGCTCGGCGTACCATGCCATCAACAAGCGCGTGCTCAGCGAGGCGCCCTGCTCAGTCGCCATCCTAGTCGACCGTGGCCTCGGCGGCCACGCGCAGGTCTCGGCCAAGAACGTCGCCTTCTCCGTCGCGATGCTCTTCTTCGGCGGGCCGGACGACCGAGAGGCGCTGGCCTACGCGACGCGTATGGCCGAGCATCCCGGCGTCGCCGTCACCCTGGCGCGCTTCCAGCATAACCATCCGCACTCCGATGAAGAGTACGTGGCCGACGAGGCGGCGGTGGAGGCGTTCAAGTCCAAGGTCGGGGCCGTGAAGAATGGGTCGGTGCGGTTCGAGGAGCGAGAGGTGTACACCAAAGAGGAGGTGCTGGAGACCATCAACTCGCTGTCCAAGTTCACCGTGTTCGTGGTGGGGCGGATGCCGCCGACAGCGCCGCTGGTGGAGAAGACCGATGAGCTGGGCCCCGTGGGGAGTTACCTGGTGTCGCCGGAGTTTAGGACGTCAGCGTCGGTGCTGGTCATCAAAAGGTACGACCCGGCGACGAACCCGGCCAGCAAGAGGTTCGACCCGAAGGCGAGGCCACCGGCCGCGACGGACGAGGACGCGCTGGACGAGGAGATGGGCAGCTCAAGGTTTCAAATAGCGGGTTAAGACATTTAGCGGATGGGTTCCGTAGAGGTTACAAAGGTTATAGCGGGCTATAGCCTTATTTAGCGGATTAGTAAAAGTATATGTAAAAAACTCATAATTCAATGTTTTATACACATACAAGCATATAATCAAGGATATTTTAGTATACAAAAACATTTAAAGGCTAAATCCGGCTATAGCGGTGGCTATAGCCGGCTATTTTAAACCTTGGGGCAGCTCCAGCGTGGTGCCCGTAACGTGATACCACTTGCAGTAGCTCTCCATAGTGTAAGATCATCCGGTAACGGCTCCATAAGAGTGGTAAATATTTAATATTGCTTATGTCTTATTTATATTAGTTGAGTTTACGTGTGGTAATCAGGTTTTTTCATATGTAAATGTTATAATCACTAAGAAGTAGCTAATTGTTAAGTGAAAAGTGAGGAGTCTTCACTATATAAACATTTATGTTGTGTTGGAAAGGTATGCCTCTTGAGACTTCAGAGATTAGGGTTAGGATTTTCTTATATTGAAGCCCTATATGTGTGTTCTATACTTAGAGCATTGCTATCTTAAGTGATTGGCTTTAAAATATTTCTCTACAAGTGAAATGAACATCTAAAATTTGTTCAAACGAGTTGTACCATAGATCCCCTCTTGTGCTTTTGATTTTCTTAACTTTCTTGTTTGAATTTCTTTTATCTTGATTTTTTCCAATGCCAAGAATATGTAAGAGGTCGATATGTCTCCTGAAGACAAGATCCTATCCAACTAGGCATGATCTAGAGGAAGTTCTTGAGTTTGCTCGATTTTTTCTCAAGAGAGAGATGATTTTTTGGTTTTGCACTTGTGGGTGATTTAGATCTATTCATGCTATAACATATAAGAACCTATTTAAGATTACCTAGTTAATATAGGACTCACGAGCAAGAGTAGATCAAGATTTCCTATTTTTGCCTAGTTTTAGTACACTCTTCACTCAAATGGAAAAAGATCAGAACTTCAGCAATAATTCTCTTGATCATTAATTGTAATATGTTTTTGACATCCTAATGAAAATGCATGCCAAATTTCAAGTCTTTTGAATTGGCGAATAAAAAATTCCATCAATTTTCGAATTGCGCTGATTTACTGTTGCAGCACTACAGTTTAGTGTAGCAGTGCAATCGAGTTTTTTTACTGCAACGTTGTGGCAGTACTACTGCTTTACTGTAGCAGTACTATCGACTTTTCTATAGCGTTACGATTGATTTTGCTCAGTTTTGTTTGGATCTTTTTGTGTGAGTGATTGATCTCTGAACTTTATAACTTCTCATAGTTATTAGAGTGAAGAATTTGGAGTCATGTTCTCGCTTTGAGAAAAGATTTGAAAAAGTCTTTTAATCTTGTTGGCTCCTCTTCACTCCCCTCTAGTTGACATCTTTGGTTTTATAAATGGTATCAGAGCAAAGTTATTTTTTGTTAGATCTTAACCAGTCTTTAGCATGATAAGTAGGATGGGGACTTGTGAGGGGTTTTTTTTTATTTTTGCCAAGATTCCTTTGCCGATAATGTCTGCTGTGACGAGAGACTTGAGTTCTAGTTGAAAGCGAAGGCAATGAAGAAAAACTTCTTGTGCAAAGGTGGATTCTTTCCTTTCAATTATCCTAGTTTCAGGAGTAAGAAGCTTCTGGACCCTACGAAAGAAAAGAAGATCTATGGATATTGTGGAGTAGTGATTGAGGATGATCATAATGAGACAACCTAGGATGATCATCTACTTGAGATAACTAAGTTCAATAAGGAGAAAATTATTGAGAGGTCTTTGTCTCTAGCAAGTAAAATTCATAAGCTTGCGGAGAAAGTAGAAAAGTTAAAAAGGAAAATAGAGACTTGTCCCATGAAAATGCTAAGTTGAAATCTGCTTTGCCATGTGAATCTTATAAGTCTTTACTCAAAGATTTGAATGATATGAATAAATCTCTTGTATACTTAAAAACTAAAAATGAAAAATTGAAATAAAACTAAAAATGAATAATTGAAATCGAAGATTGCTATGTGTTGTGATTCTTGTATTGCTTTACCTCATAAGCTTGATACTGTTAAGGTATAAATTGGCAATCCTAGGTTATTAGCTAGCAATGAATGTGATTCTTGCAAAGGCATACATGCTAAAAATGAAAAATATGAAATTGGATTATTCTACTTGTGTGAAACAATTAGAAAATTATAAAACTGAAAAAAAGGTTGAAATTGAGTCTTTCCACTCATATTAAGCAATTAGAGAATGTTAGAGCTGAAATTGTTGAGATCAGAGCTAGCCTTTGTAGCATGTGCTTATAGAATGAAAAATTGCTTTTGGTTGATTTAACTTCTTGCAAGAATTGTGTTAGTTTATAAATTAAAATTGATGCTTTAAATTGCAAGCTTGCTAAAAATATATCATTGTCATCTTGCACTTTTTGTATTTCCTTTAGAGAAGAAGTTGAGTATTTGAAGAAAGTGCATAATGATATGAGTGTCAGGTCTTGTAATTCTTTTGGTTCTTCTAGTGTTGTTCTTTCTGCTCAAAATATGTGCAATATCATTGCTGCTATTATAAATTTGATCATTTTATTTTTGCCATCCTTCCATAAGTTCATATTTTATTTTTGCCATTCCGTCCATATTTTCGTAAGTCAATAGGTTTGACCATTAAGAAATATGAAAAAAAATAAAAAAACTAGAAAACCATTAAAAATTATCAAGAAAAAATAACAAAAAATATAGAAAGGAGGAAACCTTCTGAACAATTTTGTTTATTTTTTTGAAACATTACTATAAAAAATTTCTCAAAACAATTACACTAAAGAAAATGTTTTAATTTTCCTCAACTTTTATGAACTATTTCAAAATGTTTTCCAATTTAAAGTTTTTTTTGCAATTTTAAAAAATTCAGAAGTGGTCCCTTAATTTTTTCTCTCTATTTTCTAGGTTTTTTTTAGAAAATGTCTTTTTTTATATATATATTTTTGCAATTTTTTTTACGGTCAAGCTATGTTGACTTGACGGAAATTGTATGGATTGTCAAAAATAAAATATGCACTAATAAAAGAATGGCAAAAATAAAATAAGCAGATTTTTAATGGTAGAAAGGGTATTGCACCCATTTTAAGCTCAGCAGAAGAAAAAAAAGCCTTCTCGAATGCTTGGTCCATACACCACCTCTCCCGAGATCTCCCTCTTCCAGGTGGGCCTTCGTCTTCCTCGGCGGCCCACACCCGTCCACGACGCCTGCTCCGTCGTGAGATCCCCTCGTGCTCTCCGCCGCCTCCCCTCTCTTCCTCCTCCACACTTCTTCGCCGAAACCAGCAGCACGCGACGCCGCCCGCCACCCCCCCACCCCCCCACCCCCCGGTATAAAAACTCTGCACCGCGCACGTCGCGGCCGCACCACCACCGCCTCCTCCAGAACCCCCTAGAGACTAATGGCCGCCGCCGCTTCGCTGCAAGCCACGCCGGTCGCCCTGCTCAGCGTCGGAGCCTCGGTCTCTTCCAAGCCCAGATCCGCCGCACCAGGTACGGCCCCGAGCCCGTCGCCTCTGCGCGCGCGCGCGCTCTCTGCTACCGATAAGAGTAGTGACATGACAATTCCCTCATGTAGTGCCGAGGAGCGTGCGCGTGGCCGCGGCGGCTAAGGGATGCTGTGTTTTGCAGGCGAAGGCGGATGAGACGGCGGCGGGTAAGATTTGTGCTGCAATAGCAGTGTCACGTGTGATTGCTTTTGGGAATGCATCTGGACTTCTGGAGTGATCCAGATTGACTGGGCAAACAATTCAATTTGATTTACATGCGACTAGGAGATTATGCCTCGGATGGGATCCTATGGGTGGGGGCATAATTTGCTGGATATTGTCCCTGCTTGATGATTGCTGTCGTTTTATAGATCATACTTGGTAGGAATACAAGTCCTGCTTTCTGCAGCTGTAATGGGCCATGGGTGCCGGCACGTTGTGCGCCTATGCTTTTTTAGCTTTGTTGGAAGTAAGATTGGATTTCGGTAGTTTAGTTGTGTTAACTGGGAGACATGAACAGAGTGAAAAGCCTGAGTTCTGTTTCCTAAATTATTGTGTGGACATACGTTTTAATGAACTCCAGTTTGGATCAAGTCCAGTTGCCGAGCAGCTCAACATTTGATGCGGTCATTCATCAGCACAAAAAACAGAATGTTAGCACTTTATGAAAGAATAGGGTCTCTATGAATGCTGGCTTCTACTACCTTAAGAGGACAGGAACTGGTTACGGTTTTTTTTTAAGCTGTTGCTATATTGAAACATAAAACTAGTCCCTGGAATCCCAGTACTACAACAGTAGGATCGTAGCATTGCATCATCTGCTCCAACAGCCTTGCAGCCAATTGTGAAATAGAACATTACACATTATTCTGTATAGTAGACAAGGTCCTTGTTCTTGGAACTAATTGGCAGTGGAGATTAATTCACTTGGTTAACTTTCGTACTGTTTGAAATGCTGATATATTTATTATGAGAAGTCTAAACATTGCTGATGACCACTTAGACTTAAGCTTGGGTTTACAGGATGTGATTAGCTTGTCTTCAGATTGGCTCTACGCAAGGAAGCAAAGTCTTTAATTAAAATTTTAAAACTTGTATGCAAGACGTATGTTAACAAATTATAGGTGTTAATGTGCAAATAGTAAGGTATCTCTTTGAAGTGACAAGTTTTTATCGAGAATTGCTTTCCTGTAATGAACATGTTCTTGGCATCTGAAGTTATCAGTCTGCAGCCAGTTGACAGTAGGAGACGAACTTGCTTGGTTCACAGTTTAAAATGGAAATAGAAATTTGTGGCAGCCAAAACTTAGCCTCAACTTCTAGATACAGCTAGGAGCTTGCTGCTTCCAGCTTGTAATTACAAACGAGGCAAACTACCCTTTCTTTTCTTCATCTTTTGTTTATTTGTGGAAAATGGTTAGTAAGTCACTTTGTTGTAGATGTAAATCATATAAACTCTAAACCCATCATCACTCGATTGCAATTGGCTAAACACTGTCCAATCTTACTGGGTTAGACAATATACTCCAATTAGTTGCTGTGACCAACTGTAGTTTGTTTAAGTTCTATTACAACAATGACAACGCTATACTGTTTGAAGAGTTAAATGAATACTCAATACTGTAATTCTGTTCTCCTAAATGCAGTTCATGCTGATATGATCCGTGCTGCCTTCTATGAATAAAGAGACTTAAAATGCATTTGGTATATGATATCTATTCCTTCTGAAAATGCCTGACTGCATTAACCTTTTGTTCTGTAGTCATGAGATCTTGATGTTTGAGGCCCTTAGAGAAGCCTTGATAGAAGAGATGAAATTGGATCTAACGGTGTGTGTTTTTGGTGAAGATGTTGGTCACTATGGAGGTTCATACAAGGTGACCAAAGGCTTGGCTGAGATGTTTGGAGACCTGCGGGTTCTTGATACCCCTATTGCTGAGAATTCTTTCACTGGCATGGGAGTTGGTGCAGCAATGAAGGGGCTCAGGCCAGTTGTTGAAGGCATGAACATGGGTTTCCTTCTCCTTGCTTACAATCAGATTTCAAACAACTGCGGTATGTTTCACTATACTTCAGGAGGTCAGTTCAAAATCCCAATTGTGATCCGAGGCCCTGGCGGCGTTGGGCGTCTGCTTGGTGCTGAGCACTCTCAATGTCTTGAGTCATACTTCCAGTCGATCCCTGGCCTTCAAATGGTTGCTTGCTCTACTCCTTACAATGCTAAGGGCCTCCTAAAAGCTGCCATAAGGAGTGAGAACCCTGTGGTGCTGTTCGAGCATGTCCTTCTGTACAATCTGAAGGAGAAAATCCCTGATGAGGAATACGTTTGTTGCTCGGAGGAGGCTGAGATGGTACGTCCAGGTGAGCATGTGACCATCCTCGCATACCTCTCGCATGAGGTACCATGTGATGCAGGCCGCCAAGGCATTGGTTAACAAAGGATATGATCCAGAGGTCATTGACATCAGGTCGTTGAAGCCATTTGATCTGCACACCATTGGAAACTCCATCAAGAAGACCTACCGTGTGCTGATTGTGGAAGAGTGCATGCGGACAGGTGGTATCGGTGCCAGCCTGAGGTCGGCCATCATCGACAACTTCTGGGACTACCTTGATGCCCCATCATGTGCTTGTCATCACAGGATGTGCCGACTCCATATGCTGCAACTCTGGAGGACGCAACCGTCGTGCAGCCTGCACAGATTGTGGTCGCTGTCGAGCAGATCTGCCGATAATTGAAATCTGAATACATTGTTGAGCCACATGTTTCGTGGATTCAGTCATCTGTTCGTTTTGTCACGCAGTGGCCTTCATTATGGTGTAGACATTGTATTCTATTTATACCCTTAGCCATGTTTTTTTTGGCCTATCTGTTCATTCTGTAAACTTTGATGCTCCATGATAGCTCTTGTACTACTGCATGCTAGGGTTGGATCATTTGTTTGTAAGCGAAGAGCTTCGGCAGGTAGTCTGGTGGAGGATGTGTGATGTTATATTTTTCCGACCCTTCTCTTGATGATTTTAGCTTGACAGTTGCAGGTATATGTGATCAGACGGTGTGCGGTCCCTGGTCTGTGATCGGACGGTTGTGGAAGGCGCATTTCAGCCACATGTCAGATATGCTGCTGTTGCAAGGCCATCACAAGTGCACAGAAAGGAGGGGAGCAGCTGCTTCTGTTGGAGATGGGCAAGGCGCATCCTCGAGCAGTTAGTAGTTCCAGAGGACAGGAGGCAGTGGAGGGCACAGAAGGACAGCGAGTGGAAGGCAAATATCGCATGCAGAGATCCTTGAACAGCTACTGCCATGGCCGGCCGGCCATGGCGTCAAGGCACATGAAAAATCATGATTCCATGGGGAAGAAGGCCGGCCTGCCAGAAAA
The DNA here is from genome assembly GCA_036346265.1 of Melocanna baccifera. Taxonomy (NCBI): domain Eukaryota; kingdom Viridiplantae; phylum Streptophyta; class Magnoliopsida; order Poales; family Poaceae; genus Melocanna; species Melocanna baccifera. Next base: position 711,628 of record CM070709.1, on the reverse strand, counting down.
GAAAAGGTGATGGCATGCGTGTGTAAACATGTAAATTAGGGCAGACAAATTTTTTTTTGGTTGGTTGAGTCTTGAGTGGTTGTAGCAGTGAAAGCATCAGATCAGATCATCAGATTGGATTGGCAAATATGCGAGAGCGCAGGCACGACGTGGCAGCTGCTTTAGCTTATTAGGAAAAAGTACTAACACTAATTTTTACCATGCAGTGTTACGCTAGTACTGTTTTTTATTCAGTCTCGTCGCATAAGGAAATACTAGTGCGTAAAGCTGTATAGGTGAATTTTTTTTTAACCGAAGTACTTCCATAGTTCCATGGGAATATCAGAATAGATTACGACAACAATTATCTAAAGAGTGGAACTGGAGAAATAAGGGCCATATCAGCTGCAGAAATAAGGGCATGATGCTAAGCCAGTTGTGGTAAAAAGGTACAGGGTCTGTTCTTTTTTACTACGGTCGATGATTTTTGGTTGCGGTTGATGGCTTTTTGACTGTTTACGACAGAGATTGCGAAAAGAGATATTATCGCTTACGATTTTTTATGGTACAGATATTAGTCTTTTAATGTGTACTACAATTAACTTGTAGACTCCGTCTTAAAAAAAATACTCCGATTGAAAGTTAGGTATTGTAGCAGAAACTAAAAGTGACTTTTAATAGTCAAAAGCAAACAGATCCACAAGTAAACGCGCAAGAAAAAGGGAAGTTACCGTGATAGACCACTCACTCAATGGTCAATCCTGCCACACGTGCGGACGTAGATGTTCCATCGAGCTGACGTGTCCCTTCTTTCCCATAATTGGAACGCCTGTTGCTGGGTTCTATAGCCATATGTGGGCATAGTTGAAGGGCAGATCGATGGATGGCGACAAAATCACTCAGATGTAGTGGTCGGGAGAGATTATTCACCGCGTGACAGAATAAGGGCAGTTTAAAAGTGTCATGATTTTTTATTTTTAGACATAATTTTTGATTTAATAAATAATAATTATAATAATATGTTATATCTACACTGATAATAAAAAATATTAAAAAGAGAATAAAAAAGATACGTTAAAAAAGATGACAGGTTCTTTTGACTAGAAAATGTTTGGAACGAAGCTAGGCAACGACACAAATGAACCACACTTCTACAGTGTCAAGAAAAGACTGTCACTGTGAGGTGGGGCCAGCTTTACGAGAATGCCATTACAAGAATCAAGTCATCGCTGACAACTCTACAACTCTCCCTTAGAATGTATAGTTCTCTCACGGTTCCATTAACGCGTATCTGGAACACATGGATTTCACACGAATTTCATATGAAATTGTTTAATTCTTGTATGATTCTGAAAAATTTGTGTTCTAAACGGATCTTTATAATTCTACTGTCATTAATAATCATTTCATCCCTGGTGTGTATATATATATATATATATATATATATATATATATATATATATATATAGGAAGTCTCTTTTCTACACCCGGGTGTAATTACACTCTATGTTGTATCTCATACCGTAGGAAGTATATCACGTAACGGAGGGTATGTACGTGCAGTATATGAGTATTTAAGATCATCTAGGTGGTATGAACACTTTTTCAGAGGTAGTATATAGATTTTTTTGACATACTCCTTTTTATATGCGTATATGAAGGTATTTACAAAATACGCTAAAAACTATGAACTCCCTTGCAATTTTTTAATGTGGTTCACATTGAAATATCTTATAATTAGTATATGAGTATATCCAAAGTGATAAAGGAGTATTTCAAGTTCGTTTATGTGGTATATTAGAGGTGTGTGTAATTACACCCGGGTGTAGAAAGTATTTTTCATATATATATATACACTTTGACAAACTCTAGTACTCTAGTGATATCATGGCTTTGCATACCAAGCAGTTTGTGTTGTTTGTTGAGATGTTGTGTAAGATAGAGATGTTGTGTAAGATATCAGGTGGGTTCTTTTGGGCTGTAATTTTAGTTTTTGGCTTATGATTTTGAATTCTGATTATTCACGAGAGATAGTACGTAAAGAGAAATAGTCGCATGCAATTTTGACTGATATAACTGAACTCATGTATAATGTCTACTACAATCTATCTGTAAACCTTATCTTAAAAAACACATCATCTAAAATTAGTTACTATAGCAGAAAATAATAAACCAAAGCTTAAACCCAACCGAAGACAGCGAACAGCATAGATGGACCACATTAACAATGTGACTCTTCTAGGCTAGCACAAATGTAGCTAATGACTTAGTTACTTATTGACTAGCTGGGTTAAACCTTACGCCTAGGACAGAATAATCGTCAACTTGTGTTAAAGAGTATTTTATTTACTTAACACCACCGTCTTTCACGTGGTTGAACGATCCTGCGCAAGTGCAGTACGTGTCGATCACGTCAGGCCATGCCGTCCAAGTGTGCCATGCCATGCCATGGGCCTCTTCGAAACAAAACCTTGCTGGTTATTTCGTTCTTATGATTTTTCAAAAGCCGTTTCGTATGGCCATACATAGAGAGTATTTAAAAGTGAGAACCGGAGTTCAAATTGTGAAAATCTGAGCTCGGATGTGAATCGCATGTACAGATGTTTGTATAGTTCACATTTAAAAAAAAGGCATAACAGGGACACTTGATTTTTATATAACGTACCTTTGGGACACTTGTTCATGAGTAGATTCGAAGCTCCATATGCGAAGCTGCCTACTCTTCGACGGATTAAAGATTGTATTGTACTACTAATTAATAAACAAAAATGTTCTCACGTACGAGTAGCACGTGTGGATTGAAGTAAAAGTAATGGCGCCTATTATTGGTTGTACGACCACTGAACTAACACCTTGTTTTGCCCGAATCAGAAAAGGGAAGCGTATAACTTTCAGTTAAGCGGCACATAAGAAGTAAAAATATATATTTCTATGAGTACAGAAACACACGTATACATATACACACACATGAACTCCTTGAAGTCCATATTTCTATTTTCTAATATACCACTTAAACGAAAGTGTTATATCTATTTGTCATTTTTGATATACTCAAATACTAATTTTAAGATATTTTCTACTTTCTAATACTCAAATACTAATACCACTTAAGGTTTTTGCACCATCACTTGCATTAGAGCTGGGACTTGGGCCGGGCTTATTTGGGCGGCCAAGCACGGCCGCGACGCAGACGGGCCAAGCACGGCCGGCCCGGCCACGTGGCGGGCCGTCGCTGCGCACGCGCACGAACGGTGGGCGTGCGGGCCTCAAAATCCGGCACGGTGGGCGGCATGGCACGGCACGGTAGATTGGGCGTGCTTGGGCGGCAGACGACGGCGGCGGGCTCGGGCAAGACGGGGCACGGCCGCACGCCCGCCCTCCCGGCTCCCCTCCGCGCCCCCGCCCCACCCTCCCGGCTCCCCCTCCCACGCCCCCGCCCCGCCTCCTTGGCTCCCCTCCTGCGCCCCCCCCCCCCTCCCGTCGCCATCCCGGTATCACAATCACGATATCACACACACAGCAGAGGGGTAGGGGAAGGAAAGGAGCGTACCCGAGAGGCCGAGCTGCCGGCCGAAACCCCCAACCAGGCAACCAGCAAAAAAATTACACGCATTAAGACCTTGAATTAATTTTCAATGAGACGGGTGCGAGAGAAAGTAAGATGACGGACGTCACCACAATTGTCGCGCAGCCTTTGTCGTGCATAGTAACTTTGGGCGGGCTTGGTGGCGCGGCACGGCGACGAACGCCAGACGGCGGGCTTTGGGCCGTGCTTGGGCCTGGCCGGAGGTGAGGCGGGCCGGCACGGCACGGCACGGTGGGATGACTGGGCCGAGCCGGCACGGCACGAACCGGCCCGAAGCACGATGGGCTTGGGCCGTGCCGGCACGGCACGGCCCAACTCCCAGCTCTAACTTGCATCTCCGGCGATGGGGCTAGGTATGCGCCAGCCTTCAACTTTACTTCTTGTGTTGACTCACTCCAAGCTTGGCACTTTTCTGTAAAGTGTAAGAACTAGAGGAACCGATCTAGAAGTGTGTGCTTGTAATTTTCTGCTATTTTTCAGATAATGTTTGTAATCTTGGGGACTATGTATCGTTGTTTCTCTTAATATAAATCTGGGTTATCTAGCCTTAACAAAAAAGACTATAATTAATATCTCAGCAGCAGCTCGATCGAATAAATCGGGCCCTACGTATCGGATTTGGATCTCGTGAAGCCAATGTCACGTACTGCATAAACATAGTGTTGCCCGGTCAAGAAACATTAATTAAAATGCCCGAAAGAGCCTTTTGTTGAGTTCATCCATTAACAACCCTTTTGTTGGTCTCACCGGCGAATTAACTATGAACACTATCCACCCATAGGCCATAGACGCCGAAATATTCGAGTTGGTTCACTGTGCAACTCTCTCTCTCTCTCTCTCTCTCTCTCTCTGTTCTTTTCTTTTTAAGAGCTGTCCACCCTAATTGGACCATCTGGCTGATCTTAGCCAGATAAAAAAAGAAAAGAAAAAAGAACATTACTCCTTTTTCTAAATAGTACTTACATTGCTCGGATATTCATGTAAGAATGATGTACTCTGCATGCGCTGGATAATTAAGGAGCTCTCGATCAGCTAGAGAGACCATCGGAGAAGGTAATTAACATGCATGCATGGATAATATTGCCACAGAGAAGAAGGTAATACAGCATGAGCAACGTAACACGCTAGAGTATTCATGCGCGCATGCATCTGTCCAAAGCGTGCAAACACTTGCGAATTCTGTTCCAGCCCCACTCCCCAGCGAACTGTACACTAGGGTTTTATTATTAATTGTACACTCGGTACAAGTAGACGGTACTACACACTGCGCTAGCTAGGAAAGAAGAAAGAGGACGACGAGGAGTACAAAACGGTAGCTCACCTCAGCTCAGCACGAGCAACTAGCTAGAGCTTCAGATTAAGATCAAGATGCCTCTGCTTGTCGTCCCCGTCGAGCAGCGTACGCGGGCGGTTGCTGGACGAGTCGTTGTCGGCGGCGCTGGCGTTGTAGACGACGGCGTAACGAGGTGCTTCGAATGCGGCTCCGTCGGCAATGCGGGGCAGCGGGGAGAACTCTTGGTGGGGCCGGCATGAGTGCGAGACCGGGATCGCCGCCATTGGTGGCATCTGGTGGGTGGGCACGGCCATGCCGGGGGTGGCTGCCGCCGGGAGGTACAGGTGGGCGTTCCACCCCACGGTCCTCTCCTTCTTGTGCGCATTCTGGTGTCCCCCCAGCGCCTGCGACTTGAGGAACTTCTTGTTGCAGAAGAGGCAAGGGAAGAGCCTCACGCCGCCGCCGCTAGAAGCAGCAGGAGAGGAGGGTGGTGGCGAGGTGGGGCCGAGCGTCAGCGACAGGTCGCCGACGTCGTCGGCTAGAGAGTGGGGAGGAGCCTCCATTGGAGAAGGAAGCGAGGTGTGTCAGCTGGCTTCTATGGCTTTCACACTGGCCTGGTAATGTCGGTAGCTGTGTGACGGATCCGAAGGGGTGGTGCTTCCATGGGCTAGCTCTAGCTGAGCTCTCCGTGGGTGGGTTTGGAATTGGATGGCGAGCGAGCGAGGGCTGAGGCATAAAAGGCAAGCCCACACGTCCTAGACTCCTAAATCTGGAGCTGCATTATTGCAAGGGGTACTACGCCCAACCCCGGTGGGGTCCCCAGCTATAGCCACGGAGGAAGACGACAAGCAAGTTTGGTGCTTGCACACCCCAAAGAGAAGCATCTCTTTCTTTCACTGTTGCTTTTTTCTTTCTTGAAGTCTGTTTTTGTAAATATAGTCTCTTCTGTAAATTTATCGGGCTCAACAAGTTGTCTGCGGCGTCGCCCCATGCAGTTGGTCTACGGAGGGAGCTCGGTAGGCATATACCATGCTCAGTAGATCTATAGAGATAGTTAGGTTTACAAAAACAAATATTCGACACTAAAGTTGAAAAAAAATAACATAGTATTTATGTAAACAGTTCCCCCAAAAGGAGCTCGAGATCATTGCTACAGAGATAACAGTTGGTAGTGATCAACGTCCTGTGTTGTTGTAGCTAGGTCTTATAGCATGTGAGAGCATGTCATGGTCATCAACTACTCAAAAGCCAAACTACAGAAAGAATAGAGGTACACTTGTCATGGTACTCTCATGCTTTTAGATGATGTGGTCTCTCGAATTAATGGCGCCTTAGGAAATGCTAGACAGCTTTAGGACTTGTTAAAAAATGTTATGTTTTTTTGCTATAACTTTTAGCTTGTGATCAAGTACGAGAGAGATTGAGAGAATAAAAAACATCTACGTTAAGAAGGTATTCTGTTCAAAACGACTCTTACAATGATTCCTACAAACAACCTATAAAAACCACATTAAGAAACCACCCCGTTTAAAAATCGACTTCTAAAAATCAAAAACCAGAAGCTATTTAGAACATGGTATTAGTACAACACATGATTTTGGCTAAAGAATTTTAATTTCGTCCGTGATCTAATCAGTATATGGTTCGTATTACATTAATGCCTTGAGTCCACATCAGTCTAGATCATAGAAAAATCATGTGGATCCCGTGTGCAGCAACGCGAGCAGCTTGCCCTAAATTATGAGGCCTTGGCCCTCACTCATTGAGGCGTTGTTCAAGTACTCCCGACTACTAGTAAACAGTAGTACGTGCAGTAAACAGTAGCAGCAGGAAGAGAACAAACAAAGACGTCAACAGAAGAATTGCTTGGACAGGTACGGCAAAAGAGAGCCGGGGAATTGAAAGGGGAGAGCACACCGGTGGTACAATCTTCTCTCTTCGCCCCCGTCATGTCCAGCCATTTGATGTGAATGGCGATTGGTCAGGACGCAGTTACCAAGGACACGTGCGCGCATATGTCGGTGCAACTTCAGGTAAGAACGAACGACCATCTACAAAGCTGTGAAAACTGCTGCTGCTGCTACTCACCTTCACCTGCCTTGATCAGTCATGAGCTTCTAGGGTTAGATTAATTTGGATGGACATGATATACGCTATCTATATTGATATTTTTGTTATCTACTATCGTTTTTAAAAAATATAGATAAAAATTATTAGCTATCGTTGAAAACGTATAGATCGCAAGCTAAAATAGTAGACCTCGGCTTCAAATAGCAGACCTGGGCTTTGAAAGGGAATCAACGCAGAGTCATGTGGCTTGCCTTTTGTCCTTTCTGTGCGCCGAACCAGTCTTTTCCTTCGAGAGAGAGAAAGAGAAAGGTTTCAAGTACTCTTTTCTAGTTGGCGTACCCCACGGCCCTCCCCAACTCACCTCTCATTTCATCAAGTACGAACTGCCTTCGGGGAGGGAGCCTCTCAAGAACCGGACCAACGTGGAAAAATAGACAAAAATTTGAATTCCTGACTACGTAAATCGCACTGTTTCACGTGAAATTCCAGCAAAAATTTCGTGTTTCAAATGGGCGCTATTGGATCCCAGAACTGCCAAAACAACATGCGGGACAACTGCAGCCGGATCCTAGTACCAACACAAGATAATTGATTACTGGTACACCAGTAACAACAGTTGAGGATGGATGAGGAGATAAACACTGCAGCAAAATTTTCAAACTTAGCTCCTGTTTGATGTGTTGGTGAGATAAAAAAAAAACTTAGCTTTTCTTACATTGTACATGCCCTAAGTATGGCTCAAATTGACAAGGATAGACTGGACGAGAGTGAGAGATAAACTTACGAGCAAGCGGGTGAAAACTCCCCAGAACAATCATGTCGTCGTCTATTCGTGCGGATCCAGCTGAAGATCCTGTCCGAGCAAGCCAAAACACAACTCAGGCCTCTTACAGTTGCCATTACAGCCTTAGGTTCATGAATTCAATTTTCCATCACGTTTTCAGACAGTTCATCCACTGGCCATGCGCCGTGCCGGGGACTTTCGCTGCAAATAACTTCTTTTTAGCTTATGATTTTTTCAAATAAATAAATGAGACGATTTTTCTATCATCTTTTTAAAATATTTATTGAGATAACTTTTCTGAAGTGACTTATCTGTATTCGATTTATTTGTATAAATACTCACTTTAAGAACAAAAGTTATTAACCGTAGCTATAAATCATCAGCCGAGAAGAAGCCAGCAGTCACGATCGGCATAAATAGGCGACAACAATGCTGGGCAGCTCTGGGCTAGCTGAAAACAGGCACTAGCATTAGCAGCATTAAAGCCGAACAACCTGTCATGCTCATGAACCCTTCCAAAGATGCCCATTATTATTATGTCCTGATCAAGGGCGAAATCACAACGAAAATAATTGTGGTTCATCTCTTTATCATATATATAATTATATGTATAATTTTGCCATTGATTTACAAAGAAGTAGATGGGTATTCTAATTTCTAAAAACCCAAATTAAAACTGTAATTCCGAATCCTACAATTTGACAAAAAAACCAACCAACCATTATAACATTCAAACCATAATTCATAAATTCAGTATATTTGCTTAAAGAAATGGAAAGAATAGGAGAAATTTAGCAATACTCTATATTGATTCAGGACTTAATCCATGTCACTAAGTGCTCGACAAGATTATTAACGGGTGATGACGACCAGGAGACGTGACGGCCGACGGGGCTACAACCTAGGCCTTCGAGCTCCAACAACCGGTGGCTGCGAGTCTACGACCAAGCAAAAGGGTGGATTTTTCTGTCACACGAGGTGGGACATAGGGAGAGAGGGGACGAGATGCAAGTGACTGGCGCAATGCAATGCATGTGCGGTGCGGCCTCTATCTGTTATCTTTCTTTTGTAGAGTGGTTTGGCTGGCCGAGCGTATTCGGCTATATTTGTGTCAGGTAGGTTGCACTTGCGTATGCTAGGCTACGTGTTCTAGGTCTCTATTGGTGTCTTCTTGGGCCGGGAGTTGAGAGGTTGAAAGCTTTAATTTTGGGCTCGCTAGGTATTCTTTGATTTAGGCCAGAGGATTCACACTTAAATTCATATAGACTATATAATAGAAAAAAAAATCAAACCTGATGTCCTGTGCATCCAAAAGTCTCTTAATTGGATCCGGCCCTGTTGACTCCCGGGATCTTAAATAAGGGCCATGTCACTGTCCATCAAATAGCAATTGTACAACCGCAGTGATTCACAAGGCCATCCTCTATCAGCAGCCAATAAAAGCTGAGCCCATGATTTGACGAGCTTTCAAACGACTAAGGGAGATGGATCCAACTCAGATGCATAGTTAATCGTAGGGCCCATTCTCGTGGATCGACAACAAGTTGTACAATGGCTACTGCTAAACATCTCTTGCTTGTGGAGACTGATGTTCATGTGCGGCATAGGACCAAGGGTGACCAGAGAAGGCAAATCAGGATCTGCAGAAACCATATAAGGGTTCTGAAACTATGGATTTTAGAGGGTAACAACAGCAACAGAAACCCAGAAAAATAAATGCCTAAAAGAGAGGTCATTTTTTTTTAATCAGCGAGGTACATAGACAGTGAACAAAACAATGCACACAGTTAATATGAAGTAAAAAAATGCAACTGATCCAGGGTCAGCTTGATGAACTAGAAATGTCGTATTAGCTGTGTGCCATGGAAATTCATGTCTGGTAACTTTGGTAGAGGATAAAAAGTATATGGGTACTAATCAACAATTATTTTGGACACCACCAATGTGATTCAATTATAGTTATTTTTTAGTATGCGCACAAATCCTGCAAATAATAAGTGTGCTAGAAAGCCTTGGATTTAGCATCTGTGCACATGTGAGACACTGAGACCTTTGCTGCATGACCCGCGCTATTTACATCCAAAACTGAATCTCTTTGTTGGCTGTTTGTTTGCACTCACCTAAATGATTAAGTATTCCATATGTCAGTGCAAGTGGAAGATGCACTCATACAAAACTACAGCAAAAAAGTAAAATATTTATTAAAAGCATTATCAGATGACATAAGGTAAATCATAGTTAACTAAGATTGCATATCTGCTCTCTATCCTTTCTTATGTTTTCTCTGTTTTCTCTGGTCTGACTTGACCGGATTTGGTTGTGGACTACTCTGTATAGACCTTTGCATTTATTTTTATATATCAAACAAAATTCCTACCCAAGAGTTTATCAATGGGCAAATGGTAAAAAGGAGAAAAAACTAGTTTGGTATGCTCTCATGAAGCAAGAATATTGCTAATGTAGGTGGGCAATATCATCTGTCAAGTGTGCTGGAGAAACCTAACAGTGCATTCTTTAAACTCCTGTTAGCAAAGGTAATTGCAAACTTTGATGTGGATTACATCTACTCAATTAAAGAAACTACGGGAAAGAACAAATTCTTTGATGGTTCAGAAAAATGAAACATGAACACATGTTCACAGCACCCCCATTAAGGCGGCAAAAAATACTGAAATTATCGTACTTCAAATTAAAACATGCAAATCATTGTATAAAGGAAAACATCGGATCTATATCCACACGTGTTCCCTGCGGTACTCTCTCACAATTACTGGTACACTAGTAGGTGGGAGCTGCGACAGCAGGACAAATCATCAATTCAATAGACCAAATGACAGACAGACCATCTTAAATATGATAAACAAAACAGTATGAATGTGAGATAGCATGACTAACAATGACCCTATCTGTAACTATTATCTTCTCATTTATAAACCGATCAATGTCAGATTGAAGACTAGCTTTAGCTTCTGACTCCGACAATGTTGGCGGAAGCTTGGCAATCCTGTTCTTCAAAAACCTAGTAGCGTTACCCATGCTCATTAAAGGTGGTCTGCACTCAATGATAAATGACACGTAGCTGCCGAATTTAGCTGTAAGATCTCTATTGAGAGTTTTTTTTCTGCAGGTGTAGAGTAATCTTTTATTGCCTCTCTGAAAGCCAGAAGCATTGCTATGCAATGAGCATTGCCACCTGATATATTGCCAGACAGATATTGAAGCCCAACCTGAAATGTAATACGGGTGACATCATAAGATACTCAGCGTTATCAAATTTAACAATAATCAGTCCTACCAAATTCTTACTATCTACCCAAAGAACAACAAACGAAAACAAAAAATGAAAAGCTGTTTAGGCCTGTCTGTTTTATGTCAGTTATATTTCAAGAGACAGCAATGCAAGATGGAACAAGTCACCATTGCAAGGATGCTCACAGCTCACTATACTCGCTTCAACTTTAATCGTCTCAGAATACTAGTTTAGCACCTTACCCAATCCCCGGTGAAAACGAAAAATTAACACTGGTAGATGTCATTCTCACATATTTGCATGGCAGTATTTAATAATTACCTTGTACACAGAAGGATGTATTGGATCAAGTTGAAGATTTTTTGACTCGGAGTCAGGAAGCCGAGTACCATGCACATATTGAGGCAGATGTCTGAAGGACTCAACTCTGTTTCGGGCTTTTGATTGGTTGGCAACCGAACACCTCTTCGCTTTCTATCTCTGTCAGGAGGGCATTCACCAATCTTCTTGTCAGAAGCAACTGGAGGTGTAACTTGGGGCACATCTTTCTTCGGAGATGTTTTTACTGTCTTGGGTTGCTTTAGCATTGCACGACTAACACCAGAAGCCGCGGTTGTAGTCCTGTAGATTTTCCTGATAAACCTGCAATTTTCATCAGACAAAAGTTGCATGTCTGAAATCTGTTGCAGAAGAGCTGTACTGAATGTTACAAAATACAACTCCCACCGAAAATGAGAACTCCTCATTCTTTCCCACAAAATTCATTACGAAGATGAAAAATAGATAATCCAATAAGTTGACCTAGGTTGAGTGTCTCATCCAATTTCATGCTGAAAACAAGATTTCTTTTGTTGCTTCACTGTCGCAATGTGAGGGATGGAAGCAGGTTAACTGCCCGCCTCCTTTGCAGCAGATTTGGCAGCACGCTAAGCCTCCTGAACAGCACGCCTCTCTGCTCTAGAAAGTTTCGGTTTTTGTGGAGTCGGGGTTGGAGCACCTTCATTCTGTGTTTCGGTAGGACTCTGAAATAAATAACAGAAGACAAGAACACGGGGACAGTATGCATCGTTATAACACAACACCAATAATAAACACGATAGCCTCCTCTTGGTGATCGCGGTTGTGTGCTAAATAATATATCCATCATAAGACGGAGCTCTTGATAAAATTTTGGGGCCAGTCATCGTGGGATGTTCTGGCCCAGATAGGTCAGGCTTCTCCCAATCTCCAGCGACATATCATATTGCTGGAGTCAACAAGAGATAAGGACCAACTAATAATGCCCATGCATTCTTGCGTATGAAATGTACGATCCCAAGCATCAATTTTCTGATCCAATGGTGCGCCCTTGCACGCATAATTGGTGCGCCCTTGCGTTCACATCGAATTATTGGTGCGCACTCAGCTCTCACCTCACCGGGAGTACTAGCTTAATTTTACACACCAAGCTTAGCGCAAACTGAACTGCCAACCTTCACAACTCTTTGTGCACACTGTCAGCTTCCACGTAAATTGACCATATGTTAACGGGCTACCTAGCTAGCTGTGAACAAGAGAGACATGTCACGTATGTATGTCCCTATATGAATAAGTCACGCACGCGTAACAACCTGCTTGTGATTTCGTCATCGTTTTACACAAAACGATTAACCGGAGGTTATTACCAATGGTGCATATAGATTTATATGTTGGTGCTTTTCATGCTAAACTAGCAAAACGAGACTAATTTACACTCTTCTATGCATACTCACATGAGTCATCGTGAGCCTAATTTTATACGGGCCGAGGTGTCTCATGGTCGATCGAATTCATGCATGTTCAGTCATGAACTGGCCCGACCAATATTTGATGCGTGGAAAATCCAGGAGTGAAGATAAAAGAGCAGGTTATATTTGGCCGTGCTTGTATACAATACGCCAAGCAGCTAGCTATCTCCCTCCCTCCCTCTCTCTTGCATTGCCTGACGATTATTTGGAGCACTAGATAGATGTGCAATGCTGGCACGTGTGTAACATGCGTCATGTGCCATTGCACAATGCAGCAGGAGACTTGTGAGGCTCCACAGCGGCACAATGCAAGTGGTCGTCACCAAGTACTGACTAATCAGACGCTCGATCCAATGGAGAGCAACATGTCGTAGCTTAATTTATGTAATCTAAAGAACGGTTCGGTCGTATCAGGAAATCTGATCATCGATCGGTGACCGGAGAGATCGATCGAACGTGAAATTAGTGCGGCCATGAACCCAAAGTCCAAAAGCAAAATGCCAAAGCAACCGAGCTAACTGCTTTGACACAGACGTCAGCCGTACTGATATATCTATGTATTCGGCACAAGTTGCTGTTTAATAGCAGGCTAATTTCCTGCGCTGCGTTAAGTGTGACATCACAAGCAGTCGTATGGTACGGATCGAGCCTGTTTGTTTCAGCTGTAGATTCTGAGAAGCAGCTGATGAGTATCTAGCTAGTCAGAATCTGAAGAAGCTGGATAACCCCAGCTTTTGGCTACTAGTTCATTTTCTGGATTTTGTAGCTTCTGGCTACTTAGAATCTAGATGAAAATCTGAACTGTTTTGAGGAGCTGCAGATTCTGAAAATAGCTGCAGCTGTCAGAAATTGAAACAAACAGGTCCTGCGTCTTGATCGATTCGGCAGTTTAATCTCGTTTTGCTACCGGCATTTGCTAATCAAGATGGTAATTAATGCCATTCAGATTAATTACTAGACGTGTGTATATGTGAGCATGCACTAACTCTCAAGGAAAATTACAAGTAGCAAATATCGATTCGATCGAACTAATTAAGCGCGTGTTTTGTCTTTGTTTTTGCTCTGCCTTTTTATATTAGTTCGGCGATCGTGTTCCACGAGAGATTCGGTCTCGAGTTAGTTGTCGCCCATTTGGCTTGGCCCCTCCAAAGGCTTGTTCTTCACGTACCGATTGAAAAATGGACTGCAATGACTTGGTGTGCAAGAACATCGTACGATCTATTGTCTTGATTACAAGAGGCCGTGATGCCTGCTTCACTAGCTAGAAGAGAAGAAGAAGAAGAAGCATGCATGCTTACCATTTAAGTCTCAAATTCCCACATGAAACAGGTGCATATACGTGTTAGGTGAATGGAATAGTACGCAAGGGTTCGGCAAGAGTCAGCAGTCAGGAACACAAGTCTAAGGGTCTATTCTTTTTTGCTGCAACTTATGGTTTTTGATTGAATTTTTTGAATTTTAGCTGTTTGCGACAGAGATTACGGAGGGAGAGATACTCGCTTGCGATTTTGGATGGTACAAATGTTGAGCTTTTAACGTGTACTATAATTAATTTGTAAACTTTATCTTAAAAAATACTCTGTTTGAGAATTAGGTACTATAGTAAAAATTAAAAACTATTTTGAAAAGCTGAAAAGAACAGACCCTAAGGGGCCGATCAGTTCAGCTTCCCGTCGTGGCGTTGGGCGATTAAAACACTGTAGCAGGTACTGTAGCTACAGTACCTGCTACAGTAAAATTATTTTTCTGATTTTTTTTAAAAATTTACTTACACTTTTTTTTCGTTTTTTGTTTTCGGTTTTTTTTTTCAAATTTTTTACATTTAATTATACTTAATAAACCAACTCAGCTACAGTATTTTTTCAGTAAAAACTAAAAACCATCGTTATTTCGATCACCCCTAAATTGACTAAAGGAATGCATGCAGAGTAACGCTACTCCATTGGCAAATCCATGTATACGTGCGTGGCGCCAAAGTTGGCGATAGGTTCGCATGCCTAAAATTTGTGTGGCCCAGCGCAAAACCGAAAGTTTGATTTGACCAGAGAAAGCAGGGGCCCGGCCGGCCTTACGAAAAATGAGCAGAGAAAGCGTGCACTCAAAGCTGATCCGTGCATTTTGATTGATTGATCTCGAACTTGCCGTGTGAAACGGACCAAGGAATTTTCTACCGCTTGACCGAACTAATGAATCTTTGATCTTGTTCGTACTGTTTTCTGGCTAATTAATCTTTGATCCTATTCGTATTGTTTTCTATTTCAATCTTCTATTTTTAGAAAGTTAAAAATTAATATGAACATCTGACGTTTCGATATGGCATCTACACTTGCATGGCATCTACGCCTGACTTTTTTGTCATATTTGGTGATATGGGAAAGGTACATATGTTCTTTCATTTCTATCTTAGTTTTATTTAATATTTTCCATGTAACAATTAGCCATTTTGCAATTATAGTGATTCTTCGTGCTGACATTTTTCTTTGGGCAGAGGCATGGTTCTAATGAGCTCAATAACTTCCAGCCAGGCTCATTGAACATACTACTTACCATATCATTAGACTTAGACAACATCGACATGGCGGTTCACATCGGGGCCGGACATTTGCTATGCGAATGGCTACTTGTCGCAATGGGATCAGTTTACTACACAGATCGAACCAATTGCTTCGACTATACCATACATGATTGGTAGGTCAGGTTTAGTGTTTCATTTCAGAATTTCCTTATGTTTTGCCCATGTATTATTGTCAAATAGCTACAAAAATGGGTATTTCTGTAGTGGTAATCATGAGAGAGACTGGCCCGGAACTGGCTCTTTCTTTGGAAACCTCGACTCTGGTGGAGAATGTGGTGTTCTTGCTCAAAATGTGTGTCTATACTCCTGCTGAGAACTACGCAAAATTTTGGTAATTGTAGTGGCTTAATACGGCTATATCAGTTCCTTCAGATGTCATCTCTGAATTTTACTGACATAACAGCCATCGTTCTTCAGGTATGTGATGGACTATAGCATGTTCAGGTATGATATGTGAGGGGGAAATGAGAGATCAGCTGGTATTGCCATTGCCATTGCCATTGCCTGGCATGTGCAGTGTGGCGCCCGCATTGGGACGCCCAACACAACAGTCCTTTGATCAGCCATGTAAGTTCCTCATACACATGACATGGAGATGCTCGGTCATCACTGTCAACCTCACATGGAGATTGTCTGCGCTAGTGGCAGATTGGAAAGTGTGTGGGCCGGTGGATGGTCATGTTACACCGGCCGGCCATTTTCTTTCTTTTATCTATAGGGGGTGATCAGAATAGCGATGGCTTTTAGCTTTTGGTTGAAAAAACACTGTAGCTGGCTGAAAAAACACTGTAGCTAAGTTAGTGGATAGTGTAGTGAATAGTGAAAAAAAAGCTGAAGCTAGAAGTTGAAGCCGAAAAAAGCTGAAATGATCACCCCCTATGTGACCTGAGGGTATTACAAAAAGAAAACCTGCAATTGAATCGCATGCATGCTCACCTCCATTGATTGCTTGCAAGTTGTGATCAGGTTTATCTGCTGCTCAGAGACGCAAGCGTATGCATCCAAGTTCTCCCTTCTCCTTTCTTCTTCTCCAGTGGTCAGCTGATCAGTCAACTTTGATTTTGCCTCTACGTCACTTACGTAGCTAATGGCTTCTCAAACACTCCCCACACACACACAATAGTCCAATGTCACTACTCATATGTAGGGAATGTTCTTTCAAATGGTGATAAACCAATAAACCATTTCAATAAACCATTTCAAAAAGACTTTCCCAATAAGCTGCTTCGAAAAGACGACGAAAAAGTTATCTTATTTATTTATTTAAAAAAATCATAAGTCATAAGCTATAAGCTAGAATTATAGGATACCATTTGCTAGCTATGCTCGAAGATAAGGTATCTGAAAAATGACAGCAGCAATCACTTGTTAATTGTGACCAAATATATATATATATATATATATATATATATATATATATATATATATATATATATATATATATATATAAATTGGTTCTAGCTAGCTCGCTCTGATGATCTGACATGTAAACATCAGAGACAACAGTTTCCATAATGGTGGCACCGGTCAGTCATACTATTAAAGAAAAGGAAAGCAGGTAAGATGGAACCGGTAGGTTCTGGCGGTTGGTCGTTTTTTCTGGTGCATGGGGCGAGAGGTAGGTAGCTAATAATGCGTCGGTTGCGATGCATGGGGGGTAGCATCGAGAGCAAAAGATTCCAAAAACCTTGATTTCTGTAGGCCCATATGCCAACGTGCAGCGAGAGAGAGAGAGAGAGAGAGAGAGAGAGAGATCTGTGGGGGCGCCGCTGCTCAGATAATGCAATGGCCACATGATCAGCTGCATACTTACACCGTTAATTAACGTAACGTGAGACCGTGAGACATGCCGAGGAATCTGGATGAGTGCCATGCGTGATAATCTTTCCTGGTAAGTAATCATCATATGATTAGATGATCATTAGATTGGGGGCGATTGTGCTCATCATATGAAGGCACGGCATCATCATGTGGAGGCACGCACCTGACCGGTAGGCGAGTCGTAGAATAATGAGATCTGCAGGCTGCGCAGATCTTCCATCTCCATCAATGGAGGTCGATGGATCGGCGGGGGTTGCTGCTGCTGCATGCGGGCTCATGTGCCGCCATGTGCCTGCCGGCGCGCGGCCGGACGGCGGCCCGTCGGTTGGACCGGCGCGGCCCCCCCTCGTCGCGCGCGTACGTGCATGCGATGGCTCCACCTTTCTGCTGCTGCTGCGTGCACGAAATTAATCTTCGCACAAGCACGGCCTGCAAGCCTTATGGCCAGTACTATAGTCTGTGCCGCTGCATGGTGGATGCATGCACGTACACATGATTTTTTTTTATGTTGTTAGATTCTTCGTTGCAATATTGGTCACTTTTTCAAGTGGTAGATCCGTTGCTAAACTTCACATCAAATCAAATGTGTGCATACATGTACACTGTAATATGTTGCATGACGTACGTTCTCTCTTTTCTGAGAGAACTGAACTGCAACGCAACAGGTTGTATCTATCCTATTGGCAACACGTACACATGCCAAGACTATCGCACGTATGACCAGAGGTGAAATCAGAATGAAAATGATTTACAACGAAGTAGGTGGGCATTCAAATTTTTAAAACCTAAATTGAAACCTTAATTAAATTGAAACCTAAATCCGAACCCTACAATTCGACAAAAAAAACCAACCAACAATCGTAACATTCAAACCATAACTCTTAAATTCAGTCCATTTATTTAAAGAAATAGGAAGAATTAGAAGAAATTTAGTAATACCCTATGTTGATTCAGGACAATATATGCCACTAAGTGATCGGTGAAATGATTAACGAGTGATGACGACTAGGAAATGCGACAGCCGGCGGGGCTACAACCTAGGCCTCCGGGCTATAGCAACCAGTGGTTGTGAGCCTGCAACCAAACGAGAGGGTGAATTTTGCTTTCATGCAAGGTGGGACAGAGGGAGGGAGGGAGGGAACAAGACACGAGTGACTAGGGTAATGTGATCCACGTGCGGTGGCAATGCGGTCTATATGCGGTGTGGCCTCTACCTGTTATCTTCCCTTCGTAGAGTGGCTTGGCTAGCCAAGCGTCTTAGGCTATACTTGTGTTAACTGGGCTGCACTTGTGTATGCTAGGCTGTGTATTCTAGGCCTCAATTGGTGTTGTATTAGGCCTAGCTGCGGGAGCTCCGAGTGAAGTAGCGGGAGCCGAGAGGTCGAGAGTTTCAATTTTTTTGGCTCGCTAGGTGTCCTTCGATTTGAACCGGAGGGTTCATACCTAAATTTATATAGACTATACAGTAGAAAAATAAATTAAACCTGGTATCCTGTGCACCCCATAAGTCTCTTTAGATCCGCCTCTGCATCTAACAGTTATGTAACCCTTAAGTTTCATAGATTACAGGAATTACTGCATACCGCTACGCTGGAAATTCCAACTGCAATCTTGCATTTTGGGCCCTGCTATTTCGGATTCAACTTCTAGCTTTAGCTTCCAGTTCACTATTTCTTAATTTCATATTTTTCTAGCTTTTTAGTATTTTTGGGGTTTTTTTGCCTTTTCTTTTTTTCATGTGTTCCTTTGTATTGTCCTAATAGGATAACCTATTTTTTCTATTTATTTTTTTAAAAACTTAACTATAACAAAAAATTTTCTATTTAAAATTTTTTAAACTTAACTATAACAAAAGATTATCAGCTGTTACATTATAAAATAAATTAACTACATTAAAAAACAAAGGCAAAAAAAGCCAACTGAGCACAGCCTTGGTAGGCCCTAGTTGTTGTTTCAATCGACAAGTGGCACGAGCAAAGAGACAAGGGCATGTACAGGACAAAATGACGGTTATACTGTAGACTGAATTTTTTAGAGGCCACAGAGTAAACCACTTCGTTTCCATACCTTTGTTGCTTAGCGAGCTAATATAATCTGCTAACCACTAATTAAGTGAACCTAATGACACATTAAGTAGTAGTGGTAGTGTGTGCTTAATTGGGCCGCAGGCGGCTGACCGTCAGGGCATCTCCAATATTATTATATTAATTTTTTTAGCTATATTAAATAATTAAAATTCTATATAGAAAAAAAGGAGATGAGGAGAGATATAATATGTTGTCTTTTATATAAAAGACGATTTGAATCTGCAAACCAATGCAAAAGTGAGAGGGGTGTGAGACAAGAAGTTACGGTGAAAAGGTTGTTTCTAATTATATCTTTAGATAAGATAAAAACTTTAGAGGTAATTTTAAGAGACAAACTATTATACATGTCTTTAGTGGTTTGTTCCGACCAAAGACAAACAGGTCGAATTAACTAGCAAATGCAGGTACTGGATAGTTAATAGTAGCACTAATTAATTAACCAATCACTAACCAATTCAAAACCCCTAATCACAACTAATTATCAGCTAGCTGCGCACGGCGGAGCGTTAGCAGTTTATTCCGACCGGCCGGCTGCGACCGGTCGATCTTAACCACCACCGAGTTTCAGAGAGATTAGTCAATCATTTTAGCTGATCCAACAAAAGCAGTGCAGGCGACAGCAATATTTATAATCTCGGCACACAGCAGAACACCTCCCCCGGCTGCGACCTACACTAAACACTAATCCTACCGATTAATCGTTAATTTACTTGCACTTAGTTAGATCGGAGGCACGTTAAAACAATACGCAAAGCCAACAAATTGGGTCTGTTTGATATGACTGTGGTTTTTGGCTTTTAGCTGAAATTTATGAATTTTAGCTGTTTGCGATAAAGCTTAGAGACAGAGAGATAATCGCTTGTGATTTTGGATTATACAGATATTGGACTTTTAATGTGTACTACAATTAACTTGTAGACTCTATCTTAAAAACATATTTCGTTTAAAAGTTAGATATTATAGTAAAAACCAAAAACCGTTTTTAGAAGCTGAAAAGAACAAGAGATACAAGTGGGCAGTAGGCTCACACCGATCATATACCTGGATCATGCAACGCATACATGCCCCCACAGTTAATTATCTAATTAATTATTAACCGGTGCATGTTGGTTAGGTTAATTAATCACGTCACGGTGCAGTGGTCGCGGTGTTACCGATGCTAAGAACCGGGGCTTCGTGCTCCTCGTCCCTCCCGGCCATGTGAGTGGCCGTCCAAGCCTGGGATTCGCCGACCGGCCGGCGTGACGCGCGCTCCGAGCAGCCGACCGGTCGGCCGCGCGCACACGGTTTCCGGAGTGGTGTAGCTCGTACGTGCTCGGATCGCCCGTGGTTAATTAGCAAGCTCGATTAGCGCTAATTAATTGCGTGTCGCACCTCGAGCCCCGTGCTAACCGTCACGTCAGACTAGACACTTGCGCGCAAGAGTTATCGTGACCTATTTACAAGCAAGTTGCATTAATGGTTTGGGGTTTTAACTCAGTTTTGGTACAACCTTTATATAAATTGAAAAATATTTTAACTTTGGACATAATTTTCATGATCGTTTGTTAGAATATGTTCTTAATATATTTGGATTTATTGATCAAAAGTTCTCTCGATTTTGGTTTTTAAAATCATGCTGAAATCACTATTCATCAGTCTGATTTTACTGTAGTAGCGATCAGACCACCATTGAAGGAGCGGTCAGACCGCTGGGACCGGTCAGACCATCATCTCTATGCCAGTTAGACCGCTGAGAAGTGGTTACTTCAAGGTTTTGTGTTCTTAAGATATTTGTCTGGAGTTTTTAGATGAAAATTTTATTTTCTACAGCTCTGTAGTTGTGTAAGAATAAAATTTTAAATACTTTGAAAAAAAATTCAAGTTGGCACTATTCACTGTAGAATATATTTGATAATTCGTTTGTATTAGCTGTTGCTATCTTAGTTGAAGTTGGTAGTTGGTAGCAAGAAATGATGCCCACAAAGAACATATTCCGTCAAGGACGTCACCAGATCTAGCACGTAGCTAGCTAGTCATTGGCACTGCCAATCCGGTGAATTGCACCGGTCGATGAAGCCATACATTAGCCACGTACTTTTGGTAAACATTTTGCGAGACAAGTATTTGTATGCACGTGTCAAGCTCTCCAGGAGCTAACATAATTTCTCAATCAAATTTAGAGGCCGTTCGGTTGGACTAAAATTTGATGACTTATAACTGAAATTGTACTATATCTGGTTGAAATTACATTATAGTTGACGGTAGCTTAGTTAGTATAATTAATTTTTAAAAATCTACAAATAGAAAAAATAGGTTAGTCTATCACGTATAATACAAACGAATGTAAGAAAAAAGAACAGATAAAAAAGCTTAAAAAATTACCAAAAAAATCAGAAAAAACGAAAATTATAAATAATAAAAAATAAGGTAGAAGTCAGACGCTCAAACCCAAATGAGCGGGTCTTAGTGCTGAAAAAATGGGCAGATTAAACGTACGATGAAGTGCTTTTATTTAAGAAAAAAATTTGCGACGAGAGAAATATTTTTTTGGTTGGCAACTCTAAGGAAAAAAAGATACGATGATGTGGAAGTGTGACTTACCACACATGGTGTGAGACACCGTGCACGTGCGTTTGTTTTGCCTTAAAGAAAGGAGAATATTTCTGTGACAGGTGCTCAAGCAAAGAACAGCCACGTACACGTGAGTCGATGAGGCGCAATCGCCACCGCTAAATTCGATCGCTTTATTACTCGCAAACTTTATTAATTTGGCCAATTAGCTCAAGGAGAAGTGCCAGTGCCTAGCTCCTTCAATTTTGGAGCGCCTTCTACACTTGCAGAACATCTCAACGGCGAAAGTTAGCAAGCATTATCTCCTTCACAAAGTGAGAGTCGTTGCCATCCAACCGTTTGTTGCCAAGATTAGTGGTAGCTTCAGCAAGGAGTTGCCATCCAATCGAGGTATTATTTTTAGATTTTTTAAAATAATTATGTTAAATAAACCATCGTCAGGTACAATATAATTTTAACTAGCTATAATATAATTTTATTTATAAATCATTAAATCTTAACCCAATCAAACGCCCTCTAAAATATCTCATTCCAATGCACGGTAGCCTTAGGTTGAAGCTGCACACCACACCACTCTCGGAATCGCCCTAAACCAGGTCTCCTTCAATTAATTAAAGCTATCGTAGCCCTGTTTAAAGTAACCACATATGCTGACATGCCATGTCTGTCTTGCGTGAACGGCCAAAGTGGTTGTCCATGCATGGTGGAGCCTCCATGCTTCGAGAGACAGCTAAATTATTACTCCATCATATATCAAATACAAGTTGGCTCCGCTCGTTTCGACTTTTTTCGATTTTAATTTCTAATTTCTGCTTTTTTTACTATTCAGTATTTCGTGTTTTTATGTATTTTTTTAGATATTTTAGGTTTTTTGTATTTTCTTTTTTTTCCCGTATTCCTTTGTATTGTCTCTAATGGGTTAACATGTTTTTTTTCTATTTTTACTTTTTTTAAAATTAATTATACCTAAAAAGTCAAATCAGCTACAGTAAAAAAAGCCAACTACAGTAAAAATTCAACCAAAAATAAAAAACCATCACTAAAACGAATACCTCCTAACGCAGATCACCTCTCACTCCTACCACCACGAACTCAATGTCCCGTACAACTTTTTCTAACGCTTGCTAAAAGACCGGTCCTTCAGATTCAAATTTTTCAAAGAACGACGCGCCTTTTATACTTTGCGTACGTGGATGTTTTATATCACTCGGTTTCACGAAATTATGCTCGGATTTGATAAAAATCAGCGTGATTCTAAAAGGCGATCGGTGCTGGGGCACTAGAAACCATTAAAATGATTTTGGCATCTACCCATGCACTGTCCTGTGGCCCCATTCTACGCACCAAAAGATCATTATTCACGATGCCCCACAACTGCAAACAGTGGCGCCTGCATGCTTGTGCCAGATGCATGCCCAGTGAAACCAGTATGTACTAGCTAATTAACTGGAGTTGTACACTTCAGAAAGAAAAGCATTAGTGATGTGCAATAGTATTTCACTTCCTGCAAATATTACATTACAACCTATATAAAAATGTTGAGTTCACTGCACTTCCCAGACGAGGAAAATTGATCAAACAACACACTAAAAGACTAAAAGTTAAGACTGGCGCAATTAGGGGGGTCTACATGCAACAATAGAGCCTAGAACATCTGAATTACGATGGATCAAATACTATATTGGGGGAGAGTGAAGATGGAGCTAGCTAGGCCAATGAAAGCTTGGCAAGTGACCATAAAATTAAGATAGAAGAAGGCTCACCACGTGGAAGGGGTTCCAGAGAGCACCACCCAACCACCTCTGGATCGATCAAGCGGTAGTGTTTTTTATGCATCATCTTGGAGCTGTTTAGTTAACTTCCTCTGTGTGTGGTACTCTCTTCCATCCTAAATGCATTTAGGTGTTTTAGCCTTTTTAATTTTAATTTTCACTCTAAATTTAAGTCGCTCTAGAGTTCACCGGCATTTTAGCTTCTTTTTATAGAGAGTTCATGGTGTTTCATCCGCTTCTTAACAATTCTTATGCTCAAATTTAAAACGATTTATATATGGAAGCAGAGGGAGTTAAAACAATTCATAATGTTTGGACCCTATTTTCTATATTAAAAAATACATACAAACAGTACACTTAAAAGAATTTTCGAGAAAAATTCAAAATAGATAAAACTATAAAAAAAATTTATATAAGCAAGTTCACTATGCCGAGAGACTAATTTTTTAATTTTTAGAGCTTATTTACTATATTTAAAAAATTTATAAAAAGTATACTTAAATAGATTTTTCTAAAAAATGCACAATACCACTACAGGTGGCCATGTGGTGCTACAGTACTCGTGCATGGTGGCCTGCGGTGCTGGTTAAGCCACATTGTCACTACTGCATCACTTATATGACATCTGTCGGTCACTTCAGCACGGTGATCATGTGGTAGATGCGCTATTTTTGTAAATCCCACATGATACGTGCTATTTTTGCTAATCGCATGTTAAATACGGCTATTTTGACCGAATATTTTATTTATGAAAGGGACTATTTGTACGTTTAGAAGTGTTCAAAGTGATGCTACACTTAACTAACGGTACTACCATTAGTTGCTGTCCCGGACGCCGGATTTGTGGAAATTGGCTCATTAGGAGACGTCTCGGCCGTGCTGGAGCAGAAAAGAGGAAAAGTGGCGCCGACCAAAGAGGGCTGGCGCATTTCAAATGACCCATGTACTCGTTAATCCGCGTATCTTGTGCCGTCTCGATCGAATAACCAGTTCGATCGAGACGTTCTTTTCCCTTTTTTTTTCCGAGAAGATCTGCTTTGCTTCTGTTACTGACACGTGAATTCCACTTGTGCAGGACGTACAATTGCCTTGCGTAATTTTGGAAGATTTGAGCATTTTGCGCAGTAGCGGAATCTGGATTTGGTTAGGTTCCGTAGTGAATTCTAACAACTTAAAACTAACGTTAATTTACATTCATATCATGACATAACAAAAGTACACTATAATTGCATTATTGATATGAAACTTGAGTTCAATACTAAAACATAAAGCATAATAAGGAAAATATGACATGATGTCAAAATATAAACAATATAACATAATAAAGATACAATTTGAGTGTCTAAATTACAAAGATTTGCTGTATATCCTATCACACCATTTCTTTATTGATAGTTGGACATGAATCAGGATCTGTAAAAACAACATACGAGAGTAAATTAAACAGGTGTATGAATAAATACGAACAACACGAAGTTTAAACCCCTCTCGTTTCAGCTTTTTTTTCAGTTTCAGTTTCTAGAAAATATCTAAGATCGGGTTATTAAATTTAGGACGTTGATAACTACTGCTTACAAAAATTAGGCAACGTTACAAAAAGAGAAGATAGATCAAGGAAATAAGGTATACTTGACTGCTTAAGTTCTTACTTGCACGTTTGATCAATTGCTGCTGTTTATCATTCCTGTGCATCTCACATGAGATTTTACACACGGCAATGGCACAACATTATAACAACAGTTGTCCACCGGAGTCGGTAATTTGTACATTTTCAGGAACTGCTTGGGACTTGGAAGCGACATGTCAGAGAAAACTAGCAATTAAGATAACAAAGATGTTACTGAGCTTGCAAATTTAAAATATTGTCTGTTTGAAACACAGTAATTTCTGAAAAGATCTAACAGAAGATAGTATAAATTTTATATATATTCAACGAATCCTACGTTCCGACCATGGCTGGTGTCCCTGGAAGGCACATCCTCCACACGGTCAAGAGGTGTTTTTACTCTCTCTCTCTCTCTCTCTTCCTGGAGGGAACACGTCAACGAGAGCTCACAAGCCTGGAAGGGGAATACTTCGGTAGCGTTTAAAATGAAGTTGGTTTAAATTTTTTATTGTAATTAACTGATTTTTTATTATAGTAAATTTGATTTATTTGATATAATTAAATTTAAAAAATTTAAAAATAGAAAAAACATGTTAACATATCACGGACAATGCAAAAGGAATACGAAAAAATAAAACAGAAAAAAAAACAAAAAAGTGAATAGGAAAAAAGCTGAAGCCAAACGCCCAACGCTAGCGTTTGCTGACGCTGAGCGTGACCTTAAGCCAACAAACAAGTTTACCAGTCTAATCTTCCACATTGATCGCGATTGCAGTTTTCAACTATTATTAAGATTAGATGTCCATACGTTGTAATAAAAATTAAACTTAGATTAAATATTATGTTACATATAATTATATATTCTTACGCAAAAGAATAGAAGTTTGTTATTGCTCAACCATATCTACTGCAATCAGTTGAGAATCAAACTAATTGTAAGAAAAGGTGAACATTTCACATATGCTAACTTTTGCAATTCAAAAGTTCCAAACACATATATCAGTTAAGCTTTTCTTTGTAAAGCGTATGAAATGCACACAAAGATATAGGCAACCACGCTTTTAACCAAACCCTGGACAATAATTAAGCCCTTAGCTCTGCATCCACCAAGCATATACACAACCATAGATACAAAGCCAAATGAATACTTGCAAGCACACTGGACACTAAAAAAGGGCAGGTAAAGGAGCATCAACACTGAAAATCGATGGAAGCATAGGAAGCATCAGGATGTACATACCATGGATGAATGTCAATGGGCAATGGTAACGGCCGGAAGTGTCATTTGATGTTTTCTTCTTAACGTAAGAGAAAGTTACCTAAACACCTTCTATTCCAAAAAAAAAAGATACCCAAAGTTCCAAACTGTAAGATCTGTAAGCGCAAACGAAAATTATTACAAAATAGCCTCTAACCTATCACCTTTCTAAATCATCACTCCAGCATTTTGTTAGGTGTAATTAGCAATCTTTAACCAAAATTCTCCTAATGCCAAAATCTTTAACCAAGAATTTTGACATTCCTATTATTTCTATGAGCATGCCAATAAAAAAATAATCCCAAACTCATCTGCCCAGAAATAAAGCAGAAGTTTTTTTGACATAGGTGCTTAAATTCATAGGTGCTTACAGGTGAGTCGACCTTGGGGACGAGTGGTGAGGAGTATGAGATTGGCTGAGGGAACTGCAAAGCGGAACGAGATTGAATATATAATTGGCACACAGAACTGGGGGAAGTGATTTTTTTTTTTAGTTTTGACAGGGAAGGCTCATGGAGAGGCGCAACAGTTGGTGTCGACTTTTTTTTTTCCTTCAGATTTTTTGGGTGTAAGCCTCGTAAAAGGAGAGAGGTGAACGGTTAAATTTCCCTCTTATATTAGTAGAGATAGGGCTTTAATTTTCTCCGCTAGCGCGTGCTATCTCTACAGTCACAGTACTGACTTCTAATAGAAAGAGTCAAATTCTACTCTATCACGGAATTAATGGCTTTTCATGAATGCATGTCAATGGTTTTGTTGAGTGCCTAGCTTCGATTGGCAACAATGGCTAACATGTGCAAACCTTTCATTCTAATATGGTTGGAGATATTTGTTGGTTATGACTAATTGGCAAGATTGGCAATGGAGGAATTGTTTCCAATTCCATCTAATCAATTAATTTCGTTGCTAGCTCAATTTCGTGTACAAGTTTCCCTTCTAGGAAGTGTTTTGTAGCGTCCATGCAACGCCAGAAAACCAGCGCCCTAATCAATCAATTTCGTTGCAAGCTTGTGATCGATCGTCGATGAGTGCCGGTCCAATCTCAGCTCGAAGAAGGGACGTCACGTACGTACGTAAGAATGTGACAGCATGCATGCATGTACCGATGCGATGCGATCGAGGATCGATCGGTGGCTGAACGTTGCAAGCAAGCACAGGCCAAATTACTACACGTGGAGGGACTACGTCTTGCATGCATGCATGCATGTTGCGTCGTGATTTCAGATTGATGACTAGATTTATTTCCACTACTCAGTCTGGATGGGTAATTCTGGTTGTGTTTATTTTGGTTTATATAAGCTGGTTTATGCTTTTAATTTTTAGTTTTATTTTTTATTTTTTATTTGGTTTTTTATATTCTTTATATTGTCAATGATAAGTTAACCTTTTTATTTTAAATTTTTTAAAATTTAATTATGACAAAAAAAATTACTAACAAATACAGCACAAAATAAACTAACTATAGTTAAAAAAACCATACGCTGGCTTATACAAACTTAACTAAACACCCGATTTTCCACTTTTGTTATTCTAGATGAAGCAAACATGCGCATAGATAGAAGCTATTGTCGTGAGGAAACAAATGGCCCGAATGATTTAGGCAAGTGAGAATGGGCAACTTAGGGTTGTAAATAAGCTCAACTCAAGTGAGATTGGCCTCTCAAACTCAAGCTCGGTAGAAACTTTAGATGAGATTCGAGCGAACCTGAGTTAGAATTCGAGTCTGGACCAAGACTCGACCTTGGCACGGTCCAAACTCCAGTAGGCTCGAGTAAACTTAATAACAGTAAGAAAAATTTAACATACACTACTTTTTAGTATTAAGAAAAACTCTAACTCAGTTCGAGTAAACTCGATAATAGTCAAAACAATTCAATATGCACTAATTTTCAACAATAAAAAAAGCTCGAGCTCGGTTCGAATAACCTCGATAACAGTCAAAACAATTCAACATGCACTAATTTTCAACAATAAAAAGGCTCGAGCTCTACTCGAGTAAACTCAGTAAGAGTTATTATGCATCAATATTCAAATTCAAATCGTGCCTTAACAATCTATTCAAGCTCAACTCATTGAAACTCGCAAATTCGAGATCAAGTTTGTGTTCTACTCATTTAAAGTTCAAACCAAGCTTGAAATAATATCTAGAGCAAGTCGAACTTAAGCAACTTACGAGTCATAGCTGCGCACCCGTGTGTCTAGCTCCCCGACTGGCTGTGGGATAGGAGTCATGAGTTGCTGCCTGTGACCAATCGCTTGGCACGTACGCGGCAGAAGCGACCAATAGGAGGAGCTAACCAACCAACACCAGCGCCCGCGTGGACGGAGAAGCGGGCGCCCCATCTCGTGCTGCCTAGTCTCACTCGCGCCACCTGGCACGACGCTGGTCTAGGGGTTGGCATTCAGCTTATTTGGTTTACTAGCCACATAGGCGTGACGCCACGCCGCGCTAGCCACCATGTGGACTGAAGTAAAAGAGGCGAAATTTCACAGCAAAAGGAAAAGCGGAGGGGTTTTTTCGCAAAAAAATCGAGGTCCTTTTCGCAACAAAAGGAGAGCGGAGGTTTTTTTTTTGCAAAAAATCGAAAGTCTTTTCTAAAGAACCAAGGGCCTGTACGTAATTACGGAAAACTGCGGGGCGCTATCCAGCAAAAAAAGTGGAGTTTTTTCGCAAAAAACCAGGAACCTTTTTGCAAGGAATAAAGATCTATACGTAATTACCAAAATTCAGGAGGCTTATTTGCAAAGTTGACACGTGGATGCTGTGGCTGCCCGGGAAGTCTGCCGCTAATAATATACGGAATATTTAGTAAAAAGTATTTTTTTAAAGTTGTCAAACGAATTAAATAAATTAAAATAGAAAGTCGAACCTAATTAAATGAATTATTTCGGTTCGGTTAATTCGGTTTTTCGGTTAACTGAAATATACATAACACTTTAATGTATAATAACATTCTTTAGTCTAGTGTTATCATAATGGTTTAAATAAATCAAAAGCTAAAAAAGTCAAAAGTTGAAGCAATTTTGAGCAGGCCTGACATGTTTTTTTTTGGACTTTTGGGTGATTTTTAATTTCGGTTTTTCTGAAAGTCGAAACAAACAAATCAAATTTTTTCAAGCGGCTTTTAAATAGTTTTTCGATCCTACCAATAGATACACTGTTTACCACCCTCTGAAAAAAATATAGCCAAAAGTCATCGGCCGCGACAAACCAAAAAGACAGCCACAACTTCTGGAACCCCAAAGCTTAGGGAGTGCGTGGAAGTCGGCCTCCGCTTGGATCGTCTCCCTCCCCATTCAAACCTCCCCTCCCAACTCCATATATACCCTCCCCCTCCTCTTCTCTTCTCATCACCCAACTCCCCCCTCCCCATACCAACACCACCGCAATTCCCAGCTCCATTGCTGCAATCCTCAACCAAGAATTGCTTGCGATTAGCGGCGATCGTCTGCATCCTGATCCCTCGCGATGCCGACTCTGTCCGCGCAGTCCCCTGCTTCTAGTTCTTGCATACACCACGCCCGCCGAGGCCTCTCCGCGAGGACGGCGGCCAATTCGATCAGGTTCTCGCGCCACGCCGCGGCGGCGAACTCGGTGATTAGCGTGCCCACCACCGATGTTCGCCCGCTGGCGTACGTGCCGCCGGCGCCCACCGTGATCCCCGACCCCGAGGCGCCTGCGGCCATTGCCGCGCCGGCGAGGCGCGGGGCCAATGGCGGCAAGAGCCTCAACTTCCTTCAGCGCGCGGTGGCCGTGGCGCTGGACGCCTTCGAGGAGGGGTTTATCACCAATGTCCTTGAGAAGCCGCACACGCTACCGCGGACGGCCGACCCGGCCGTCCAGATCGCCGGGAACTTCGCTCCGGTGGGGGAGCAGCCGCCGGTGCGCGCGCTCCCCGTGTACGGCCGCATCCCGCCATTTATCAACGGCGTGTACGCGCGCAATGGCGCCAACCCGCACTTCGAGCCCACGGCGGGGCACCACCTGTTCGACGGCGACGGCATGGTGCACGCCGTCCGCATCCGCAACGGCGCCGCCGAGTCCTACGCCTGCCGCTTCACCGAGACCGCGCGCCTCAGGCAGGAGCGCGCGCTGGGACGCCCCGTCTTCCCCAAGGCCATCGGTGAGCTCCACGGCCACTCCGGGATCGCCAGGCTCGCCCTGTTCTACGCGCGCGGGCTCTGCGGCCTCGTCGACCCGTCGCACGGCACCGGCGTCGCCAACGCGGGGCTCGTCTACTTTAACGGTCGCCTCCTCGCCATGTCCGAGGACGACCTCCCGTACCAGGTCTGCGTCACCGCGGGCGGCGACCTAGAGACCGTCGGCCGCTACGACTTCGACGGCCAGCTCGGCTGCGCCATGATCGCGCACCCCAAGCTCGACCCCGTCTCCGGCGAGCTCTTCGCGCTCAGCTACGACGTGATCAAGAAGCCGTACCTCAAGTACTTCTACTTCAAGGCCGACGGCACCAAGTCCCCCGACGTCGACATCGAGCTCGACCAGCCCACCATGATCCACGACTTCGCCATCACCGAGAACTTCGTCGTCGTGCCGGACCACCAGGTGGTGTTCAAGCTCGCTGAGATGTTCCGCGGCGGCTCGCCGGTGGTGCTCGACAAGGAGAAGACCTCCCGCTTCGGCGTGCTGCCCAAGTACGCCAGGGACTCGTCGGAGATGGCCTGGGTGGACGTGCCGGACTGCTTCTGCTTCCACCTCTGGAACGCCTGGGAGGAGCCGGATTCTGGCGAGGTGGTGGTGATCGGCTCGTGCATGACCCCCGCTGACTCCATCTTCAACGAGTCGGACGACCACCTCGAGAGCGTGCTCACCGAGATCCGCCTTAACACGCGCACCGGCGAGTCCACGCGGCGCGCCGTGCTGCCGCCGTCGTGCCAGGTGAACCTCGAGGTGGGCATGGTGAACCGCAACATGCTCGGGCGCAAGACTCGGTACGCCTACCTCGCCGTCGCCGAGCCGTGGCCCAAGGTGTCCGGCTTCGCCAAGGTGGACCTGGCCACCGGCGAGCTCACCAAGTTCGACTACGGCGAGGGCCGGTTCGGCGGCGAGCCCTGCTTCGTGCCCATGGACGGCGCGCACGCCCGCGGCGAGGACGACGGCTACATCCTCTCCTTCGTCCGCGACGAGCGCGCCGACACCTCGGAGCTCCTCGTCGTCAACGCCGCCGACATGCGGCTCGAGGCCACCGTGCAGCTGCCGTCCCGCGTCCCCTACGGCTTCCACGGCACCTTCATCGGCGCCGGCGAGCTCGACGCCCAGGCCTAGCTCAACACACCATGGTTTCTTGATTCCTTGGTTCTTTGCACCTCCATTATTACTTCTCTCTCCATCTCCGAGCTTCTTGGAGGCCGAGGCAGAGCAGAGGAGAGAAGCAAGAGGGAAAGGCTTTACCAGAGGGAGCCTTAGGCATACATAGGAGGTCCCCGGAGCCTTCCCCCATGCACACAGTTACAGTTAGTAGCAGTTCCTAGTCATCTCTTGGTTCTTTCCTCTCTTTTTTTTCATTTTTTTCTACATGGATAATCACAGTAGTGGTAGGGGCATAGAGTGAGCTTGCAGCTTTGGCACTGGTGCTAAGAGCTCAGCTTGTTTCTGTTTCTCTGGAGAAGATAGTGATAGTAGGTTCCCAGTTCTGTTTAGAGAGGAATTGGGACTTTGAACCACCCAGTTTGCTCTGCAACTGAGGTGTTGTTGGTTGTTTATTACTCCTGCAGAGCTACTTGGATTGGGTCATGTATCTGTCTCCATTCCTCCCCACTGTGTATACCAATCTTCATGATCAGTACTGCATCATGTCATATAATAATAAAGCTTGATCCTTTTTTATTTGTGTGTGTGTGTGCTGCTCTGCTCATCAAATCTGAGTGTGTGTCTGCTCGTGGGATTTCTGTTGGTTTGCTGTTCCTGCCTCTGCTGTATTATTTGCTCGGCAGTGTTGGTGCCACATTACAAGGCTTTTGCTTTCCCCAATCCTCTGTGAGGCTGCCCCTCTGCTGCTGCTCCTCTTTGTTTGCTTGTGCCCCGAGCTATCTCCTTGTACTCCACCACTGTTTCTCTTCATCAGTTGTGGCTGCAGATGAATTGATTCAGATGTGCTGCGGGTGATATCTGCCTTTATTTTGAGGTGAATTTAATTGGAGATCCGCATGCAGCTCTCGCTATCCCCATTCTTGGGGTGAATTTGCAGGTGAATTGAGTTGGATGATGTGGATCTGGTACAAAGGTGAATTGATCTGTGATGAATCTATGTAATTCTTCGGTGAAATAATTTGCAGATTTGGTCTACTGAGAAATTTGCAATTTTTGCAGTTTTAAGTTTTTACAGTGCTGTAAAATGTAAATCTCCTCCTGCTTTTTTTTTACGTTCTACCAACCTGCTTGCCCCCGCTACGGAACTGAGGTGAACTAAGGGTACTACGTTACCAGTCTCCCTTTCGTCCTTTGCAGATGACATTCAGTAAACAAAATTCGCCATGTATTACCATGAACTGATGGGAACCAATGGCCTCATAGCAAAATATATCTCTGAAATCTCTACAATGGTGGGTAGAACATCCCCAGATGAATACAAAGAGAAGCGCATACATTTTCAAGCAAATGGTTTTCTATCCAAGCATTGTCTCTTACTGGATTTTTCACAGAAGCAGCAGCCTCCTCCTTTGGCCTTTCTTCCTTTCACCAATTCACCTAGCTCCTTCCTACTTTCTACCTAGCACAACATAAAAACTTGAGTTGCTCTTGTCAGCTAACTACTCCCAACTTCTCTCCTCTTCCTAGGTACTGAGTACTTCCTCAAAGATTTCCTTTCGAAGGCTTTACTATCACCGAGATTGTGCCAGGAACATCAAAACAATGCTCTGCTAGCAAGTCAGTCAAGCCACAGAAAGACAATGCTGATGAGAAAAGAAGAATCTTCAGAGAAGAAAGAACAGTTCGAGAAGACAGAACGTGTCAGCCGGGTCGCGTGTGGATCGCAGGGTTCTAGACGCCGGCAAGCTGCCAAAGGCACAATTTTGTGCAGCTTCCAAGGTTTTTTTTTTTTGGCTCAGCTCCTGAGTTTTTTTAACCCCTGATTTTTCAGGGCAAGACAAGGATATGGCTTTGTACCGTAGTACACCTGCAGTCAGAGACAAGCTGAACGGGGAGGGTGACATGGGGAGGTGAAGCCAAGAAGCAGCTTTTCCATTTCAATTAGCCTTCTTCCCAGAATCTTCTCTGCAATTGAAAGCCACGATGCTGACATGTACGTGTGCTCGAGACAAACACACGCTTCTCACTTCTCTTAAAGCAGCAGCAAAAAAAGAGTTTTTTTTTTCAATTTTCTTTTCTGAAAAGTAACCGCTCGATCTGCCTACGTAATTGGTGACTCAAGCGATTCTCGGATGCTTCTTGCTTCGTTCCTTCACCATAGAAGGCTAGCAGCAGCCTAATGTCCCTTTTTCTTTTTTCTTTTTTATCTTTCTTTTTGCAGCCTGAAATGTGTCTAGAAATGTACAAGTAGACCATGCATGGCAACTGTTGGCGATTCCATGCGTGGTGTGAGCAATGTGAATTTTGTTTTTGCCTCCAAAAAAATCTGAATTTTCCAGTGCATTCGGTGGATAGATCCAAGTCAAAAAGGAAAAGCATATCCTCGAAAAAGAATGAAAATTTGGGGGCCAATGAACCAACCAAGAAAATATCTGTGTAACTAAATACATGCACGCACATTGTTCATGTGCAAAAAAAAAAAAACTGCAAAAGTGGCCAAAAAAAGAGGACCAGGCATGCATCCTCTTTAAAGATTCCAACAAGTACTAGTATATATATGCAGATGGAAATTGTGGTTAATTAATAAATGATTAACACAAGACCATATGCATGTGCTAGTAGTACTATCACGGCAGCAGCATCACTATCACTTACACTGGAGCTAAAACAGAGGCAGAAAAACAGACACGAGTTGATTGCACGGGACCAAAAGCTTTTCTTCCTCAAAATAAAAGACTAAAAGTATTTCGATCGATCGCCAACACGATAATTCGTCAACAACATGTGAATGCAAATTCTAATGAGATTAAAATTACTCCCTTCACTGCAAAATATATTACTAGCTATAAAATTAGACGTACATAAAAGATTCGAGAATATTTTAAGAGAATAGCAATTTTTTTATATTGTTTTGAGGTTGTACTTTAGAAATTTGTGTCCAGGCATGATATAACTGTCGCGCTAGTTATCCACGCACGAATTGTGATAATCACGATGCGAGTGGTGATGGCATGTATGGCCTTGTCCGTTATCCCATCGATCGTCACTGATGCTCGGGACCACCCTGAAAATTCCATTTTTGCCTTGATTCTCGTCTTTTGCTCTGACTAGCTGCGGGAAGCTAAGGGCTTGTTCATATTTATTTTTGTTGATGGTTTTTGGTGGTGATTGATGAATAGTAGTAGCTGATAAAAACGACTGATAAATAGTAGTGTATTATCTAAAAACGATGGTGCAATAAAAAGTACTATAATATTCGGACCGCTATGCAACTTACGTAATTGTGATACAAAAAATATAAAATACGTTACAATATATATAATATGAAGTGGATAAGTGTTGGTTCACTAATGAGTTAATGGGTGTGAGCACTTTGAGAAACGTATATGTGTAAATGTAAAACTCGATATAGTGTTGGGTTAACAGGTTAGCCCATATAAGTGGACGAAACCCAATTGGAGGTGCTGATTAGGGTTTTCCTTGTGAGCCTTCATATATAAGAAGGGAGAGAGGTGGCTAGGTCACACTTTTTGAAGAGTTCATGTCTAGGCTTGAGAGGAGTTAAGGTTGTTAGAGAGAACCTTCTAAGAGATGTGAGAGACCCCTGTGACTGTGCTGTTTATCATTCTTAGACTTTGTGTATTACTAGGGACTGATTGTAAATATTCATGTTTAAGTATCAGTAGATATCAAAATTCGTCCAAGTATTTCTTTTGTGCTTAAGTTATGAAATCTTGATTTGGCTTAGTTTTTTATTCTTCCTCTTCTCCTCTTGATTTTGCTGTATAACAAGAACGTGTAAGTGATGAATATGTCTCTTGGAGACCATATCTCATTAATCTAGGCATTTATTATTTGCAAGTTCAAATGTTTGCTTGATTTTGGCTCAAGGAAGGATAATTTTGGGGTAATGGTCTTGTGGGCAATTTGGCTTGAGTTAGTACAGTGATCTAGTTTGTTGTAACATGTAAGAACCCATCTAAAGTCATCTATATCATCAAGAACTCACAAGCAAGAGCAGATTGAGATTTTCCTATTTTGCCTGGTTTGGATGCAATTTTTCTTCAAACAAAAAAATATCAGAAATTTGGCAACAATTTTCTTGATCGTTAATTGTAATAGGTTTATGATATCCTAGAGAAGGTGTATACTAAATTTCAAATGATTTGTAATTTTTGTTTGTGAGTTGACTTAATTTGTGATTTTATCCTGGGTTTGGTGCAACAGAGGTTCAAGAGCTAATAGATTCCAATTTTCTTAAGTTGTTTCTTGATCTTTAGTTGAGATAGATTTTTAGGGTCATGATCTAGCTTTGTTTCAAGTTTTAAGTTATTTGGAGTTGTGGATCAAAAGTTTCATTGATTTGTTGATTTAAAATAGTGTTGAAATCTACTCTGTTCCTGAATTAGAGGTTAGACCGTCACCTCTGTAGAGGTCAGACTGCCGGGGTTGTCAAGGCTCGTTTTGCTTAGTTTTTTTCTTGGATTTTTCCTGCGGGTGATTGATCTTTGATATTCATGGTTTCTTATAGTTATTAGAGTAAAGAATTTTGCCTTTTTCTTTGGAATAAATTTGAAAAAGCTTTTAATAGTGTTAGCTCCTATTTATCCCTCTCTAGTTGCGTTCTCGGCCCTACAATCCCGGGAATACATACTTCCATTTTTAATATATCACTTAAACGACTATTTTATACCTCTTTGTCACTTTTGATATACTTAAATACTAATTGTAAGATACTCTAATACGATTATGCTAAAAAATTTTTATCGAAACCCTTTATTTTTGCTATATATTTTTCATATATAAAAAGTACATATATAAATTATGATATAAAAAGTGAACTTTGATGAAATTTTTTCATGGAACTCATTTTGGAGTATGTTATAATCATTACTAGAGTATGTTCAAATAGATAAAATGGTATAATAATACTATTTAAAGGATATATTAGAAGTGTGAGTACGTATTTTGAGAGTGTAAAACTAATTTTCTCTCTCTTTATATATATATATCCGAGATTGACTCTAACCCTCCCTTGTTTACTGGTTCACAGTTTTCATTAATTAGCTCGCACGTTCGTCCTCTTGACACTGAATTACAAATGTGTTGTACGTATTTCTTTTTTGTTACAAGATAAACGCGCACGTACGTGCGACACACGTGGGTACGTTCTCTTAGTACACGCCAGCGATAGCTCAGTGCTGTATGCATATAGTCACTTAACTATGTTATCTACCAATCTAGCTAGCTAGTACCTCTTGGAGGATCAATATAATAGCTGATGGCAACGTGGCACACATACTAAAATACGTAGTCACGATTTCCTGGTCAAGACACCGCTTAAAATGACTTAAAGATCAGTTTTTTATTCCTAACTTCTTTTTTTTACTATTCAATAATTTTATCTTTTTCTATTTTAAAAAGTTTTTTGGACTTTTTTTGCTTTTTTTTCTTGTATTTCTATGCATTGTTTATGATCGGCTAACATATTTTTTTATATTTTAAATTTAATTATGTCAAATAAGCTAACTTAGTTGGAATTATTCATCATATACCCTACTCTTAGACTGAAATTCAGGATTTACCCTCCAGCCCACATGTCAGTGACTCATCCCGACCCCACGTGTCAGTGACTCGGGAGGGTAAATCCTGAAACTCTCAAATGTGAGGAGGGTATATGACGAAGTTTCCCAACTTAGTTATAGTAAAAAAAATAAGTTAGATATAGTAAAAAAAACATAAATACCTAAGTTGCTGCACCTTTTTGCTAGCCAGAAGTAAAGTGGTTTTACATTATCCATGAACCTTTCCGACCAGATATGTGTTGATGAAAGACAAGTAACAACTCCACTCATGATCACAAAACAAAACAAAAGAAAAGCACACAAACCAACCAACAATATACGTTGCGAGAGATGAAAGCATTGACCGAAACACGTGTGAGGTGTATTAGCATTTAGATAGTGTTGACCCTTCTAAAGCTATCTAGCACAGCATCTCTCTCAGTGGATAACGAAAGTGACCGCCGGAAAATGTGTCAACCCAACATGCAGGCCAACGTCCACTACGGATGGTAGACTAGCTAGATTGCTACCAGAATTAAGCTACAGCAGTCAACTCCTGACACATGTATTATCAAATATATAGTTTATACTCGCTTCGTCTCGTAAATATAGAACTACTCTTTCTAATAACTAGAGATAAATACGATCTTATTTCATTAAATATTACTTAAATAATGTATCTATTAGGTGTATGTGTCGGATTTATGTTGTAAGATAGGGAGTAGTTTACACAAAAAAAATATATAATCACCTTTTTCCGGACACAGTGCGCGCTCCTAGCTAGCTAGATCCATAGTTACATAGTTACTTTTCCGTGATGAAATATGTAACCTCTATGCTTCAAGGTTACCTAGTTGCTGTTATTTCTGGGATTTTTACTGTAGCATGTACTATATGTGCTACAGTAAAAAATTTTGTTTTTTTTCTCGTATTTCTTTGCATCGTCCGCTCTAGATTAACGTGCCGTTTTTATTTTTATATTTTTTAAAATTTAATTATACTCAATAAACTAACTCAGCTACAGTATTTTTTCAGCCAACTACATTGTTTTTTCAACAAAAATCAAAAACTATCGCTATTCTGATCACCCCTGATCCTGTGACCGTCTACGCCATCTTTACAGGTACGTAGCGTAAGCATGTGCAGCAAGTAGCTAATCCGACCGCCCTCTTGCTAATCGTGCAGATGAAGTATATACATAACATACATTATGCATTTACTCGGAGAACGAAGGTGCATTCACATATTAAGGTGGAGTCCACGCAGGGTGACATGCACTACATAAACTATACTTTGCCCATCTTTTTCCACGCCGAAGGTTGCGGTTAGTGACCCTGTGTAGTTGGGATAATGCATAACTTAGATAAAGACTGCCTTAAACCTGCAGCAATTAAGCCTAGCTGAGCTAGTGCCGTTCGATCACGAGCAGCATGCAGCAAGCCGAGTGCTACTTAACAATTAAAGTTACTTGCACACACACACACACAGAGATATATACATGGTCAAATGCTAATATACAACACCGCATGCACACTACAAAAAAGAAGAAGAAGAAAAATTCATTCCTAGCTAGGCAGCTGCGTGTTGGTTTGCACGGTGGATGGCACTCAGTGTGAGCAGGCGTCGCCTGTACATCTGCAGCACGTATGCAGTGTATAGCCGTGCCTGGCGAGCCCGTGTACGTACATACAAATACACACACACGGCACTGTACTGTAACGTGCAGAGGCGTAGCTGCAGTGCCAGCCAGTGAAGCGACCAGGAATTAAGCAGCTGGCTACGTGCCACGTACACATGATGCACCTGCAGGCGAGAACAAAACAAGCCAGCTGCAGCGACGACGCGTCGGGAAGGAGGATAAAAACCAAGTGAACAGTGCCAAGTTGGTGCGTCGATCGATACAAGTGGACAAGGACAGGAGCAGGCAAATGATTAGCTATCAGTGTGCACTCTCAATTATATATATATACACCAGTAGTAGCTGCTAACTAAGCGACAAAAAGGAAACGGTAGATTAGTACCGGCAGAGGCGAATGGGTTGACCAAAAAGTAAACGTCACCCAATAGGAACACAAAGATGCTAAGCTGCTACCCTCAGTTATCACTAGATTCTCTCTGCTGTTAGAGAGAGAGAGAGAGAGTGATGAACTGATGATGTGCGTGTGTAATAAAAAATATGGGACTAGAAGATGAAAAAGTAGGAGGAGCAAGCTAGCCACCAAGTGAGCTAAATGTGAAGATAATTAACCCGAGACATGGATGGATGGAGAGATCAGCTGGTAGTTTAATCAGGAAGCGTGGCAGGCAGGCATGGCCACTCGAGGTCGAGGGGCCAGCTATGTACACTGAAATAATAGCACGAAGACGCACGCAGTGATGCCATCAAAGCTAGGGTTTGAGACAAACAAACTAGAGCTAGCATGCAAGGTGGCGACACGGCATCGCAGGATAGCTTGGAACTGATTGCATGCAAAATTACAAGCACGGTAATGATAAATAAAGTAGCAGGATGCAAGGGTTTTATACTACTTAGGGGGTGATCGGAATAGCGATGGCTTTTGGCTGAAAAAACACTGTAGCTGGCTGAAAAAACACTGTAGCTGAGTTAGTGGATAGTGTAGTGAATAGTGAAAAAAAAGCTGAAACTAGAAGCTGAAGCCGAAAAAAGCCGAAACGATCACCCCCTTAATTACTTGGCTAGTGTACTGCTATACGCATGTATTGGACTACCGGCTAAAGTGTCGTGTCAAAACTCGAAAAGGAACCTGTCCTTTTGCCACGAAAGGCAATGTGGTGTCCCCCCCTTCCAGAATGGTTATCTTGAGCTAGCTACTAGTACTGCCCTCTAGCTAGCTAGCAAGCTACTACTCCAGACAAAAATAACCGTTTCTTTTTTCCTTAGACTGTGTATTTTAACTTAAAGAAACTGCAATAATATTAAGTAATATAACTTTAATGCTACAATATGTTTACTTATCTTGTAGACTATTTAAATTTTTAAGACACCATAAAATTTAAAAATAACAATAAAAAATGGAAGAACATACAACTTAAAAAAACATAAATGAAGTATGAGTTTTTGATAGGGGGTGCCCAAGATCTCTAAAATATATGGCTAACCTGAAATCTAGTGGATTCTGATGAATGGAAGCACACGATTGTCTATCTCGATTATAGAATCACATGTATCGGAATTCAACTAGCAACACGCTCTGGATCTCTGTTTTCTCACCACACCAAGGAAGATGACTTTGCTGGTCTACAAGTAACAACAAGAATACGGATAACCGGTAATTTGGTAGAACGCTAACTAATCGGCTTCTCAACTCCTATAATAGCATATGGCATAAACCAAAGAGTACGAACTTATTTAGATTCAAAATTAACGTTCGAGAGTTACACGCTCGTCAACCTGCATGCTTTACTAGAAAGATTTCTTTCTTTGTTCTGTCATCCGTGAACTAGTGTGAGTAATTAGGGAAAGTATCCTCTAAAAACTAAAAAATTACTGGAGAAAATTGTGACGATTAGAAGTAAATGTCACACCATTAGTATAATACAGTATGAATTTCTAAGCGAGCGTGGGTCAAAGTGTCAAACCTAACACGCGGCAGCCACAAGACTCTCATCATCCACACAAACACAAATATACATACGCACATAAACACACACATATCTGTATGTATATACGTACATACGTATGTATGAACGAACGAACACTGCCTATGGCCGCGTGCGTGCTAGTTAGTTAGGTGCTTCCTCGGGTATACTCCAGAAGCTAGCTTGTCAATTAGCGGATAGTCAAAGACCTAAAAATTTTAACATGTACTGGTGTACACAAACCAATAATCTGTGCGCGAGTCTTGTCCTATCCTAGCTATTTCAGTTATGATCTGGACGAGTAAACCTAACAAGCTTTAATAAAAACTATATGTGATTTCGTGAATTTATGTATGGTCTGTATTACTTTAACCGTATGCTAAGGAACGTATTCGTATGTATGTGTGTGATGCACGTATTAGTGGTGTGTGTACGTGTGGTCTTCCCTATGATAAAAAAGAAAACAAGGTAAACTTTCCGAATTCATGGAAAGCCATTTAAGTTACTATAGATTTCTTAATAAGTTAGTATTTCTCCATCTGTGTAGTTTAAACATGTGGTGTGTGACGTGCACAAATGCAAAACCGCATGTACATATGACTATCTTAACCCTTAACAGTGTCTTAACATTCGTGCAAGGGGTATTAAAACATTAGAAGAGGAGACGGTAGTTTGACTGAAAGTTTGCATCAATCTCAAGACATACATTGATAATACATGTACCCATATATACACGTGGAAAAATAATATTCATCTGATGTGCTCAATCCTATACGGTGATTTAGATCGACAAAAGCACTTAGAATGTCGACTTAAAGGAAAACATTACGACGCATAAAATCGCAAAAGCTCCATCGCAAATGTCGACTGATGTTTGTTAAGGTATATATTCAGCTAAGTAATTATGTTAACTTTTTTTCTAATCATGATGTCTAATGTTTCCTGCTTTTGACAGGAGAGTCTTCAAAAAGGAGCCAGCAATGAGCAAATGGCCGGTCCTATTATTGCTTCCACTTCCTGGATGAATATACAAATCATACGCACGCTACTCACACGCATCACCACAGCGAAAAGCAGAAATTAGACAAGTGGCCCAGAACCCGAAGGATAAGCTAGCTTAGTTAACTTATGAATTGTTTTTGTACACAGCCTTAACAGGTCATCTTAATCCAAACCGACCTGTGATCCAGTGGGTGGCATTGACCATGCGCATGTCCAGGGGAAAAGGGTTGACTAGCGACAAAGGTTTGACTAAATATGGGTCAGCTAGACAGCAAGACATTTTTGATAAAACATTAAAACATCTGCACTTGCTATGCACCACTAATTAAAGAGCTCGATCAGTTGCAAATAAGCAGCAGCCACTGCATGAGTTACACGGCTCAACTTAATTTACTCAGCTGCATTTGAAGGCTGATCTACAGCTAGCTAGCTAGATAAATAACCATGCATATATACATCAAAAAGAGAGCGACAATCTCCAGCACTGAAAGGACTTATGGCAATCTCCAGCACTGAAAGGACCTGGATAGATATATCAAGAGCAATTTTAAGAAGCAGCAGCAGGACGAGCTGCAGCTAGCTCGGGCTCAGGAAGTGTGCATGCGTATGCAGTGATGCCATCACGCAAAGAGGATAATTAACTTTAAAGGCAGCGCTCATGTTGGCTGCATGTTGGGCTTCTTTTTCACTGTTGCAATTTTTGTTTTTTTCTTTATTTTTTCTTTATTTTTCATGTATTTATTTGTATTGTTTGTGATGAGATAACATGTTTTCTAATTTTAAATTTTTTAAATTTAATTATGCTAAATAAGGGGTTGTTTGTTTCAGCTGTAGATTCTGAGAAGCAGCTGATGAGTATCTAGCTAGTTAGAATCTGGAGAAGCTGGATAACCCGACACGGCTACTAGTTCATTTTCGGATTACGTAGCTTCGCTACTTAGAATCGGATGAAAATCTGGAATTTGTTTGGGGAGCCGCAGATTCGGGAGTAGCTGCAAGTTGCGTGGTTGAAACAAACAGGCCCTACGCCAACTCACTTACAGTAAAAAAATAAGTCAGCTACAGTAAAAAAAAGTCATAAGTCAACGTCATTTTGAACACCCCCTTTGAGGTAAAGCATGGTATACCAGAACCAGCAAGTACAGAGAGAGCACATGTTGAAGGACCATGTGAGAAGGTTCTGTTTAATGTTGTGATAAATCATTATACATTTTGTGGAGTGGTTAAGTGATGTTGCA
The DNA here is from genome assembly GCA_036346265.1 of Melocanna baccifera. Taxonomy (NCBI): domain Eukaryota; kingdom Viridiplantae; phylum Streptophyta; class Magnoliopsida; order Poales; family Poaceae; genus Melocanna; species Melocanna baccifera. Next base: position 668,575 of record CM070709.1, on the reverse strand, counting down.
AAGCTCGTATTTTGTTTGGGTTGTTTTCTGAAATTTTCGGGAAAAGCGGTAGTACCGCAAGTATAGTATCATAGGTGTTGGTGTGGTCATACTGCATACAGTAGTACCGCTGGACATGTGCAGTCATACTGCAATGCAGTAACACTGATTTTAAACGGTGATATCCTACTGCAAGGCCCAGAACGATCGATGATACCGGGTCAGATGGTGAACTCAAGCATGGTATGAGAAATACGGGAAATGTTAAAGACGAGTTTAAACGGTAGGATATCACCATGAAGTTTGGACGGTCTAAGTGAGCTGTGGTTTGGTGGAGCCAATATAGGAGAAACTTGACGATGCGAGGTAAGTTAATGGTACACCTACACGTGGCAAGTATAGTGATTGCTTACAAAGGATGGTGATGACCAAGTCAATGAAAGGTATTTTGGTAGTTTGATCAAAATATCAGAAACCACCTTGTATCAAAACCGTGATGCGTGGGCGGCGCGTTAGAGAGTGGTTTAGGTCAAGATGGAGCTAGATTGATAGAGACAGATTAAGACACATAATTTAGCAGATACAGGCTTATGCGCTTTGAAAAGCATGCATAAGTGAACATGTGTGAATAAAACCCATATGCAGGGTTAACATATTTTTCCTATTGTGCTAAGTGAATAGTATCCACTAAGAGGTAGAGGTGTTGGATGGTCAGCCCACCTTTAAAAAGGGGTTGATATGAAGATATATGATCAATCATCCAAATCATCTTTCTTATACCTTCATGTCTAGGGTTAGAGTTTGAGAGTTGAGTGATTTGTATGCTCTCTGTCCTTCAAGGTGGAGTGGCTATAAAACTTACCTCTTTAAGTAAGTAATACATCAATTTTTTTATCATCTCCATGGATCTCTCATGCTGTGATTGATTTGGTCTTGATTTGGTTGATTTTGATCACTCCTTTGTCCTCTTCTTGATCTTGATGTGCTAAGAACGTGAATGAGATGGAGATAACCTCATGAAATCAATCTCCAATCATCTAGACACTTTGACAGTAAGTTCATCAAGAAACAATTTTTTTGGTTTTTTTCGGTCACACTAAGTGATTTCTTATTTCAAGGGTTTTTGGGTCGTGTTCTAGTTTACTGTGATATATAAGAATACATCTAGAGTCATCTTGTCCATCATTGACCTACAAGTAAGTTGTATTCACTGTTTGGGGTTTTAGTTTGGTTTCGGTACAACCTTCCTACAAACTAAAAAAAGGTCTCAACTTTGATCACTATTTTCATGATCATTTGTTAAAATAAATTCTTGATATCCAAGAGTAGATTTCTGTAAATTTTTATGTCATTTAGATTTATGGATCAAACGGTCCATCGATTTTGATTTTTGAAATCTTGCTGAAAACACTGTTCATCTTGATTTTACTGTAGCAATGGTAATACCGTAGTTTCTGTTCATTGCACTGTTTTCAGCATTTTGATTTCCTAGCTTGTGTGATAGCTTTCTATCATAATCTTAATAGTTTTTTAACTACTGAAACGAAGGATTAATGGATATTTGAGGGAAAAAAATCTATATTTTTCAAGAAGGCGAAAAGGTGACGGCTACGAGCCCTAAACACACGCGTCTTATGCGGCTAAGTGACAGGTATCAAGAGCTGCGAGTTCCAATTGTGCAGCGGCTTTTGCATAGGAGTTAGTGAAAGAGCAGCACGAAAAGCCGGAAAACGAGTAACTCCATTCTTGTCGCAAATGGCTGGCCATATAGCGGTTGCGAGTTCCTTGCGCACAGGAGTTAGCAGTGTAAGACCAAAAGCAAGAACTGCACACTACCACGACGTCTAGGCTAGTTCGGCCTTTCGATTCATCTCTAGTTAACTCATTATTTTGTCTCTTGGCGACATCGTGGCCCGTGTGCAGCTTCCTGTCCAAGCAGAAGCTCACACTAGTACTAGTAGGAACATTAGACCAACTATGCATGTGTTGGTGTCTCTGTGTGCATCGATCATTACACGCATGGCTGGTTCTAGCTAGAAGAAAGGACCCAGCAGTTAGCAAGAGGATGGACATGTGACGCTTGCCCAACTTCTACTCTTGCTCGAGTTTCCAGCTGAAACAGCTGGTCAGGCACACAGGATCGCACTGAAAGCTGCCTAGAACAATGATCCTTTACTGGCTGTCTACACCACTGTCTCACTCCAACTTCTAAAAAAACAATGTGCAAGGCCGAGTAGTCAATGATCCATCGATATCTAGCTAGCTATTGTAGTGTATATATATTACGTTAATTAGTTCGATATATATTAGTAGGATTAATGGCAGCCATGAGAAGCATTCCTTCTGTTGAGGAGCATGCATGGCTTTACAGGGTGGTCGGTCTAGTTTAGTGAGTGGTGTGTGTGAGCGGCACGTGTGTGGATCGACTCATTGCTGGAGGAGCCACCAGATGGAGGCGATGCAGCATCGCATCAGGTCAGTTGGATGCAACCTCTCGTGATTCTAATCTTGCGGCCACAAGCTCAGGTGAATGGTGAATTTGGACGCATTTGCGTTCATGATTGTTCATACTTCTCATCGATCAATTCAACCTTTTTTACTACAAGCTGAATGGTGCTATCTGATGTGATATGGACCCTAGGTCAAAAGATTTTGCTGTAGTGTAAAGCATGGTAGAGTTATTTTACTCTTAGAGTGTTCGGAATAACGTTGATTTATGATTTTTTTTACTGTAACTGATTTAGCTTATTTAGCATAATTAAATTTAAAAAAATAAAAATAGAAAAACATATTAGCCTATCACAGACAATGTAACGGAATACGAGAAAAAAAATAAAGGCCAAAAAAATAAAAAAACCAAAAAAAGATAAAATTAATGAATAATGAAAAAATAAAAGCTAGAAATTAGAGGTTAAATTGAGCTATACCCTAGACTTGTAGCGTTTCTTCCGCATGAAGTTGCTAGGCTTTCTCGGTTGTGCCAACATTGTTTTGACAGCAGCGTGCTATGGCAGAAGAAAGTCCATATGCAGATAATTATTGATGCACATCAGCCATCAGCTGCAGTAGTAGGATTGCAAACATGGCATGTATATACAGAGAAAACAGGAACGAAGAAGAGGGGTCGTTGGCTGAGCAATATTCTGACCTGATGTTTAGCCCGCGCATGTTGGACTTAGAGGCCCAATGGAGAGACTACTTCAGTCATCTGCGGCCTGCATATATGCCTAGCTGCACAATGGAAGCACAATCTCCCCTGAGGACGGCGAGGTTTGGACGGATTTAGCACTGTTACACAGTAAAAATATCAAATTTAGCCCCCTACGCGATAAAATTCCAAATATAGCTCCCTTCCGACCGTACGACTCACGCGAACGCGACACGTGTTCACGATTTGACAAGTCGTGCAGTCCGGGACCGCACGACTCACGCGAACACGACACGTGTTCACGATTTGACGAGTCGTGCGGTCTAGAACCGCACGACTCCACTGATTTGATGAGTCGCGCGGTCCCGGACCGTATGACTCCACTGTTCATCACGAGTCGTGCGGTCGGGGACCGCACGATTAACACGTGTCACGCTCATATGAATCATGCGGTCGGAAGGGAGTCAGATTTAGAATTTTATCACGTAAGAGGCTAGATTTGGTATTTTACCGTGTAATAGTACCAAATCCGTCCAAATTTCGAGGACGGCACTGCTTTGCATTTGCAGACATCGAGAGACCGTTAGCTCTCGTGCTTAGTCGCTTACCATGTTGGCCTAATCAGGAACCTCTCAATGCAAAGACCAACCAAGTATTCAAGAGTTCGTGCAGTAGCCAATGAATATTAGTTACCGGCCCCAAGAGAGAAATGCATGTGGTAAGGTGGGAAAGCTGACTAATTTCAGTAACTTGCTAGGCTTCCCTCCTCTTCCAGCTTGATTGCATTTTTGTGACCAGCTTGTACCGAACAAGTGGTAGTTTAGTTCTGCAGCTCTAAAATTAACGAAGCCTGTCTCTTCTAAAATTACAATGCCTGCTCCCTGAAAGATATTATAATAATAGCACTAATGGAAGAAGATGCTTCAATATTGAAAGCATACGGGAGTTGAATACTCATACGCCTTAGATTATACCATCAGCAAGGCTTGGTATATATTACATGGGAGAGGCAACGAACATGCATGCAAAACGGAAACGGAGACTAAATCTGGAAGGAGTCCTAGTTGTTGCCGTAAGCAGTGGGAGTCCTGGTTGTTGCCGTACGCCGTGATAACTGGAGATCGTTGGAGATACGTGCGCGGTGCCATGCATGAGAATAATACTCTAACACGCCCCCGCAGTCGGAGCGGGAGCAGGGCGGACGTTCAGATTGGACCTGAATTCCGTGAACAGCGAAAGTGGCAGGCCTTTGGTGAAGACATCGGCGTACTGAGAAGAGGTAGGCACATGAAGAACACGCACTGCTTGGGCTGCCACATGGTCCCGGACAAAATGCAAGTCAATCTCAATGTGTTTGGTACGTTGATGTTGTACGGGATTAGTAGAGAGATAGACTGCACTGATATTATCACAGTATACAATAGTGGCACGCTGGGGCGGGCAGTGGAGCTCATGTAGTAATTGGCGAGCTGTAGTCTCAACCACGGATTGGCGACTCGATATTCGGCCGCACCGAGCGAGAGACATGTCTTGCCGCTTCGAAGACCAGGAGATGAGATTGTCCCCAAGAAATACTGCGTATCCTGAAGTTGAGCGGCGAGTGTCTGGACAGCCTGCCCAGTCTGCATCAGAATAAGCAACGAGAGATCCAATGGAGGTGCGGTGAAGCTGTAAGCCAAACTCGAGTGTGCCTTTCAGATACCGAAGAATGCGTTTCACCAGAGCATAGTGAGGCTCCCGAGGATCATGCATGTGAAGACAGACTTGCTGTACAGCATACGCAATGTCAGGTCTAGTGAAAGTGAGGTACTGTAAAGCACCGGCTAACCCACGATAGTGCGTAGGATCAGCCACAGGGTGTCCAGAATCCGAAGCAAGCTTGGCATTCGTATCAATTGGCGTAGAACAAGGCTTGCAGTCACTCATATTTGCCCGAGCAAGAATATCCAGAATATACTGCCGCTGACTAAGGAATAAGCCACCATCACGACGACTGACAGTCTTGCCCAGAAAGTGATGGAGGGGTCCGAGATCCTTCATGGAAAACTCATGCTGAAGGGCATCTATAATCTGGCGAAGGAGAGTCTCAGAGGAAGCAGTAAGAACAATATCATCCACATATAATAGCAAATAGGCTGTAGCACTGCCGCAACGAAGGATAAATAGAGAAGAATCTGATTTGGCACCAATGAACCCAATGGACAGAATAAAGGAGGCAAAGCGACTGTACCATGCGCGCGGAGCCTGCTTGAGTCCATATAGAGATTTATTCAGTCGACAGACATGATCAGGGCTGACAGGATCCACAAAGCCTGAGGGTTGAGCACAATAGACTGTCTCTGTAAGGGTGCCATGTAAGAAAGCATTCTTCACATCAAGTTGATGAACATGCCAGTCCCAGGAGAGAGTGACAGTGAGAACTGCCCTAATAGTAGCAGGCTTAATAACCGGACTGAAAGTTTCATCAAAGTCAATGCCAGGCCGTTGTGTGAATCCTCGAAGAACCCAACGCGCTTTGTAGCGCTCAAGATCACCAGTAGACGAGAGCTTGTGACGAAAAATCCATTTTCCTGTCACAATGTTGGCTCCAGCAGGACGAGGTACAAGGTCCCAAGTATGATTGGCCTGTAAAGCTGAAAATTCCTCGATCATAGCATCACGCCAGTTGGGATCGGCCAAGGCACTCCGGTAAGTCTTCGGTAGCGGTGACAGGACGGCAGCATGAAGGTTCATGCGTGACAGTGGCTGACGAAATCCTGCCTTGCCCCGTGTGACCATTGCATGATCGTTGTGGACGGGTGCAGTAGGAACAGCAGAAGGAGGCCGATGTGTTGCAGATGAATCGGCAGCTGGTGCAGCGGAGCGTCCTGCGATTGTAGCGGGCAGGAATGCTGGCGCTGGCTCGTGTGCATGGGCGCCAGGCCCAGAATGCGTCGGTGCTGCATGGTCAGTCGGTGGCCCGTAGAAGCAGTCATGGGCCACTGGTGTCCCATGGGAGGCTGGTGCCGAGCGCATGGTCTGCACAGGAGCGATCGGAGAGCCCGCAGCACAAGTTGGAGAAGAGGCCGGGCTGGCAACAGCCTGCGACCAGCGGTCGACAGGGGCAGCCGGACATGGTACTGGAGTATCGCGTGGAAACGCCTGGGCAGCGCCGGCTCTGTCAGGGGCAGCAGGGCCGGTACTGGGTGGTGATCCCTGGGCAGCGCCGGCTCCGCTGGCAGCAGCCTGAGGTGCGAAACCATCAGGGGCAGCAGGGCCGGCACTAGGTGGTGATCCTGAAAAAGGGTTAGTGCCAATAGGTGGTAAAGGTGCCGCATCAAGCTCGGAGAGAAAATCAAAGTCGGAGGAAGAAGTGTTGGAGCTTGAAGCGGCAAAAGGAAATGAGGATTCATCAAAGATGACATGGCGAGAGATAATGACTTGGTTGGAGGAAAGATCAAGGCATCGGTAGCCTTTGTGGTTTGACGAGTAGCCAAGAAACACACAAAGGGTGGAGCGAGGGGAGAGTTTGTGCGGGGCAGTGGCAGAGAGATTGGGGTAGCACTTGCACCCAAACACACGAAGATGGGAGTAGGAGGGAATAGTGCCATATAGTGCAAAGAAGGGGGTGGAAGAATTCAGTGTTTTGGTGGGATGGCGATTCAATAGGTATGTAGCAGTATGTAAGGCTTCGGCCCAATAAGAGGGGGGTAGAGTGGCTTGGATTAACAAAGAACGGATAATGTTGTTGGTCGTGCGAATGACACGCTCAGCTCGACCGTTTTGCGGCGAGGTGTATGGGCAAGACATACGTAGAGTGGCCCCGCGGGTAAGAAAAAGTGTACGGGAGCTGGAGTTGTCGAACTCGCGACCATTGTCCCATTGAACGCTCTTAATGGAGGCACCAAACTGCGTAGCGACATAGGAGAAGAAATGTGACAATGTGAGGAAAGTGTCAGATTTCAGACGCAGTGGAAATGTCCATAAGTAGTGCGTGCAATCATCTAAGACAACAAGATAATACTTGTATCCTGAGACACTGAGAACAGGAGATGTCCAAAGGTCACAATGTATTAAATCAAAGGGTTTAGATGCACGAGAGGATGAGCTAACAAAAGGCAGGCGTGTATGGCGGCCTAGTTGACACGCATGACACAAGGAGTCGAGCCCACCCTTATTACAATTGATGGCACTGGTGCTTGCAAGTTTGGAGAAGGCCTCATGACCAAGGTGACCGAGACGACGGTGCCAGAGTACGGAAGATGTGCCAGCGGTGAGGGCATGTGGAAGGAAGGCCTCGGGTCACAAGGGGTAAAGTTGCCCGGAACTATTGCACCTGGCGATCACGTTCTTGGAGAGAAGGTCCTTCACAGAAACGCCAAAAGGATCAAATTCAAGTGAGCAATGATTGTCAGTAGTAAATTGGCGGACAGAAATTAAATTCTTGATAATGGTAGGAGACACAAGAACATCACGAAGGTGGAGAGAACCATTGACTGTAGGGAAAGAGGTGGCACCAGTGGAAGTGACAGGAAGAAGAGAACCATTGCCAACGATAATATTAGATGGAGTAGAGTGGGAGGGTGGGTGGTGTATGGAGAGATTACCGGCATTTGAAGTCATGTGGGAGGTGGCACCGGAGTCGAGGTACCAATCCGTATTGGCAGGAGGAGTGAGCATCATTGTGTTAAACGAATTGGCGAGCATATGGTGATCCCAGCCAAGAAACGGGGCACCAAGAGTTCCGGGTGATGGCTGCCCTCCAGACGTAGGTGGCTGCATGGCAGGCCAGCCACCAAGGTGCGGTTGGATGCCGCTGGGTCCTCCAGCGCGGTGGTCGCATGGCGAGCCAGCCACCAACGCGGCGGCCGCATGCCACCAGATACTCAGCGCGGTGATCGCATGCTGCCGAAGTCTCCTGCGACGAGCGCCTGCTGCTGTGGAGCTAGCCCAGGAGGATGTGAGACAGGGCGTGGCCCAAGTAGACTGGTGGGCTGCTGAGGAGCAGATGGGCCGAACCACAGTTGAATGGATCCGGTCCATGGGTTAAACACCGTGGGCCAACCCGAGCGGGAGTGCACGGCTGTGGACGAAGCACTGCTACCAGAGGAGTGGCCATTGCCGGTGGTCGTTCGACGATTGCGACGACGATTTTTGTTGATGCCGCTGGATCCGCCTGGGTTGTGGCTGCTGTGATGTGCCACATGACCACTAGACGCCTGCCCAGAGGCGCCACGGTTTGCAGAGTGTCCAGTGAAGTTGGCGGTCGTGCTGGCAAGGAAGGCCGAAGAAGCAGAAGACTGGTGAGTCATTGTAAGTTCTTCCAAAAGCAGATCGGAACGAACCTCTATAAATGTCGGAAAAGGCTTCTGTCGCGTGAGGAGCGCTGTCATGTAGGAGAACTTGGCATTGAGGCCACGAAGGACGTTGAGAACAAGGGTCCGGTCCGAGACAGGCTCGCCAAGATCGCCGAGGGCGTCCGCCATGCCCTTTAGTTGGCGACAGTAGTCTGTAATAGACAAGTCTCCTTGGATGAAGTTGCGGAACTTGGCGTCGAGGTAGAGCGCACGAGTTTCCTTGTTGCCAAGGAATTGTTGTTCAAGGCCGAGCCAGACGGAGCGCGTTGTAGCCTGGCGGTGCATGACAAGCTCCTGGAGGTCAGACGAAATTGTGCCGTAGAGCCAGGACTTGACTGTGCAGTCAAGCTGGGACCATGTGTCGTCGTTCGGATCGCCGTCGTCGGAGAGAACATGGTCGTCAAGAGCATACTTGCCGAGTGTGTTGAGGATGAGGTTTGACCACTTGTTGTAGTTGGCGGAGTCGACGTCGAGGGCGACGGGCACCAAGGTCTTGATGGACTGCACGGCAACGGCCTGGGCGTGGAGAGCGCCGCGCGCGTTGGTGACGGCAAGAGCGCGCATGTCCGCAGCGCGCTGGGCGTCCAGGCGGAGGCGCTCGATCTCGGCAGCGCGCTGGGCGTCTAGGTGGAGGCGCTCGATCTCGGCGGCCTCACGAGTAGCGCGTGCGTTCGCCGCATGCTGCAGCGGTGCGTCGTCCTCAGGAGCCATGGCGAGGTGGGGAGTTCAGGCGGCGCGCACAGGGAAGCTAGGGGCGCAGCCGCGGTGGTCGGCAATAGTTAGGATTTGCGGAAGCGGAGAGGCCGCAGGAGCGAACCTTCTCGTGATACCATGAAAGCATACGGGAGTTGAATACTCATACGCCTTAGATTATACCATCAGCAAGGCTTGGTATATATTACATGGGAGAGGCAACGAACATGCATGCAAAACGGAAACGGAGACTAAATCTGGAAGGAGTCCTAGTTGTTGCCGTAAGCAGTGGGAGTCCTGGTTGTTGCCGTACGCCGTGATAACTGGAGATCGTTGGAGATACGTGCGCGGTGCCATGCATGAGAATAATACTCTAACAAATATAGTACCTGCTGCATCATGCTACTCCAGCTGGCCACGCCTAGCTACCACCACCACCTCCAAGCACTTTTCTGTGAGGAGATCCCTCTCTATTCATCATTGATTTAGTGAATTCTACATTAGATCAACAATAGATAGAGAGGATCTCAGCTGAGTCCCTCTCAACTGAGTCCCTCTCCCACTAGAATTTCTTTCCACCACCTATGTCTCATCTGTTAATTACGCATTTTTCATTGTTAATATTTTTGTTGTTTCATATCAATTAATCCTAGTCTAATTACCATGAAACTTAATTTGACTAAGAAATTAACGTAGCAAGAAAAGAATCCCCCACTCGGAGAGGAGCTTGACGTCGGTGAGGTTCCTGATGAGGCTGAACTGGATGAGCACCACGTCGACACAGAAGAACCCAAGAATCTACATTTAAAGGCGCAATTTTTAATTATGGCGAGACCATGAACGCAGGAGGGGGAGAATAGTGAAGCAACAGGGAGAGTGTAATACCAGTAGAAAGAAAAAGCGGTTTTGCCGTCAGGACCATTTAGCTTTAAAATGTCAAATCAGTAGCGCTCATCGAGGTTCCTAAACGTTCGGGGTCAGTAGGCGTCTCTTGCTTAAGTGGGCCTCATTATTCGGCAACAGAGGAACCTAACTTCAACACTTTTATCAACTTACCTTCCGCAATAGAAAAACAAAGAATAGTGCCAAGTTTACCCTATAGACCAATGGTCCATAAGCAAACAACAAACCAAGAGAGACATGAAGATAAGGCAAGGGCAGACTCGGCAAAGCATAGCCAGGAAAGCACAGCTTTAGAAGGGAGAGCATGCTCCTTGTCGCATGTCCCCTATCAAGTCCCGTCACGGTGACACCCATAGGCCTTCCCAAAACTATGCGTAATTAGGAATAAAGCAAGGCGAAATTAACAATTAGAAAAAAGCATAGAGCAAGGGGGTAGTAAACGGAACTGATGGCCAGATAGAACCGAGTAGGGGAAGCAGAGGGGAACCAAGGTAGGTCACCAGTAGGGAAGTTGACGACAAGGAGGTCACCGGTGGCATACTGGCAGGCCATAGCCGAAGCCACAGAGGGCCGAGCTGAGGCGACAATCGAGGCCATGAAGGCGATGACGTAGAAGGCCGTAGGAGCCGGGGGAGCCATGGACACTGAGAGGCTAATGGCGTAACCACTAAAGGTGAGTCTTGGGTTGGCGGCGGCACATGGGACTGAAGCTAGGCGAGCAGCTCGAGGCATGGGGTAGCCAACGCTAGTAGGAGCCAAGCCAAGCGTCGGCTAGTGAGGAGTGATTTGGGGAACCTCTAGCCGCCACCAAGGCCATGGAGAAGCCAAGAGGTGACAGGGAAACCGAGGGGAACCAATGGGGACAAGCCGAGGGACGGCAGCGCACTTGAGAGCCCCTGCAACTATGGTGGCATCAAATCAAGGGCGGAAAGCTACCAGGGCTGAGCCGGTTGGCGGCAGTGACAACAAATCGGGGAGAGGAGAGAGGTAGGGAGGAGGGTTCAATCGGATGGGAAAAAAAGAGAGGGAAGAAGAGAGGAGAGGATAAGGTCTGACCGGGTGAGAGAAGAAAGAAAAGAGAGAGAGAAGAGAGACCGGGTGAGGAAAGAAAAAGAAAGGAAAGAAAGAAAAGAAAAAAAGGGAGAGATAAAGGGGTTTAATGTGCGCAACAAAATCTTTAGCCCTAAGCATTCTGATGCTTATGTTGGGTTTGCACATAGAAATGATGCCCTTCATCTGTGTACAGGTATCGCTATAGTGTATTGAGACTATATGATGCTTATACAAGTGGGGGCTTTGGCTTGATGCCATCCACACAATCATCCGGGCGCCTGGGAGTGGTCCAATCCTACGGAACATTTCCTACATGACCTGTTCAGTTCAATCCAGCACAACTCCTTCGAAATTCCTATGCAATAAATCAAATAACCAAATCCGTTCACCACCCAAAACTTTAGAGAGGAAAGAATAATATTGTACACATCAGCACCAGAGACCACTATTATACAATAGCTGACAGATGGACCCCATCAAATAAGTTTACCCCTTTGGCCACTCCGTACTCTGCAACATGAGAACAAAATCTAGACACAGGAAAAGAATACCTAGTACCATAACCCTGCCCCTTCTGCCCCTCCAATCGGTTGACATAACACATACACCCACTCAACTATCTGCAGGCATCTGAGTATGTACAGGCGAAGCCTCGCAGGCACGACATTCCGCTAAACCAATAATATGGAGCGCGCTGTCGGTGGTGGTTGCTGAAGCTTCTCCACCCTTCGTCCTTGGATCGCTTAGCTTTGCTCCCTGCAAACGATTTCCTGTTGCCATTGTTGTGGGCAAGCATGTCTGTTGAGCACAGATCACCTGCCTGTGTGCAGATTGGATCAATATAGCCAAAACCCACTGATGGATGCTTACAATCGATTGATCCAGCATATGGCAAAGCTGCTATATCCACGCAAGGGAGCCTCGGTCATTGTTTGCTACTTGAGGGCGGCCCCTGGTTGGAGTTGGAGGTCTGTTGGCGTTCAGTTCCTGATTTTAACACATCATGGCGTTAGAAGTGGACACTGGACAGGCAGCGGTACACCCAGTGCAAATGCACGAGTATCTTGTGGTAAAGCAGTGTTACCTGCATCCATGTGTCCTTGGTATGATGCTCCGGAGAGGTCTCAGGTGATGTAATGGCAGGCGGCAAAGGATGAATGAGTTTTGGAACAACCACAAGATCCCTTCCAAGAACTAAGATTGCACCTGCGTTGTTTGCGGTACCTGTGCGCAGATCATATTAAGCAACGGGATAATCCAATTGCATGAGATGATTGGAAACGAATCATGTAAAAATATCATGTCCTTACCACAGTAATTTGTTGCCGAGAAGAGAGTGATCAGGTGACCTTGAGCGAAACGCTCAAAGCCATCCATCACACACTCGTGTGCTCGCACGATCAACTGTAGGTCATTGTTGTTGCAGAACTCCATAACACGGTCAGGCTGTGGTGACAATGCATGTAATTTTAAAAAACCACAGGAACCAACAGGGAGAAAAGAGATGAACGCAATACAGAGTACTAACCCCAAAGGTAACAAGACCCGGGCCCCGAGCATTTGGTCGGAGTCCTTCAACACTGTCATTCTCAGTTGGATCGGACCTTTAAGAATAAAAACATTATATCATGACATCAGGAAAAATAAATGAGGATCTTGCAATAAAATAGTATCACAGTAGGAGCTGCTGAAATGCTGACCATAGAAGATCCATTAGAACTACTGAGCCTGCTTCCATGGTAATCGGTCTCTGAAGATTCTCAATTTGCTCTACATGGTTGATGGACCGACCAATACCTCCATGCATACATATTATTTTCTTTTCTATTAGGGCAGCCAAAGGAAGCCAATTAAATAACCTATTCATGCGATGCCATGTCCAGATTCCGTCTCTCTCACCCTATTTTTTGAGCAAAGAACACTTATAAGCAAAAGATGTAAATGTAGCCAAATGAAGGAATGCAATACGAAAAGACAAACTCATTACCATTCGCTCTATGCACTCTATTCGGAACCCAAACAGAGCATTGATGTCTGCAGCCTCATGATTTCCTCGAATCAAATGTACATTGTGAGGATATTCAACCTGAATTGCACAGTGATGTAGTTGTTACAATATTAAATAAAGAACCACTTTATGAAACAGCACTATGTCAAGGTATGCTCACAGCTTTGTAGTTACTACCTTCAGAGCAAGGAGAAGAGTGATAGTCTCCAAACTATGCTGACCACGATCGACGTAATCTCCCAGGAATAGATAATCAATGTAACTGCAAAGTTTTTTTTTTTAAAAAAGAATACATATGAGCTCAGGAACACTAGCTAGAAAATATACCCGAATGCATTACTAACATGGATGAAAAATATCAACTTGGCATCAAGTGTTCTAGTAGCTCTATTTTAATGAAGTGTTTTAGTAGTTTTGGTATCCAAGAAAACACGAGACGAATCCCCAAAAACGGAAAGAATAAAAAAATGAATCAGGAAATTCAAAATAAGAAAAATACTCACGCAATGTCTCCCGCAGTTGAAGGAGCACCATACTCATCAAATAAGCGCATGAGGTCACCAAATTGACCATGCAAATCACCAAATATCTTAATGGGAGCTTTAAGCTGTAGGACACTTGGTTCACTTGAAAATATCCTTTCGGCACTATCACACAGATCTGCAATCTCATTGCAGTCCAAGAAGAACTGCCTTCGCACAGGGGGCTTCCAACCACGAGGTTTCAAGAGACATGCAATTACCTGGATAAATTGAGCCATAGAACAGATTTATGTGAGTACTTAAAGATAGGGCTGGCTATCAAGCTTAACAAGCTATTATCGAGTTTTGTTCGAAATTGACATGGTTCGACTTAAAATCATTTTATTTATCGTTTAATTGATTATTTTAAATTCAAACTAACGAGTCACTATTGAGTCGAACCTCATTTAACTTTTTTCACTCGAAATTGACTCATTTCAATTTTAAACCCATTAACTACTATAATCAAAGCAATTTTGATTTGAGCCCTAACGATCTTTTTTTCCAGCCCTACTTAAAGGCAGGAGTAGCATAGAAATTTTCATGTAAAAAAGACAACGGTCATCATGTATTCCATTTGTATCCCCCAGTCTGCCCTTCTTTCACAAACAAAAATAGAGGGTGTGCTTAAGTGTTTAAGCAGATGACCACATAGTCTTTTTATCATAAAAATTCTTTAAATTTACAATAAAGTATTTATAGCATGTTTTGTTTCGAGGAAATTCTTCATTTGCCACTAGAAGTTGGCCAGTTCCCTCATATGCCATCACAAAACTGCTCTTCCCCTCATTGCCATTCAATCTCAACTTCTAACTTGTATTTGCCACTCCCATTAGGCGACCGTGAGAGGGCTGCCGTTAAGTCCCATGAGGTCACATTTTTGCACAAATGACAGCCTTACCCCTTGAGCCTGGCCCACTTAATCAGCTTCTTCCTCTTTCCTCTCCTATTCTCTTTCTCCTCCCTCCTTCCTCTCTGTCTCCTTCCAACCAGCGCTGCTGATCCCGACCGCACTGCCACTCTCTGACTCATGCCGCCTTCCCATGAACGCACTGCCGCCTCTGTCCTTCGCCCCAGCTAACTCACCGCCACCGCCGTCTCCACCTCCCACGGTCGCCGCCGCCACTGTCTCCACCTCCCACAGCCGCCGCCGCCGCCGTCTCCCCCGCCCCCAACCCCGTTGTATACTGCTGTGGTCGGCGTCTTCCCCGAGACTGGCATAGCCCACCGCCGCCAATCTCCCACTCCGGTGAGTTTTGTCAACATCTCTTGCATCAAAATGTGGTCCACCTTCTCCTTGTTCTTTCCCCTCAACAAATTATGTGATCCCCACAGCGGTTCGCCGGAATTGAAGCTGCCTCCCTCGTTCGCCCTGAACCGCCGATGTCAGCAATTCCGCCGTCTTCGGTGAGTCTCAGGCCGAGCTGCCACTACCCTATCCTTCCTCGTTCAACGTTCTACCTCGTGCTCGCTTGTGCCCCCCGTGAAAACTGAGCTGTCCTCATTTGTGTCCTCCATGATGCACACTTGTTGCACTAATTTGCCATGGGCTGTTCAGAAAAATTGTTGTGGTTTGATGAATGACCAATTGATCGTAGTTCTGGGAATGATGTAAAGAAGCAACTAGTTAAAAGTTTTTATGTTTAAGATATCAGGAAGTGATGTGGTTTTCTGAAGTGTTCCAGTGATGAACTTGAACGAAGCAAGAAGAGAAACAGGAAGAGTGCGGAGGAAGAAGGGCAATATAGTCTTTTTGCACACCACTTAACAGCCAACTGACGGGAGTGGCAAATAAAGGATGAAAGTTGAGATCAAATGGCAATGAAGGGAAGAGCAATTTAGCGAAGGCATATCAGGAACTGGCCAACTTCCAATGGCAAATAAAGAATTTCCTCTTTTGTTTTTGACAGATAACTTTAGCAAAGTAGAGCACCTTTTTGGGCACACTATTAATAGACATTTGTCGATCTAGTAATTTCCTTGCTGCAGTTGCACTCTCAGGAGTGCCATAGATGACCCTTCTTCCTTCATTTTCAAACTGGTCAATAGAGAGCTGCCTAACCATGCCACCTAACGCACCTCCAGTTTCTGCTGCTACCACAACCTACAAGACCAAAAAATATTGTTCAACATGCCGCAAAACAACTTGAGCTAGGCCGTTCAGGAGGCGGCTTCTTAGATACAAATTACAATATATCAACTGTCAAATAAGGAACAACCCACCAAGAAGAGAATAAACAATCAGATAAGAGTAATTAAATAACAAGTCAACAGAATTAACTGTATTTTCTACTCACTGCTCTATGGTGTAACCGAACCCCAGGAGGTGGTGTTGAATTGTTCACAAGAGCAGGATCCGGTTTGACGAGGCTTGAATTTTGCTTCCCACTTGTTGTGGCATCTGGAGACTGTTCCCCGTCAGGTGAACGCTCCATCTCACCATTAACTTGCCTGGCCTTTACAGCAGCTAAAGTAGCACTGATAGCCTCAGCCTCCGCAGCTGATGCTTCGATCAAATAATCAACACCTTTGCTCAATCTCCTGAGCAAAAATAAGTTTGAAATATGCATCTCAGTGCATAGTAGCTTCTATTAAATAGACTAATAGAACATGCAAAGAAACATTGTCAGCAGAAGTCTAGGACAGAAATAATGCAAACCTCTGTCCCTGGATCACGGCATTCTCAGAGCTGATATCAGTATACATGTCCCCATTAACAGAAGGAGCAACCGGAGTTCCAAGAACCACAGCTCCATCAGTTGTTTCTGCACCTGTTTGTCCTGTTTGTTCATTGTTGTAAGCAAATCTGCCAGGTGCTCCTCCAGCTTGTATGTCAGCGGCTGCAGCAGCTGCAGCTGCATGGTTAGCTGCGCTTGTTGTTTCAGCAGCAGCAAGATCTTCAGCAACAAGGAGGTCATCTAGCAGCACACCTGTGGTAGCAATTGCATGAAATGTAGCATTGCAATCATATGAAAATTAGCATCAATAAACAAAAATTAATGAACCTATGTATTGTTGTCTGATACTAAAGGAAATGTCAAAAATCTATTGTTTCTAGCTACTCTACAAATAAAACTAATAGAAGTAAACAAACGGGCAACAGAGTTAAACTAAAAGATAATTACTCTGCAATGTTATTGAAATGTTATTGCCAGGAATAGCAATTATGAGCGCCATCGTTTCTGAGCAGGATTTGAAACTAATCCTGGACAGTCCCAAAGGTTTGTTGGTACCAGCTTCTGGCAAATTCCAATCAGTTAGAACTTCTAC
Source organism: Melocanna baccifera (assembly GCA_036346265.1). NCBI lineage: Eukaryota > Viridiplantae > Streptophyta > Magnoliopsida > Poales > Poaceae > Melocanna > Melocanna baccifera. Next base: position 651,664 of record CM070709.1, on the reverse strand, counting down.
CTAACCCTCAAAACCAATTTCATCGGGAACAAGGCAGAATCAGCAACAGCCAGCCACCAACACAGATTTATGATTTTTGTAGTTTTTTTTTAATAATATGATAAAAACCATGCTTTGTTGAAATTATGTTTTGCAATGTGGTCATAATTGGTGAGATTCGGCCATAATATGGTGTAGCTCAGTTCGAATAGAAGAAATGTGGGTGCCAGAAGTTAACAGTTCGGTCCAAGGAGTTTTTTTCCTCCAGAGTAGGAGGTTCTAATAATACTGATGCAAACTAGGAATGCATTAAGCTTGAATCTTGAACCCCTTAAGAACCTTTTGGGCACTTATATGTAAACCTAGTAAAATTCTAACTTAATTGTTGCTGATTACTTAATGTCCTAGATTCCTACTGTTTTCCCAACGAAGAAAAGGATTGGAAGGAACATATACCTGACCAGCATATCATGTAAAGATGCCACAATTGATAACATCGAAATGACATGAAAATGTGTGTGAATAGCTCAATCATATGGCTGAACAGCTTATAGCACTAATAGCATCCACCAACCATGTGACTTTCATATCCAACAGGAACATGCCAATCTCCTAAGCTTCATGCAAAAGAGCACTACTAACGTGATCGGACCAAATCCAGTAAGTCACTAAGATAGTGATCGGACCAAATCCAGTAAGTCACTAAGATGAACAAACTATACACAATATTTACTATCATTGAACATTAGAACCAATGTGTAGTAGTACATAGGCTCATTAGAACATTTAATATTGTTACTGCTGAAGATCCATGTGTAGCAAAATAATCAATTAATCCTGAGAAGTGGTGGTTTACCCCAGGGCCCCAGACAAACATAAACCTAAAATGCAGATATTTAAATTCAGACTTTATCTTTGGTTCCATGGCCAATGCCTCATGTATATCATTGATCATGTACTTCAGTTGATGTGGACAAACTAGCAATGTTGCTCCTCATAAACAAAACTAATAAAGAAGGTATGTTCAGCAAACAAGAAGCAAAATAGGCAAATAGAATACAGTTCAACTACAAATTTGTAAGACAATGGTTACTCCTGTGAGAAACATCTAACGCAACAATGGCAGTTTCAGAGGATTAATTTATTTATCTGCTATAATCCATATCAAAAACTATTTATTCAACACACTGCTATCGGTAAATTTGCAACCATCTGATTTAGTGAACATTTTGATGCAACAAGACAACTCCACATTTCTAGCGAGTATGAAAATGGGAGGACAGGACATGTAGGACACAAAAAAAGGACTCGCAGGACAAAAGAACAAAATTCATATATGATACTTAATGTCAGGATTTGGAAGAGGCTAAGCAACTGAAGTGTCTTACCTCCACGTAAACCTCCATAAATGAATATCAAATCACCAACTGCAGCAGCTGCATGCCTGCACCTTCGTGTAAGCTCTACAGAAGCATCACCACCTGCAGCATCCGCACTATATCTTCCTGTCCTTGGAGTTGTAACTACTGATTTTGTGTCACACCAAACTCCAGCAGCAGTGTCCAAAACTAAAAAAAGGCAGAATGGCGCAGAAAATAAGAATTTTGATAAACATGGAAATAGCAATGTACTCGCACATTAAAACCAAGTGGTCAATTCCAAAAGTATGGACAGCATTCAAGTATTTTGAACAGACCATGTACTTTGATAAAACGGATATCTGTGTTGCACATATAACCAGTAACAGCATACATCTTGTTATGTTCTGACCAATTATAAATGAAAACCATTGAGCAACAAATGTCCCCTTAACCAACAGGGAAACACCATAACATTGAGGTTAGTAAAAGAAACTAGTAATTAATTCTTAAATGACCTTTCTGCTAATTACCACCAAAGAAACTGAGATCCAAAAATTTTGAGTTGCCACCAAGAATAGGATATTTTTCTAAAGTTGACACCAAGAGACAATAAATTATGCAAATTAAGTGATAACTTCAAAGTTCTGAAAAATGGAACCTGCAATGCTTGAGGAGTCTTCTACCATGCGACCTCCTCCAAGAGCCCCTCCTGAGACATGAAGTCGTGCATTGACAAAAACCTAGAGCAACAAAAGAAAATAGCAATATAGCATTACAGATCAATCTCAAAATTAAACAAATAAATAAAACTGAGGGGGCAAAAATTGGCAACTTACAGCTGCATGTTGATATCTGGGTGATGGAGAGACACCAGGGGCAATTGCCCACTCCCAGCGCCCATCCCTATGTTTTGCAAGACCATAGGCACTTGATAGGGGCTGATGATTTTAGCCAAAAAATATATATATCATTAGTTGTGACAAGTATGCTTGGAGTACAACTGTACAAGAGATTAAAAACAGAAGTTGCTGCCTCTCCAAAAACCAGTGTAATACTGTAGTTCCAAAAGGCCCCTGATCAGTTGAATTCGGATTCGGTTTACAGCCCACCTGAAAAGGTTTTTTGGGCCTGATCCAAATTTCTTTGAAGGACATGATTTTACAAGTGAATTGATTAAAATAGGCCATTCAAGCATGCCCTAATCGACTCAGTACAGTTGAAGATCATGACGAGCCCACTCATGCTATGCCACAAAGAAGTGGATGTAACAAGACCAAAAATAATGCACTGTTGGTGGATTGGTGTAAGCATGGAATGCTTCTGACTATCATTTACCTGAAAAACTATATGAAACCTTATTATGACTTAAGACAGCTTCTAATCTAAAAACTAAGACCGGCAAATTTCATACCACATATTCCTATTAGAAGAAAACCATAAATGGTCAAATAACTAAATATGCCCAATCAGCAATTCACAAATTTTGCTCCACGCTCCAGTAGAAGTAGTATGTCACTTACCACACTATTAGCATCCCTCCCACCACAAAGCAAAAGAAGACCATCAGAGCGGGCACTTGCAGTTGCATACCTGGAGCAACATTACCATGGACTGCAGTCAATGAAAGAATATAAAAACTATGAACCATCTCTACTTCCAGCAAGATACGAAAATGTTACACACATAGTACTGTAGCAGCCACGCGCACTGTTTGCATTACTGTAGCAACCACGATTTGTTTTCTTTCTTAAGGATTAGATATATTCGGTTAGTTTGAAAATTTATCTTTTTGTTAGTTTGTTTCTTTAAATTAGAAATTATTGCTTAAGGGTCAAGTCAAGTTATCCCTATAAAAGGAATGACATTGTATCTTTTTTAATCAAGCAAAGATGAATAAACAAGTTCCTAATCTCTAAAGTCTAACTGTGGTCATTTTCTTGACCAGCTATTCTAGATCTATTCCTCCCTCAATTAGTACTCTCCTTCGTCTAGCGCTGTTCTACTTCAAGTTGTCGTCGTCTGACCTCCTTTCGATAGATGATTACCCCCTTATTGTGCTAATTCACAACAATTGGTATCAGAGCCACTCACCGTGGCTTCCGATACCGCACCATCTCTCTTGGAGAAGTTGAAGGCTAACAGCGAAGAGCAGAAGGTTTTCAACCATGGCCACCACTACAGCTCGAGGACGAGCTGTTTCACCAGGAGGGGTGTGATGTTACGCACATGATTATTATAGCAACCATGCGCACTGTTCACGCGGTATTGTAGCAACCGCGCACACTGTTCATGCGGTATTGTAGCAGCCACGCGCACTGTTCATATTATTGTAGCAACTGCGATTAGTTTCTTTTCTTAGGGATTAGATAGTTTTGGTTAGTTTGAAAATTTATCTTTTGTTAGTTTGTTTCTTTAAATTAGAGATTATTGCTTAAGAGTCAAGTCAAATCATCCCTATAAAGATATGGCATTGTATCTTATTTAACCAAGCAAAAATGAATAAACAAATCCTTAATCCCTAAAGTCCAATTTTGGTTATTCCCTTGACCAGCTATTCTAGATCTATTTCTCTCTCAATCAATGCCCTCCTTCGTCTAACACCGTTCTACTTCAGATCGTCGCCGTCCGACCTCCCTCCGACAGGTGATTGCCCTCTTATTGTGCTAGTTCACAACAGATTCAAATGCATAGGTTTCATTACAGAAAATAACTAACTGTGAAGTACAGTAGGCAGCAAAATGTTCTAATAAGATTTGTGGTGTTTCTCATACAAGTAGACATAACAAACCTGAAACATTTTTGGTTATATGGGCAATTGCTTTGGAAAACATAACAATAATACTGAGCTGTATATCACTAAGATTTTCCATATTTGCCAGAACCAAAAAAAGCAATGCACTGCTAAATTTAGCCTAATGGTGCAGATGCCACAACAGGCTATTATACACAATATAGCATGAAAGGAAAAAAATAGAATTATTGAGAGCTTTGATTATAATTAATGAAGGCAACATAGCGTGCATCAGATGTTAGCTCATTAATGTACACAACAGAATCTTGCCAAGATAATATTGCAAGGTTTCAAGTCAACATCACCAAAGAAGTGTTTGTACCTCACTGATTTAACTACACTTCAAAAGGCAAATGCTTTCTCATTATTATTAAAAGGCAAATGCTTTCTCATTATTATTTGCACACTTACATGCATGGAGGTGGTCCTTCACCTTCTGGTTCAAGTTTCCTCCATTCATATGGCTTCGCCGCGGTATCAAGGGCCCACACATCTGCCAAAGGACGCTTCCCTGAAATATTAATGTACTATTAGTATCGAAATCAGTTAGGATGGAACAATCTGTAAGTAGCTACAGTTGTAGGCTTGGTAAACATGTTGGCAATTTCCTACCATCATTTCCACCAATTGTCAACAAGAATCGCTGCCCAACCAAAGCCATCACATGTCCATATCGTGGACCAGGACCGGGCCCTTGAACCACCACTCTACATAGAAGGCGTAGAATGCTCAGCAGGGATAGTAGCAAAAATAAATTCTGAATTCAAATCGCAATAGAGTAACAAACACCTGTGCCATCGCGGTCGTTGTTGTGTAAGATCAAGGACATGAAGGTCCTCTGCAGATAAACCAGCAGGGCCTATACCACCCTGGATAGCAATAAACAATGAGAGAGGAGATGATGTTTAGTTTTGCAGCACTGACCTGAGAATAAAGTTGATGCAGCTACTACTCTGAGGCAAAAACCAAAAGTGTAAAGTACCTGAATGACCACCATGGTTCCAACAGCAGTCGCTACATGGGCAGCTCTTGGTGAAGGAGGTTCACCAAGTGGAGTAAGCCTGGCAACATTGTGTTGTGATCAATCAGAACTAATAAGTGCTACTAAGATAAACACCACGCCACGCAGAATGGGCATGGGATCTAAAGAAGTTAGGAACAGAACAAACAATCGCATTCAAGCAACAAATAAAAATCATCTTCTAAAACTGCTGTACCTGCTCCACTTATTTGATAACACATCGTAACAGTGGACATCTGCAGTGGCACCAGCAAGACCTGCAGCCAAGGAAATCAATAAGCAAATCAACTTTATGTATGTCCATTTTGACTCTTGCAAGTAAAGGAATTAAGGAAACCAAATTCCCTCTCCATACCAGCTAAGGTCCTCCAACACATCTAAGTATGGTTTTTGAGCAATTTATTTGATCCTTGCTCTAACAAAAGTCAACCCTCCAATGTTATGCCCGGAAAACTTGAAAACATTAAATTTCATTGCAAGTTTGGCTTTAGAAGTAATTCAATTCACCTAGTCAACAATTAACTCCTTATCCTAGGGTCTCCAATGGACCTCCATACAGCCTGACCACATCAAAAGTTCAAATCAACATTTCCAGTTGGAGACCATTGAATATTCCTTCTAACACACAATCCCGAACAAATGCCACAACACAACTAAGGTAGGAATTACAGAGAATCATAATGCCCTATTTCTTCCCAAGACTAGAATCTCTCAAAATGCAATCTAAGTGCAATATAACGTATTAGAATATTCCTGGTCATAAATTAAGTTTGGCCCCTCAAACCATATAAGAGCAACATATTCGGCCTTACAACTAACAGCCTGCACACATGAGTTACAAATCAATATAACGCCTTAAAGTCCCACTCATAATTACTTTCCAAACCAGGTAGCACTTCGAATTCTGTCTCAGTGTCAGTTTTTAACCTAATCCCACGTAAACCAGCAACACCACCCAGCTGCCAATACCATGTATTCCACCTCTGAATGAGCCACTGAAACACTAAGCCATAATCGCTCTAGTTTCTATCCCGAACAAAAAGTTCCATCCCAAAATCTGTTTTCTCGCTCCTCCCACTCCAAAGCAAGATTAACAACGAAACCATTCCTCCTTACTCTTCAATTCCCTTTATGGCTCTCATCGACACCAACTACAAAGCAGCACGCTATACCATCAACCAAACCATCTGAAACTAAGAGCAGCTAAGGTTGAAGGGGCGTACGGATCCCCGCGTTCCCAGCCGACGAGGGTGGCGTGGCGGAGTTGCCCTCGAGCGCGGTGGCGCCGCCGAAGAGGATCAGCCGCGGGCCTATGTACCCCGGCAAGCCATACTCCCCGATGGCTGGCACCGCAGTGAGCGTGTGCCCGCACCGGCATCCCGGTCCGTCCTCCTTCTTCTCCATCACCGCGTTCACCACCGTGTACTCCGAGGCCGGCCTCGGCCCCACCGCCGCCGCCGCCGGCGGCGGAGACGCGCCCGCGCCAGCAGCCCCCACAGCCGTGGGCGTCGCGGGCGCCGACGGCGACGCCGAGGAGGTATCGCTCCCGGACCGGCCGACCTGCGCCGCGGCGTCCGAGTCGGAGTTCGACTCCATCGTCATCCGCGAGTCCATGTCCATGGCCGCCCACCGCTAGGGTTTCCAAGAGCTCAAGATCTCCCACGCGCGCGCAAGAGCTGGAGGGCGCCCTAGGAGACGGCTACGATGGCGGCGGCCGGCGAGGCCGCCATCGCCTGAACCCTAGACTTCACTGCTCGCCGACCGCGAGGCGTGGCGGTCGGCGTCGAGGCGAGGCGATGGGATCGCGAGCACGAGAGGAGAGGTAAGCGGAGAAGCCCCTGGAGATTTGGGAATTGCGTGGAGTTGGCGAGCGGTGAGGAGGTGGAGGGGGTGGGAATGGGAATACGGGAGGGTTCGGGGACTGGAGCGGAAAAGTTTGGGGAGAGAGGTGACGGACAGGGAGAGAGACGTGTGAGCGTGAGGGAATTTTTGTGTTGAATCGGTGGTTTGGTTCTGTTTGGTGGGGACTCTCGTGTTGGTCCCTGCCTTCTTGCTTATTTCGAAATGAGGCTCTTTTTTCGAAGGAGACCTTGCATTTTTTCGAAGAAACCCTCGCCCTAGTCAGCGCACTCACCTCACCTCACATGGTAATCGCCTCTCTGTGCGCCAAGCTTTCTGCCATGTCATTCCATGGGTGAATGAACAGCAGCTAATTGCGTGTAACCTTGATGGGCTGCCAGACCGATGGATGGCTATAACATTCTTTAGGTGCCACGTGTGCAAAGGAAAGCATTTCGCTCCGTCAAAGTAGTTTGTACGATTTGGAGGGTCATGGTTGTTAAGTAAGATCCTTAAAAGACGAAATCCGTACGATGGAAACTGATCGCGGCGCTGACCGCAGGGATCCTATTCACTTGATTTTATTAGTTTACTTTTATCGTAGAATGTTCAATTTAATAATATGACTAGGAATTTTAGGAATGATATTATATAACAAATAAAAAGTTTTACTAACAAGTCAAGTACTTGATAATCTTTACAAATAATAATTTATTTAAGAAATATAATAACATTTATTTAAAAACCATAAACATAGAAGTGATATAATCATTTTTATAATTTCCACTAGACATATCACTACCAAGGCCAACCAGTGGGTGAACTAGCATGTGAGCTCCAGGCTCGGCTACGACGCACACACCAACAAGCACAAGGTGGTGCAACTCTACTACCGCGGCATGCCCCCCTCCCTCAGCGTGCGAGGTCTACGTAGTGAACTCCACTGGGCGCTGGCAACCGGCGGTTGGTGGTGCTGGGAGGCGAAGCTGCTGTGTTTGGTAACAAAGTACTATACTAACCAGCGCGTCTTTGTGCAAGGCCATGTGTATTGGTTTATTTGGTTTTTAAAAAATTGGTATTTAGGACTTGCAAACCGAAAGTACTACCTCAAAAATAAAAAAAACTACATCGAATTAACCGAATTAATTCGGTTCGATGAAACTAAGATGAGCTTTTTGTCCCTTGCAAATAAGAATTAAGGCAAAATAGACACTCTTTGCACTATATAACCATGAACAGAATACAACCATGAATCAAACTCAACACTACACCAGAGCTTGTTTTACTACGTTGGGGTGGACAAGAGGTAGAAGAAGTAATAGGACAAAATGATGCAACAATAGGAAGAGATCCGCAAACTAGCAAGGTATTGTGCGGCCCACAACAAACAAGCAAAGGTTGCTCCGGCCTGAGCTGAACAAGCGAAGTGTGCCACGAGATCGGCTCCCCGCAATAATGCCCCCCATAGCAGCAACCCCATCCCGAACGTTCCGACCGAGCATTCGCACAACACCCGCCCAAGAGAGAGAGATGCCGCCCCTCTGTTGGTGTAGGAATCCATGCAAATTCTTAAGTCTAAGCAACGGTTCAGCCTTGGCATGCGTTACTGTGGTGCGCAATCTACTCATATGACTACCCTGATCGTCGTCTAGACACAAGCAGCTGATAAGGACCAGTTATAGTGTGTCCTCATACTATTTCTCTTCTAAAGTACGCACTAACGACATCTCATGTCTACATGCAGTCCCCAGAACTGAAATGTGGCTACCGTAAGTGGATCAGCCTAAAGATCCACCCACATGACCAGTGGATTCTCGACTTCGAGGAGTGGGATGGCAAAAGGGGCTATAAGATTCGAGATGAAGAGCACCGGAACGACGAGCAAACCGATCGTATACGTCGGGAGACGAAGGCTCATATCAAGGTGTACACACGCAACAAGCGTGAGGCTCATGGGAGGGAGTGCGAGAAAAAGAGAAAAATAACAGCCAAGGCTAAAGAGGCCATCGAGGAATTCAACGCCGAGCTTGTAAGGAAGGGAAAATGGACTCGGTACATGCAATAGGTCGGGCCGTTCCGCACTAGTCCCCTGAATGTCGAATTTATTTCCATTCCAAAAGGCGCATATGTATCGTAGGAGTATTTCGGTTTATTGTATCATGCATGATGCTATTTCTCATGAACGTAAGTAGACTCTATGCATCGTATTATTGCCAGCTTTATTATGAAGTCTATTTAATTTGTAACATCACATCTTATCGTCTTTTCGCATTCTATTCTTCGCATACGAAGGCATCAAACAACATAAAAAAAATAAGTTCTCCTCTGCGTATGAATTTCCGGTTGTATCACAATATCATTTATCTTCGTACGTACCAATTCTTGCTATGTGAATAATTCTTAAAAAAAATTAGAAAATTTCTTGCACTACTACAACATAAGATGATTAAAAAAGGTTATTATGAATCTAACAAATTTTAAACTAATTCATAATATACGAAAATCACAAATGGATCAATCGACATTGTCTGCTATTTTTCCAAAACAAAAAAAACTTACAAATAGAATTTGACCTACCCACAACAATTGTTATTTAGCCCCATGAGTAATGGGGGGGCCAATTGTGCAAAAATTATGTTGAGGTGACAGTCGTCTGACTGTCGGGCGACTAGAACCTGTAGTCACCTAACTGTTCGGCGACAAGTCTCAGCCGCTCTACCGTTGGACGACTGGAGCCTATCGTCCAACGGTGTAGCGACTAGAGCCCATTCCTGTAAATACTTTTTACGCGGATATATTTCTGTATTTTTAAATAAAAAATAAATTATTCAAAAAAATTCCAAGGCTCAGTGCATCAATCCACCAATACCAAACGATCACAACTCACCGACCAATCCAGTCACCCGAACAAAAGAGTTTGAATAATGCTTACAGGTCGGCGAGGAACAAGATCGGACGGGGAGGTATTCACGGCGGCGGACGGGGTTCACTCAATAGTATCATAGAGAAATTGGTAAAGCTTTAAGCATTCAATTCCTTGTGATTTTCATTACGAAACAAGCCGAAACATGCACCTTTTTGTGCTACTAGTAACCATTCAAGTTGATTCAACATGTTGGAGGTTATAACTAATAATTAACAAGAACAACTAGAAATAGATTAGACGCAGGAGCCCAATTATTATTTCCAAACAAATAATGCCTTCTTGGACGGTTGGCTCCAAACAGACCCCAATTCGAGTACCCTCTCGAACTAGTCCAAAGTTCCCAGACTTTGTTCAGTAACCAGCTTAATTAAACCTGCTACCGCGAAGCAGCTCTCGTACGTAACGGTAGCAAGCAGCACAAACTTAGACGATATTCTTAATGGCTAAGGGGCGCTCCAACTCATCAGAAAATCCCAGAGACTGGCGCTGGAGTTTCGAGGACAGGTAGGCGATGAGCGAGAGCAGCACAATGCCATGAGCCAAGAATGATTTGCCCGCAGACAGCCAAACGACGGCGGGGCCGATCCCTGGCCCGGAGCTGGACCTCACCTGCAGATGCCGCCGGTGTTCGCCAGCGATTAACGTTCGGCTGTCTGGTGTCCTCTGCAGTCATGCCTCGAGGAGGTCACGGCAGCCACCAGAGGCTGCTGCCCACCTGAAGGGGTCACCGGCCCCATGCTCACCGCCCATGCTGCTCGGGAGTGGGGTGAAGAAGTGTGCCACTGCCCGGAGGTGCTCGAGGCTGTGGTAGCGGTCCACATCTTCGTGTTGGAGGTGCTGCTCTGAGCCAGACGGGCTGGAGGTGCTGCTCGGGTTGACGAAGCGTCCGCCAGAGCCTCTTGCACGGCGCATTGCATGGAGATGGCGTGACTCATGAAGATATGGCTGTCTACTTACTAATCACACATTACTTGGCCATAGACAGATAAACTGTCTACCAGTTTCTCAGTTAACTACACCAAACAGAGATAACCCCTATTTTATATCCTTGTTGGAGTGTCAAGAGTGGGAAAAAAAATCCAAGATCAACATATGGTCCAACGTTAACCAAAGAAAAATCCACTGTGCTATTTACTATCAAAGCTCTAATCCATCACCTGTTCATTTTATCGGCCAAGTTGCTTTGTATTCTTTTCTGTACACTGCTCATGGTGAGGTACTGAAGTAAGCCATCTCGTCACCGTCTTCTGCCATCTTCCAAGATCTACGCAACGAGCTCACCAATCTGCCGAGCGTGCACTTTTGGAGAATCTTGGACAAATTCAGCATACGTGATCTTCAAAAATTCTAAAAATAACTTTTAAAATATAAAAATTCTAAATCTAGACCCCTCCCCAACCACACAACGCTAGTGATGCGGTCGGGAATCGCACCACTCACTGTGGCGGTGGGGACCGCGTCACTAGCCACGTGTCGCCGCCTCATAGTTACGCGGTTGAAGAGGAGGTTAGATTTAGAATTTTTATATTCTAAGAACTATTTTTAGAATTTTAAAGATTATACATGTTAGATATGTTTAAATTTCACTTTTGGAGAAGGTGCAGTCTGGAAACGTCGATGGCTTTTGCATTTGTGGGCCCTCGATGGTTTGCTGCCCTGTTTTTTTTTGGAGAGAGAACTTTGCCCAGCCAAAATGAATTAATCAAATTTCGCTCATTAAAGTTTTGATTTGACACCCCGAGATCGGATAAATCTGAGCATAAAAACATGCTAAAATTCCGGGATCTCTGTAACGTAGAACCAGAGGCAGACGGGGCACCACAGCCGAGTACGAGAGAAAGCAAAGTGCGGTGATGCTACTTCCTCTGCTCCTTAATACTACATACCTTCTGCCTCTCAAACTTTGTTCTTCAGTACATTAATTCTGCAACCTCGACCTAACTAATATCGGAGTATTTAATAGTACTATGTATTGCAGAATAAGAGTCGATCGTCTTTCTGTCTAACTCTTTGATAGCTCACTAAGATGTTTATAAGAGTGATGGCTTATAAGCCCTAATTTTTGGCTTATTTTGTATTATAATCGTTAAAAATACAGTGTAGTTGTTGATAACTTTTTCAGCGTAATTAAATTTTACAAATAAAAAGTTATACCGTCATGAACATGGCAAATAAATAAGAATGCAAAACGCTAAAAAATAGAAAAAAAGAAGTTAGAAGTTAGAAGAAAAGCTCTAATAAACAGACAGGACCTAAACAAGGTGTGGAGTCAATACATAGAGCAATGGAAAATTTGTCACCTGTGTCTGTGAGAGAGCACCAGCCAGCCACACAGTGAGAGAGCACCAGCCAACCACACACCTTTAATTCCTCTCTTTGGGTGACGAGCGGTGCGAGGCTTCACGAAGCTGTCGACTTCGGAGAGCTCGGCAGTTAAAACATCCTCTCAATAATACTCTCGCACCATTTTTCCACCATCCACTGCCGTCCCAATAATTCACAAGAAAACAAATTGCACTATTTCCAAACCTGTATGGCTGAATCCGCTGCCATCCCAATATTTCACAAGGAAAACAATTGTACTATTTCCAAACCTGTACGGCTGAATGCCTGAATTCTACCCAGCACACGTAGCCCTGCTAGTTTCAGCTTTTTTTCAGCTTCAGTTTCTAGCTTCAGCTTTTTTTTCACTATTAAGTAATTTATCTTTTTCTGAATTTTTTTAGATTTTTAAATTTAATTATGCCCAAAAAGCTAAATCAGCTGCAGTAAAAAAAGTCAGATACAATGAAATTTCAGCCAAAAGCTAGAAGCCATCGCTAAAACGATCACCCCCCACAGTAGAGCAGTAATAGAACATCAAAACACTGCATTACCAGTACACCACAGTAGCTACCTCCAGACATAATGTAAAGACTTTCTCACTTTAAAATGTAGCCAATGAGGTCAAAGATTTTTCTATTTTTAAGTTAGGTCGTTTATCGTTTCATAATCAATGTAGAATTATTTTAACAATTTTTTCCTGCACATATTGGTGTTTTTTAGCCGTTCACCACTCCTTCATCATACATCGACAGTCCTTCAGGGTCACAGTCCATCAGGTGTTCACATACTAGTGTCCATTGGACCAGAAATGTTAGAATCAAGTTCTGATACCACTTGTAGGATTGTAAAGGCATTCTCACCCAAAAGCTAACCGATGAAGTAAGAGACTCTCACTTTTAAACTAAGCCTGTTGTCTTTTTATAACCAAACGTAAGACTATTTCAATATTTATCATGGTTGCCTTCAAGTCGCACGGAAAGTAATCGGAGTTATTAAAACCCCACCCGTTCTCCTCGCACCACAGCGCTCCACGCCCGCGCGAGGGCCTCGCGCGGCGACGCGTGGCACGCCCGCTCCCCGCCTCCCTCTGCGCTGCGCCTCACGCCTCACCCGTGCATCCTCCCACTCGCTCCTCCTACGCCGCCGCCCTCCCCGCGCCTCCCCTCCTCCCGGTCCCCCCGCCTCCCCTCCCCCGCCTCCTCGTCCCCGCCGCCACCCCTACCTCTCCCCGCCGCTTCCCCCTCCTCCTCCTCCCCCCTACCTCTCCCCCGCCGCCCCGCCCCGCCCCCCCCGCTCCCCGCCGCCTCCCTCCTCCCCTCCTCCTCCTCCCCTCCCCCCCCCGCCGCCTCCCCTGAGGCCGGGCGGGAGGCCAGAGCCCTGAGGCCGAGGGGGAGGCCGGATCCGGCCGGCGCGAGGCGGAGGGAAGCGCCGAGGCCGGAGGGGAGGCCGGATTCGGTCGGCGCGGGATGCTGGTGCGCGAGACGGCAGCGCTGCAGCTGGAGAGGAGGCGAGCCGACTGGGCCCACTCCCGCTCCATCGTCGCGCTCGACATCGCCTGGAACGTCGCCTTCGCCTCTGCCGCCGCCGCCGTGCTCGCGGCCTCCACGGCGGAGAGCCCGGTCACGCTGCTCCGCCTGTGGTTCGTCGTGCACGCCCTGCAGTGCCTCGTGCACGTCGGCCTCGTCTGCTCCGACTCCCGTCGCCGCCCCGCCCGCATTGTTGATACTACAACAACAACCTTCATTGTTCCCCATCTGCATTCCATTTTCCTCTGATGCTAATATAATTTGCATTATACTTGTCCTGTTGTCCAGGGAAAATATTCATATGACAGTAAGGTTGGTGGTTAGCTACAATGGCCTTAGCATTGGCACAGTGGATCCTACTAAATAAATGGACTTACAGGGAGAGCCAAGCTTTCATCTGTTTGGATTCATCATGTGCATTGGAGCAACTGCTGCAAGAGCATTGAAGACAGTCTTGCAAGGGATCCTTATGTCATCTGAGGGGTAATCCATCCACCTTTTTTTTAACATCTTTCTGTACTATATGATACAACTTTTATGTGAAATTGCTTGCTTACCATATTGAAACTCGTTTGTGTATTGAAGTTTATTTCTCCTATCAACTCACAGAGAGAAGATTAATTCCATGAAGCTGCTCATGTACATGGCCCCAATTGCTGTTATTCTCTTGGTTCCTGCTACTATCTTCATGGAGGATAATGTTATTGCCGTTACTATGGAACTGGCCAAAAAGGACTTCAACATAATTTGGTACCTTCTGTTCAATTCTTGCTTGGCGTATTTCGTGAATTTGACCAATTTCTTGGTGACAAAACATACCAGTGCATTGACCCTACAGGTGTGCCATGCTATCTCACTCTTTACTTCCATCTTCTTGAATGGGTTACTGAAGTGCAGTTCCCTATGTTCAATAGATAGCTTTGTTTACTCAAAACATGCTTATCCTTTTGTTTTGAAGGCTTTACATTGCATATACACATTTCTATATGGTCAAAAAATTAATGTTCATAATGAGCAAACTACGACCCTGAATCATACCATGGCCTCTATATTAGTGACGGGACAAATTTTAAACATGTAAAGTGTTGCTTTGTTTTAAACCTCTCTGTCTGTGGAATGGTTAGGAACAGATAGTTTCCAGCACCGGAACATATCTTTTCAGTTTTCACATGTCAAACATTGGAATCTGCACTATAACTCAACTTCTCTGGCCTAGCAGCTATTAGCAAATGCTGTCACATGATTCCTCGTAGATAAATCGTGTCAGATGATGAGGGATTTCAGATGGTAAGCAGCACTAGGTGAACAATGCTAGCATGTGCTTGTGTGATGCATTTAGTTGAAGTGCTTAATGTATGGTGATCTCAACCCGTCAGATAGGGTGTGAGCAATTGTGCATATTATGGTGTGCTATTCTATTCTGCTGTATTGCCATTATTTTAGTTATTCGCACTCCTTTTACAAATCCATTTCGATTAGTGCAACTACAATGTCCATTTGATTGTCAATTAGCCTGCCTTTTTCAAAATGGCTGTTTCAGAAAATTGTGTACTACTGCCTTTGTCACAATGTATTCACCTTATCTTGGTTAGGAGATGCATGCCAAATTGATGTTCAATGATGTAGTTATTCAGAGCGTGACACTTGTGGTGCTTTCCAGGTTCTGGGCAATGCAAAAGGTGTTGTTGCAGTTGTGGTCTCGATCCTAATATTCAGGAACCCTGTATCTGTAACTAGGATGCTCGGTTACACACTCACGGTCATAGGGGTGATTCTTTACAGCGAAGCTAAAAAGCGCAACAAGCACCAAGCGCTGGGGAACACGGAAGTAGATATGGCCGTCCATTATCTATTGTTGGTGCACGGAGCTAATTCCTGCTGTTTTCGGGAGATACATGCAGGCAATTACGACGAATTCTTGTCAATATAAAAGTGTGATTATTAACAATAGCTAGCATTCAGTGATATTACCATATGCAAATTCTTGTCAATATAAAAGCGTGATTATTAATAATAACTAGCATTCAGTTATATTAGTTTTATTATTTTCTTGTTGGGAAGTACTGGAATGCCGATGGAAACTTGATGCTTTGATAATGGATGAATTAACACCTATTTTCCGCTTGTTAATGAACTAACATCTTGCTTCATATAATGACTCAGACTGCTCGATGCAATGGGTATATTATATGCTTTAATGCTGTCATCTCTTGTTTTCTTGATTCTATATGTTTGTGTCCTATGATTGTCAGTTGAGGTAGCATGCCAAGATAATTTATACATCTGCATTGTTTGCCTTTTTCTTGATTTCTTCTCCTCCTTTACAGTTTTAAGGGCACACTTTGTTCATTGTACGGTTTAATTGGTTTATTTTTATACGGGGACTATATTATTGCTTAAGAGTGATTTTTACCGCAACATGTTTTCCATTTATTTCAATAACATTTTTATGTCATCAGCCCAAGCTTGGTACCTTGAGCTTGATCTGTCGTGCATACCTGGCCTTTTTTTAGTAGGTTAAATCATGTTTGAGCTTTGAACTAACTTCTATAATAATGATGATTCACAATATCACCATGCTACTATTATATTCAATAAAGTTTTCAATATGCTCAGTTGAATAGATTACATTGTGCTGGTTTCGAACAAAGGCTGGATAGTAATAATTTTTTTCATTTGGTTTGACCTTTCGATGGCCTTGTTAAATATCCATAATTTATTTTATTTGGTTGACCTTTCGGTGGCCTTGTTAAATATCTATACGACTATTGTATCACCCTTTCCTAAGTGATTGGCATCAAACATTCACCTACACAGTTGGATTATCAGCCAAGATGTAGCTTTACAAAGTTGGATTATCTGTACTATCATTGACTATATTCTAGGTCTTGTGTTAATTATCACCCATGGTCAACTAATTGTTCTCTTATGCCAATTTGATTGTATTCCTGCAATTGTTCTTGGGTTATGACTCTAGATATGATTCCTGTACAGAAACTTGTGTATCAAGTTGGAGCGCTCCCTACAAAGGTTGTCTGCCTGACCCAGGTGATTACTGCAGATGAACTAAAAGATGATGAAGAGTATGAGGACATCATGGAGGACATGAGGTTAGAAGCAGGCAAATATGGTAAATACCACAAAACTTCTTATCCACTGTTTCTCCTCTTTTGAAATTTATCTATTTGATCATCTGCTGAGTTAGGTCTCTTTTCTGTGTCCTGTCTTCAGCATATCTTATCTATAGTCCTACAATATGCCATTTCAGACACATTCTTTACAATATGCCATTTCAGACACATTCTTTCTCCATGACTTGTAGTTTGATTCCTTTCTGTTAATTGATTATCCTAGACATTCTTGCTTCTATGTTTGTGAGAATACTCATTCAGTGGTTAACAACTATTTTCCTACATTCATATGCCTCTATGGCTCTAAATTTGATTTTTAATTTATCTTTGCAGCCAGACTTAAATGTTCGGGAGAAAATATTGAGTTTGATTGACACATGGCAAGGCGCGCGCGATGTTCTAGTACCTACAACGCGTTGTGCCTATAGCCCATATCTCTGGCATCCATCATGCTTTGGGATTCACACTGTGTACTGTACTATATTGTGTACGCGTTTTATTTTAATGTTGTATTTGCTAGTATGTATTTGGAGGTTGATTGGACATGCCTCCTGACATTTGAGTACTTGTCCAGATTTGAATTTTGAATGAAGAAAGGGTTGTTGATGTTCTATACGCACAAATACACCAGACTTTTGCATAGGGAAAATATCTTCCACAAAACAAGCATACGGCACATGCACTGTACACTACACAAACACACAAGGCTTTTGCATAGGAAAAAAGCTTTCACAAACCAAATACTAGGAACATGCACTGTACACTACTCTGGTGGCGCTATGCTGGAGTTTTTGGCCAAAATGCCGTATTTAATGTGGGATTAGTAGAAATAGCAATTGTCGCATGAAATTTACAAAATTAGTACTTTTGTTGCACTGTTATCTTGTGGCACTCTACCATATGTTGGTCCAAGATTAATACCGTATGGTGATCATGTAGTAGAGGTACTATTTTTACAATTACAACTATGAGAGTATCATTTTTATTAATCCCGTATTAAATATGATCATTTCGGGCGATAACTCCGCTATGCTGTGACGGTACATGCAGAGTACACCAATGGCCAGTGGCGAGTACTCCCACTGGGGAAGCACTTCGACGTTCGGTGACAAGGACGAACCACTCTGGTGGCTAGCGGTGAGTACTTCGGGAGAAAGCACTCGACGGCGGCCGGAGGTGAGGAAGAAGTGCTCGACGCCAGTCGGAAGCACGATGGGCAGTGAGGAATATGTCGGATCCGGCTGCCCTCGCCTGCGTGGTTGTCGTTGTGCTCCGACAGCAGTGATGTTGTACTCCAGCGGTGATGCACTTCGCCGGTGCTGTACTCTAGCGATAGAGTACATCCCCGCCTTGGGTACAGGTCGGCTCAAGTACTTTAGCGGTGAGTATTGCTCCCAACGGTGGTGTACTGCCGGTAGAGGTGGTGGTGCACGCTTGGCGACGCACGGAGTACTCCTGGTTATGGCGGAAGCAGAGTACTCTCAGCGGAGGCCAAGCACAACGATGGCGGTGAGGAACAAAGGACAAGACGGAGTACCCAACCCCGGTAGATCTAGTCACCGGAGGGAAGGAAGAAGGAGGATGCGAGCCCGTGGATGGCTCACACTGGCGACGACGCGGTGCACCCTGACCTGCGCCGCCGCCTGCTCACCGGCGCAGGAAGGGAGAGGAGCTCCCCCGCGCTCCTCCCCTTGTTGGGTGCGGCGCCACCTCCTCCCCTCACCTCACTGTAGACCGCACGACCTATTTCTCTTGTCGACAACCAGATCTAGGCCCCGCGTGGCCTGATCTGGAATCTACGTCGTCGCCTGTGCCATGAGAGGTGAGGGAGATGACCAATCCGGTTTGACCTAACCGTCGGAGGGGAGAATGAAGGCAGATCCAGTCGCCTCCCTGGTCATCGTGCCGTCATACGCCGCCGGTCTCGGCAAAAGCTGCAACCCATCGTCGGGGGGAAGAGAGAGAGAGAACCGACGGGTGGGTGGATAGATCGGATGTGAGGGTGATGATGGGGGCTACATGACGTGACATCGGGCCTGTTTTTTGTTTTTGGCTTCTGCTTATAGATTTTGAATTGTTTGTGGAAGAATATATAGAGTAACAGAAATTCACGTGCGGTTTTAATTAATATAAATAAAGTTAATATAATATGTAGTACAATTAATTTGTAAATTCTATCTTAAAAAGATACTTTATTTAAAAGCTAATTATATAAAAAATCAAAAAAGTAGTTTTTCGGAACCGAAAAGAACATCTCCATTTGCATTTCGTATTTGCTCAAGCACTGCTTACGCACAAATCTCGAAGCACGGACGATGGTCCAGATTGGGCCTGTACATACAACGGCTTGTCCGTTCTCCAAGTTACAGATGAACTATTACATTCAGTACATGGCCGCATCAATTCATCACCACAGAATTTCTCTAGCATCTGCACAGTACTGGTGCAACATACAGGAAATGTGCTTCATAGTTCATAGTACGATCATTGATCTCTGCTATCATCATGCTGAAATTTGTGAATTAATTAATACACAAAATCTTCTCCCAAGGACAAAGTTGCTGAATTTTGGTTGTTGAACGAACCCATTCAGCATATGATAATATTATCAGCATCTGCCCCAGTGTCTCTTTCCATGCACCCACCTGCCAAGAAGCAAACCAAGAAGACAGGAAACAGAAAAAGGGAAACAAGGAGAGGAAAAGATGCAAAGTGCAAGCATCTTTCTTGGCGTAGAAAGGGTGCTTCTTTTCCACTACAACTTACGGCTCTTGACTTAAGCACGTCGGTTACGACTTACAGCTCTTGATTCTAACAAAAATGTTTATACGAATGATTTAAATACTGATAAGTTAATAAACTGTTTTAAAAATCTAACACAATAAATCGCTTGAAAAGATAGCAAAAAGATTGTCCTATTTATTTATTTAAAAGAAATCAGGCTATACCACTTCAAACAACTCTCGGCTCCTGGTTTCTAGTTTTTAGAAGTCAAAAACCGTTTTGATCGTGTTAGTTCCTTAACACTGTTTTTTCTTTTTTTATATTATTTGTGAAGATATAATTTTTTTCTTTAATTAAATGTCTAAATCGAAAGTTAACAGCCGCTATAGTATCATTTCAACTAAAAGCTAAAAAAACCAAATTATACGGAGAACTAAATCTACCGGACAGGAAAGGGACCACTTACACTGGCTACTTCCACCCCTCACACTAGTAGATCTAGCTAACAAAAGATTCAAAATTTGCACATCAGAATTACTGGATCCATCCAATATAAAAGCATAATGTTTTGAGTGTAATGGGTTGCTTGAGTCAGTTGTTTGTTAGTGCTAAGCACTGCTCTTTTGCACTTCAGACTTCGAATAGGGGTAAGCAAAGACAGGTGTAACCCTGCAAGCTCTTAACCCATACTGACAAAAATGACTTCGAAGGCAAGACAATGGTGCCATGATAGAAATGATACATTTAGAAAAGGTGTGATATTGACATATGTATATAAACAGACTACAAACCATCGCTGCATGTATCGACAGATTGCCTCCATGTAATACATAGGATGATCATGCTAACTACTACCTATTACGTGCCAACAGCTTCTCCCTCCTCACACAAAACTACTCGCATGGAGGCAGTTTGGGACCCTTCGCCGCCGCCACCACCACCACCATCACACTCCCTGAGCAGCACCGTGTGTTTCGCCAAAGTGCCCCTTGAAGGAATAGAGCAAGCTAGGTTTGGTGCTGGTTGCTCCTCTGAAGAATCTGCAAGGGATTGGATGGATCAGCTTATGCTTGTTCATCACATCACAACCCTGCAAGAGGAATAGAGAATCGCCATTAGATTCTTTTCAACAAATGAATCCCGGAACACCACCACAGCCAAGAAATGGGAGAATTTTACAATAGTGTTATGCTCTTGATCTTAATAATAGCCGCGACACAAATGTCTTCCTTGTTGACAAGTTTACAATTGCAATTAGGTAAGGTAAAGAGGTTCTACTGTCTGTGGGTGGGCTGATCACATCGTCAGTTCTTCCCAATACTATCTGAACAGAAATATAAACCCAACCTTGTCGGATCAAACACAATCTAATGTAAATCGCCAACTAATAGTCTAAAATTCAAATTGTTACTCTTGCAATTGTTCTCAGCGCAGCCTAAAGAAATTTGGCATACTCGAAGTTTTTAAAAATGCAATGAATGGACATTTTCATTACCTCATTCCTTTCAGCTCTGCAAGCATGCACTGCCGTGCAACCAGCCTAGTCCCGCAGTATGACGGAGTCGGCGATCTCCATGAGCGGCCCAAGGCACTCAGGCGCGAACTTGCGCGCGAACATGTACGAATACGTCCCATTGGACTTCCTGAGCTCCCTTATGAGATCACCGGACACCTCCTCCGGCCCGTAGGTGTGCGGGTGGCCGCCGACGGAGTCGGTCCAGTTGACCCTCGTCAGCGTGAACTTGGTGCAGCCGTCGGGGTCCTGCATGTCCAGCAGCGTCGGGAAGTAGTGCTCCTCCGGGTAGCACGAGTCCTTCCTCTTGACCAAGCACGGCATCTTGAACTTGTTCCACAGCCTCCTGTCCCTGACCACCATGATGGCGTGCCGCCTGGCGAGCACGAAGAACTGCGAGCCGACGCGGAAGCTGTCGTACGGCACCTCCGGGAGCATGACGTCGTCGCCGCGCGCGTAGTACCGGTCATGCAGCGTGGGTTCGTTGTCCAGGATCTCGATGAAGCTGCGGTGGCGGTGGCGCGGGCCGGCATTGTCGGAGACGAGCGCGCGGTAGAGGGTGGGGAACGGGTGGAGGGGGACGCAGGACTGGGAGAGCAGCGCGAAGAACTGGTTGGCCGGGTCGTCGAGGAGCGCGGTGGCGAGGAGGCGGCGCGCGGCAGAGATGAGCGTGGCGGACGCGCGTTGGGTGGCCTTGCCGTGGATGAGGCGGCCGCGGAAGGACGGGGTCGCGGGGAGGGTGAGGACGGCGGAGTGGTCGGCGTGGACGTAGAGGTTGAGGAGGTGGTCGTGGCCGGCGAAGAACTTCTCCCAGAGCGGGGAGAAGACGAGGTCGGAGTTGGTAAGGAAGAGGAAAGCCACCTTGGGCGGCGGCCGGCGGCCGAAGAGGGAGGTGGTGGAGGCGGCGGTGGTGGAGGGCGCGGAGGAGAGGAGGACGGCGCGGCGGAAGAGCGCGAGGTCATCGGTCTCGTCGGCGTCCGGGATGGCCGGGAGTGTCTTGGGCGGGAGGAGCCGCGGCGCGAGGAGGAAGACTACCGGGATGGAGAGAAGCAGCAGGAAGGACAGCACGTACGGCGAGGCGTACGGCAGCGCCATCTCCGACGAGCTAAGCTTCGATCTTTTTTTTTTGTAGGACTTTTTTTTTGTAGGAACTGAAAAAAGTTGGATCTTTGGGTCACGAACAAGAAAAGATTAGAGTGCTTGATTGGATTGGATTACAAGAGATTTCAGCTACTTAGGAGGGGTTTTCTCTGGGGATTGGATCTCGAGAGCAAGAACAAGAAATTCCCAGACATGAACTAAACAGAGAGGAAATTGGGAACTCGCAAACTAACAGGGAGGATCAAGGCAAAATGGACCAAAAAATATCACAAATGGAAAGGGTTTGCGCTCTTGAAGGATCAAACCTCTGGGATTAAGTGAACGAAAGAAATCTGCTACAACTGCAGGGGAAACCGCGCCTAGGAAGAACACCAAGAAACAGAGCGCCCAAAGGATCAAAAGCACCGAGCTTTCTCTCTCTCTCTCCGGCGCCAAATCGGGAATGGCGACGCGCGATGCTCTGCTCCTCCCGGATCCAATCGCGCTATCGATCTCTTTTCCTCTTATTTGGGTGGAGATTTTTGGAGGGAGAACAATTGGATGGGGAAAGAGAGAGAAAGTGCAGCAGTCGTGTGGGGAAGGGGAGTGAGGTGTTGCGCTCTGCATCTGCTGCTAATTATGGGATGGTTAATGGTTTGCCTGTCCCTCTCGTAGACTCTGCACCGCGTCCTAATCCCCCAAATTTAACGACGGGCGATTAAACCAAAAAAGATCAAAGGAACTGCTGTTTTTTTGTCACTTAAGACCGATACTCCATCAAATTGCGAAAATAAGTGCTGCATTTGATCGTTGAACAGTATCAAGGTCACAAACACCGAAAATAAATATATGCTCCTTAGGAAACCATGTTCCACTGGAGTAGTGCCGATCGATTCAGTGAAGTTTAGAATAACGGTGGTTTATATTTTTTTACTGTAATTAGTTAATATTTTATTGTAGTTGAGTTAGCTTTAGATTTTATTTTAATTACTAACATTTAAGTCAGTGCCGATTTGATTTTACGACGGTTTGTATCTGGAAATGTTGGCGCTAGGGAGTGTTGTTACCCAGCAATAGTACGTCGTGTCGGTCTTGAATTTAAATCGCCAGTAACAAACAAATACGAGTGAGTTTTTCTGTCTGTTTGTTTGTCCGCGATTGATTTGGAGTTGGAGTTTAGGCGTTAATTAATCGAGCTGCGAGGGAGCGGTCAGTCGCGTCCCAGTCGGATCTGGCGGGGCTGGTTGGGCACTGGCTCACCGACTGACTCGTGGGCCCACGCCTGTCATTCTCTTATTCGAAGATAATAGTAAATCTTTTTCAGAGCATTATCTGCAACTCACAAGTGTACGGCTCTGTGCGAGCAGCAGCAGTATTCTTATGTGCCAGACTCACGAGACGACTAGGTAGGCAGGGTACACGCTTCATTCGCGAGGGAATCCTGCTTGCCTCGTGTTCGTCTCACTAGCGTAAAGCTATAGGTTATGCTACGAGATTACTGTATAAAAGTTGTTTTTTTCTCACTTGCTTTCTGCAAATTAAAATAGCCATTTCTGTTGGTTGCTTGGCTGATCCTTTGGCGCTTTGTTCAGAGAGGTGGGTCGGTCAGGTTTGTTTGTACAGGTGTGCAGCTGTAGATAGGCGGTGGAACTCTGATGCCGATTTGTCGTCTTCATGACCCTGCACTTTGCTCTACATGGGTCCAGAAGCACCGTCAGTTCATGACCCTGCACTTTGCTCCACAGCCACGAGTTCAGAAGCACCGTCAGTTCCTGATAGAGCTGGACATGGGGCTGCAGTGCAGCTTGGGTCGACTTCAGCTTCCCATGCATGGAGATTGGAGGGTGAGCAATGGGGGGCATAAGGGTCATTTTCCCATTGTGTCTGAATTCAGTAAGCAGCAGTACTGGTAGGGTGCAGTGCTGGCTGGCTGGCATTCACATCACATGTGTAAGGCATGTACAGGTAGGCGAAAGAAAGCTTTTTAGATAGTGGTACTGTCAGGCCGGTGCAATACAGGCATAACAGTACCCAAGAAGAGAAGGCCATACAATCCAGTCTGACTTTCATGGTAGTCTGATCTGATCTGATCAGATCAGAATTTTAAGGCCAACCCATCTTTCATTCATTCAGTCAGTCAGTGGTTCAACACCCATGCCAAAACACATTAGATTCTGTTTTTTTTTTGCCAATGTTGTCCAAAGAGCAATTTATCAGTTGGTGGCAAGAACAAGATTTTCTTGAGCTTTCGCTAACAACAAAAGGATGCATGATTGTCTGCTTCGTAGCTGAAAGAACCTCTTTTGGACTTCGAAAAAGATATCATGTTGGAGTATTTTTCAGATAGTTTTGATATGAGACAATCTTTTCTTTGTATTGTACATATGTGTGTGTGTGTACTTGAAGCTAGCCCTCTTGAGAAAATCCTTAGACAGCAAACCTACCCTGATTTTTTTAGAGGAAACCTACCTGATGTTGATCAAGTTTTTCGTGACTTCCCGTGTGAAAATAGGAAATCCTAAATGCTAAGGTGTACTTGATTCCCTTTAAGCCAAACAAATGGAGCTAATTCACGTTTAGTTTGTTTTAATGAAAACCTCCAAAGTCAAAATGATTCACAAATTTGAATGAGATCTTGAAAATTCGTTGTGCTTCCAGCCAACAGAAACACACACTTAAAAATCAATCTATACTTACATCTTATGTGGTATATTTTCAGCATCAGGGTATTGGAAATTAGAAACCTTTCCCTCTCACGTAGGCTACAGCTCAATATTTCTACAAAGAAAGGGAGAAAAAGGACAAATTTGGTTGCTTGATGTGACTTCTATACGTTCTGGGCCCACCTGTCTTCTGGACAACGACAAGATCAAGGTATCATAGCCACAAATATCGGATGCTGCTGCGAATATTATGGGAATTGTCCAAATTAATTTGCAATTCCATAAGCCCAACATAAAGCAATTTATCAATATCATCCTGTACACTGACTTTCCAACGGCCCAGAAAAAAAATAGTAATTTTGATGTCACCATGCATCATAATTCACCGAAATAATTGTGATTATCAAATCACCATTATCATATCATATTGTTCAGGCAAAACCAGACACTACATGTCCCAACACAGCATGGACAGCTGCATGCAATATGCTCAGCCCAGCAGAACTGCACATAGTCAAAGATAAGGCAGGTTCCAAGCAGATGGCACGCACGGAGACCTCACCTTTCAGTTGAGTCATAAAGAAACCGGCAAAGGAGGCTGCTTTGATATGCATGATTGCACTTGAGGATCTATCATATCATTCTGCTTTGCAAAGCAGAACCGTGTGGCGCCACATTTATCATACAAAATACACAAGTATGGAACCAAATGGAACACAATGTGCCTCATCAAGAATAATCTGGATGGACTTTCCATGAAGGAAGCTGAAAGAAAGGAGTGAGCAATGGGAATCTGTAAACACATCCATACCACAAACATCATTGATGCTGAAGAAAACATGGCTTTCATACAATGTAAAAGGAGATAATATAATCACAGTTTGCACATACACGTGCTTGCTTCTTCAGTTCTTTGGGTAGCTGGAAGACAACTTAACACAATGGTAGATAATATTGCAGCGCAGAAAATGCTAGAATACGCTAGCAATGTTGCACAAACAGAGCATGAAACATGGCATCAATCTAGATGCATCATGCATGATCTCTTTTTCTTTTTTGTTTATATACACAGATGCAACACATACATGACAAAGGGCATTACCAAGTGTCTTAATGAAAATGGGAGTGAGTGGATTCTCAGGCCTATGCCTCGTCTCACTTCACAGTTGTGTAAGGAGGGTTTGGCCGATGTTTTGATGTCTTCTTCAAACTCATGGACTGGATAGTCCGACTACTGTTGGTCGGGCCTTTTACTACTCCTCCACCGGCTATCGCTGCACACATAAAACAAGCATCAAATGCTGTTGCAGCATGAACTGTTCATACTTTGCTAAAATAAATGCCAACGACAACTGAAGTGCTTAGCTAGTAACAAATTAACTCTTGCAAGATATAGCGCTTGTGACAAATACAGTTCAGAATGACCTCCAGTTCCAATAGTTTTCTCAATAAGTGTGTTCAGGAGCTAGGCAATAAAAGATAAATGATTTACCATTGTTAGGAAGGGATAGTCGCTGCTTCGCTGGTGCATTGACTTGCGCTGGCCTTTCTTTTGGATTGCTTGTGGACCGGGAAGCCAGATTTGAAGGTTGAGAGCTGACTTCCTCAGAGATATCATCTGATGATTTTGACTTTAACTTGGATGATCCCAAAGAAGTAGTGGGTAGAGCAGATTGCCCCGATGAAGAACCACTTACATCAGAATACGACTTCTTGTCGTTTGCACCTTTCTTCTGGCTTAAACCATTTGAATGAATGGTCGAAACGGACACTCTTTTTGGTTTGTTCAGAGCCTTACCCTCAGTTTCCTCAGCCTGCTTATCGTCACCAATTGGGACGCTCTCTTTGGCATTACTATCAAGTAACCTGTTCTCCCATGGGCGTACAGCCATCCACCTCTCTAACCAGATCCGACCCCACTGGTTCTCATCCACCTCAAGCCCTTGGAGAGTTGCTGCTTTCTGTTTCCTAGAACCTGCTTGCCGCTGCCAAAGGAAAGCACAAATTAGCACACCTTGCTGCCACTGCCAAAGGTAAAACACAGATAGCACACTTTGTACACTTGTGTTACAACATTTGTTCTTCTGCTACACTGATAGATACATTTTAGGGAGAACTCAAAGTAAAATTTGATCATTTCACATTTGCTGAGCAGTGTCGCACCAAACCAACAACCGGCAATCCTGTGTCATGGTGGACAGTCCAGAATACCTTATCAAGGTCACCAGAAGAAGTGAAGAACCATCAAAGCAGTTTTCCACCCACAACAATTTGCTAAAACTTTTTCTATATGAATTCCCTAAACTAAGCCAGCCCCTCCACCCTTGTGGAAATTAAATCCACAATCTTGTGTACAACAACAGAATGCCTTTCTCACCTAAGGCAGTGAGACCAAGCCATACATATTCAAGGGAAAAAAGTCACAAATATCAGTCTTGATTACAAGGTTGTACAATTAACTTTCCAATGACAGACAAAAGCTAAGTAAACAATCAAAAGAGAAAAGACCTTGTAGAGCTTTACCCTAGCTAATTTCACCTTATAAGCACCAACATTTCTAAGGCTATTCAAACATTTCTGGTAGAATGTCATCGTGCAAAGTTACCTGGTGTGTCAAAGCATATGCCATTGCTCTTTCCCTCTTAGCAGCAGCTTCTTGCCTTTTTAATACTTTAGCTTGCATTTCTTCTACCGAGCCAATACTGTCACACCAGCGTTCCTGCATGCCATTGTCGGTACCACTTCTCAACAATGAATATGTAACTCAAAATAAACATATCTGATATTACTAATGCTTTAGGCCCAGTTGGTACAAAATTTGTAGTTCCATGATTAATGAGATCATTCTGGACTAAACACACAAAAATTTGAATAATCACATTTATTGTTTTAGACATACATCTTCACACAAGAACATAGGAGACAACAAAGTTTTGTTGTGCATGTTGTTCAGCCAGAGCTAAAGCTTTCCATTTCCTTAACTACCACAGACAGCATACTCCTTTTTAGATAGAAGAAATGTAAAGAACAAAGAACAAAAAGATTATTTGGACAGGCCAACCATATATGAATCATAGCAATAAATTCTGGTAAGCATATCAACTGAAAACCAAGCTATCCAAGTAATGTAAATTTGCCAGTTTGAGTGCAAAATAGTTTCATTTATTCCGACATACTTCTTACAGACATGGATTACTCTACATGAACGAGAAGGGTGAAAGAGAACTCATAACGCCCTCTTTCTACTTTTCAATGTTTTACATAAACTCCTTCTCGAAAAAATATGTTTGACTTGCATTTGCATGCCATATGCGCTAAAAAAAAAGGCAATCATGTTATTGAATAGCATATATCACACCACTGACTTCTGGGCTGCTTCATACCTCAATTTCTCGAACATGATCCTCCGGAAAATTTTGTTCAGGAGTTTGCTTCTGGGTCACTTGACTTTCCAATGCAATGCGAACTCGTCTTGCTCTGACACGAGCTTGAGCTCTTACCAGTGCTTGCATACACTGAAGTGTTTCTGCTGCTTGCTTTCGTACAGCATGACCCCTAACGAGAGCCTGGAGCCTAACTAATCCTTTTAGTGCCCGTAAAGCCCGCCTAGCCTGGTAAATATGAGCAAGCCCAAAAAAATCAGAGTGCTTCAAACCACATACCAAAGAAGAATGCCTGAAAAACATGAATAAGATGGTATTTTTAAGTGATTGCTTATTTTGCATATTGTTCATTTAGGTGCATATCTGGTAAGATCAGCCCTAAAAACAGAAAAATATGAGTTATTTGTGTAGACGTTAGGCCTGAATCATCAGAAAGTTTATTCAAAAAGTTGAGAGTATAGGGGCGAGAGTGATCCAGCAACCTACAACATTTACTCCCTAATCAACCGATGGTGGAACAAAGGAACAAAAGGATGGGTTTCTAATGAACAACAACATTTATCCTTTTGTTTAATTTTAAGCTATTGTCATCACAAACATTTTTTTTCTTCTATATAGATAGGGATTAAAAAATTGTCCATGATATTGGATCAATCAAATCTGTCCTCTTAGTTAGAAAGGTAGAACAATGGGTATGAAGGCCCACAGGACGCGCAACCAAAGGTGCCGCCGTTTGATGTACACACACACACACACACATAATCAAT
Source organism: Melocanna baccifera (assembly GCA_036346265.1). Taxonomy (NCBI): domain Eukaryota; kingdom Viridiplantae; phylum Streptophyta; class Magnoliopsida; order Poales; family Poaceae; genus Melocanna; species Melocanna baccifera. The sequence continues at coordinate 622,635 of CM070709.1, read as the reverse complement.
ACATGCCGTCTCAGATGGGAACTGTAGCAAAACCGAAACAGAACAAATCTCTGGATACAGAGAGATCTTAACCTTCTACATTTACTCGATCCCTTCTATCTTTAGGATACATACTTAAAATACATGCTTATCTAGAGGCCGAAGACCCGAAGAGAACCATAATCAGGTTTGACACCAAGAAGCTTTTCTAGAGGTGAAATGTTTTGTATCAATCGAGAGGGAAGACGGTAGATTAAGTAACAAGCAGAGATAAAGGCTTCATCACAGAACCTGAGGGGAACAGAAGAATGAGCAAGCAAAGCAAGACCGACTTCCACAATGTGTCTATGCTTGCGTTCAGCTGTTCCATTTTGTTGTGATTTGTGAAGACAAGTGATCCTATGAGCAATACTAGTGCGGTTAAAATAGGTATGAAGCCGCTGGTATTCAACACCCCAATCCGATTGAACACACAGGATTTTTTTATCAAGGAGACGCTCAACATGTCTTTGAAACTGAATAAAAACTGATTCAACATCTGACTTGTGTTTTATAAGATATATCCATGTAAACTTGCTATAATCGTCAACAGAGCTTACATAGTACTTAAATCTTCCAGATGATGTAACTGCTAGACCACAAACATCTAAAAATACAAGCTCTAGAGAGAGGTAGACACACCAATAGAACTAGTAAATGGCAATTGGTGACTTTTAGCCATTTGACAAGCATTGCACACAGATGTGCTGTTTTTATTGGACTCGAAAGGCAAACTATTTGAACTGAGAACATGTTGAATAACTTCTGACGCAGGATGACCAAGATGACTATGCCAAAGACTGCTGGATGGCTTTGAAGCAGCAAGGACTTGATGAGATGATCTGAAGTCAGCTCTAAAAATAGGGTACAAGTCACCTCAACTTCTGCCTCCCAAGAGCAACCTCCTCATTTTGCAATCCTTTATAAGAAAATGGTTAGGGTGAAACTCAAAAAAGACATTGTTGTAGGATGCAAAATGATGAACGGAGAGAAGGTTCTTAGTAGCTTGTCGTGCATGGAGTATGTTCTTGAGAAGCAGATTCTTAACAGGAGTTTGAATATGAGAGTGCCCAATATGAGATATGGACAGACCTGAGCCATTGGCCGCCTATATTTGATCCTTTCCATTGTATCTTTCACGGCCAAGAGTGAGCAGATCCACCTCTCCTGTTATATGATCGGTGGCTCCTGAATCACTGTACCAGCTTCCATCAAACAGAATACACTGCATTCCTTGCGAAGGCTGCACCTCGGTTTTCTTCAGATTGATAAGAATGATCAAACCTGTGATAGCACTTCAATGCAATATGTCCAACTTTGCCACAAACTTGACAAGTTGGTCTGTTGCCTCCCTGAGTGTTGTACGGCCACCTGCTTGATTGGACTGAAAAACTTTGCCTCCTCCTCTATTGCCACCACGGCCATGGCCTCTCTGATTTCCACGGCCTCCTCCATTGAAGTTGTTGTTGTTGTTTCCATGATCCCCTTATGCCAAAAATTGGCGTTGGATCCATCAATATGGGACAAATCGCTCCTTAGTTGCAGCCGGAGCTAAAAGCTAATCAGATGAGCATACAACTCATTAATTGGCATGGTATCTGTCCCCATGGTCACAGAAGTAACCAGCACATCATAATCATCATCTAGCCCGACCAACACATACGTGACAAACTCCTCGTCCCGCAGTGGCTGGTGATAGATGCTAGAGTGTCGCTGAGTGTCTTCATCTTGTTGAAATACTCTTGTGCTGGTTGATCTCCCTTCTTTAGTTTTGCTAATTGCATCCTAATCTGCATCATGCGAGCCCTAAACTGAGAAGAGAAAAGAGTCTCTAAGGCAAGCCATACCTCTAGATGTTGCCATGAACAATACTTGGGACAAGACATCATTTGTCAGGGATGAAAGGATGGCACTCAGAACCATCTGGTCTTATTGGAGCCAGCGAAGATACTCTGGATTTGTGGCCTGCGTCGCTCCGGACTCAGTCGTGATGGTGATCGTAGTTGATGGGCAGACGTTTGTTCCATCAACAAATCCTAGCAGTTGCTGGCTTCTCAGGTATGGCAAAAATTGAGCTTTCCACGGAAGATAGTTGTCACGCGTGAGTTTAACGTTGATCGCGAGGCTGATCGGTGCTATTGGCAGTAATCCTGCCATGCGTGACAAGGACGCAGCATTCGACGAGTTCATGACGATGGAGATCAAGGAAGAACAAGAAGACATGGAGTAGATTGGATCTGGCTCTGATACCAAGTTAGAAAGGTAGAACAATGGGTATGAAGGCTCACAGGACGCACAACCAAAGGTGCCACCGTTTGATGTATATATATATACACAGAATCAATACATGCCGTGTCGGATGGGAACTGTAGCAAAACCAAAACAGAACAGATACAGAACAAATCTCCGGATACAAAGAGATCTTAACCTTCTACGTTTACACGATCCCTTCTATCTTTAGGATACCTGCTTAAAATACATGCTTATCTCTAACACTCTCTATTCCTTGGAGACTTTCTGATGATTATTTTATGAGCCTGCAGTGATTCCTGTTTTCCTATTTCTGCAGTTGCTCCTAATATATATGTCATATGCCCCATGGCCCATGCTTCATTAATTATTGTATGCCTTGCAAATAACAGTACTACATCTGGCCATCTGGACACATTCAAATAAAGAGTAGACTAAAATTGAAGCTTTTCATAGGTGTATCTTGTAACATCACATGATTGGCCAGCAGCCAAGTAGTAGTTTTGACCTTCTTCACATGTAAATAATTAACCAGAACTCTATCATACCTAACAAAAGGGACAAAGTTCACAGTAACTCTTCACCCCTTTTCCTTTTATTTTCGTGTCAACATGAATTGACCCTTGCTACATTTAATTTGTTGGCTCATGAACTCAAGCAGAATCATGAGCTGGAAAATTAGAATTGTCCACATTACAGGATGCAATGTATTATATGCTTTTCTTAGTGTCAGTAGCAACATGGTAATCAAAGATAGAATATAATACCAAGAATGCTCGAAAGGCAGATTGAATAACCGTCGCAGCCTGATGCTCCTTTGCATCTAGTTCAGTCTGGGAAACTTGAAGAGATGAGCTGGGAGAGGAAGTGGAATTTGATATTGTCTGTGTGTTGGTGTCACTAGCCAATGGTTCAGTTTGTATTGTGAGTTCTTCGATTGCAAGGGCACCTTCAGTATCCATGGAATGCTTCCGTTTGTGTAGCAATTGAGCAGCAGAGCTCCTCTACAATTTCCACAAAGCATGGTCTTGAAGCAAGATGGCCACAATTAAAGACAATGCTTAACAGAGAAATGTGCAGCAATAGCAGACCAAAAGGGAAGGAGGATGGAAGTAAAAAATGATAATGCAATTCTGTTTATTAGGAATTTATGCTTAGATGTGGCACATCACCACTGCAATCAGTTGCATAACTGGCCATACTATCATCCAGAGCATAGAAATACTTTAACACACATGACAGAGCTCTATTGGACCTTCTGCTGTTTTGTACAATTATTCAGATGAAAGTACATCAATAATAAAAATGAAAAGGTCCAGAACCATTCTTATATTATCGATGTATAGATAAACCAGCAAACTATTTCAGTGGCAGTAAATTTAGACAGAAAGACTTCCATCCAGCTTTATTACAAAGGAAGGAAATTCAGTGTCAGTAAATTAAGTTTAATCACATTCATGTACTAACAATGAAGGGATGTAAATTAGAGCATTTTAAATTGAAGTATGGCATTGATTAGTTCATTACTTATGTTATAAATATTGTGTGTATATTCATAAGGCCCAATGGATAGTATATATAGCAAGTATAACGAGATATGATAAGGAAATATGCCATATACATATAGGAAAATACAAATGAATTCCTGTTCTAGCACCCCCTTAAACTCATAGTGGATTACACACACTGATTTTAGAGAGAAAATACAAATGTTGCACCCTAATTTGTGGACCATCAATTGTTTAAATAGAGATAGGAAAAACAGGAAATCCTACTGAAGTGAGATATGTGGAGTTATATGTCATGTGAAAAGAGGCAGCAGAATTTAGAACTCAAGAGGTACCTAGAGAAGACGTCTAAGCTAGACTGACAGAACCTACTGAGTCGTGAGAGAGCTGTTGAAGAAGAGCCTGACAGAGCTACTAAACAAGTCATCTCGCTGAGAACCTGACGTACTGATTTATCCTCCTGTAGAAGAAGGGCCTCCCTATCCCCCATTGATCGCCCACTCCCATGTGTTTTGTTCCGCTTTTTCACACCACACAACTTTGATAGTCGTGCCTGAAGTTCTTGCAAAAGTTGCACTGAACCTAGTTGATGCGAAAACATGCGCCTAGGGATGAACTACAATAGAAGTAGAAGGGGCAGGAAGCATAGTTGGAACAGGCTATACTGCTAACCCGCAGCAAAACTTCTCAGCATGAAGTGTCAAAAGGGCCTAGGTACCAGTCAGTCGTGGTGAGCGGCTCAGCAGTTGAGCACTGACAGACTCAAACTCTGGGCGAAGATGATAGACGAAGTCATAAAGACGAAGCGATCAGGATCCGCCTTCTGCACTTTATGACACTTCTGGCAAAGCGGAGAGGCCAGCTCGTTCATCTAGCACCAGAGACAAAGCTTGGTAGAAATCGTCAACGGAGGAGTCCTCCAGGTGAAGCGTCTCCAACTTACACTGAAGCGAAAAGAACTGTACATCGTTGCTTTGCTGGTATTGCTCACGCAAATACTCCCAGATCTAACGAGTAGAATGTAGACCAACAATATCTGGCTGGATGGAGTCATCGACGCTGACCACCAAGATAGTTCGAACACAGGCCTCATCAGCACACCAGCGCTCGAAAGCGTATATGGCATACTGAAAGGCCTCATCAGCAGTGTCAGCAGCAATTACAACAGCATCTGCCTCCTTCTTGGCGGCCTCATCTTCTGCGCAGAAGTAAACTGCCTAGGAGGAGGCTGAATCGGCATAGAGGATAAGATCGTGTACTAGTGACATGTCCCTAGAGGCGGAGACCATCGAGTGTAATCTCTATGGGTGAAGACCACAACCTGTAGTTTGTCCTATAGAGTTTTGTTTCTGAGAATGAGATCGCAGCTGATAGAACGGAAGCCATCGTAGGCCGCGCTGGACGGTGCGGCAATTAGATTGACATTTTTTTGGAAACAAACTCTAATAAAAGAAAATCAGGATTGATTTCCTCTTTACCAAGCAGAGATGGGCTCGGCCTGAGCGGAGCACGCAGGGAGGTGGCAGGCGGCGACGGCGGCGGTGTCGGCCATGGTTAGGCGCGTAGGGAGGTGGCCAATGTCGGCTCTCGGGCGACGGCGGATGAAGAGATGGCTACATTGGGTGGCAGTAGCCTCAGGTGGCGGCCGCCTCGGGCAACGACAGTGAGCTCGGCCGGCGTTAGGCATTAGGCACGCAGGGAGGCGGTGATACTAGTGGTGGCAGGCAACGGCGGCCTTGGGCAGCGACGGCCTTCAACGGCGGCGACAACGGTGGTGGATGCAGCGAAAGGAGCTAAGTTAGTGTCCTAACTCTGATACCATATTATAAATATTATGTGTATATTCGTGAGGTCCAATGAGCAGTATATATAACAAGTACGAGGGAATATGTCATACACATAAGGAAAGACACATGAATTCTTATTCTAACAACTTGGTCCATAGTTTCGTTCTAGCACATGTTCTTTTCCTTTGTCCACAATATGGTGAATGCAAGGACAATGGAAGCATTGCAATTCTTGACAGTAGCAACTAGCAACAAAAGGACTTTTGCAATGTCAATGAACAGTAGAAAAGTGCTAACATTGAATACATGATGCATAGCTTCTAAGCAATGCCAAAACCTACTGGTTTCAAAATTTCTCCTGCATGTGACACTTCTGACAATGGAACATAATAGTGGAGCAATAACCCCTAAGGGATATCAGATGATAAAGACATGTCAACAATAACAGCATTGTCCTGTCTGACTTCCAGTGAGTTTTGGTAAACCGTCTAATTTTCGATCATTCTTGAAGATTCCTCATGTTTGGACAGGGCAAGCCAAAATCCAAATGAAACCTATAAATTTTTATGCTCATAAAAGGAAAAATATGAAATGGCATAAGCAGAATATTGCATGGGCAAATGGACCCACTCTGAAGTCATAAGCAATTCACTATCACTCCACAATAACCAACAATAGTGAATACCATTTGACTTACCGCTTCACTGCTTTCAGCATTTTGCGCTTTCTCATGCTTTCTTACCCCAACAAGTGATTTAATCCACTTGGCTGAAATGCCCATACTAGCCTTTTTTCCTTCTAGTTCAACCAGCTAACACCTGTACATCAAAATAAAATTCTAAAATTAAGTATAAACTCCTTCCTAATTGAGCAATGAAGCAAAAAAAATTGTGGAGAAAATGCATCACAATTATGAAGAAATTGAGCACTATAGCACAGCACTGGTGTAAAAATTATGCAGGCACGTGCGAACTTGTGTTTAACTAAGAACACAATGTTCAAAATGTCTACTCATGAACTAAGAAAAAGGAAGTAACTACACCATCTTATCAAACCCATTGACTACTCAACTAACTAACAAGTTGAACTATCAAACCAGTAAACAGGGGTTGCTCATCTGTCCACGCCACCCAAATGCAAATGAACATTGACACCATTTGCTCCAAAATTGCACCCAAAACGAAGCATGGATTATATAGTAAGGACAGCTTCTGTAACACATCAACACTCCTTACAAGTTCTTGCAGAAACAAAGCGACACTGCTGGACATGCACATCAATTTGCTCTGAGAGTCCACCGTTTACCATAACCAATAGCTAAAACAAAGTATAGCTGCAATAACATGGCCTGAAGCACTATAATATAAGAAAGTAAAACAGTTGAAAATGCAGACATTAGCATCAAATTACTCTTTTTTAACAGGCAGAACCAAAAGAGGCACATATGCCAGGAAAATTCATAAACAGAACCATGCTGAGCTCCATAATCACATTAAAAATAGCAGCGTTCAGCCACCCTTGTCAAAATTCTTGAAGAAAGCATCCAAAACTCATGAGCATGCACACTAATAGGCCCCAAATCCACAACAATCTTACCACAATTTAACAAAGATAGCCCAAGAGTCAGGTCATCCAGCTCCAAACAGTTGGGTTCCAACAGTCAATCCAACAATCTTGCAAAGGTTGTTGATCGAAAATAATCTTGCAAACAAAATAATCATGAACTTTTGAAACTGATCTTGCAGATGTTCTGAATGAAATAAACAGCGCAGAACATAGGCACCAACCATACAAACAGGAAAAAAGAAGACACCTTTGCACTCGATATCTAAAGTTCTGAATTTTTTGCAGTACACACAAAAACCACAGCTCTGGGACTCTTATAGAAAAACTTGCAGAATGTGAGGAAAATCCTACGAAAAGAACTACTCATAGGGCGAATTCTACAGCAACCAACCGAAAGACAGGTAAAACCATTAGGCAAAATGCGCCAAGCTCATGAATTGGGTACAGAACGACGCAAACTTAAGACGAAGCAGGCCAAAAGATGGCTGAGAACCACACCAATTGGCTCCCAAGAACCAGCTCAGGAAATCAATGGGCTCCGAGAAATCCCTCAAATTTACACGAAACAGAGTCTAAAGAAAGCATCAATTCTTGGGAATAGGAGGGACGAACACCACCTGGGCAGAAAGATCACCACCGACCAACCCTTCTCCTCCTCTGCGTTTGGGCTTGGATTTGTGGGTTCTAACTTCTCTCTGATTTTTTGTTTTCCTGCTGTGCTTTTCTATTCGCTTCCTTTCGTTTATTCTGAACAATATCTTTGTGGTACAAAACAAAGTCGTTGCTATTGGCAGAGCATCTTTTCCGTGCAGGTCCTTGAGATTCTTCCTTTTCTCGGGGACAAACCTCAAAGTTAAAAAATAAAACCACACAATAAAGAGAGCGCTCATTTCAGCTGCGCGGTGACATTCGGCTGTAGCGTTCAGCTCATGAACTTTTGAATTTTAAAATTTGAAATTTAAATTATGTGAATTGAAATATTAAGAGTCAAAATTTCAATTTCAATTTAAAATGTATAAATATTAACCTTAAAGCTTTGAAATTTTAAATCATGTAATTTCAATTTGTGGAGTTGTTGATTCGAGTAATAAATTGTTTGAACTATTATAAATACTATTTTATAGTTTCTTTCAAACCAACCAAATATTAGAATCTTTGATTATTGATAATGTGTTTGTCAGTAATCAAGATCGAGGGGAATATTACATTACTGGGAACGCAAGGTTATGCATACCAAACGCGTTACTAACCTTACAAGATTTGTATACTTTCGCCCCAGTTTCGAACATAGAAAAAATTTCGTAAAAATTTCACAGAAAATAGTTTATTTTCCATATGATCAAGAAGAATCCATGCGTTCTAGACGGGCCTCAGTTTTTACAGAGCATACAAGTATTGCTCAATTACGTATGGCAATTTGGTGCTCAAGAGCTTACTGTTGCGAGAGATCGCGAGCGCTCTTCATACATAATATAGAAGGTTTTTTTTTCTTCCGTCCGTTAGTAAGTTCTCGCTGATTTACTCCGACGAATTGTCGAGGCTACATACCACATAACGTAAATTGAATCGAATTTCGCATGTCGGTGGACACGAACTTGAATCACTCCCAAATTTGGGCCACAGATTTCACATGCATATGGCTTAGGGGAGTGATTGAAGAAAGTGACCGGCTTGCTACCAGTACCGGTGCGAAATTAAATATACCTACAAGTTTGAGCATTCATTCATCCGTTCATGAATGTCTTATATCGAATTGCATGAGGTGACAACTCAACTAATCAATGCTTTTATTTGTATTGTACGTACTGCATGTGGTCTCCATTCCTGATCATGTCAAATTGTCGACCCGTAAACTTATTGTCATGTCCCGTTCACTTAGGTCTCACATGCAATTTATTAGTTGAGATTTATCTCGGCTCTAGGTTTGTGTTACTTAGAGTTCTCAGCATTTTTTATAAGAGAGAGGTAACAATGTCAACCTTTAAACAAATTCATATGGCGTGTTATCGTTTCTGTTAATCTGTCTCCATCACTGTACTACTTAAACATCTTATCATAGTCGTGCATTGCATGGATGCACATCAGAACAAGAGAAACGTCGAGAGATATGATTGGCAATCAACAAGAACGATTCCTTGAGTTTATCAACGCACAGCATAAACACAGCAAAGTTATACTGAACAAATTAGTAAAGGCTGATTAATAATTTCAGGTATGCGTATACCTTGTATGGTGCAGCAGTTCTTCAGGAGAAAGAAGTGCAGTTTAAGATGATGACATTGATACATTTTGACCGACTGCAAGTTAAAGTTCTCTCAACATGATCATCTGAATTTCTTCTTCCATGGTTTGGGGAGACATGAAAGAAAGGTGTGGGTGCCGACATGCCCCAGACATCAGGACCAAACTGTATAAATGCAAAGTGATGAATTGTACTAGCTAGTACTACTATTACCTCTCATCAGCCTCGTCCAGTTCATAACCCTGCAAGAATCCTCAAAAGTCTCAAATCACAGAGCAGAAGAATGCATGATTGCAATGGTATATGGTACTGCTCTCGAAGTTTCTGCTGCATAAAACTGTAAAAATTCAGAGCTGAAAATTTTCCTGACAAAACTTTCATGCACTAACAATCAGCTCAAGCCTATCAAGCAAGTAGTTGGTTACGTATTTGTCAGGTACACAGCCTAACTGCTCCAATGATTGCTCAGTAGCCATCAGGCATGGAATGCCATGCATCAACTGGTTGAGAAGTGACTTGGTTTGCCTTAATCTATCACTTTTTTTTAGAAAACAATCTTTCACTTGTTTGTACCAAAACCGGTAAACTCGTACAACCAACAAGTAAAATGAAATAAAATTTAACACCGACCAACATCACTGTTTGCGTATAAACATTTCCCGCCTTCATAGTTGGTTTTACGCCTTGGTTGATCTCATCAGTATCCATCCATACATCAACCCAAACTTTGCAAACTGCAAGAGCTACTGGGCTCAAGGCCCAGAAGCGCCCATCTCTGCCTCTGACATGTGGGCTGTAGCCCGAGCCCAGAAGGGAAAAAGGCCCAAGACCAAATTCCCAATAAGAAACGGATTGTGTTTACACCAGCTGATTGATTGATCCCAACCGTCGATTTCGTGGTTACGAAATCGAATCCGACCACTTGTTCGACTAGGGCTCGTGCATCTCAAGTGATCCCACCCATGCCATGCAGCTGAGCAGCTCTACCTCCCGCACGAACCAAACATACACGCGCGCACACACCAGACATGCCAGTGATCTCCGACGACCACCACCGTCTCGATCGGAGCTTGTAAGCTAGCCGGTTGGTCGACGGCGCGCGGCCGACGGGATGCCGCAGTTGGGTCGAAGCAGCCGAAACAGCGACAACGGCGCGCGGCACGTACTACGCGGTCCTAGGCGTGCCGCGGCACGCCTCCGCCGACGACATCAGGCGCCACCCGGACAAGGGCGTCGACCCGGAGGCGTTCAAGGAGATCACGCACCTGTACCAGGTCCTGGCCGACCCCCCGCAGTGCGCTCTTTACGACGCGGACAGCGTCGAGGAGTGGGTGGCCAAGAGCACGGAGGGGAGGAGGAGGAGGCGTTCCTGCTCCTCCCCCGCCGGTGGTTTCAGGAAGGATCAGTGGACGGACAGTGATAATCTGGATTATTACAAACGGTTCATCTGTAAGAATCGTCTATGATACTTCTTTTTCCTGCTACAAACACCACAAACGGTCTCCAAATTAAGACCATCTGTGATAGTGTACATCACAGACGGTTTCACAAAACCGTCTGTGATTTAGCGTTTAGTATTAGGCTTTCTATAGTAGTATCCTCACACCTAATAGAAGGGCTGATGAAATTTCATACTGCATACAATCTCTACTGCTACATTATTACATATACATCACAGTGTAGTGAGTTGCAGTTCGCCGGTTGGTTTTCCCTGATTGTTATATTTGGTACCTAAATTTGGCTAACTTGTAAGACTTTTTCTAGGAGGCGGCTGTGTATCATTAATCCTTTTGCTAATGTGTAGGTGGTTATATAGCTTTACAACAAATGGGTGGAGAATTTAATTACTTCCTTCTGTAGTAATTAGTCATGATTTCTACCATGGTCATGACAATTATCCAAGCTTGCATATCAAAGAACAAATGGCCTGACATCCTAGAATATCTTCTACATAGTGGAGAATCTTGCAAGATTTTCTGTATTTTATGTGGTTGTAACTCAGCAATATATTTTGTTATCTTTGTTCTTTGTTCTTTGTTCAAGGTGACGCATAGTTTTGTTTCTTACTTTTTTCCTTGAGTTGACCACCTAGAATATCCATCAGTTTGTTTACCCAACGGTTGCATATTCTTTTGTTTTCTGCGAAGCGGAGCATATTGCAACATGCTACCAATCAATCTCAGTAGCAACAGCATTGGTAGAAGTAAGGCCATGGATCTTACTGATAATTATTTAAACTGAATGTGTTGCACAAATGCTTCAAGCAGGCCAAGAACTGTACGTGCACCTGTTTTCCGATTCCTTGTGCTCATCATGGATGTCTGTTACATGATGTATTGGTAAACGATAAGTGATTTGAGTGTTTTTTATTTGGATGAGCTTATTTTTGTAGTTAAAATTGTCTTTGGAAAAAATATTTCTGAGAACTGTTTCTACAAAAAAAAACAACCAGCAGTTTTTAGTGCTTTGATGTTCTTAAGGGGTCCTGCAAAATGGCCTCCCAAAATCTTACAAGGTGTTCGACAGAATGGCCTCGGATGATATAGCAAGGCGTTCTCTAAAACACCTCGAAAGTTTTAGGACAGCGTTCCCATATCGCCTTCCTATATATCTTTTGAGGCGTTTTTCAAAATCACCAAGGATCACTTTTCCCTTCGGATGCTTCTTCTGATAGAATTAAAGCTATGTAACGAAAAAAAAGTGATCAACCACCTATCCGCCCGCATCGCTTCCTCTCCAACAATTGCCCCACTGCCTCTTGTCAAGCTACACCCCTTCACCCTGCCCCTCATCTTCTTCCTCTCCACCATCCACGGTGATGGTGCCCTCGTTGCCCCCTCTTCCATGCCGCTGTCACCCAACCCCGCCTAATCTAACATTCAATCGCCTCACCGTGTTGTGCTATCTGCCACCCATCGCCCTCCTCCGATCTTATGGCCGGTAGCACCATCGTCGTCTTGCCACCCTGCCACCCATTGTCCGGCTGCTGCTTCTCCCTCCTTCTATACCCTAGGGTCCCGGTGAACCCTTCCTCCAACTAGGTGAACCATAACCCTAACACTGGTCAGCCATCGCCGAAGATTCTACCACAACTTTCCACCGCTGTCATCACTCATTATTGTCTCTGAAGAAGAACCAGAGTTTGTCTTTTGTTGTTTGAATTCACCCTAGGGACCTGGTGAACCCTTCCTCCAACTAGGTGAACCATAACCCTAACACTGGTCAGCCGTTGCTGGAGATCCTGCCACAGCTGTCCATCGCCGTCACTGAAGAAGAACCAGGGTTTGTCTTTTGTTGTTTGAATTCATCTTTTGTTGTCTGGACTTGTCCTCCTCCTTGATTTGGAAGTTTTCATTCGGTAGATAGCAAACAACTTTCCCTTCAGCAGTATTTCCAATGTTAACAAAAGTGCATTAGAAACTTTTTTTGAGGCAATTTTAGGCCTTTTTAGGCATTTCCGAACGCCTCATAACGTTAGCTGTGTTGTAGTGTAGTCTACTGCGCTGATCACCAGCAGGCATGGTCCCTTCCACTTTCCTCGCTATTAATTACTTGATGTGCTATATATGTTTCAATTTGGTCTTGCATTATTATTATTATTATTATGTTTTAGGTCGTCCTTTCACAATATTTTTTCTTGCAATTTGTTGAGTGAACAATTTGGAATGCTATCTTATATAGGGAAAATTGTATCAGCGAAATTTTACCAGTAATCGGCGGTTACTGGACTTACCGGCAGGGACTAATAAAATTTTATATCGGGCAAAAAAATTTGGATTCAACAAAACTCATCTAAAAATTTCAAAATTTCAAATTTTAATTCAAATTTTTCGGCTAACAAATTCTGAAATTTTCGGTAACCGACGGTTATCGACAACTGGCGATTCCGACTGTATCGCTGCCTTTCGATAAAATTTTTGCTATGATATAATTTCCTTGATCTTATATTTGTTTCTCTCTGTTGATTCTGGTCTCAATCTCAGGTGATTAGAAGTATAAAGCTCTAGATTCTGCATTTCCCTCTCTTAGTTTTGCATAGAAGATGTTTTCTAACACCGAGAGGGAAGTTTCCTTCTCAATAGCCAGAAGTTCAGAGATCCTTGAAACTGACAAAGCAGTACCATCAAATCATAGTATGTATATTATTTTTGTACTATCCCATTGTAGTAGAAGCATGTACTCAAGTTAATTTGCCTTTCCCTATTTCTAGTTCATGATGAAGTATTTTTACTAGTCTTGTACTGAACTGGAAACCATTCATGGACATGTATTGGGATGCTTGGTAGAAGACTCATGCATTAGATCATTTGTGCATGTGACGTGTGATAACATTCTCTATGGCTTGTTGATTGGAGAAAGAAAGACCTATGTTGATATTGTTGAAATATGCAATGCATACTTGGACTCTTCTAAAATTATTGGGAGTATGCAAGAGAAAGATATTATCATATGCAATGCATACTTGAACTCTTTTAGAATTATTGGCAGTATGCAAGAGAAAGATATTATCCAAAGAAGCTCCTAGAACAAATTATCTAGCCATACTTCTTGTCAAAGTAAGAAAACATCCAGATTTAGATATTTTGAGAGAGAATTCTAGAGTAGAGATATTTGTAGTGTATATAGTTGGATAGTTGCCACTTGTTACTAATCCAACGTTTGTGTAACACTATAAATAGGGGATGCCTTCCACCCATATGAAGTGTGACCCATGAGTTACCATATGCTATGGTGAAGCCATGTAAGAGTGTTAGGGAGAAGTAGTATGAGTGCCTTGAAAGTAGCTTATAGAAGATAGGTAGCCACTAATAAGAAGAGTGAGTCTTGTTGTACCAAAGTTTATAGTAGTAAATAAAGAGTTGAGTTACTTCTCTTTTATATAAATAAAGAGTTGAGTTGCTTCTCTTTTGTGTAAATGTTGGTCTCCCACAGGTAGCCACATACTTCTTAGTACATAGTGCTTGTGGGTTGTGATTCAATGTCAGTGGCTTGGCCGCTCGAAATCATAATAGTCCTAGCTTTAACGTGAGTATTTTATGAAGGCAGTAAAAACTATTTTGCTAACATCCAGCAATTAGAGTGCTCTTCGCTTGGTTGCTGCAAAACAAAGGTAATGGATTGATGAATCTAAATATGCATTTGATTTCAGTTTTCATTTGATGATAAATATTCTTTTCGTGTGTCTTTTAGAATCCAACAACCTACTCCTGGACTCGCACCCGTTGCATCTTCAATGGAATTCGGATGAGCTTCACCTTCATGTACCGTCAAGAGTCCAATTGTAAGTAATACCCACTATGATTTTGGTCTTATATATGATCTCATTATTGTTAATCTGTATTATTTATGTTTTACGACATATTCTATTTTATTCCTTCTAAACTGTATGTTTTTGTGTGTTTCAACATATTCTGTTCTATATACCTTTCTAGCTCTATGTGATTTAGAAAGAAGGATGAGAGGAGCTCGTGATAGGTGCGATGAGGCAACAAGTCTTTGTGAACAAGAGATGAATGGTAACTATGAGAAAGTCACCAGCTACAATCTGGGAGAGAAGGTTGCAACAAAAACTGAATCAGGTTGTCACTTGTATATTGAGAGTATGTTGATCACTGGTGTACAATACCTATTCAATACCAGTTATGATTTGGAGCTGAAAAAGGTCGAATTCAAAATGCCCCACGTCCTCCTCGGAGAACTTTAAGGCTTGCAAACTGGTAAGTATTTTAACTTTATGTCTTATTTGATTTTTTCTGCTTGCCTGAGATGCATGATGTGGATTGGTGCTGCTAGCTTAAGTTCAGTATGGGAATAACTGATTCAATTAAGTTAAGCATAGCATACTACTACATTGTGCTTGTTTTAGTTTACCCTGTAATTTATGAACTAAAGTTTGAATTAGTTTATTGTTGTTCATCATTTTCTTTTCCATGTTAATAGATCTTGAGTTAGTTTATGAACCTTGTGCTTGTTTTAGTTAGCCTGTAATTTATGAACTGAATTTTGAATTAATTTTTGGTTGCTCCTCTTTTCTTTTTCATTTTAATTGGAATTGGAGTTTGTTTATCTGTATTTTCTTTGAAATCGTATCATCATTCAATATGTTGCTTAATATCACATTCATGAACTAATTACACAGGTCACTATCCCAAGAAAACAAATCAAACAAGCTAATATTTATCTAGGAATGCTCACTATATGAGTAATCTTTAGTGGACTGCAAAATGTTCTAATGCTTCTCAAGCTGGCTGCTGTCTATGTTTACCAGTTCTATGTATTTTGTTTCTTTTGGCAACCTGATACAAAATTACTTGCATATAAATAAAATCAGCCCCAATAGGTGTGTTTACCCTTTATAAAAGAATATTCTTCTTGGTTGTACTATATATTATTGTGTTATGTTTTCATCTCTTAAGTTAAAAGAGCACAAACTGAAATATGCTGAGAGCTTGAACAACTTAACATTTGAAGCATATTCATAGTTAGTGCCAATCTAAACGTCTTGAGCTGTAGATGCTTTGATTAGTGACAATTGGAGGCTCCTGCAATTTATGAAGGTTATATAAATTTGTAGAGACTTCTACAAGTCCTTACATTGGAGAACTATGCTCATCATGAAATTTACTTGCAAACAACATTGTTTGGTGCAACCCGTATGATTAAGTGACTATAAATCCTCATGGTAGTGTTCTTGATGAAATTTTATATGCTACTATTAACTTAATTGTTTTTTATTTTCTGGTGTGGAATATTTTTGTTATAAACGGAAACATGTTTTTTGGCAACTGCAGTTTCTCTTTTAATGATTTTCCACTTTATTATTTATGGAGCATGCTATTTACAATACTGTCCAATGTGTTGAACTTGAACATAAAAAATAGCTAGCTTGGAATTTATTACAATGTACAGGGATGGTGGTTGTATTATTACAATAAAATCTTCTATCATTTCTATCATACCTCTTTTTGGCTGATAAATTGAATTCTTTAGGCTGAAACTTTTGGTTAATCTGTCTTGTCTCATATGGTCTTGACTCTTATGTTTGGTCTTGTACAATCAGTGTTGGTTTCCTTGTATTTTTGCATTAGAGTTTATGTATTCCGTTTTTTGAACCTTATTCTGTTTAGTAATTTACTCACTAGTATAAATGCTTATATCTTTTTGTGTAGGTTTCGAGTGCCTAGCTGTGACACTGATACCATGACTCGACTGATAGCTCATGGGAAGCCACTATTGGTTGTCATTCCATTGGGAAAACTTTTTGATTTTGTGTGTGGAAGTGACATATACTATGCGCTATATCCGGATAACACTTCTACACACGCTGTATTACTCCATAGTTCCAGGGTGGCCATGCCATACAGAACTTTCTTCAAATGTAGGAACTCGCATGGAGATGACTCCCATCCTATTTATGAAAACAAAGGCAAGGAAGCTGATTTCAACATATGGGCAATTCACATTATTTGATATGTTTATGGACTTAAATTAGCTAAGCTTGATGGTTAGGAGGAGGTATTGGATATGTTTATGGACTTGGCTAAGCTTGATGGTTAGGAGGAGTTTTAATTGTACACTGAGCTTGGCAATAGGCATATCAAAATTATCACTAGTTGAGGTGGTAAAACTTCTCATGGAAGATTGTGCAAGAGATGTTAATTTTGATTTGGATGATGCCTTTTTTTGTGTTAGCTATTTTCCAGTTAGATCTACTATTTGCACTCCTAAATGATTTAATGTGGAATTACCTCTTAAGAGACACAAAGTTGAGGTTGAACTATTTGCATTTAGAGCTAAATATATTCGTCACTAATATTTAAGGGTGTGTTTCTCTGTCATGTACATTTTTCACATTTTTTCTTTTTTGCAATTTGTCACATGCTAGGCCTCTAGCATCCGACAACTTGCAAACTGATTAGAAAGTTTAGACTAAGAGTTTACTATTACAGACTCACAAAAGATGAACAAGTCTAGAAACAGCCATCCTAAAGTGAACAACTTGTGCCAAATAATTAGTCTTCATCTCCAACTTCCGCATTGTTTTATATCATGTACATGCATTTGTTAATTATTATTATATCCTAATTTTCCATACTAGATGTGAGTGCACGTTGTAGTAGGCCACAAACTCGCTTGATTCAGGAGGCAAGGACTATTGGAGGAAATTGAATAATTGATGTTGAGTGGTAAAGAAAAACAAAGACAAAACATGGAGGCTTTAGGCTCCGTTCATTTCGGCTTCCAAAATCAGAAGCCAGAATGAATGCATTGGCTTCTTAATTTTGGCTTTTGTTTTTGCTTTTTTTGCTTTTGCCTTTTTGTTTTTGCTTTGCATTGGCTTCTCATTTTTCTTAATTGAATGATTCAAAAAAAAACTAATAGCCGCTATAGTATCATTTCAACCAAAAGCCAACATCCGAAAACCAAAACCCGCTAAAAAAGCTAGATTGAACAATCCTTAGTTAGATGTTTAATGCCAGAGAAGAGTTTGAGATGTTGTAATGTCGCATGTCGAGTGCTACGGGTCCTTGAAGCCTCCAATAACCCTGGACTCGGCAAGTGATTGAGTGAGATGGCTGTGGCCTTATGAAATCCAACCATTTTGCTCACTGGCAAGATGTACGAGCTAAAGCTCTCGCATGCGTCAAAGGCTCAAAGCTCTTGCAGAGCACACAGCGTGGTTGTTGCTATTGTGAAAGAATGTTAGATGTTTTAGTTTTATTATATGCATCTATACTGTAGCAATCCGTTTTGTAGTACACAAACACCAAAATTGCATTAGATACAGGATCAATGACTTCAGTAGATATATACCAAAAATTGCAATAGACATTGGACCAATGACTACATAGACATATACCAGAAATTACAGTAAACACATAATCAAACTACAATACACATAGGCATAAAACTGTAGTAGATCACAAGATCAATGACTGTAGTAGATATATGACAAAAAAAATTGTAGTAGACACGAGACCTGTCTAAGTGTGGAGAGAGAGAGAAATTTGGATTGATTTCAAATTTTGAAGGATGATATCTCCTAAACTAATCATCTAATTTTCAATCTGTTTGCACTACCATGCTAAAATAATACCTTAACAAAACAAGATCCATGTTTTATCAATGTAAGTATCGCACTTCTGCACAACAAGTGAAACTATATGCATATTTATAGGAGCGCGAATGCACTGTTTGAGCACAAAAAGGGTGCACAAAGGGAGAAATAGGAGTGGGAAGTCCGTGAAAGGGTTTGACCGAGGTGAGTAGTGATGGGTTTTGTCTAACTAGGCTTTGACTAAGGCGAGAGACCAATTTTTGCCTATGGGAAAGGATTGGAGTATAGAATGGTTAGGTTCGGCACAACTTTAGGTTTTAGGTTTTTGTACTTTTCTATATTAACTAGCTTTCAAACGATACATCTTTTTAAGATGGGGTATACAAGATATTGTACCAACTTCAGCTATATCGACCAAAATCACATACAATTTGTACACGGTTTTGTCTGTCTTCTGTTCTAGAGTGCCTCCTTACCCGACTCAAGATAAAAGGCGGACCCAAGAGAAGTTCACACCCTTTCCTACTACAAGTCAAGTTCACACCCTTTCCTACTACAAGTCCATATAAGAGTGGCCCTACAATGTCGAAATCATCTGCAAAATGTTCCAAAACTGATAAGAGATACTTGGATGGAATGAATGTTTCAGACACAAGATCAAGGGATTCTCCAAAATATTAAGGACAAAGAACAACAAAATTGATGATAAACTTGGAAACTGAAGAGACAAGTTCGTCATTCCAAATGTCTAAGGAGAAGCTGGGGAAAACAGACACCAAGATGATGTTGTCAGTGCTATTGGTCAAAAGCATTTCTGGAAAGCAAGAAAAGCTATTGTCAAGTAAGTATCCGCCACTTGAGTTCTTGTTCTTTCTTAGCATTCTTGAAAGCTTTGTGAGCACATACTGTTGTTCAACATAGATATCTTGGTGATCCCTATACCAGTTTGTGTTTTCGCTGACTAGCCAAATAGTTTGAAGTGTAATTATGTCCCCGCCTTCCTGTCGGGATCCTCAAACTGCTGCTATCTAACAAAATGTTAATGTTTTCAAGATTGGTTCTCTGGTAACGATTCACAAATCCGAATAGATTAGATCTTCCCATTTTCTACATTACATGTTGCGCTGCCGCCGATCGCACTTAAAAGAGTATTGTTTTAGGGAAGTGATTTGACATTTTTGTTTACTGTGTTTATTCTTGAATATAGAATATACAGATGAAAGCACCTTGATACCGCAGAACACAACCGTGTTGATTTGACGAACTGCTAGGCAACTGCCAAAGAAAATGTGCTGGATAGCTGATAGTTCTTTTTTGAACTGTTGCTAGCTATCATTTAAGATTTCAATATGCTAGGCCCAGATGCAGTACCTTGTGCTTCCCAATTATTTTGTTTTTTTACTATAGTATAAAATTGATAAGCGCTGTCAAGATTTTTCTGCCATATTAAACATTTTTGTGCTTTAGGGCTCTAAGCAACTCTGCTAAGTCTGATGCTCGTAGAAGGGTTTCCTTGGATAAACAAGGCCCCATTGTAGTTCATCAAAAGCCAGGTCATTTGCACACAAATTATTCTCATTCTGCTCTTTGTTCCTCATTGACTAGAAAGTTAGAGATACCTATTAACTCCGAAAATGCCTGATATGTTCTTTGATGTAGCATAGAGCAGGGACGACAACATACTCACTTGTTACTTTAGAAGCTAACTCTGTTTATGAATACATATATCAATTTTTTGAACTCTTTGCAATCATAAGAAATAATTTTGAGTTAATTTCATTTCTCATGCTATTACTTGTGCTTACTTCTATCATATATGTGTTTCTCAAATGCTGAATCATATTTTGCATGTAAGGTATTGAAGACTATGAGTCTATGACATGATTTTAGAAACATGATTTTCCTAATTCATATGCATTCAGTAAGCAGTTTGGATTTAAATTAGAGCTATTATAATACTTTGAAATTCTTGAGTATATTATCGAGTTTGAGCTATGGATTCAAGCCCAGCTGTTCGTCTTATGGTTTGGGTTTGAGTTAACACTTGATATTAAAACTAGATAGAATCAGCTAGCCCTTTGATCCAATGTTACTATATGCCTATGCAAATGTAACCAGAAGTGAACTTCTTGGTTAGCAGGCAAAACACAAATGATTTTACATTGTGACTCGAGATGGCAATATGTTCTATGTGTTTGTTAAATTCTTTCCACGTGTGTTACACGTTGTCGCTTAATGTTCACTCATCCATGCTACCCAACAAAAGGCATAATGATTTTACTTAGTGTTAATCAGAGATATTTGTGAAAATTTATTGTTTCCTTGGGATTTTTTG
Organism: Melocanna baccifera; assembly: GCA_036346265.1. NCBI lineage: Eukaryota > Viridiplantae > Streptophyta > Magnoliopsida > Poales > Poaceae > Melocanna > Melocanna baccifera. Next base: position 601,871 of record CM070709.1, on the reverse strand, counting down.
GGTGCAGTTTGAAGCTGTATAGGTACTCACCAACATTGCATCAGGCACATAAGAGAACACCAAAGTTATGGTTGAGTACGGTGTTGTGCCCATCTTTGTCAAGCCCCTTAGCTCACTCAGCGAGGATGTCCGCGAGTAGGCATGAGAATAATTTATGAAGGAATTGTCTTTTTCTTGATAGACTTGTACTATGTGATATTTAGTTTGGTCACAATGTTTCGATATAGTGGAATAGTATTATTCTTTTTATCCGTTGTAAAGCACGGACATGTAGCTAGTAACTAATAAGAACCACACCAGACCACAATGAATATGAATGCGCGGTTCCATTAAATCTACGTTTCTCTTTGTTGTTTTAAGTTGGAGCAGGACATGAAGATACCTGTCACAGGATGTTTCCATTGTTCACACTTGACATATCTAAGTACCCTGCTGCTAGTCAAGCGTATTGTTATTCTTGCCTTTTGATATGAACAGTAGTCAAATAATAGTAATCGTCAATTTGTACACGTCACCAATACACCTCTGTGGTGGTGATCGTTTTAGCGATGGCTTCTGGCTTTTGGCTGAAATTTCACTGTAGCTGGCTTTTTTTTTACTGTAGCTGAGTTAGTGGATAGTGTAGTGAATAGTGGAAAAAAAGCTGAAGCTAGAAACTGAAGCCAAAAAAAACTAAAACGATCAGGACATGTGAATCGTCCCTTTGACTATCGAAAGATTATATGCTCCACAAAAGCATGTTTTACTCTTACGTCTTATCACATTTGTTTAAGACTTTCAAAACCGTGTCTGAATTTGCAAATTCAAGCAAGACGAAAAGGACCTGAAAATGGCACCACGGCTTGCTGTCTTAATTCTCTGAAGAACAGCAGTTTCACACCTCCTGAAAGCTACAACACCACGTTTCTCTTTGTTTTTTTTAAGTTGGAGCAGGACATGAAGATACTTGTCACAGGATGTTTCCATTGTTCACACTTGACATATCTAAGTACCCTGTTGCTAGTCAAGCGTATTGTAATTCTTGCCGTTTGATATGAACAGTAGTCAAATAATAGTAATCGTCGATTTGTACACGTCACCAATACATCACTGTGAATCGTTCCTTTGACTATCGAAAGATCATATGCTCCACAAAGCATGTACGTCTTATCACATTTTTTTAAGACTTTCAAAACCGTGTCTGAATTTGTAAATTCAAGCAAGACGAAAAGGACAGCAGTTTCACACCTCCTGAAAGCTATAATTTGTAAACCGTGTCTGAATTTGTAAATTCAAGCAAGACGAAAAGCATGTTCCTTTGGCATCATGGCTTGCTGTCTTAATTCTCTGAAGGACAGCAGTTTCACACCTCCTGAAAGCTACAACACCTGAAATAAACAGACAGCGGACCAAGTAAACCTTGCTCTAGTCTAATTCCAAAAGTCAAGCTTTTTACATTGCATTTATATCTTCTAATTGTTACACAAAACTCTTTGTTTGAGGAAAATTGTTACACAAAACTCCAAAAGGCAAGCAAACATGGGGTGCAGTAGCAGGAAGCACGGCCACCTTACTATCAACAATTGCCAGTACCTGCTCATCATCACCACCTGCCTCGTCCATGCTGTTCATGTCCCCTAAACGCATGCAGCTTAGTCTACGGATGAGCAAGCTCTGCTTGAATTCAAGGCTGCCATCTCCGGCGACCGGACGGGTGCTCGCTGCATGGGCGTCCACGACCAACGGCAGCATGAATGCCATCGACGACTTCGCCGGTGGCGCGGCGTGTCGTGCCGCTCCGGCGGCACCGCCGTGTCACGGCTCGAGCTTATGTCGTCCAACGACGGGTGTGATAAGCCCGGCTTGGCCAACCTCTCCTTCCTCCGCACGCTCAACCTCTCTGGCAACCGCCTCTCAGGTGGCATCCCGTCGGAGCTCGGCCTGCCTCGCCTCCAGGTCATAAGCCTCGGTGGGAATTCTCTCACCGGGGAGATCCCAGTGAAGATCTACGGGTAGGCTATGCAAGCATAATTTCAAAAATTCTACCGCGTAAATGGGACCTCCTCTAGTAATAGATCACGGGATTACCTCTAGACGCGCAGACTCGTAGCGGAAGTAGAGTCGATGTAGCGCGTTGATGCAGTTGTAGTCGTTCTTGCAGAACGTCTCCTCCTTTAAGTCCTTGCGTTCGTCACAAGTTGCGGATCGTCCTAGTGTTGAAGCTTCGCATCAACACCTCCAAGGTATCCACACGTACGGGGCAGGAACACCACGCGCCGGAGTGCTAGCGCCGGCGGCGCGGTATTAGATGGGGATGGTGTGGCAACTAGGGTTTCGGGAATTCTGAAATTCACTTGGCAAACCCTATGCCACCTCCCCTCTATTTATAGGCATCCATCATAATGGGTCTCGAACTGGAGGCCCATTAGGAACTCATGGCCCATAAGAATTCGGATCACTATCCGAATTAAGTCCCAGCCCTTTAAGTGTACGACCCTATAGGTTCACATACACTTAGATATAGCCCGAGTACTCCTACTCGTCCATTAATCGGCAGCGACCCCTTAGCAAGACATACCGACTCCTAAGTATATGCAAAGATCATATCGGACGAACCTCAACAAAACTTATGCATTTCCCTTTGCCTCACGATATCGGTTAAACTCAAGGCGAGTACGTGTCATTCTTGTTTGGTTAGCTCAACCACTCTTTCTCGATTATGTGACTTGAATTCCCGATTACGGTTAACTCTTTAACCGTGAATAGTATGGCCATGCATTTCTGGAATCCAATCACTCGAGAGGCCTAGAGATATCTCTCCTGTTGCTTGGAGGGGCAAATCCTATCTTGATCGACCATGCCTCAATGCATGCATCATAACAAAACCCGAAAGCTACCTTTATGACTACCCAGTTACGGAGTAGTGTTTGGCAACCTCTAAGTCAGTCATTATGCATCTTTAGTACGTGCGACGATCTCAAGTCTTAAGGACATAGCATACGCTTTGTGAATGAAACCAACTGATGACGGTAAGAATGCAACATTCTCGCAGTGTTTCATGGTGGGTCGATCCAACCCCATGTTTGCTAACATGTGTCCATATTATTGGTTTAATATCTTTATATCTATGACCCGTGAAACATGGTCATCAACCAATACATATGCTAGTCTATTAATATGTGTCCTCATATGTTTGACTAGGGATCATCTAAGAATAATCATCACAGCAATATAGAGTTTCACAATCAAGTCACACACTTGATAATAAATATTGACGATGTTATTCAAGGAACAAGATAAATTATCCAATAATTCATGAACATAATAAACAGAATCATCTCTATGATTATCTCTAGAGCATATCTCCATCACCCAGCATCTCTCGCCAACTGTGCCCGTCTCACCCATCTCGAGTTACCACGGAATGGATTGCACGGCGAGATCCCGGCGAACTTCAGCTACTGCCGGGAGCTCCGGGTGTTCAATGTCAGCGTGAACAGCTTGTCCGGTGGCATCCCCACATCGTTCGGGTCGCTGTCGAAGCTCGAGTTCTTGAGCCTTCGCAGGAGCAACCTCACCGGCGGCATCCCACGGTCGCTGGGTAACCTCTCGTCACTCTTGGCGTTTGATGCCAGTGAGAATTACAACCTTGGTGGTGGCATACCTGACACGCTGGGGAGACTCACCAAGCTGAACTTCCTGAGGCTAGCTTCTGCCGGGCTCGAAGGCGCAATTCCAGTCTCGTTGTTTAACATATCATCCCTTATTGCACTTGACTTGGGAAACAATGATCATCTCTCTGGTATGATGCCTCCTGACATTGGCATCACTCTGCCAAGAATCCAGTTCCTTCGCTGTACAGCTGCCGGCTCGAAGGAAGCATCCCGCTGTCGATAGGCAACGCGACGGGGCTCCGTGTGATCCAGCTTCAGAGCAACGGTCTGCAGGGAAGTGTGCCGCATGACATTGGCAGGCTCAAGGATCTTGCTGTGCTGAACCTGCAGTTCAACCATGTTAGATCTGCTGCCTATTCTGCGTTCAGTTTGTTTCCTTTCAGTCTGTTTCCTTCCTTGTTTTCTCTCCACGCCATGTTCTCGGACGGAAACAGTGCGAACCAGAAAAGGAAGGCATGCGGGATCTCGCGCGTCTCCCCGATCATGGCAGATTTGTAGGAGTTGTTTTTGCTATGTTTAGGACTTACTATAGTTAGGACTTGCTATGTCTAGGACTTGATTTCTCTATAAATAAGAGGTAAAATCGAAAGCTGTATGAGTATCGCAGCACAAAAAAAGAACTTCTGTGTTCTTCACGTTCTCTATGTGTGTTGTGAGCGAGAGTGATTGGAGGAAGCCATTGCCAACAAACCAGCTGGAGGACAAGTGGGACAAGGACTGGGCAGTGGTTTACTGTAACTGACTGATTTTTTATTGTAGTTGAGTTGGCTTATGGATATAATTAAATTTAAAAAAATGTAAAAATAAAAGCGGTATGTTAACCTATCACATACAATGCAAATGAATACGAAAAAAACAAAACACACAAAAAACAAAAACGGACAAAAAAAAAGCTACAGTAACCTTATCGCTAGCTTCTACCGTCGAACGCAGAAGCCAGCGATCGCTGAGCGCGGCCTAAACAACTTGAAGACTCCATCAGTCATCGACAACATGCAGCTAGCATCAGAACGCGCAAACATGCATATGTGAGAGATCAATGCGTTTACTAATGTGTTGAGAGTCCCTCTTTAACAACTAACTCCAGATTGTTGTTATAAATTCAGGGCTGAAACGTTGTGCTATTTGAAGTAGATAAGGCATGTGGTTTATCCACCTTACAGAAGGAATATCATGGAATCGGGTTCAGGTATTAGTTCATAGAATCTTCGAGCGGTCATTCGGTCGGACAACACGCACAGTGTTTCTCCGACTAGGTAGGAACTTCTGGAGGTTTACGACCACAGGAGTCCTTTGGCCTTAATTAAATATTAAAGCCGTATTTAGGGATTTATTCAATCCTCATCATCTTTCATGGGGCTGTCACCACATGATCTTATACATGAGAAATTCCCAAATAAATTGAGCTGATATTATTTAATTTAGCAAACATCCAACCAAAATTTCAACTTCCAAGTCCATCTTTGGTGGGACAAACAACAAAGAGAAAGCCTTGACATACCTCATATTAAAACAAAACAAAAAATAAAGAAAAAGGCAACAGTTTTGAGTTTTCATTTCTCTAAACTCTTTTGAGTTTCAACTTAAAATTTTAACTTTTGGTGTTCAAACTAGAAGACCTTTCAAAAATTTTAAAATATACTTTCACTTGATATTCCCCATTTTAACTCGTAGGCCCACCCTTGTTTACGTAACTAATGGGTTTGTTTACTACAGTTTATTAGTTTAATAAATAATGAGTACTGAAAGAAGTTGAAATCAAAACCCAAAAGCCGGCTAAAAAACGTAAAAGAATGGACGAATAGGAATGCAAGTTTATAGTATGGTATGGTACGGTACGCCTTTGGAGCCGAAACTCTCTGTTTCTTGTAAGAGTGGTCCTTTCCTTTCCCAACCTGGACCAATCAAACCAAACCCAACCCTAGGATCGAGTTTCATCTGCTACCATCGAACCCTAGATTCACCGCAATGAGCACATTGCCGGACGAATCGCGATTGAGCTAGGCTGATGTCATCCGGCATCCCAACGATGAGATGCGTCGCCAGATCGCCGGGGACCTCCCCAACTCAGTGGGGTTCTCTTGCCTCCATGATGTCGCTGAGGGCGAAGGAGAAGATGGAGGCTATCCTCGCCAGAGGGACGGGGCAACGAACAAGCCCATACAGGCCTGGTACGTCGAGGCGGCCAGCTGGCATCCCTTAGCGGACATGCTAGAGCTCGTTGACTACCTCTTCCGCAGAGGCCGCCACATCGGCCTCCTCGAACCCCGTCTCGAACATCATCCTCAACACCCTCAACCTAGATTGCTTTCAGGTTGCAGACAATTGTGCTGATAATAGCACCCTAGGTTTAGCGAATTTTAAAATATTTCTATTTTAGTCCATAGACTTGTCGCCTGGTTTAAGTAGAGAATAGGAACGCAAATGAGTCTGTCTAACAAGGACAAAACTCCAATCCGATTCATTTACAAACAGTGCGCCTTTGGAGTCGATCGAGGTTAGAGATCGAAACTCTCTGTTTCTTGTATTCATCGAGACTCCTTACCTTTCTTCATTCCGACCAACCAAACCCTAGAGATCGAGGTTCATCAGCCGCGATCAAATCAAACCCTAGAGATTAAATTTTAAATATACTTTTTTTATTTTAGTTCGTAGACCCATCGTCCTGATTTAAGTAGAGAACAGACGCAAATGCGTCCGTCCCACGAGGCCAAAACTCTTACCTTTCCCCGCCAAACCACCAAACCAAACCCAGAGATCGAGTTTGATCGGCCGCAATCGAATCAACCCTAGAGATCGAGGATGAGCGTCGAATCGCTGGGCGCGGAGGGGATGCTTGCTTCCCTCGGAATCACGGAGAGGTGGCAATCGAACCCTAGATCCGCCGGAAGGAGCACATTGCCGGCCGAATCGCGGCTGAGCTGGGCTGATGTCGTCGCCGAGGGCCGACCCAACCCGGCGGGGTTCTCCTGCCTCCACGCTGCCGCCGAGGGGGCGGAGGAGGAGATGGAGGCTATCCTCGCCAAGTGGGACGGGGCGACGGACAAGCCCATACAGGCCTGTTACGTCGAGGCGGCCAGCCGGCTTCCCTTAGCCGACATGCCGGAGCTCGTCGACTACCTCTTCCGCGGAGGCCACTGCATCGGCCTCCTCGACCCCGTCTCGAACATCATCCTCAACGCCCTCAACCTCCTCTGCCACCGCCTCCGCGGCGACGACGACCCCAGCAGCAACAAGACGACGCCGACGCCGGTCGTCGACCTGTCGGCCCCCGGTGCCTGGGCTCGGATCGCTTTCAGGTCCTACCAGGGCCTCATCGCCTTCATGCGGACCTACTTCCGGTACCTCAGCGAGGAGCAGGCCAGGCGCTACCTCTACTTCGGCGGCGCTGACCTTGCCGTCGCCATCCGGCTCGCCGAGCTCGAGCAGTACGGCGTCCACCACAAGCAGTACGGCGTGTTTTCTCGTCCCCTCCCCAACGACCTCTCCTGCGGCAGGGTCCAATTCGCCCTCAAGGTTGCGGCGATCACAGCAGAGCACCCCATGCCCGACGACCTGGTGCTGCTCTCGCAACCCCAGCTTCTAGAGCCCGAGGATAGCACACCCTTGCTAGCTGTGCTAGACGAAGGCCGGGCCCTCAGCGTTGATGACGTACGCACCATTCTCAACTTCCTGCTGTGGCAACACTGCGCAGCCTCCCCTACCGTCCAAGTCACCTTCCAGCTCCGTCCTCATCAAAGCGGCCGCAGTGAGCAGTTCCAATCTTCCATTGATAAAAGTTGCATTGCCAAGACATGTGTCCATCAGCGTGATGAAGCCTTTGTTCTCGCCAGCCTGCGTTCTTCTGATGACATACAGCGCAGGATAATGTCTGGCCTGGCTTATGCCGCCATGTACAGTCTACACAAGCTAATGGATCTTGCTGATGCACCCCCCACATGTGAGTACATCAAGTATCTGAAAATGTGCCTGGTTGACACCATCCATTCCTTCTACCTCAATGCGCTTTCCTTGCTGCCCCACGACGGTCTCCACAAGCACATCCGTGGTATCCTGGTGGCTGGTCATTGCTACGGCCCCATGGACCCTGTGTCCAACATCATTCTCAACTCCATCTGGTACGACCTTACCTTCCCTCTGCTGCACAGCGATGCTAAAGTTGAACCGGACGTCCTTGACATCGCCTATATGCTCCGCGTGGAGGACCGTTCTGTTGATGGCCTTGTCGCCGCTGTCCGTGCTGCCACCGGCTTCTCGGAGCACAAGGCCGTGGAATACCTCTGCCATAGACACTGCAACCTGTCTGACTTGTTACAGAGGATGCCAATGGATATATGCTTCAAAGCCTTTGATCATGCTGGCAAGGCTGGCAAACACCCCCGGCACACAGACCTTGCGTCTTTTCTTGCTTCATTAGCCCCTAAAAAACTGGAGATGGACCACTTGAGCTCCTTGCTTAGAACCAAAGAAGGCTGTGCGATCACTAATGTCAATCTTGAGCGAATATACACAGTGCTGTCCGTTGTGCCAGCACCGCATAATCCCAAATTGTGCCCGACGGACTGCAGTGTACTGGCATCAAGGAAGGCAGCCTTAGTACGTCGCCAGAGGTTTCTCCGTGAAGAGCTGCAAGAACTGCTGCACTACTACGCTAATCAGCATCCTTGGGTAAAGTACATTTCATCTCTTGATTATCTATTGCAGTTGCTTCTACAAATTCTAACCCTACCAGACTTCTTATATTGCCACTACCCTGGTTATTGTAGGAACCAATATATAAGCTAGACGTTATATGTGGTGTGAAGAAAATTAGTGATGTATCCCCAACATGCTACCACCTTAATTTTCTGGCTGCCCCATCTGATGCAACCACATCAACCCCTGTGCGCATGCTTTTCTTCGCTGAAGTCTGGGTGTCAAATTCTCGAGTCGAGCGATCTGGTTGTACTACAAATCGTCACTGTCTTGATCAATCCAATTTCAGTATGCGGTTTGTCAAATCGTACGGTCAATCTGGTCAATATAAATCAAAAAGGTCTTTCTGCTGCCCTCTACCCTGTTACGAGACATATCTTGGTAAGCCCTTGCTCCTCTTTCTTGTGAACTTTTCATTAAGTGGTACAAGCATCCATGTAGGTGTAGCGGTGCAACCATGAACTGCATTCTTGTAATACCCCCTGAGTTGTTGTAATACTCCTCAACCTGCTAATTAACACCATGCAATATAATTTTGGATTGATTCACTTTAATAACTGGATGATTGTATCTTCAAATTAAACTAAATATTATGACTATGTAGAGCCGACAGTTCCTTTCCGATCTAAACTAGCTGTTGACATTCGTCTGTCTCCTTAATTTATTGTTCATATCGTTGCTAGGCCTGCTAATGAATACCTCATGCATGTCTTACTTTCCTTTTGTTCACATGCAGGACGATGCTTTATGTGCGAGCCTGATTTGAGTAAGATTGTGCATCCACCTTCTGGAAATCATATGGGTGCAGACTGCACTCAACTTGAAAGAAAAATAGATCATTTGTTTTGGTGTGCTGAAAGAAAATATCCTGCTGTGGATGGTCTCATAGAGGCGGATTTTATCTATTTCGATGACCTATCGTAGGGACTGAGGTTGCTTGCATTGTACCAGATGTCTACCTTCAGTCTCATTTAATTACTCGCACTTTCAGTTTGGAAATGTAGTAAAATCCACTAAATCATAGTGGTCCTGAACTCAATACTGCTGCTTATGTTTTAACATGAGGCAGCGGCATAGGGAACCTAATTTCCATTTCTTGGAGGATCAGCACTGGCAAGTCTCATTTGCAGAACTGCTACGAGCGACCAATCAGTTCTCCCCAAGTAATCTCATAGGCATGGGAACCTTTGGGTCGGTCTATAGAGGAACTCTTAGCCCAAGCTTGCAAGATGTTGCAATCAAGGTCATTGACCTTCTGCAACATGGAGCTGCACTTAGTTTCTTGACTGAATGTCGTACCCTGAGAAGCATTCGCCATCGTAATCTTGTGAAGGTCGTTACAGCTTGCTCAAGTGTCGATCACCAGGGAAACGATTTCAAAGCTTTGGTCTATGAGTTCATGCCTAATGGGGACCTTGACAAGTGGCTGCACCATAGTTTTGCAACAGAAGACGAGGCACCCAGGAGGCTAACCATGTCTCAGAGGGTGCACATTGCACTTGATGTCGCTGAGGCTCTTGACTATCTGCACCACCATGGTCAAGTGCCCATTGTTCACTGTGATCTGAAGCCGAGCAATGTTCTTCTCGACAACGACATGGTTGCACATGTGGGGGACTTTGGGCTGTCACGATTTGTTCATAAGACGGTGAGCAATTCGACAGAAGAATGTCATGTGGGGCAAGACATTCACCCGTAGAGCCAAGAAGGCAAGTACATCAAACAAGGAAAGTGAATAAAATAGGCACCTGTAGAAGGAATAATTAGATGGTGCTATTTTAGTAAGCTATTAATGAGAGATTTAGGAGATTTGGTTGGCTATTTTTAGTAGAAATTATTCAATAAGTGATTGAGGGATTTTGTAGGCCAGTTGGCTATATAAGCCGCAGGGTACCTTGAGAATAATCAATAACGAAGTATCTTCTTCTTCTTTCTATTCTCTAACCAAAATAGGGAGCCGAGGGGCAAAACCTCGCTCCACCTCTACCAGCGACTACGCTCTGCGTAGTCGAGGTCCTCCACCCCCATGGGTCCCCAGTGAGAGCCATAACATCTTGGTATCAGGTTCCAGCCGATCCTCATCGTCCGCACCCACGCCATCATCCGCTGCCTCCGTGCCGGCCACCATGGCAGCACCGTCACCAGCGGATCTCACGGTCCTCCTCCAGTCCCTAATCGAGACCGTGGAGACTCTGAAGACATCCGTCGCCGAGCTCCAACAGGAGCGCCGCTCTGACTCCTCTTCGTCGGGCGTGAAGACCCTGGTCACGGGCGAGCACCTCCATGACCGGCCGCCTCGTTTCCAGAAGATGGATTTTCCGAAGTACGATGGTAAGGCTGATCCTCTAGCCTTTATCAACCGGTGCGAATCGTATTTCCATCAGCAGCGCATCATCGAGGAAGAAAGAGTCTGGATGGCTTCGTACAACCTGGAGGACATTGCCCAGCTGTGGTTCATCCAGGTGCAACAAGATGAGGGCACTCCTCCGTGGCGGCGGTTCATCGAACTCCTGAACCTGAGGTTCGGCCCTCCCCTGCGGTCCAACCCGCTGGGTGAACTCGCCGCCTGCAAGCGCACGGGCACGGTAGTAGACTACCAGGACCGCTTCCAGGCCCTCCTCTCGCGCGCAGGACGCCTCACGGAGGCCCAACGCGTCCAACTCTTCACCGCCGGCCTCCAACCACCACTCAGCCTCGACGTGGAACTCCACAACCCGCAGTCCCTGTCGGTCGCCATGAGCATCGCCAGGAAGCTGGAACTCCGGGAACAACTGGCGGCGCCCGCCGCTCCACCACGGACCGCCGGCCGGGGCCTGCTACCAGCACCACGCGCCCTACCGGCGCTTTCCGCTTCCGCCGCCGCAACACCATCCGCCACCATCACCGTCGAGGGCCGCCCCGTCAAGAAGCTTTCCCAGGCTGAGATGGAGGAACGGCGGCGCCTGGGCCTCTGCTACAACTGCAACGACAAATTCAGCCGCGGCCACAATAAAGTTTGCCCGCGTCTCTTCTTCCTGGACTTCGTCGACGCCGCTGATGATGACGGCATAGAAGAGACCACGGCGCCGGACGACGCGCCCCTCATCTCCCTCCACGCCATCGCGGGTGTCCGCACCAGCGAAACCATGAAGGTCCTAATCACAATGGGAGGCGCTACTCTCCACGCCCTACTGGACTCCGGTTCCACCCACAACTTCATCGCCGAGGAGAGCGTGGCGGCCACCGGTCTCCTTCCCCAGCGCCGCGACTCTCTGTCCGTCACCGTCGCCAACGGAGACCGCGTACCTTGCGTCGGGGTGTTCCGCAGCGCCACTTTCGCCATCGAGCAGGAGCACTTCACCGCCGACTTCTACGTCCTTCCGCTCGCCGGCTACGACATCGTGCTAGGCACCCAGTGGCTGGCAACGCTGGGTCCCATTCTGTGGGATTTCGGGCAGCTCTCCCTGTCTTTCTGGCGCGGCACTCAGCCCGTGTGTTGGCATGGCATCGCCGGCCCAGTCAGCCCACGCCTTCACACGACCACGAGTGGCGACCTCCTCGACGCACTGCTGGCCGAGTTCCAAGACGTCTTCACCGAGCCAAACGGGCTGCCGCCGCCGCTCCCACGACCACCACATCACACCGCTACTGGTGCTGCCCGGTGGCCGTGCGTCCATACCGATACCCATCAGCGCACAAGGATGAGCTGGAGCGGCAGTGTTATGTCATGCTGCAGCAAGGCCTGATCCGACCCAGCTCATCGGCTTTCTCCTCGCCGGTCCTCCTCGTCAAGAAGGCAGATGGCTCGTGGCGCTTCTGCATCGATTATCGCGCGCTCAACAGCATCACCGTCAAGGACGCCTTCCCGATTCCGGTGGTCGACGAGCTGCTGGACGAGCTGCAGGGCGCCCGCTACTTCACCAAGCTGGACCTTCGTTCGGGCTATCATCAAGTTCGGATGTTTCCCACCGACGTTCACAAGACGGCGTTCCGAACGCATGACGGGCTCTATGAGTTCCTCGTCATGCCCTTCGGCCTGGCCAATGCCCCAGCGACCTTTCAAGCCTTGATGAACGAGGTCCTCCGGCTGTTTCTTCGTCGCTTCGTCCTGGTATTCTTCGACGACATCTTGATTTTCAGCGCCAGCTGGGTGGACCACCTACGCCACGTCCGCGCCGTCCTCTCCGTACTTCAGCAGCATCGCCTGTTCGTTAAGCGTTCCAAATGCGCTTTTGGGGAGCCCAAGATCGCGTACCTCGGCCACATCATTTCAGCCGACGGCGTGTCCATGGACGCCGGCAAGGTCCAGGCGGTGCTAGACTGGCCTGTACCCAAAACAGTACGTGCTCTTCGTGGTTTCCTCGGCTTGGCAGGCTACTACCGCAAGTTCGTGCAAGACTACGGCCTCATCGCCGCACCCCTTACTGCCCTGTTGCGCAAGGAGGGGTTCGGATGGTCTGACACGGCCGCGGCCGCCTTCGCCGCACTCAAGTCGGCACTCACTACAGCCCCCGTCCTGGCACTCCCAGCCTTCGACAAGCCTTTCGTGGTGGAGTGCGACGCCTCCTCGTCGAGCCGCACATCGCTCCAGATAAACGGCCTCGGCTTTCTTGACCGCCGCAGTGCGCGCGCGTCACGCCTCCCTGGCGGCATACGAGAGGGAGCTCATCGGCCTCGTCCATGCCGTCCGCCACTGGAGGCCTTACCTCTGGGGTCGCCACTTCCTGGTCCGCACGGATCATTATAGCCTCAAGTTCCTCCTCGACCAGCGCCTGGAAACAATTCCGCAACACCATTGGGTGGGCAAGCTGCTGGGGTTCGACTTTGAAGTGGAGTACAAACCAGGCAACACCAACGTCGTCGCCGACGCGCTCTCCCGCCGCGACGTTGACTCGGCCACGGCCTTCCTTCTAGCAGCGCCACAGTTCACCTTCATCGACAGACTACGCCAGGCCAACCGCACTGACCCCGCACTTGTGACGCTGCGGGAGGACATCCTGGCAGGCCACCGCGTCGCACCCTGGGCTCTGGTGGACGGGCTAGTCACCTTCAACGCCAAGCTCTATGTGCCCCCGACATCCACGCTCCTTCAAGACCTGGTGGCTGACGTCCATAACGACGGCCACGAAGGCATCCAGCGGACTCTGCACCGCTTACGCCGCGACTTCCACGCCCCTAATCTGCGCTCAGCGGTGCAGGACTTCATCCGGGGTTGCCTCACTTGCCAGCGGTACAAGACCGAGCACCTGCTTCCCGGCGGTCTGCTGCTGCCCCTTCCTGTACCGTCCATAGTGTGGGCTGATATCGCTCTAGATTTCATCGAGGGGCTCCCGAAGGTAGGCGGCAAGTCCGTCATCCTCACGGTGGTGGATCGATTCTCCAAATACTGCCATTTCATTCCGCTGGGCCACCCCTACACCACCGAGATCGTCGCCAAAGTTTTCTTCGCTGAGATCGTGCGATTGCACGGCATTCCGCAGTCGCTCGTCTCCGACCGCGACCCAGTGTTCACCTCGGCGTTCTGGAAGGAGCTTCTCACCCTCTCCGGCGCCAAACTGCACATGACCACAGCCTTTCACCCACAAGCTGATGGCCAAGCTGAAGCCGCCAACAAGGTGATCACAATGTATTTACGCTGCTTCACGGTGATCGCCACGCCGATGCCGGTGGCTTCCACAGGCGAATACACCTACAACACGGCGTTTCAAACATCCCTCCGGGACACGCCGTTCAAACTGGTGTATGGCCGCGACCCGCCCACAATCCGCTCTTACGATCCAGGCGAGTCCAGGGTCGCGGCAGTGGCTAAAACCATGGCGGAAAGAGACGAGCTGCTGGCGGATGTCCGCTACAGACTGGAGCAAGCCCAGGCGGCCTACAAGTCCCACTACGATCGTCATCACCGGCCGGTATCCTACAATGTGGGGGACTGGGTCTGGTTGCGCGTACGCCACCGCACCCCCCTCTCCCTGCCCACAGCGACGTCCGGCAAGCTCCGCCCCCGCTACTACGGGCCCTATCAGGTTGCAGAGGTCATCAATGTGGTCGCAGTTCGCCTGCACCTGCCACCTGGTGCCCGCATCCATGCAGTCTTCCACGTCGGCCTCCTCAAGCGCTTCAACGGTCAGCCTCCAGAGTCTCCACCGCCCCTGCCTCCTATGCATCACGGCGCGGCAGTCCCAGTTCCGGCATCCGCGGTCAAAGCCCGCTTAGCTCGGGGTATTCGCCAGGTGCTCATCCAGTGGCAGGGCGAACCACCGTCTGCAGCAACCTGGGAAGACGTCGACTCCTTTGTCCAGCGCTACCCACAATTCCAGCTCGCGGACGAGCTGCTCGTCGAGGGGGGGAGAGATGTCATGTGGGGCAAGACATTCACCCGTAGAGCCAAGAAGGCAAGTACATCAAACAAGGAAAGTGAATAAAATAGGCACCTGTAGGAGGAATAATTAGATGGTGCTATTTTAGTAAGCTATTAATGAGAGATTTAGGAGATTTGGTTGGCTATTTTTAGTAAGCTATCAATAAGTGGTTGAGGGATTTTGTGGGCCAGTTGGCTATATAAGCCGCAGGGTACCTTGAGAATAATCAATAACGAAGTATCTTCTTCTTCTTTCTATTCTCTAACCAAAATAGGGAGCCGAGGGGCAAAACCTCGCTCCACCTCTACCAGCGACTACGCTCTGCGTAGTCGAGGTCCTCCACCCCCATGGGTCCCCAGTGAGAGCCATAACAAGAAAGTAGTGCTTCGATTGGAATCAAGGGTTCCATTGGATACATCCCTCCAGGTGCTTTACAAAACACTACTTAATCTGTGATTTTCTAAAGATGTCCCTAACCGATTGAAGGGTTCTTACTTTGTCTAGTGTTTGCTTGTAACCTGCAGAGTACGGAATGGCCGGCCAAGTTTCAATCCAGGGCGATATATACAGCTACGGGGTTCTTTTGCTCGAGATGTTCACTGGAAAGAGGCCGACTAACAACTTATTCCAGGGAGGCCGAACTCTTGAAAGCTATGTTGCAGTATGCTATCCTGACAGAATAATGGAAATCGTTGACCCGGATCTGTTGCCTCTGGACAATGGAGGTTTGAGTACAGGTGACAGTTCTTGCAATGTAGTTGATGCTGAGAAGCTGCAAGAGTGTGTGGCATCGATCTTCCGGGTCGGTTTGCAATGTGCCAACGAATCCTCCAGAGCAAGGATGCACATCAGACATGCCATTAGAGAGCTTGCGATGGTAAAGGATGTCCTGGCGAACTGCTGTTAAATATTTGCTGAAACTTACTGAAATTTCTCGCGGCGAACTTATCCCAAGAGGGCTGTGGAATTTGTCGATCCCGGCATGAATCCAGCGCTGGTGCAGCGTATGGAGGCAAAAATGGATGAAGAGAAGAGAACATTGCAGTCAAGAATGGTCATGATTAAGGGAATAAACTATAGTGTGTTCTTTGTGGGATTGCATTCCAGTAACAGCATATTGAAAAATAATAGCATGTTCTGAATCGAATGCTTCCTGTGTATATGTTCTTCTGAATTCTGACTGCTAGACAACAGGATGCTTCTGATAATAACTGAATCAGAAGCCTGAACATGTCAACACTGAGCAAATATTTATTGACTTGCATAAGCATAGTTTTGGGCATTTTGCCTTCAACAGAGATGATTATATCACTCCAATGTCCAAACACTTCCAAGTCTGCGGCGTTAGCTGCACCTACCAAACAAACTATGGCCCTGTTCTTTGTGGCTTCTAAAAGCTGCTTTTGACTTTTACTACAGTAACTAACTTTTAAGCGGAGTATTTTTTTAAGATAGGATCTACAAGTTAATTGTAGTACATGTTAAAAAACTAATATCTGTATTATCAAAAATCGCAAACGAGTATTTCTCTTTCCGCAATCTCTGTCACAAACAGCTAAAAAACCATCAGCCGCAGCTAAAAGCCATCAGCCGTAGCTAAAAAGAACAGACCCTAGCTAAAAAGAACAGGCCCTATTTGTTCAATTTGAGTTGCACAAAGTGGCACCTGAAGCTGTGCTACGTCGCATAAACAATTGAACATGTATGGCCAATGCATGGAAAGCAAAAGAAATTGTCAGTGCAGCATCAGGACAAATTACCAGTTCCTTCGCTAAAAAGAGGAGAAAACAAAGTTTTACACAACCATTGCTCGTGCTTCTCATCACGTAGCATTACTTTACAAGGTTAGACCGATTCAAACGCGTCTCATTATATTACATTAATTAATCCGGTTTCTCCTAAGCCCAAACACCATGTCCTTGTGCACAAGCAATGGAGCGTCTCTTTACAAGGTTAGACCGATTCAAGCGCGTCTCATTACGCTACATTAATTAATCCGGCCGGTTCCTTCTTAGCCCAAACACCATATCCTTCTGCACAAAGCAATGGTGCTTAAGTGGTCCACGTACTGCTTCATATCACGTTTTCGGCGAACAAAGAAGAGCTCAATTTGCATGCTTGCATTCCTGTCAGAGGAAGCTACAGCGATCTCATTCCCTACATCATTAATGGCGCACTTTACCACCTTAATGTCTGCCTCTACCTACTTAAATACCCTCTCCCCCGGTTCACAAAGCAAATCATTTTGGAATATGTGCAAACTTTAGAAACTTTAACTATCGATGTCTTTTTAAATATTCAGATAAGATATATACATGTGTAAATTCATCTTGAAAAATACTTTCATAATATCATAATTTTGTTAGATTTTATAAATATATTATAATTATATTTAGTAGTAGTTAAAGTTATATTTTGCGTAGCATATTGATTTATTTTTGTGAAGCGGAGGAGCATCCTATTGTCCCATCATTATGTAGGCAAGGAGACGATGCCCATTTTAGCTGTGGCAAGGAAAATTTACCTTTTCCTTGGGATTTTTTGGGTGCAGTTTGAGGCTATATAGCCTGTAACATAGGCTAGAGTAGGTGCTGGAGGTGTTGGGTGTGTTTGGGTCTGTAATGTTGCTTTTAAACCCTTCTTAATATAAAGATACGTAGTTCTCCTGCGTGTTCGAGAAAAAAACATTGCATCAGGCACATAAGAGAACACCAAAGTCATAGTTGAGTACGGTGCTGTGCCTATCTTTGTCAAGCCCCTTAGCTCACTCAGCGAGGATGTCCGCGAGCAAGTATGAGAATAATTTATGAAAGAATTATCTTTTCCTTGATAGACTTGTACTATATAGTATTTAGGTTGGCCACGGTGTCTCTATATATTGGAATAGTATTATTCTTTTTATTCGTTGCAACGCATAGACATGTAGCTAGTAACTAATAAGAACCACCCAAGACCACAATGAATATGAATACGCGGTTCCATTAAACCCACGTTTCTCTTTGTTTTTTTTAAGTTAGAGCAGGACATGAAGATACTTGTCACAGGATGTTTCCATTGTTCACACTTGATATATCTAAGTACCCTGTTGCTAGTCAAGCGTATTGTAATTCTTGCAGTTTGATATGAACAGTAGTCAAATAATAGTAATCGTCGATTTGTACACGTCACCAATACATCACTGTGAATCGTTCCTTTGACTATCGAAAGATCATATGCTCCACAAAGCATGTACGTCTTATCACATTTGTAAATTCAAGCAAGACGAAAAGGACAGCAGTTTCACACCTCCTGAAAGCTATAACACCTGAAATAAACAGACAATGGGCCAAGTAAACCTTGCTCTGGTCTAATTCCAAAAGTCAAGCTTTTTACATTGCATTTACATCTTCTAATTGTTACACAAAACTCTTTGTTTGAGGAAAATTGTTACACAACTCCAAAAGGCAAGCAAACATGGGGTGCAGTAGCAGGAAGCACGGCCACCTTGGTATCAACAATTGCCAATACCTGCTCATCATCACCACCTGCCTCGTCCATGCTGTTCATGTCCCCTCCACGCATGCAGCTCAGTCTACGGATGAGCAAGCTCTGCTTGAATTCAAGGCTGCCATCTCCGGCGACCCGGACGGGGTGCTCGCTGCATGGACGTCCACGACCAACGGCAGCATGAATGCCACCGACGACTTCTGCCGGTGGCGCGGCGTGTCGTGCCGCTCCCGGCGGCACCCTGGCCGTGTCACGGCTCTGGAGCTTATGTCGTCCAACCTGACAGGTGTGATAAGCCCCAGCTTGGCCAACCTCTCCTTCCTCCGCACGCTCAACCTCTCTGGCAACCGCCTCTCAGGTGGCATCCCGTCGGAGCTCGGCCTGCCTCGCCTCCAGGTCATAAGCCTCGGTGGGAATTCTCTCACCGGGGAGATCCCAGCATCTCTCGCCAACTGTGCCCGTCTCACCCATCTCGAGTTACCACGGAATGGATTGCACGGCGAGATCCCGGCGAACTTCAGCTACTGCCGGGAGCTCCGGGTGTTCAATGTCAGCGTGAACAGCTTGTCCGGTGGCATCCCCACATCGTTCGGGTCGCTGTCGAAGCTCGAGTTCTTGGGCCTTCACAGGGGCAACCTCACCGGCGGCATCCCACGGTCGCTGGGTAACCTCTCGTCACTCTTGGCGTTTGATGCCAGTGAGAATTACAACCTTGGTGGTGGCATACCTGACACGCTGGGGAGACTCACCAAGCTGAACTTCCTGAGGCTAGCTTCTGCCGGGCTCGGAGGCGCAATTCCAGTCTCGTTGTTTAACATATCATCCCTTATTACACTTGACTTGGGAAACAATGATCATCTCTCTGGTATGCTGCCTCCTGACATTGGCATCGCTCTGCCAAGAATCCAATTCCTTTCGCTGTACAGCTGCCGGCTCGAAGGAAGCATCCCGCCGTCGATAGGCAACGCGACGGGGCTCCGTGTGATCCAGCTTCAGAGCAACGGTCTGCAGGGAAGTGTGCCGCATGACATTGGCAGGCTCAAGGATCTTGCTGTGCTGAACCTGCAGTTCAACCAGCTGGAGGACAAGTGGGACAAGGACTGGGCAGTGATGGCCGCATTAGGGAATTGCAGTAGGCTGTTTGCACTGAGCCTTTCCAGTAACAAGTTCCAAGGTGTGCTCCCCCCTTCTCTTGTCAACCTCACCATTGGCATAGAACAGATCTTCATGAATGCAAACAGGATAAGCGGTGCGATCGCCCCGGAGATTGGTAAGTTGACCAATCTTCGTGTTCTTGCGCTTGCTGACAATCGCCTGACTGGCACCATACCGAGCACAATCGGCGGTCTGCGCAGCATGACTGGGCTAGATGTCTCCGGCAACAACATATCCGGTGAGATCCCATCGATGCTGGTTGCAAACCTTACTCGGCTTGCTTTCCTGGACCTCTCGCAGAACGACATGCAAGGAAGCATACCTCAGAGCCTTCGGAGCATGAGCAATATTGCAATCCTGGACTTGTCCTACAATCGGTTCAGCGGCATGATACCGGAACAAGTTGTCAGCCTGTCCTCTCTAACCCGTTTCCTGAACTTGTCCCACAATGTTTTGTCGGGTCCAATTCCTTCAGAAGTAGGCAGATTGAGCAGCATTGGGGTGCTGGACCTGTCGAACAATGAGCTATCCGGAGATATACCACAGGCGCTAGGCGAGTGCCAAGCATTGGAGTACTTGTTTCTGCAGGGAAACCAGCTTGGTGGCCGGATTCCCCAATCACTCAACTCTTTGAAAGGGCTTCAGTACCTGGACATGTCACAGAATAAATTGTCCGGCCCAATTCCAGAGTTCTTGGCGACATTGCAGTACTTGCATTACCTGAACCTGTCCTACAACCAGCTTGATGGACCGGTGCCGACAAGAGGAGTGTTCAACGACACAAGAAACTTCTTTGTTACCGGGAACAGAGTTTGCGGCAGTGTTTCAGAGTTGCAGCTGCCGAAATGTCCAGACACCGATCACTCTGGCAAGGGGTTACACAGATCAAGAACTGTACTGATCGCGTCTACTACAGTCGGATCTTTCGTGGCTCTAATCCTCATCATATGCGCTGTTGTGACATGTGCCCGGAAACCGGTGAAGCAGCTTCTGCAGAGTAACGAGGCATCTCCTGTGCCTATGCTGATGGAGCAACACCGGAGATTATCGTATGGTGAACTGCATAGGGCCACCGATGGATTCTCTGCAGCTAATCTGATTGGTGTCGGAAGCTTTGGCTCAGTGTACAAAGGAATTCTAGGCTCTGAAGAGCAGGAAGTCGCAATAAAAGTGCTCAACCTTGTGCAGCATGGAGCTGAGCGGAGTTTCCTAGCTGAATGTGAGGCGCTAAGGAGTGCTCGACACCGAAATCTTGTGAAGGTCATCACGGCCTGTTCGACCGTGGATCGCAACGGGCATGATTTCAAAGCTTTGGTGTACGAATTCATGCCTAGCAGGGACCTGGACAAATGGCTACATCCAACCATTGGAGAAGACGAGAGCGCCTCTCGGGTGCTAACTATGGCCGAAAGAGTGAGCATTGCACTTGATGTCGCTGAAGCTCTTGACTACCTGCACCACCATGGCCAAGCTCCCATTGTTCACTGTGATCTGAAGCCGAGCAATGTCCTTCTTGACAACGACATGGTTGCCCATGTAGGGGACTTTGGGCTGTCACGGTTTGTTCAGGGAGCAAACAGCAGCTCGCTCCAACACACAAGTAATTCAGCTGGAATCAGAGGCACCATTGGATATATTCCTCCAGGTAATTAGGACTCTGAAGTCTGAATCCAGAACTACTAACACATTTTTGTCTCAAACATGACATTATGAAAGACCTCAATAACAATGCATTTGATGATCTTATTTCCATTAATATCGGCAGAGTATGGAATGGGTGGTGAAATTTCAGTGGAAGGCGATGTGTACAGCTACGGAGTTCTCCTGCTTGAGATGTTCACCGCGAAGAGGCCAACGGATGACTTGTTTCAGGGAGGTCGAAGCATCCACAGCTATGTCGCAGCGGCTTATCCTGAGAGGGTAATGGAGATAGTCGATCCAGCGTTGTTGCAGGCTGAAGAGAGAGAGATGGATGAGGAGAAGATGGAGGAGTGCATCGTGTCAGTTTTCCGAGTTGCGCTGCGATGCGCGGAAGAATCACCGGGAGCACGGATGCTCACCGGTGATGTCATCGGAGAGCTAATTGCTGTCAGGAATGTTTATGACCAGTGAAACAGATTGTAAAACAGCTCGTACACTCTTCTTTTTAGGATGGCAATAATATCGTATTCCCCCGTGTAGATTCAAGGCATTCCAGTAATCAGGATGATGACAAGTAATACTGGTATGTTATGCGTCAAATTCTTCCTGTGTATATCTTCTTCTGATGATTGCTAACGCGAAAGCCTGAGCCATGGAGAACCGATATTTATTTCTTGAGTTGCATAGGCATGGCTTTTGCCTTTTCCTGAGATGATAAGATCACTCTAATGCCCAAACACATCAGTGAGGTTATTTTGAGTTGCACAATGGTGAACATGGTCAGTGCATACCTCTTGTTGGGAAACTCTATCTTAATTGATCGAGTGAATCCTCTTTTCAGAAAAAGGAAAAAAGAAAAAAAATCGATGAATCCTCCTTGCTATGTAGGATGTGCATTCAGCAACAGACTATAGAAGATGACTCAAAAAAATTAAACTTGCTATAGAAAGAAGAACCAAGGTGTAGGGGCTTACTTTGAAGTGTTTCGTTTTTTCAAAAGGTCTTTCTAGACAACTTGCCTGCACCTAGGGATGGATTTTGGATTAAATTAAATTTTATTTTAGCTCGGCTCATTAGTCAATTCAAAAATACTATCAATAAAACAATATTATATTATATTAATTTAAAAAACTCAGTAAGACAAGGAGTATCCACCCCTTTGCACCGCCTTTCATATATCTCATGATCTGGGCCGCCTCTACTTGATCCAACGGTGAACAGGGTGCCCTCCGCAAAGCCTTCCCTTCTCACTCGAGGGAAAATTGAATATATAGGACCCAGTTGAGAGTGCTTTGATGAAAAAAGATCAAGTTTATTGTTCTTGTACATATAGAACCGAGTTGAGTAACTTCTTGCAAATATAGTATTTGTCCCATTTTAATTTTGTTTTTATTTTCCAGACCATTTTTGCTCTACTAAAATGACTCTTTTGCTTCTCATCTTTTACCCCTTATTCCTCCAATCCAGCCTATCCCATTTGAGTTCCGATCGGGCCAAGACTCCTCCCAACGACTCCTCCCAGCGAAAGAAAAAGGGAGCGGCGCGCGCGCCGCGAGCGAGCGAGGAGCGGAGCGGCGGCGCGCGCTGAGGCAGCGAGGAGCAGCGGCGCGCGCGCTGCGCAGGCCAGCGGAGGCAGCAGCGCGCTGCGAGCAGCGAGGAGCGAGGAGCGCGGCGGCGGCGGGCGAGCGAGCGAGGCAGCGGCGGCTGCGGGCGAGCGAGAGCGAGCGCGGAGCGGCGGCGCGGCGAGCGAGCGAGCGAGGAGGAGGCGGCGCGCGCGCGCTGGGCCAGCGAGGAGCGGCGCGGCGCTGCGGGCAGCGAGGAGCAGCGCGCGGCGCGGGCTGCGAGGAGCGAGGAGCAGGCGCGCGCGGCGGCGGCTGCGAGCGAGAGGAGCGCGGCGGCGGGCGCCCGGGCGAGCGAGCGAGCGGGAAGCGCGGCGGCTGGCCGGGCGAGCGAGGGAGCAGCGGTGCTTGGGTTCACAGTTTTGCCACCAATTGCCAAGAGAAGTGCTGGTAGACGTAGGAAGCAAAGGATCAAGAATTGCTTTGAAAAGGGGGTGAAGGTGAAAAGGGTACAGAATAAGAACAAGTGTAAGAGGTGTGGTGAGTTAGGCCATAGGCAAGCTGGTTGTCCACTGAATGGAACAAAAAAAGGTTACATAATTAATACAAACTAATTTATAGTTTCTTATTAATTGCATCTCTTTTAATATCTAACCTACATTTTTCTCATATTAGGAAAAGAAAGAGCAGAACCAACACAAGATCAGAAGCTTCAAGTAAAGGCAAAGGCAAAGAAACTCTCAGCACACCTATAAAGTCTACCATAAATATCCCTTCTTCATTGAGTGGAAGTCCTAGACCTATCATAAGGAGGTGATCCACTCTAATCTTAGAACATCTATTTAATGTGCAACACAAACTACTAACACTTCACATGTGTGCAGACAACTAGCACTTGCCATGGCAGATGGCCCATCTCAAGTGGCTTTACCTACTTCTCCACAAAGGGCTAGGATATCTTCAGCAAAAGCAAAGAAGATTACCCCTAAGAAGAAAAAGAATTGATGTTGGACTGCTAATTATTTGTACTTTTGTGTATTGTGGCTGTGAACCACTATGTTAGATTCCTAGTATTTTGGTAAAGATGATTTGGCTTGTAGCTGTGAACTCCTAAGTTGGACCTCCTAGTATTTTGCTAAAGATGATTTGGCTTGTGGCTTGTTTACTAAGCATGAATATCTTGGCAATTTGGTTTGGAAGTTGTAATGGATAACATGCCAATTCTGAACATACAGCAAGGGTCATACTCATTAAAATGGCAAGTGCTTGTGGCTTGTAGCTGTGCATATTTTTTCCATGCCGTGCACATATTTTTTCCATGCCGTGCAGTGCATATTTTTTCATACCTTGGAGATCTAGGAATGGGTCGATTGAGGGATGTGTTGCCTGGAAGAATTTGTGACCCTGTGGTCTAGGGGAACATATGTGGTCTGGGAAGGGGTAAAAGAGTCATTTTAGTAGAGCAAAAATAATCTGGAAAATAAAAACAAATTTAAAATAGGATAAATACTATATTTGCAAGAAGTTACTCAATTCGATCCTATATGTACAAGAATAATAAATTTGATCCTATTTCATCGAAGCACTCTCAACTGCCTCCTATATATTCAATTTTCCCCTCACTCGATACCCAGGCCCAGGCCCCATCCGGCAACCGGCGGCGACCTCCGCCGCCGCGAGGATAAAGTCCGTTCCGTTTGCTTGGCTGCTGCAGCATTGGCCTCCACCAAACTCGCTGTCTACTGCGGGGGAGAGCAGCCTTCTCGGCCTCTCCGCCATGGCCGGAGGCGGCGGCGACAGGAGCCAGCTCGGGTGGTTCTTAGGGTACACAGGAAATCTCCGCACCTACGAGATCACCGGCAATCAGCTCGGCGGCGGCCTCGATCTCGACCGCATGCGACCCCTGCACCCGCTCACCGGGTAAGTGCCCGCGCTCACCACTCCCCTCCCTCCCTAACACCAAAGCCTTACAATTTTTGCTAGGAATTGTTTTCTGCATGAGTTGTTTTCACTGGTAGTTAGATCAAATGATTATATGTTATGAACTATCAACTGCACATTAAGATAACAGAAATGGGGAACGAATTGGTCTTGAATGCATATATTGCTCAGAAAATGATGAGGTCTGCTTGCCCCGAAGTCTGGAGTCTATGCTATTCTGAATACAAGACGACACAGCTTTAGATTAACTTCGGATTAGATGAGGCTGCAACCACGCCAATTTTATTTCTGTTCGCTTTATTTTGAGTTGCATGGAAGCACATCACAGAATGCTGACAAGTACTTTTGGAAAACAGGAAGCGCTTGTAATCAGAGTGCGGACAAGGCTACTAGTAAAGCATAGTGGTGACCACAAAAGAGCCCAACGAATAGGAATATGTGGCTCCATCTAATCCACGTTTTGCTTCTTTTTAAAGTGGGGGCGTGGCATGTGCATACTTGTTGTTAACTAATCCTAGGTTCCTACCCAACCAAGGATATTGCTGTTATTGCCTTTTTCATGTGAACAAAAGTCCAAAAAAATAGTGATCATCAATATGTACAAACAGAATCAATGTTTCCTTGTCAATCGTCCCTTTTTGACTATTGAAATATTAGATGCTCCAAAAGAAGTCAAATACATGCTTGCTCTTAACAATATCTTCTTAATACTTCGGAAATTACGACTGAATTTGCAAAGGTGTGTACCCAAGTGACCCATAGATCAAGTTTGGTGTCTTAGTTGTCAAACAAAACGTAACTTTTTCTCTACTGACTGGTTTTTGTAGCTTATAAGCTCATTCATTATTCATGGTGATAGGCCAAAATATTCGGTTGGTTCAATTTCTTATCAAACAGTAACTGGTATTGTACCAATTTCCAAAATGTAATCTCACCTAACTAATCGGATACCTTCCTTACAGAGAAAGGCATCATGCCTTGCTGCCTTAATTCTCTGGAGCACAGCAGTTTCTCACCTCCTGAAAGCTACACTAGAAATAAACAAACGTTGGACCAAGTGACCATGCACTAGTTGAATTTTAACATATCTTTCCACATGAAAAGGGCATCAACATCAATATCCCAGTACCAAGTAATATTGAAGCTGATAGAGACGAGTTAACTTCTTTGAATTCCGCAAGTTTAGTTTCACATTGCATTTACATCGTCTAATTGTTAGTGCCTGCCGCAGCAGGTGGTAGCAGGTGACCTGTGTTCCATTAATTTAAATTTAATTTAGTATTTACTCAAGTATTAAGCTAACAGATATCATCACACTGCACTTCACTATTGTCCCATTTTTGGTGGTTAAATACATTTTCAGTTATTTACAGTAATAATAGCTGAGAACAACACAAGAACCATTTTTTATGGTGATTTATCTGATTACGACAACATGTGGATGCTATGTTTCAACTTTTTCATCCATGACCTGTGTTTTTCATCCATGACCTGTGCAGTAGCTTAGTTGGTAGGTGTCCATCGGCATCAAGGGTTGGAAGCAGGTTTACTTATGGAACTTGACAAGTATGACATATTCTTCCAAGTGAGTGAGCTCTAGGTCAATAATACCTTGCTGTTGAGTGCTTTACACCAAGAGAGGCTGGTCATCATGGCATTGAATGAATTCACATGACATGGTATGCGCTAACCTATGTTTAGATACTATATAGCAACGTAATATTGTTTGATGATTGAGTGCAAGGAGCCAAGGATCAGCAACACCAAACTTAGACAGCATGCAAGAATTGAGGGAACAAGAACTAGTAGCTGCATACCTCTTCTCCCTAACTCCAAAATCCACGTGCAGCATAATACTCCTTGTTGCTACTCTTCTGATTACACACGCTGTTCCCACCCAGTCCCAGTCCCAGTTCCCTCCCTCTCCATTGGCCCCAATTGCTGCAGAGGAGCAGGCTCTGCTCTCCTTCAAGGCTCTCATCACTGGTGATCCTCATGGGGTGCTGTCCTCATGGATCACTGGCAACGGAACCGGCACCCATGTAAGTGACGTCTGTAGCTGGAGAGGTGTGGGATGCCACTCCCACCGACATCCTCACCGTGTCACCTCACTGGAGCTGCTGCCCTCAAACCTGACCGGCGCTATCTCTCCCTTCCTCACCAACATGACGTTCCTCCACACACTCAACCTCTCGCACAACTCCTTTTCAGGCAACATCCCGTGGGAGCTCGGCTTCCTGCCTCGCCTCACGTATCTGGACCTTCGGCATAACTCCTTGCAAGGTGTGATCCCACCCTCTCTTACTCATGCCTCTAAGCTTCAAGTGTTACAGCTAGAGTACAACCGTCTCGTGGGAGAGATCCCAGCCAACTTGAGCTATTTGCGGGAACTGGAGGTTGTTGACGTCGGTGCAAACCAGCTCTCCGGTCCAATCCCACCCTCACTCGGTTCGCTCTCCAAGCTCACGTACCTGGGTGTGTACTTGAACAATCTCATAGGAGGCATTCCTCCATCTCTTGGAAATCTTTCATCGCTGGACAGCTTATTTGCAGACACAAATAAACTCAGTGGCCAAATACCAGATTCCTTGGGGCACATGATGAAACTGAACTATCTTGATTTAGCTTATAACCATCTTAACGGTGCCATCCCAAGTAGCATATTTAACATCTCATCAATCACTACATTTGAACTAGCTGGCAATACTCTCTCAGGTATTCTTCCGTTTGATATTGGTCTCACTCTCCCGAAACTCCAACATCTGATCCTCAATGACTGCCAATTGAGCTGGCGAATTCCCAACTCCATAGCGAACGCTTCACGGCTCAAGATGATACAGCTTGATAACAACAAGTTTGAAGGAACCATACCACTGGGTGTAGGCAATCTGAAGGATCTTGAGGTGTTAACACTGGCAAGCAACCAACTGGAGGCAAAGTGGGGACGTGACTGGGATTTGATTACCTCTTTGTCTAATTGTACTAGGCTTTTTGATCTAGCTCTTGATTCTAACAACTTCCAAGGTGTGTTCCCACTATCCCTTGTTAATCTCTCCACCGCGATGGAAAAAATTTATTTTTCAAACAACAAAATCTACGGAGAAATATCTCCAGATATGTGGAAGCTTCCGAATCTTGCTGTACTTACACTCAGGAGTAACTTCCTAACTGGTATCATACCACCAACGATTGGGGAGCTTTACAATTTACAAGGTTTAGACTTGGCTGAGAATAACATTTCTGGGGAAATTCCTCCTTCACTTGGGAACCTAACACGCCTTTCTTTACTTTACCTTTTCATGAACAATTTACAGGGATCCATACCCACAAGCTTAGGGAAGTTGCAAAACATTGCTAGTTTAGTCTTGTCATTTAACCAACTTAGTGGCACAATACCGCAGCAACTCGTTAGTCTCTCCTCCTTAACTAATTATCTAGGCCTTTCATATAACTTTCTCACTGGTCCAATCCCTTTAGAGATAGGCAAATTGACAAACCTAGTGTTACTGGACCTGTCCGTAAATAAACTATCTGGAGATATCCCCCCAACACTTGGCAAATGTGTCGAGCTAGTTCAGCTTCAACTGAACGAGAACCTCCTTCAAGGTGTCATTCCACAGTCCCTTAGTGGCTTGCAAGGAATTCAAGAGCTAAACATCGCGAGAAACAACTTATCGGGCTCTGTTCCGGAGTTCTTTGGCACTTGGCAAAACTTAGAGTACTTGAACATGTCCTATAACAATCTTGAAGGTCCTGTTCCAGTAGAAGGGGTCTTCAGTAATTTAAGTGCGTTCTTCATAGCCGGTAATAAGGTCTGTGGTGGTGTTCCAAGTTTACAGTTGCCACAATGCCCCCTCAAAGAATCTAATGTGGAGAAGAAAGGACCAAGGAGAGTAGTGCTTATATGCATTGCTGCTGGTGCTGTGTCTCTGCTTCTCGCTCTGCTCGTATGTGGTATTTTCTTATTCAACATGAGGCAGCGGCATAGGGAACCTAGTTTCCATTTCTTGGAGGATCAGCACTGGCAAGTCTCATTTGCAGAACTGCTACGAGCGACCAATCAGTTCTCCCCAAGTAATCTCATAGGCATGGGAACCTTTGGGTCGGTCTATAGAGGAACTCTTAGCCCAAGCTTGCAAGATGTTGCAATCAAGGTCATTGACCTTCTGCAACATGGAGCTGAACTTAGTTTCTTGACTGAATGTCGTACCCTGAGAAGCATTCGCCATCGTAATCTTGTGAAGGTCGTTACAGCTTGCTCAAGTGTCGATCACCAGGGAAACGATTTCAAAGCTTTGGTCTATGAGTTCATGCCTAATGGGGACCTTGACAAGTGGCTGCACCATAGTTTTGCAACAGAAGACGAGGCACCCAGGAGGCTAACCATGTCTCAGAGGGTGCACATTGCACTTGATGTCGCTGAGGCTCTTGACTATCTGCACCACCATGGTCAAGTGCCCATTGTTCACTGTGATCTGAAGCCGAGCAATGTTCTTCTCGACAACGACATGGTTGCACATGTGGGGGACTTTGGGCTGTCACGATTTGTTCATAAGACGGTGAGCAATTCGACAGAAGAAAGTAGTGCTTCGATTGGAATCAAGGGTTCCATTGGATACATCCCTCCAGGTGCTTTACAAAACACTACTTAAGCTGTGGTTTTCTAAAGATGTCCCTAACCGATTGAAGGGTTCTTACTTTGTCTAGTGTTTGCTTGTAACCTGCAGAGTACGGAATGGCCGGCCAAGTTTCAATCCAGGGCGATATATACAGCTACGGGGTTCTTTTGCTCGAGATGTTCACTGGAAAGAGGCCGACTGACAGCTTATTCCAGGGAGGCCGAACTCTTGAAAGCTATGTTGCAGTATGCTATCCTGACAGAATAATGGAAATCGTTGACCCGGATCTATTGCCTCTGGACAATGGAGGTTTGAGTACAGGTGACAGTTCTTGCAATGTAGTTGATGCTGAGAAGCTGCAAGAGTGTGGCATCGATCTTCCGGGTCGGTTTGCAATGTGCCAACGAATCCTCCAGGGCAAGGATGCACATCAGACATGCCATTAGAGAGCTTGCGATGGTAAAGGATGTCCTGGCGAACTGCTGTTAAATATTTGCTGAAACTTACTGAAATTTCTCGTGGCGGAATTATCCCAAGAGGGTTGTGGAATTTATCGATCCCGGCATGAATCCAGCGCTGGTGCAGCGTATGGAGGCAAAAATGGATGAAGAGAAGAGAACATTGCAGTCAAGAATGGTCATGATGAGTAAGGGAATAAACTATAGTGTGTTATTTGTGGGATTGCATTCCAGTAACAGCATATTGAAAAATAATAGCATGTTCTCAATCGAATGCTTCCTGTGTATATATTGTTCTGAGTTCTGACTGCTAGACAACAGGATGCTTCTGATAATAACTGAATCAGAAGCCTGAACATGTCAACACTGAGCAAATATTTATTGACTTGCATAAGCATAGTTTTGGGCATTTTGCCTTCAACAGAGATGATTAGATCACTCCAATGTCCAAACACTTCAAGTCTGCGGCGTTAGCTGCACCTGCCAAACAAACTATGTGTTCAACTGAAGCTGTGCTACGTCGCATAAACAATTGAACATGTATGGCCAATGCATGGAAAGCAAAAGAAATTGTCAGTGCAGCATCAGGACAAATTACCAGTTCCTTCGCTAAAAAGAGGAGAAAACAAAGTTTTACACAACCATTGCTCGTGCTTCTCAAGGAGCAATCAAATTAAAAAGCCAAGGGTTTCTTCTCATCACGTAGCATTACTTTACAAGGAGACGAGACCGATTCAAACGCGTCTCATTACATTACATTAATTAATTAATCCGGTTTCTCCTAAGCCCAAACACCATATTCAAGCGCGTATCATTACGCTACATTAATTAATCCGGCCGGTTTCTTCTAAGACCAAACACCGTATCCTTCTGCACAAAGCAATGGTGCTTAATTGGTCCACGTACTGCTTCATATCACGTTTTCGGCGAACAAAGAAGAGCTCAATAGGCATGCTTGCATTCCTGTCAGAGGAAGCTACAGCGATCTCATTCCCTACATCATTAATGGCGCGCTTTACCACCTTAATATCGAAACAAAACCAGATATGATACTGTTTGCAACCGAAATTATAAAAAATAACCATATAAAAATAGTATTGACAAAAATAACATTTTCGTCGCCTGGTAGCCGGGCAGCAGCGACGCAGGGGCGACACGTGGCCCCTGCCGTCCCGCGTTGCTAATTTCATGATTAAATTAACGTAGCAAATTTGGATTATATAAAATTCTCAAAAAATTACACAATTACTATGGTTATGTCAGCAGGTTTTGCGTAAAATTTCGTAATTTTTAAAGATCGTTTGCTATATGTAACAGCTCAAATGAATATCAAAATTGTACGAATTTTTAAGCAATATTCACAATGGATAAAATTACAAAGTCAACTACGTTGTGTCGGGAGACTGTACATAAATTTTGTAATTTGTTGAACTCATTTATTATATAAAAATACATAAAATTTATGCAAAATAAAAAAAGACAGGTGATTAGGCCAGCTAATTAACCTGTCTAATCATCTGCCTTTGGGGGTGGGGCGGTAGGCCCACCTGTCGTCCACTGGCCGAACAACAGGTGTCTGCTGTCCGGTGGTGGGGCGGCAAACGGCCTGCCGTCTACCCGCGAGACGGCAGGGGCCACATGTCGCCCCTGCGTCGTTGTCAATACCATTTTTGTACGGCTATTTTTATAATTTCGGTTGTAAACAGTATCAAATTTGGCTTTTCGTCCCTTAATGTCTGCCTGTATCTACTTTACCACCTTAATGCCTGCCTCTACCTACTTAAATATCCCCTCCTCTAGTTCACAAAGTAAGTCGTTTTGGAATACATGCAAACTTTAAAAATTTTAACTATCCAAATCTTTTTAAATATTCAGATAAGATACATGAAAATTATATGTGTAGATTCTTCTTGAAAAATACTTTCATAATATCATAATTTTATTGGATTTTATAAATATATTACAATTATAATTAGTAATAGTTAAAGTTATATTTTACGGGGCATATCGATTTATTTTTGTGCAGCGGAGGAGCGTCCTATTGTCCCATCATTATTTAGGCAAGGAGACGGCGCCCATTTTAGCTGTGGCAGTTCCCCTGGTAGCATGTGGCGGTGCGGCTTTGTCTTTGGACACAACGGTCGCCGGCCGCCGTCGCGACGGCCCACGGCCGGCCGGGACCCCCTAAACTCTGCGCCACGACGCCCTCCATTACTGGCGACGAGGAATCGTTCACGCGCGAAACCAAGTAGGGAACAGCACAACGGTCATTGCCGCGTCTTGACAATAATTTAATCGCACCCAATTAATCAACTGACAATATACTATTATAGTCGTTGTGCACCGATCTTGATGCGCGATTGAAGGTAGCGATTTGATCTGATCAGGAGGCGGCCGCGCGAAATTCGTCGCGGGGATCGACACGTATAGATGAAGGGGGAATCAAGCAGGGAGAGTTGCACTCGTGCACGGTGAGGTTGCTTCTAGGCTGCTAGCTCGCGGCCATGTCCTGGGACCACGTGTTGATCGCCGCCTCCGTGGCCGCACTCATCGTGCTCTCCGCCGTCACCTTCTTCTGCTCAAACCGCCGCCGGCGGCACCACGCGGCGGGCGACGTGGAGCTCGGCCGGGACGCGGGGCTCGACGAGGCTGTCCTGGCAGGCTACCCGACGATGGTGTACTTGTCGAACGATCATCAGGCTGCGGCGACGGTGCCGGCCGATGATCGGCTGCCGGAGGACGTCACGCGGTGCGCGGTGTGCCTGGAGGACTACGACGACGGCGATGAGCTCCGGCGGCTGCCGGGCTGCCGGCATTCATTCCACCGGCGGTGCGTCGACCAGTGGCTGCGGCGGCGACCGACCTGCCCGGTCTGCCGGACGTCGCCGACGGGGAGCACCACCACCACTAGCGATTCTTGAACGTGACATCTAGCTTGCATGCAGCCAACAGAGTTTGTTGTGACCATTTGTAAATTGCAGTGCGGAGAGCGGCAAAATGTAGAATGCATGCTAACTTTGCTTTGTATACATGTCGTGTCTTGCAGTCTATGTAGAGTACCACATCATGGTTCATCTCTCTCTCTCTCTCTCTCTCTCTCTCTCTCTCTCCACACACACACACACAAGCTTGGACATGCATGTTGTTTAGATTATTGGCAGGGGCTGGGTTGTTTTTTTCCTTTTTGTAATGCTCTTTTCATTGAATTCTACTCAAATATGAGACGACACAAGATGTTTTCTGACGGATAAAGACACAACACAAGCTGCATGCATGTACTTGGTTTGTGCTTAACGGTTTCACTTATATATTTGAACTCGCGTGGTCTTTCTTTATGATTTCTAAGGACAATTAAATCATCATAAGGATTAAATAGTATTTCATTCTTTGGAATATTTGTATGCAAAGTTAGGAACGCATTTACCTGATAGTTAAATTGACGCGCTCGCGCTCGAGTCACTGATCCTTGTATCGTAGGTTCGACTTCGTAAACATTCTCATGCATACTAGATATGAAAGTAATTGGGATATCCTCATCATTAGATAGCATCATATTCTCATTTAAGACAAATTAAAACCGAATAAATGAATTCACCTTTTATTTATTCTTGGGAGTTATGATCGTATGCGTTTGTGGCATGATCACATCAACATCAACATGTGTATCTGCATCAATGTTCGTATTGTTTTCTACTTCTGTTTGGAGAAGCCACTAGCCAATACGAACATTTGGTTTCTCGATGCAACTTCTCCACTCTTACTCTTGTCTTGTTCTGAGAATCAGGCAAGGGGTTACAGAAGCATTACACATCCTACTCCTCTTGTTCGCGCATATGCATCTCTCCATCACTTTTCTCACCTCTCGCCTCTCCTTCTAAAAATCATTTCTTTTAACCATTACTATTCAGTTAAGCAAAAGGCATCAGTCTATGACTCAACCTGTGTGTTTAACCTAGAACTGCCAAATATAAAGGGCCCTAATTAAGTTTCTCCATTCAACCATGCATGCATGAAACGAAGAAATAGAATTTACGTTCTTTTCTTTTCAGCTTCTAAAAACTGCTTTTCAACTTTTCTACAATAATTAACTTTTAAACGGAGTGCATTTTCAAAGTATAGTCTACGAGTTGACTATAGTATATACTGTAGTGACTTCATTTATATCAACCAAAAATATATATAAGTTTGTGTTACTTTGTAATATCTCTCATAAATAATTTAAAAGCCATAAATTGAAACAAAAAAAAAGAACAGGCCTCGATAGTCTCCTCTCGTTCACCACACCACGTAGGTAGCACGCTACCTGGGTGGGTGGCAAATGCGAAAGATGATCTCACCCGTCTGTTGCAATTTTCCAAACCATCTGCAGCTCTACGCTGTTCGCCACAAGCATTGCATTGCATTACATTACACAGGCAGAGGGCAGAGGCAGTGTTGGGATTCGATTCACCCTGCCCGATGGTTGGACGGAATGGAAGATACACAGACACCCTCATTATTCATACAAGATAACAACATACATAGGGTATTCATGCATGCAGGTTTCACAGTACATCACAGGTACAGTACACACAGGAGAGTATGTCCTACGATTGATGTACTGCTTACCAGTTAGACAGAGAGATAGATGACGATGGGTACATGTATGTTGTGCCAGCAATGGCGGAGGCGGCACTAAACCATACAAATGACTAAATCTTGCAGGGCCCACTAATTACCGACTGTCACCAGCAACGTCAGACTGGCTAATTAACATGCTTACCGACTGATTGATTACAATGCGAATGCAAAATGCAAATGATCCTAAGGCATACACCACGGGGAAGGGAGGGTATTCAGGCTTTCCTTCAGCTTCAGGTGCATTTCACCGCGGAGGCGCCAGGCGGGAGCTGCCCATTGTTGACGGCCGACGACTCCTTGGTTTCCACGTTCGGCTGGCTGTCCTGGTGAGTGCCTTTATCTGCCGAGTTCTCTAATGGAGCAGCATCTGCTTTGGTTTCAGGTGCTGGAGCAGCAGAAGCACCAGTAGGCTCGCTGGGAGCAGCAACTGAGTTTTCAGTTGGAGGGGCTACTTCCTCTTTCTTCTCCGCCTCTGACAGTGCGGCGGGAGCGGCATGTGCAGGAGGAGCGGCATCAGATTCGGCTGGTTTTCCATCTTCCTTCTTATCTCCCACTGTTGCTGGAGCAGGAGCATCAGCTTTGTCTGCAGTCTTCCCTGCATCTTCAGCAGGAACCTCTTTCACCTCTTCAGCGGCCTTCATTTCCACATCAGTGCCCTTTGCAGCATCTTCACTAGGGGCCTCCTCCTCCTTGCCAGTTTCGGAGTCCTT
The DNA here is from genome assembly GCA_036346265.1 of Melocanna baccifera. Classification (NCBI taxonomy): domain Eukaryota; kingdom Viridiplantae; phylum Streptophyta; class Magnoliopsida; order Poales; family Poaceae; genus Melocanna; species Melocanna baccifera. The sequence goes on along the minus strand of CM070709.1, from coordinate 566,996 downwards.
GGCTTCTTCAGCTTCAGGGGCCTCCTTTTTCTCCTGCTTGCCTTTTCTGCCAGTTGAGTTTCTGCTGCGTTTTGGGATCTTCTCACCTTCTGGGCTATCAAATGCCTTAACTTTCTCACTGATACGAGCAGACCGCCTTGGAGTATCACCTGTTTTACAAAGCACCTTAGATGGATCAGACCAGATTTTTGCAGTCATAGACATTTCTACTACAGCTAGAGAGATGTAAAGAAATAACGAAGGAACAGAGGGGAAAAGGCATCTACCAGTTCCCCAATCAAACTCAGATGATGCAGGGCCACCAGGGTGTGCCTTTAAATACTGGCTCAGCTGCCTCTTGTTCTTAATTTCCTCTCCAGTTGGCGAAACAAAAACAATCTCAGATCTCCCCCCACTCTGGGGAGTAAACTGCAATATTAGGAAAGAGGGGATGTTAGTTGATTCCATCATATAATGAACAGTTAGTTTATTCCATCATATAATGAATAGAGTAAATGGATGCAATACATGCCTGTACATATTTATTTGCAACATCAGAAACAAATTCAACACACATCAAATCGTTAGTGAAAAATAAAATGTGCAGGCCATAAGAAACCTAGGTGCTACGCAAGTTTAGTGGTGAATCAACCATCTATGAGGCAACCATCCTATTAATCTCCCCAGTATTGTCAGATAAGACAAGTTTGTCTGGCTTGTTTTATTAAAGTGATGCCTTTTATTTTGACATCCCCACATATCTGAGAACTGAGATTACACAGTAGTATACAGACAAACTAAAATGTGGGCTATTTTCACACATAAATGTATGACAATAGTTACCACACATAGCATTCTTCAATTGCATTTTTTCTATACGACTCACTGAGAAATTTGCTTGGCTCCACCACCACTGGGCATCACTAAAAGAAGACCCTGACAATGTGCCACATAGCCATGAACACAAATGACAAAAGTGTAGTTCTTGCCCAGCAATAACACAAAAAATGGAAGAAGCAGAGGCACAACTAGGACTCAGGGGGTCGATAGAAACAAGAAAACATGGAGTTGGTGGAATGCAAACTTCCATTGTTAATGCCAAATTACTGCTAAGCTTACACGTTTGACGAAAATCCTATCTAAGAAATTCACACTGCCCTTAGATCACCATCAACAAAGAACAATCCCATATTCCGATTGGTACACAATAACACAAGTCAGGCAGAATCCCAACTCTGCCTTCACCCTTCTCTCTTTTTATTAGTCGTTTGGCTTGACCATTATAATCAGTGTCATCTTGCACTGGGAGGAACTAGTGCGGAAGCATGCTTACTGTGAGCAACTAGTGGCTATTGCCCTAACAGGAATTACAGGACTACATTAAAGAGGGTGAAAAGATGACAATCTCAAGAGAGAGACAAAAAAGTTAACAATCCTAAAAAGAACAGGACAAATCCAAATATCCAGCACTGCTACATTACAGCCAAAGGGCAACTGACAGCTGGCCAACACCTCTGCTAAAGTGATCAGATTCCTAGTCAAAAAAAAACATTTCAGGAATATCATTCAATTGAATAAACAATTTCAGAAAGGAAAAAGGTGAAAAACCATTCTGCAAGCCATATCTTTGTATGCTTCCACAACTAGTCATATGAACTTTGTTTTCCCCATGCACACTAACAATTCAGGGTTACAGAAAATTCAATCTACTACTGGTCTTCAGTGTGTGGATTTAGTTTCAGAGGTGATATTGCTTGAACTTCTCCGATGTTACCTTAATTGATTGTCTCCAGAAAAGTATATGAAAAGATTGAACACAATAATTGATTGTCTCCAGAAAAGTATATCAAAAGATTAAACACAAAAACAAAATTAGCGGCCCGGTTGAATTTATGTGAATATGAGCGCAAACTGTTAGCGATAGTCTGGTATTAATGAGGCAAAACAAAGTACAACTAGATTAACTGCTTGTCATTTATAGCTTACTTTTGCACAGTACCAACAAGACAGAAAAAGACAAGATTCATAACAGAATCCTCATATCATCATGATGCATCGAGCCAGTCTAAAATAGTGATTTCATGAAGTCAACAAAACAGTGCAGATAAAGTGAATACCTTAACAAAACCAGTGTTATCGACAAAAGAAAATGTATGACTTGAAAACGTTTGTCTAAAAAAATATGGAATGATTGATATGTGGGATAATTTGGTAAACCGCTAATGGAAACTTGTTTCATCCATAAGGCTTGCTACTTAATCATTATTGTGTGACATAACGAAAAGAGAGACATCTAAAATACAACAAAGCAGCATTTTCTGAGTTTGCAGTTGTTCTGTAACAAAGGAAATTTTTTAGAATGCATTTGTTCACTCTAAGAATTAGTGCCATTCAGCTTGTGCGGTTTAATTTCATAGAAGAGTCTTAGGTCCCGATCCACTTTAAACATGACACCATCAAAGAACATTTTACTAATTTTGGAGTAAAATGGCATACACACACACACAGAGAGAGAGAGAGAGAGAGAGATTTAAAATGCTTTGTGAAACAGAGTAAAAGTAAACTGCAAATTTTCTTTCAAAAAAGTGGGAAAAATAGAAACACCACCCATAGACAAATTTTAAATCATCTTATCCACCTCAAATCAAGAATGGTTCAAGAAAAACTAAAGTTCAAAAAGAGTAAAATTCATATCATACAATGTTAGTCCCAAAATTCAATAAAAAATCATGGATGACTCGTACCGAAGAGCACCTAGTTAGAGGCTGTTGATGCTTACCACCCAGGCACTGTGTTCTAAAAATGGGTCTACTAGACCGTATACTCGGCCATATAAAAGTGATAGGTGCCCTTACCTGTTAGCTTGTTATCTACATAATCGGACTAATTAAGTCATATAATCACTACTAGGTTGAGTGACCGGTCGAGTACCGGTTACCGAATTTTAGAACCTTGCCTAGGCATGATGTCTTTTAGGGCTATAAATCATTTGTGTTCGCAAGGCGAATTGTTTCACGTCTTTAGCCTTGCGAACACAAATTTAGCAATATATGAAACAACCACCCAAGGTTGTCACGGCGACCTCGGCGACCACAGCGCCTAAGGAGCGCCAGGACCCCTAGTCGTCCAAGCGGACGCCTAGTCGTCCTCTAGGCGAGCCAAGGCGATTCACTTGAGAAGAGCCTAAACAAAAGAAATGCATATAGAGAAGGACCATATTGCAATTTCAAAACCTTGAGAGGGCTCCCTCGCAAAAAGCCAAAATCACTCATAGCCGCCTGAGCTCGAGTGCTCGACACTTTCTTCGCCCCCCATCTCCTCTTCTCTCCCTCTTCCTTCCCCCATCTCCTCTCCCTCTGGCACCGGCGAGGCCGAGGCAGCTCGCCGGCGGCTGCTCCCTCTTCCCGCCGCCGCTCTCCACTGCCTCCACGCAACAGCCGACAGACTGGAGGAGGCAGCGGAGAACCGGCCGGCGACGCAGAGGAGACCGCGGATCCGACGGAGGAGACCGCGGATCCGGCGGCGGCTATGGCGGATCCGGCAGAGGAGACCGCGGATCCAGCGGCGGCAACGGTGGATCCGGCAGCGGCGACGGAGACCTCTCTTATGCTCACGCGACCACACGTCATGCGCCCGCCCAGCCGACGCCGCGCCTCGCCTTGTCTCCGCCGTGGACGCCTCGTCGCCCTGGGCGCCCGCCTAGCTGGCCAAGGCGAGGCGCTCCTCCATAGCATCCCCTCTGGGCCGCCTGGACACCTAGGCGTCGCCGACGCCTAGGCGACGCCTTGACAACCATGCAACCACCAAACGCAAGCCCATCTAGACAAGTTTCACAACCATGCCACATGACCAGTCCCTATGCAGCCAATAGACTCCTACCCACTGTACAGCAAGATAATAGTTAATGGCCCAATCATATCACAAAAGGCTAGGTACAATTCAAACTAATAATCAAACAAGTAACTCATCACCCTATCCGACAAATTATCTACGGATAACGTAAGGAGTTATAGCTTAAATTCTCAAGTCACAAGCAACTTTTCTCAAAGAACTCCAACACAAAAACTTACCAATTGTCATTATTATCCAGCAAAAAGAAACTTACCAAGCGTCGTTATTATCCAGCAATAACAAAAACAAATAATTCTAGAGAAACAACCAACGTACACTGCCTGAGCCATTTAATACATTCTGGATGCTTCCGTGGACCAATAAAAAAAGCTAGGGAGTCCAACCGCCATAAATGCATCCACTATGGAGCTAATAAGTTCTTAAACTGGAAAGATTGATAACCTTCTTGAGACTTTCCTGTGCAATCCTAGTTCTAGAATATGGTAAAGGGGGAAAACGAACAACTAAGCAGATGAGTTAGAAGCATCCCAAGCACTTGGTCATACTCTTGTCTACCAACATGAGCAATTAGTATTGCAATGGCATACCAGTGGCCTGTTCTGTTACATCGTGCTTGCATTTCTTGCATGACTCAGCTCAAGCAGTTTCTCGTTACAAAGTGTTGGCTCTAATCATAGAAAAATCAACCCACAATATAACCAGATTCACTAATGCACAAATTACATCTAACCAGCATTAACTACAAACATGGAGATAACGTGGCTAGCTCATACCCTTATCCCACTGAATGCAGAAGCTCAAAGCTGCAGGACATTTCCCATTCCGACTTCATTGCAAATACACAACTATCAAATAAAGTAAATTCAGCCGCCTGAGCCCAAACTAAAAAGCCTAAACATTTCCCAACCAGGCCAGACCCTAGGGTCAAACCAAGCCGTGGAATCTTCGAACCAACAGAATCCATTCATACTACAGCGCAGCCGGACTTGGCCAAATTTGGGAATCGGCCCCAGCCTACCCCGCCAAGCCCTAGCAGGGCCTAATCGAGCTAAGAAACGCTAAATTCCAAGTGTAACAACCCGAAACAGGGCACAATTCACCAAGCACAGTAGATAGCTCGAACACTCTTGGCTCAGCTCACAGCACGCACATACACACAGCTCCAATCGAGCTCCGGAATCCCGCGAGACCACCGCAAATGGCAACCGTAGTTGAATCGCGCGTACCTATCAGAAGCATACAAACCCTAGAATCCAACACGAAAAATTACTACTAGACAAGATACCCCGAAACCCTACAATCCACCTCGAATTCGCGCTCCACCGCGCCCAATTCCTCACCCCCACCACCCCCAACCTCACGAATTCGACCACAAAGCGCCCCAATTCGACGCAATCGAAGCAGAGCAGAGAGCAAGGCGAGCGAGCGAACTGGGAAACACAAGTCGCTCGGCCATGCCACCAACCTTCTTGGTCCAGCCCTGGGGCGCGGGCATCTCGACGGACACGACCTCCTCCGCCGCCGTCTGCTCGCCGCCGGTGGCCATGGTGGTTTCGAGTTTTGGCTTCCCGCTCTCGCTGTCGCTCACAACGCACGCACCAAGCGATGTGGGAGGAGAGAGGAAACGATGGACGTGTGGGGACTTCTTGGGGATTTTTTTATCCCTCTCTATATTTATTAAACGGCTCCTTTTGGGAGGCCGTGAGGGGACACAGCCGGGTAAACTCTCGCACCATCGCTTTCCCGCCCGCCTGGTTTACAAGTCACCGACGTGTGGGTCCACACATGCTCCCGGCGGTGAGACCGACTTATCAGCGGGTGCTAGGTGCGGGTTGGTAGGAGATTTGGTCTGTGGTCGTAGCGGCGGTCAGGACAGTCGTGGGGGCGGGAGAGATGGCCGTCATGCGCGGCAAACGGCGGGGGGTAGAGGGGCTTTGTACGGACGCGGTCCATGGACGAATGCAGAGTTGGGATTTCTTACTTCCTTGTGGTGAGGGTGGATGAGAAGGTCTATGATAGACCTGGTTTAGGGATACAGGCGGCAGGGGCAAACGGCGGGACTGAGCTCGGCGGCAAACCGGATTGCACTCTGGGCTGTTGGAGTCCGCGGTTACGGGACGACGAAACCCATCCGGTGACACGTGGAGCCCACGAATGCTTGGCCCCGCATGTCACCGGGACCCGTTCCTGCGGCGCCCACGTGGCATCCTCGGCCTGGGGAGTAGGTGCGGCGCCGAGGTTAAGGCCCGAGAGGGAAAGGACACGTGGCCTCGTATCACTCCCGCCTCCGTTTTTTATTTTTTATTATTATTTCAGGTACATGCATATGGAAATTCTTTATTTTTTCGATATGATCCTATCATGGAAAAGGGGGGAAATAGAAATGCAGAGTCCGAAATATGTTTTTGTGGGCCTAAGATTAATCATGGACCGTGCATCTCCGTAGGCCGGCCCAAATGGGTTGTCGAATTTTCGCGGCCCAAGCAGCTTTAGATAAGTCATGCTTTCATTATTTACCATCAAATAAAGACATATTTTCTCTATGCCATTAGGTTTCTTTTTCCTTCTCTCTGCGCCATCACGTTCGTCACCTACCATTGGACATCTTCGAAAATTCTCGAAATGCCGCACCCCATCTGATCTTATTCGATGGTAAATAGTGGACATAATAAGAGTGTTCTTTTCAGTTTCTCAAAACAGCTTTTAGTTTTTACTACAGTATCTAATTTTTAAACAGAGTATTTTTTTAAGATAGAGTCTACAAGTTAATTATAGTACACGTTAAAAACCTAACATCTATACCATTCAAAATCGCAAGTGAGTATCTTTCTCCGTAATCTCTGTTATAAACAGCTAAAATTCAAAAATTTCAGTCAAAAAGAATTGACATGTAAAAACCTTACAATATGTACAAGGTACATTAAACAAGATATTTCTCTACTCCTAGAGATGAGGAACACTTGCAGGACTCGTAAAACAATATTACTTGCAAGTTGCATTGCGTCGTTCCACTGAACTCATTGGCCAAATGAATGCATAACGAAAAAAATAACAATAACTTGTCAAAATATTTATCTAGTCACAGGATTAAGGAACAAAATATGAGGCAAGATAACCACCACCTTTAGTTACAAGTGATGAGAAGAGGAAGCAGAGGACCACAGCAACGGCGGCAAGAAGGCGCAGGGACGGATTTAGCTTCATGGTAAGATGGGTTTTAGTTTAGGGTGTGAGAATATTAATAGTGTATAGTCCAAATGCATTTAGTCCAACCCAGATAGTATTGTCAAGATTCAGCTTCAGCTAGCCCATGCAAACATGTGACCGTACTGCCTACTCTTCCCACAAATCTGGGGATCAATTAAAACGGTATACTCTAGACGGCTAAGATGCGAAGTTGAAGTGGTAAATGGAATCGAGCTGCTTGGCGTTCAAAGAATGTTTGGACTGGTTGAAGGGATATCATCTGTTGCGCATCTATGTAGATCTAGTGGTCAATAGAGATGGTGATATTCGAATCATCCGAACAATTTTATTATTTGTTGTGCGTCCGATGTAGATACAGCGGCCAAGAGCGATTTAATATTCGAATGGTCCGAACGTCTGGGCTGAAACGGTTTGTACGATGCTGATCAAACGGTGGTCTGAGTTATGGAAGTCGTTGCTAACTGCAATTAACGAAGGGGTATAGGCTGACAGTTATTCGATCTAGATCCAACGGTCAAGTATGACTCAACCAATCATTCAATCCGAAGAGTCACACTCTACTAATCGTCTGATGTACATCCAACTGCCAAAAGATTATTGATGATGTTCGGACCATCCGAAGAGATACGCTTTACTAATAGTCCGATCGAGATCTAACGGTCAAAAGGGGTGGCGATATTCAGACAGTCCGAAGAGTTCTCTCCTACTGTTTGGACGATGCTTGTCGAACAGTGGAGATTCTCTGATACCCTTTCGCTCAGTTCGATAAGACCAGCACTAAAGTTATGAAGATCTAATGACGAGAATTACAACAAAATATTTTAGTTGCATCCCACAGCCAAAAATATATTCAGTAGCGATTACTATGTACTTTTATCTTATTGTAATTACTATTGACCAATTGTCTTTTACTTTTGATTAATGCTCCAGTCGGTATAAAAAGGCTTGTAAGACTCTTTTGGAAAATCATTGAAAAAAATGAAAAATCTTAGTTGTCATACCAGTATCTGTAGTTCTTGTAGTTTATAGATCTTAGTTATCTACTTTACTCTTTGTTACTATGATTTCTTGCTTGTCTCATCCTGATCGGTTCTGAAATCGATCGAGAAATTCCTCAATCCTCCTAGGGCCTTGATAGCCGGTCTTAACAAATCTTCATGATTTAGATACTCAAATTGTATCTTTATTATGATGCATGTATTTATATTTTAATATCATGCTATGTTTTCTTTATTATGTTTTATGTTTTATCATTGAATTCAAATTTTATATCAATAAATGTAATTATGATATATTTTTGTTATATCGTGGTATAAGTATAAATTGATGTTAGTTTTATGTTGTTAGAATTCAGTTTGAAGTGTAATCAAATGCTGATTCCGTCACTGAGGAGGAGCATCCGCCGGCGATGGCCAGCGAGCGTGCAGATCCGGGAGAAGAGGAGGCGCCGGCGCCGGCGAAGCCAAGGGACATCTTCCCGGGCTTCAGGGCGGCGGCGACGGCACCGTTGGACGGCTGCAAGGATCCATAGCTCCCCGACGACCTGAGCCCCAGCGACGCCCCGCCGCTCATGCCGCCGCCGCCTTCCAGGCCACGGCGCCAGCTCTCCTCTCCCGCCAAGTTCGATTGGCGCAGCGCAGATCACAAACGCCCACCAACCTCTCTTCCCATGGCATTCGATCCAATGCCGCAACGAACAAACAACGCTCAAATTTGTGGCACAAAAAAAATAACACTAGATCTCCTATTCGGGGCAAAACAACAGCTCCAAACAAAACACCAAATGACCAAAATTTGTGTTCAGATTTGGAGTACATATACGGATACAGTCCCTGTGTTTATCATTAGCTGCTACTGCGAGACGTTTTCTTCTCTGTCTAATCATAGTATCATTCATCATCTCTCATCCGAGCAGTAGCACGCGCGTACTCCATCCTACTGTAGCTGGCCTTGCGGGCTTTACAAGTAGAAAGCAAAGCTAGCTGGTCAGTGGTTTCTTTCCGTTCTGTCCTTGAAAGGGAAGGGGCTCAAAGTTCCCTCCTGTTTCAGGACAAGCTACAACTACAAACTACAGTGTGTGTGTGTGTGTGTGTAAGCAGTCACAAGAAAGCTAGCTCATGTCTGTGGCCCAATTGCCCAACACAGAAGGAACCGAAGAAACTACAAGTCTCTTGCCAATTGTAGCTTTCTGAAACTTCGATGTCTTCAGAGTTTACACACTCTCCTGGCCCTGATGATCCTATCTGTTTCCTTCTTCAATGTCACTTGCATACATTGCCATGATAATGATGATGATTTCTTAAGGTCATAAACTACGAACGAACCGTGCTATTCTAAGATGAGGAAAGGAGCAGATATAGGTGTCAAAGTACAGTAGGTATACTGAACTGAATCCATTGAAACTTCCCCTAAGCCAATAGATTAGCATAACTTTGAGCAAATCCATTGGTCAACAAAAAGGCGCTGCACCTTTTCAGCCCTGCAATGGCTGGGGAACTACCTGACTGCAATGCTTTAATTTCAGTGTCATGAATGGGTAGAGTACACAACACCATGTTGGTTGGGGAAGCTCTGAACATTTCTCCCATCTGTTTGTAGGTGGCTCCTTTCTGCGAGGAATAAGAGTCAAAAGATCAAGAACCTGATGTGATTATACTGAAAATTACAAACCAAGTAGGAGTCAAGACCACAAAAAGTGAACGCTCTTTGCAATATAAAAATTTCACCTTTATGGGGTGATCGTTTCGGCTTTTTTCGGCTTCAGCTTCTAGCTCCAGCTTTTTTTTCACTATTCACTACACTATCCACTAACTCATTTCTGATGTTTTTTCAGCCATTCTGATGTTTTTTCAGTAAAAGCCAAAAGCCATCGCTATTCCGATCACCCGACTTCGAATCCAATAAATTATGCTGTCACTTGCTTTACTTATTACATTATCTTTTGCTGTTTGATCAGCTAAGCTGTGGCCCATCTGATGAACATATACTCATAGTTGACCGAAAAGAGAGTGATGCTGATGCCAATAAAATACACAAGACAAACCAGGGAAATTAAAATTTTGAAAATAAGAAATTATTATATTCCATATCCAACGCATGCACGCATATGGCCTCTGATTTGGACGGTCACATACTCCACTTGCATGAGCAAATCACGGTTTGACTTTCACCTGCCATGGACACACATGAACAGTGCATGCGCCTTGTGATGAGTGATCTGCACTGGCAGCTCATCTGTCGCATTCATCAAAAATAGTTGCTTCCCAATAATTCATTCATTCGATGCCTTTTTGTGTTCCTAATTGTGCTATTGTTTGTGGTGAATCGGTGCCGGCCCAATCGGATCGGTGCCTATCATGCGCCGGAAAAGTAGGGGGTTGACAAGGAGAGGTCAGTTCTAATAAATCTTTGCACTGATGGAGACATAAAACTAATCAATATTATATTTTACATCTCATTTTGTTGATGCATACATGGCTACTTCTTGAATCCAAAGATTCAGAATTGTGAGATTGCAAGCTCTGAAGAACACGTAAGCTGAAACAAGTAGGCACAATACTAGAAGACATAATTAACATAACGATTAGGTTCCAAGGATTGCAAGTCCAGCACAACTCACTTCACAGGTAAAGATAGGTAGGAGCAGACACAATTTCTTTCTTTACAAAATGAAAGCTCCCAAAGCCTGGAAGAGAAGGTGAAGAAAAAACACACCAAAGGGGGTTACCTATACTAGTCAGTGCATCTTATTTAGACAGCAAACAGCGCAAACTTGAAACGACGCCAAATCTTCGATCTGGTTCACTTCATAATTCGCCCTGAAAAAGAGGCTCTCTATATGTTAAAATATTAGGGCAGACAATCCTTGGGTCTCTGGCAGCCATCATGAACTATACAACGGCGACTGCAGGTGTTAGCACAACCTCCATGGCAGGCGGTGGTTCAGGCCAGGAAAACTCGAAGGGGGCCTCAATTGCAGGGAATGGAGCAGGCAGGGTCATCTCTTTGGGGCATGATTCGGTGTAATGGAACTCAATCTGGAGGCGGTGGTGCAGCGGCGTCGATGCCATGATACCCTTTTTGATGTCAGCCTGCAGCTCACGGATTGGGATGGCGGCCAAGAAGCTCTTGATGTACTCCTTGCACGACTCCTTACCCTTCAACACGAGCTCATTCTCATCAGTGTCAGTTCCGCTGTCCTGCTCGGTCGAGGAGCTCTCTGAAGAATCCTTCAGACGATCACTGGAATCAGGGTTGGCTTCTTTCTTTTCAGCAGGTACTTTGTGAATTGTAGTGTTGTCATCAAACTTCAAAATGTAGGCCTGGTTGCAACCCTCATACAGCCTCTCACCAAGTGTATCGATAATGTAATATGCATCAGACTCAACCTTGAGGACGAAGAAGTGATCGTTCCAACTGACAATATATAGAGTAGGTTTTTCAGTAGAACACACTGCTGATCGGCTTATCTCATCCCAGATGTTATCAAATGACATCGCACCATCAAGGAAGTCAAATCCACTGACATTGTCAGCACTTTCAGGCTGGAAGAACCCAATGAATGACTTGTTAGGAGCAACTGTGAGTGGGCGGATCTTGGCATGAAGGACTGTTTCAAGATCAAAGTGCTTGTCAGGAAAGCGCTCTCTATAGGTCTCATTCTCACAAAGTTTCCTCCACTCTAGAGACCCTTCCCGGATGAGGCTGTCAAACTGTGAGCGGATTGGCATCAGATCCTGGTTTGCTTTGAACCAGTCCGCAATAACAGCCACAAGTGCTGTGCAGGCGCTCTCCCCCTCAACTCGTTCACTCCTCTGGTCTATTGATGCAAAGAACACTTGGGTGGAAAGCTTCAAATGGCCATCACGACTAAGTACTTCCATTGACTCCCAGTTCCCCACAACAAAATTGTCATCACCAAATACCGACACCATACTATAGAAGCCATTTGATACCTGGAAATTACAAAGATCATATGCTATCAATAAATCTCCAACAATAATGCCAGTACAAACAAAAATTGAAATTTAAGATGCTTTTCCAAGATATCAAGGACATAAGTACCTCTGAAACAGATTCATTGGAAGAGGTCAGTAGCCGCCGATCATAGTCAATATCATCACCTCCCTCTTCTCCATTCTTGTTCTTCAATAAAGGTTCCCCTTTCTTCAGCTGTTTCTCCTTTCTCCATCGAACTGATCGAAGTATGCTCTTTTTTCGCCAAACAGCTATGGAAGTATGCTCCTCAGCAGTGGATGATGGCTCTTGCTCGACTTGATAACTGGCATCAGATTTTTGGTGACTGTAATATATCCAGTCCTCATGCTCTCCATCAATCCTTGCATGTGCATAAAATAGGCCACCAGCATAATTCACAGATTGCAGTGAACCATAGCTGAAGGACTTCCTGACAGTTGAACCCCCTAAGTCATCACCCCGCTCTGTATCATCTATATCATTATCAGAGTCAGTATCACAAGAGTATTCGGCACCACCGTCACTATGAACATAGCGATTCTCCTCACTGCCATCATCTCTGTTAGTCTTTTTGAACCTACGTTTTGACACTAGACCTGTTAAGATTTTCACCTTTTTCAGCCCCGCTTTTATGACAGAAAGTTCATCTTTTCCAGAAGGAACAGAGTCACCAGAGGAAGGTGACAATGGGGCAGTAACAACAGAACACTGTGAAGCATCAGGCGATTGGTGAGGAAGTCTTAGTTCCACCAGGATCAAAGTGAGCTGAAAAAAATATGACACCAAAGTCACGCAATGATTTACTATCTGAGAATCAGAAACCAAAACTAATCTTTGTATTCCAATGGATAAAACCAGACATTTGACAAGAAAGTGTCACTGGTTTATAGCATCATATGACCGACATACATGAAGTGATGGGGCAGACTCAGGTGCACCGTTGGGCATCGACAATGGGAGGATTATCTTGATATCCTCTTCAGCAGCTGATGTGTAATCTGCTAGGTTCAGTAAAGCAGCTCCCAGAGTAGTTTCGCCCTTTGGCCCTTTATTTGAATACTGCACCAACGAAAACAAAACCAAGGAGGTCAGACTAAACCGCAGGAATTCATTCAAACAAGACAACCAAAAGAAGATGCCAAAAGATCTATACACTCCTCGTTATGCTTGTTTAACACAGCAAAATTGGTTACCTGCCTTATAAGAATTTAAGTGTTTGTCAAGAAGTACACTAAAGGCTATAATGACCCCAAATTTAACACTCCATTTCTATTGTGTGATAATTGGGTGACAAGCTCCGCTACCAATCACACACAATGTACTCAAAGCAATTAACCAACATAATAGTGAATACCCAATGGCGAAGTACCCAAAGCAAACGACACGACAAAATCGCAATTCTGCCAATCACAAACTAGTCAAAACAAATACGGCGACATGGTAATGGCATCACCATAAAAAATTTAATGTATCAGCGTTTGTCTTAAGGCTCACAAAGCAACAATTGGCAAGACAAGGACAATAAACCTGAGCAATTCATGATTGGCCAAATTCTCCTGGGTTTCAGGAGCGGCAAAAGAGTATGATTGTGCACACTTCCTGATTTGCCTCTCTCTCCTTCTAAAGAGATAAAATTGTACATTGAATTATATGCTTTCTGATTACATTGAACCTAGTTTATGCCAGCCAAGCCACTATATGAACAACAGAATTATTTGTTAATTTGACAGCTAGCCTATAATATATTCAAATAACCCGCTTCTTTAAACCCACATAATTTAGCTAAAGAACACTTCATAGTTCTACGTCAAACAAAGCTAAAGCGATTAGGAAACTTCAAAAGACCATCGACTGGCCACAACACCCGATCATCACAACAACAAAAGGGGGGAGGCTAGGCTAACCATCGTATCATTGCAAAAAAAACTGAAACGAAGAACTAAGGGGAAAAAACAACACCAACCACCAGTATAAGACGATAGCAGCCACAATTTTGTCCTTAATTCGTAGATTTTACAGAAAAGAGTTCTTTTTCAAAAAGAAAAAAATCAATTCTAAATTTGTTCTTCTGTTAAAGTTTCGGGTTGTTGCCAAGATCCAAACGAATTTAAAGAAGTTATCATTTTCTTCGATGACAACAAATAACCAATGAGACTGACCTTTTCAATGGAAAAGTCAAAACTTTCAGCATCACTATGACCGGAATGAAATGCTAAAAAAATTCCAAACAAGAATTGCTCAAACAACCAAGGCAAAAAAAACTCAATCCAATGATCCAATCAAATGAAACTCAGCAGAAAGAGCGCACAGAAACTAATAAAAAAATTCATCGAAACAATCAAATCAAGAACACACAAAACCATAAAAACTACGTTTTTTTCACACTTCCAAACGGAACAGGCAAATTAATCTAGCTCGTATGCATCGAGGGGACTAAAGCAAAAGGAAGGAAGAGATGCTCACATTGAAGACGCGGAAGGAGAGGTCCCACGGGTGGAACGTGGCGGCCTTGCGCTGCGACGCCGGCGTGAGCAGCACCACTTCCTCGAACTCCTCCTCCCAAGCCACCGCCGCCGAGACAGCGGCGGCGCCCTCCTCAGCGTCGGCCACCGCCGCCTCAAACCGCGTCTGGTTGCGGCACACCCTGGGGCCCTTCCACCTCGCCTTGGGACCCTTCCACGCCACCTCCGCCGCCACCTTCGCCTCCGCGTCCTTCGAGGCTGCCGTCGGAGGCGGCAGACCCTCCGCACGCCGCACCACCAGCCGGACGCTGAACTTTCGCGCCGGCGGCGGCCAAGGCCACACCATCAGCAGGCGTCAAAAATATCTCCAGAAGACTAAATTTCCGCAGAAACTCGAACCAAAAATCCAAACTTCCACCAAAAAAACTGAATTTAACCCCAACAGGGACCAAGAATCCCACAAAGATTCTCGGGGCCGAATTGGCTTGGCAAGCCTCGAATCGGGGGGGGGGGGGGGGGAGAACGGCGCAAGGTTGGATTTTAACGGCGGAATCGGGATTAGGGGCGCTAATTCGTGTCGGGTCGGGTTGGGATTTGGGGAGGGAGTTGGAGATTGGGACGGGAAGAATGAATATACGAGAAGAGATGCTGGCGAGTGAGGAGGAGAGAGAGAGAGGAGGAAAGAATAAATAGGGATGGAGAAAAAAAAGTTTGGGAGGCTGTTTTTGTAATTTCGTTATCTCTTCTCTCTATTTTTTTTATTGATTCCTGAGGTGGGGAATATCGCAGGGGGTGGGGCCCACCGGCCGGCTTTGCTGTCGTTTTTATTTCGTTTTACCAAATTATATATATATATATATATATATATATATATATATATATATATATATATATATATATATATATATATAAAGACTCTCTTTCTACAGGGTGTAATTACACCCTATATCGTATCTCATAACATAGCGAGTATATCGCGTAACGGAGAGTATGTACATATAGTATACGAGTATTTAAGATCATCTAGATGGTATGAACAATTTTTCAGAGGTGGTATATATATTTTTTAGACATACTTCTTTTTATGTGCGTATATGAAGGTATTTAGAAAATATGCTAAAAATTATGGACTCCCTTACAATTTTTTCATGTAGTTCACATTGAAGTATCTTATATTTAGTATATGAGTATACCTAAAGTGATAAATGAGTATTTCAAATTTATTTAGATGGTATATTAGAGGTGGGTGTAATTATACCTAGGTATAAAAAATATTTTTCTTATATATATATATATATTATAGGTTCTGGATAATTATGTGTTCATTTGGTTACAATCTGTTAATCGCCTAGTTGTTTCCGCTAATTTTGGATCATATTTTTAAGAGTGCTACTAGCACGAGATCTAAACAGTATAACATCTAACCGTCTATCCCAGTATAGTAATCGGACACATAAAATTCCTCCAATCAATACTGACCTTTCTAGATGGGGGAGATCTCCACACGTAGGAAGAATGTCCAGGACCTCATCATTGGACTCTTCTAACAAAACCTCTAAAACTTGCATATTCAAATGATTCATGAAGTTTAATAGTCAAAACTAAAACTTGATGCTTCATGAGGTTTTCATGAATCTGTGAAAATGTTTTATATAGGCTCATGACTGGTACACCCAATAACCGGCTACTAACAATTTTACAAATACATATCTAGTTTGCGCCATGTCATACTATATTTGTCCCACTAGCTCTGGCTACATTTCAGTTCCGTGTTCGCTATTGTTGATGCGGAATAGGTAGCATAATACCCCATAAAATCTCTAATAGCTAGCTCATGTGTTTATTGGAACTACCAACCGTGTTAAGCTCAGCTATCCCTCGGAATGATTAGGAACTAACAAATACTAAACCTTTTTTCTTGTTCATTTCATATTGGGGTGTATTTGGTATGCGTAATTTCACATTCCCTTGGAGTATAATATTCCACTCAATTTGATTACTGCTAACACATTATCAGTAATCTAAGATTCCAATGTTTAGTTGGTTCCAAAGAAATTACAAAATGATCTTTATAATAGATCAAATATTTCATAACTCAAACCAACAAGTCCATAATTTAAATTACACGATTTAAAATTTCAAACCTTGAAGGTTAACATTCATAAATTTTATATTGAAAACTAAAATTTAAATGATCTCAATTTAAAATTGCAACATTCAAAAATTCAATTCTTATTTTTTCAAAAGTTAAAATTTTGGTTTTTTGAAAATTTAAATTTTAAAATTTGAGTTTGGAATTTTGAAATATTTGAATTTATAAATTTTAATTTTTAGGAACTTGAAATTTTGAAATCTAGAATTTCAATTTTCAAATTTTAAGATTTAGTTTTTAATTAAAATTTCAATATCCAAACTTGAAAATTTGAAGTTTGAAGTTTAAATTTCCTAAATTTAGGATTCAAATTTTGATATTTTGGTTTTGAAATTCATTTTTGATTTTTTTTAAAATTTGGATTTTAAATTTAGAAAATTCAAAATTTGACTATGAGGAATTAAAACAAATGATAAAAGTGCAATAGCAAAGGTTCCTTTCCTTGGTAATCCAAGATAGATATCTTTTTCTTCGGAAAAGTGATTTTTGAAAAACATGACAATCTGGTTCCCAAGGTAATATTGGATTTCTAGTTTAGATAACTGGTTGTTTTATCAAACAAGATAATCTCATAGGATTACTAAAGTATTTCTAAAAATCTTTGGAGGATTCCACCATCCAAACGCACGCTTATTTAATTTCTGTGAAAAACAAAATGGACAATGCTCTCTGTGATTAGTCAGTGCAGAAAATGACACGCTCGAAAAGAAAAGAGCTAGCTTTGAACTGCCGCTCACAAGCTCAATTCATCCTAATTAACACCGTCCGACAGGGATAGGAAAAAATTCGGCTGCCTCTCTCAATAATCCTAATTAATCCTGTGGGTCTTATTACAAAACCTCAACCTGACTTTGAGATTTTGCAATAGCAAAAAAAGAATAAGAAAAAAAGTTATATCATAATAGATAATGAAAAAGAATAAGAAAAAAAAGCTCTAAAAGCAAAAAAGAAGAAATCATCAGTTGAATCCGTTTAGAGCGGAGCATATTCCTGCTTAAACAAGAAAATCGCATCTACTATACCTAACTACCTCAAAGCATCGATCTTGACCGAAGTTGAGTGACTCAATTCTAAGAAAGACAAGTTACGTTCTTCCCCAAAATGGGGAGAGATAATCGGCGAGTTGAGTACGCGCACCAGCTGGGATACCACTCGATGGCATAGCCTGTGCGTTAAGGAACTCGTGATTTTGGTTTCTTGGTCAAGGCTCTAGAAAGTGGCCATATAATGGAGTACGTAAAATAGCCAAAAGTCCAGGCATTACTCTTGAACACATTATTAAACTAACAATACAAGTTTTGGACACATCGATTGACCTGCCGAATTAATGATTGCTCACTTCGGGACCATCTAGGAAAGGAAAGCAAAGGTGAAAAGTATTTTTTAAAAAGCATGACTAATTTGTCTTGAAAAGCATGCCTTTCACCAACCTATAAAAATTTTCTCATTAGCGAATGCAAATTATTTTACTGCAGTAAATCAAGTACAAGGTTTAATTTCTCCACGCATTAGCTGGTCCATGGATCCTTCAAAAGAAAAAAAAAATTGTCCATGGAAGAAGAAAGAATTTCATCATCCATTGGCCTGGCTGCCCAGGACAGCTAGCTAGAGATCAGAATATGCCTGAGTACAAGGCTACAGGCAATTCCATGGTAGGGTTTCGTCTCTAATGGAGATCCACCGCATGCACATGCGCCATGGTCCATTCTAGTGACAATACATAAGCTTTTCTATCACGTCACTAACTCTACAGCTTTGCATTACGTGTTAGATTGGTCTCTATATATCTTGTATATATAGAGACCAAAAGCAAGCACTGGATGCGATGTTTGTCTCTTGTTAATTACGGGGATGCAGGTTCAGGAGGGACAAAATGATGTGTCATGTTGCCGTGCAAATGTCTGATGCTACGCTAGAAGACACCTCCGTGCAAATGTCGCTTCTTCGTCAGGTTCAGTCTTTCTAGGGGAAAACCCGACCGGCAGATGAACCCTGCGATACACTGTCTGGCTTTCCACCGCGTCGATACGTTTGTGTTTTTGTCGGAGGCGACACGGTAACCAACAAGCCAAGCCATCCGTAAGCAAGCACATCTAGCCAGCTAGAGGTGGTGATCAGAGGCCACTTGATCTGATCTGGCTGGCCGATCGATGTGTACACACCATGCGAATATGCATGCATGGGGAGGTGGCAATGCTTTGTCAATGAATCTGTTCTTTTTAGTTTTTTAAATTATTTTTTATCTTTTGTTATAGTATCTAACTTTTAAACGGAGTATTTTTTAAGATATGATCTACGAGTTAATTGTAGTACACGTTAAAAGCTCAACACTTGTACCATTCAAAATCACAAATAAGTATCTCTCTCCGTAATCTCTGTCATAAATAGCTAAAATTCAAAAATTTTAACCAAAAATTATAAAACACGACCATATCAAATAGGACCTATGCATCCATGTATCCTCACCTCACCTGTGCAGTGACAGTGAGCATGTGTTGGTCCCTTTCTTTTTGGGTAATAGGCTTTTGATTTTTCTAGAAGTTGAAATAAATAGGATGATATTTTTAAAGCTAATTCTCTAAACTGCTTTGTGAACCCACTTTCGTGTGCATCGTTCGTGTCGACGTCTCCACTCGAAAAACACAGACAAAAAACATCAGCCACACCCAAGAAAAACAGTGCCATCGTACGTATTTATTTAATTTGTTCTCGATCATGCATGCTGTCTTGATTTTGATGTGGGTCCATGGATCCATCACTCGACGATCAAAATGCAGCATATGCCACACAACCCATCAGGATCGAGTTACATGAGTGCACGACACACGCATGCAAAAACCAGCCACTATAATACTAGCTAGCTGACATGAAACTGGAAAATTGCAACGAAACTAAAATCTACCACAGATCATAGCTATGCATATATGTACCACTCGATCATAGCTATGTATATATATATGTACCAGAGCATGTGTCGATCGTTTACAAGATCTCACTAACGTCTTCATTTGTATATATCGTTGATGTTTGCTTAGCTACTAAGCAAACATCTACAATGTATACGAACAAAGACGCTAGTAAGATCTTGTAAACGGTGGACATATGCTCTGGTGTGGTGCAATAACAAGAGCCATCGTATAGATTCCATCTCAGCTGGCTTGTCATTCCATGCCCATTGCCCCACCATGCGGAAATCGTTTGCTTGCAATTTTGCACGGTCTCCTTCGAAATTCACGTGAAAACATGCAGCCTAGTCTCGTAATGTTCCAACTTGACTTTTTTTTTTCTGTGGTTTGTATTTTTTTACTGTACCTAACTTATTTTGTACTGTAGCTACTGATAGCTTTTTCGACGTAATTAAATTTTTTAAAAAATAAGAAAAAACAAGTTAGTCTATCATAGACAATGCAAAAAATACGAGAAAAAAGTTCAAAAAAATCATAAAAAACAATAGTAAAGAATAATAAATTAGAAGTTAAAAACTGAAGCCAAAACGAGAAGCAAAGAAGAGTCAGCTAAGCACTTGATCCGGGCAAATCGAACTGGTGGTCCAGATCAAGAGACAAGAGAAAGATGATGCACTAGCTAGCGAGAGACAGACCAGAGAGAAGAAAGAAGGGGACGACAAACAGGAGACAAGACGTTCCTGCGCATTTGCCCGGTCGACGATGATCACTCGCGTTAGGGCGAGAGAGAGCCGAGAGGGCGACACAGCCACAAGTTGATTTCGTAAAGTGGTGCGTATGATTACAGAATCTATTCAAAAAGTGTAGTATAAAGAAGAGTCCAAACAATTACTGAAACTTCGCTATACATAATAATGGTGCTCCATTATGTGTAGAAGCGATCGATGGACCTTAATTATATTCTTGTTCGAGTCAAAATGACAAAATTACGTGCACCCACCATTTTAGCTATATACATATAAGGCATGTTCTTTCTAGCTACGGCTGATGGTTTTGATCATGCGGTGATGGCTTTTTGGTCATTTGCATGCGAGATTGCAGAAGAGAGATACTCGCTATGATTTTTGATGATCTGAGATATTAGTTTTTTAACGTGTACTACAATTAACTTGTATACCCTATCTTAAAAAAATACTCCGTTTAAAAGTTAGTTACTGTAGCAAAAGCCAAAAGCGGCTTTTAGAAGCCGCAAAGAACATGCCCATAGTGACATTGAGATTTTGTTACTCCCGTTCTTTTTTACTTGACATTTTTTATTTTAATGATTTTCGATATGCGATTTTGACCGCTATTTTTTATAACTTTACACTAAGATATACTTTAAAATTATAATATTATGAAAATATTTTTAATGACAAATTTAATGATGTAATTTTTATATAATTAATCTAGATAGTTTTAAATCTATTAACAATTAAATTTTAAAAAGTCAAGTAAAAAGCTCATAAAAAGTATATTATAAACGCTAGCATGTGTATATAAAGGGTTCAGTGATCACTTTGTCGAGTTTTATTGCTATATATGGCTTTCTAATTTCGTCACAGCCGTGCTAACGTACGTAACTATCTAGTTACTCCACTTTAGAGATCAAATATTGTATACTGCTTACCTCTATTCCGTATTGCCTTCTGCTACTATTTTCTATTTAGAAAAGTTAAAAAGTTAATATGAACACGCGATTTCTCCACTCCTCTCACTACCGTCTTATTACAGGGATAAGATAGGAAATCACGGGTGTATCATATACCTTATTCATCTTTCTCTTGTCACGCACACACATATATTCTCTCACTTTTTTCACCGCTCGCCTCTTTCTTATAAAAGCCACTTCTTACAGCTATTATTATATTTATTTTCAGCTAAAAGACGTAAATAAAAGCTAACATGAAACCCCCCTATTTATTAATAGATCGAACTTGTCTTATTGTTTGTCGTAGATGCTCGATCGGTGTTGCATGACACGAACAGATTGCATTATTTATTTGTAATCTAGATTAAACTAGTAAAACTACGAGCTGGCTCCCATCTGATTCCGAAAAGAAATGGAATAGATTTAACTTTTCTCAAACTTTATTTACGCTGACCCTAAAAGTCAGACATGTTGCACTCATCCTTAAAACAATACATAGTATGATAGTACTATATATATCTATGGGAGTACATCAGTTCCAATAGGAGCAGGCTAGCTGATGACATATAAACGCGTGCCTGCTGTTGGGTTTGTGAGCATGCATCCCTGTATAAACAGCAATTTAACTTGTTAATTGAAGCATGCATCACAATTCACATGTGTAATTAATAATTGAAACCACAGATGCAATTCAAACCAAATGTTTACGTGAGGGAAATTAGTTCTTAATTCCTGGCCCCATAGCTAGGCTAGCCACTAGCTTGAAACCCCGTTGACTTCCTAATGCACCACTAGTTGAAGGTAGTTTGAAATCCCGTTGACTTCCTAATGCACCACTAGTCGAAGGAGACTGATTAAGCTTGAGCCACTAGTTGTTCCGCTTGGTGGGGAGCAATTGATAGCATCAACCGTTGACTTCCTAGAGAGGGACTTTTGGATTTGGATTTGGATTTGACTTCCTAATGCACCACTAGCTGCTAGCTTTTGTTGCTGTTGGATTTGGATTTTTGGATTTGATTGGGGTTGTTTGAATGTTTTTTATGGCCATGATATTGCTAGCTATCTAGAGGGAAGAAAGAGTTTGGTATAGCCAGACCCTAGAGAGGGACTACACGTACTCACCATTGACTGATTGTGGCCCTTGTGTGTAAGTACACACGATGGCAAATATGGCAGATGCAATTGTCAAGAACCCTTATTCCAAACTACTATGTATACTTCTAGTGGTTACGGATTTGAATCAGTCTTCCTGTAAAGGAGGAAGACTGCATAGAAATTCCCCTTCCCTGGACCCCCACACAATGTGGGAACTTGGACACTAGGTACTCCCTTTTTTGTACTTCTAAGAGAAGTGCTACTACACGTGCTCCTAAAAAAATTTACATGCTAACTAGCTAGTTGTAACAGCCTAATTTTGACTTCCAAACAAACATACATGACTTCCCACAAATTTCAGAAATTTTGGTGTATTTTTTTTAAAAAAAATCCAAAGCTTGGTTGAGGTTTAAGAATTTTAAAATAAAATCCGTGGCTCAAAAATGTGCAAACAGAATTTCTAAAATTAAATTGAGTGCTGAGGAATTTTTTATAAAAATTTTGTGTGCAAATTTCTTTAGAAATTTAAATTAAAAATTCAAACTCAATTCAAACCGAAAAGCAAAGTTTAAAACCAATTCAATTCCCTCCAGGGCCATTGGGCCGAATTTCCCCGGTGGCCTAGTTCACGCATCCTCTTCCCATGCATCATGGCCCAGGCCAGCTGCCCCACGTGCGCGAGCTAGCTGCGCCTCCCCTATCCTGCACGTCACTGCCATGTGGGTTCGGACCCACCTATTAGCGCACGTGGATCTTCTTCCTTCCCCCTTCTTACTCGCGCCAGCGCCCGACCTTATCCCCTTTGCTTGTTTTTGCATGCCATGGAGCAATGATGGTGTTCCGGTTCGAGCCAAGGGCGTCGCGAATTCGTCCCATCGACCATTAAAATCTCTCACTCTCACTCTCTCTCCCCCACCCTCTCTCAAGCCCGGTGCCCTAAGACAATAATCCAGCCCAAGTCAATCTCTCCCTTGCCCGCTATAAAAGTTAATTATACCAGTGTCATGATGTAGGACCGAATATGGCAACACGGGGGGTGAATGGTGCCAACTCTGATTTTTCCCCAAGTATTCAAGATTCTATACTCAAACACCTACAGAGGTGTAGAACATAGAATCTCCACCTAAAAAACACTCCAATTGATCCAAATCAACAAAACTTGGAACCAAACCCTTCCCGGCGGTCTTACTGGTGTTCAAGAGGCGGTCCAACCGCTCCGGGCGGTCTGACCGGCCTTATAACGGCGGTCTGACCGGTGCTACAGTAAAATCAGGGGATAAATAGTGTTTTTAGCCCGATTTCAAATCCGAAAACCAAGAGAACTTTTGATCTGTAGATCCAAATGATATGAAATTTTGTATGGATATTCTTTATGTTATTGTGAACCTATTCCAACAAATGATCATGAAAAACATAGCTAAAGATGGGATCTTTTTCAGTTTGTTGGAAGGTTACTCCAAAACTGAGCTAAAACCCCAATTTGTGAAAACAACTTACTCGTGGGTAGATGATACCTGAGATAATTCTAGATGTATTTTCACATGTCACAGCAAGTTAGAACACTAAGGATCACTATCCAAAAACCCTTAAAACAAGAGGTCACTTGACGAGATCAAAATCAACAAAAATCGGATTTTCTCATGAATTTTGCCATCAAAGTGCCTAGATGGATGGAGAAGGATTCCTGAGATTTATCTCCACCTCTTACACATTCTTGGCACAGCAAGATCAAAAGAAAAGAAAGAAAGGATCAAAACCAACCAAATCAAGGGCAAATAAAACAAAAACGCACAATAGACAAAGAGATTGTCAAAGATCGATGAATGATCACTTGAAGAGGTAGGTTTTACAGCCACTCCACCTAGGAGGACAAAGGGCACACAATGCACTCACTCTCTAACATTAACCCTAGACTTGAGAGCACATGAGAGATGGATTAGGTGGTCAATACAAGTCTCCATCCCAATCCTTTATATAGGAGGCCCAACCAGCCATTCCTAGTCCTAATGGATATAATCCACTTATCACAATAGGGAAAACCTGTTAACCCAACCAAACAGATTTTAACTCACACAAGACACTTATGCACGCTTTTCAAAGCACATAAGCTTGAATCCGTTAAGCATTTTTCACTTGATCCAACTAACTCCACCTTGACCTAAACCACTCTCCAACACGTCGCCCACGCGCCGCGGTTTTGATCCAAGGCGATTTTCGGTATTTTGGTCAAACTACCAAAATACCCCTCGTTGATCCGATCATCACCATCCATAGCACGCAATCGCCATGCTCCCCACGTGTAGGTGCACCATTAGCTCGCTATGCGCCGCCAATTCTCTCCCGTCATGGTTCCATCGAACCACGGATCACTTGGACCGTCCAAGCCTCATGGTGCAATCCCGCCGTTCGAACTCGCCTTCAACATTTCCCGCATTTCTCATGCCGTGCTTGAGCTCACCATCTCACCTGGCGTCCTCGATCGTTCTGGGCCTCAACTCCTCTATGAGTCTAGCCCCGATCCTCACCGTTTGACCACGGTTGACTACAAACAACCCTACACATCCAAAGACAAAGAAATCATTTTCGAGCACAAGTTCTTCACAACCTGACCCACGTTAGCTAAGACATGCATCATGCAACCTTAATATAATGAACCAGGTCATCCCAACTCAATTTATGACTTAAATCCCAAAATCCTCAATTTCTGCCAAAAACTATCCGTCCAACGAGCGATCTTTGCAAAGTCAAATAACCACTCCACAAATATTGCAATGGTTCATCACAACATTAAACAGGATCTTCTCACATGGTCCTTCACATGAGAAGTGTGTTGACTCACTCTTCTTCTTCCCCGCTTTCCCCCACTCTTTTCACCTTTGGTTGGAGTGAATCGAGCCCAGTTTTTTAAGTCTGGCCGCTAGCATCCATCGTAGAATTTCTTCTCTCTAGTGAGTCTTCAACTTTGCCATCATGATTTCCAAGCATCTCTCATCCTCGTCTAACTCGTGCTCACTCTCTTGTGCCTGATTGCCCCTAGGAGAAGTGATTCCTGAGGAGCTCACCGTGCGCCATCCTCGTCGTCAATGTGGCCAATATTGATCTCCCCTCAGCGCCGTTCCACAGTAAGCCTTCATGTTCCTTTGCTATTCTAAGTTAGGCCAACATAGTGAGGTAGCTTAGCAAGCGTCTAGTTCATTTGAATTTTGTTTGTATGTTTGATTGAATGTGAACGATTTTGCATGTATAGGCTTTGACACTTTGGATGCCTCTGTCACTGATAAACATGATCCCGCCTTAGCCACATTTGATTAAGGCAATTCCTTATAATTGACCATGTTGAACCTAATTTTAAAATACAATATTTTGCTTTCAAACCTACATGCATACTTATTATAGTAATTACCAAAATGCTATGTTAAAAGTTGAATACCTAATTATACCATGCACTTGATGCTAGTACTCCCCTCCTTGATTATTGATGTTTTCTTGCCATGTCATCCTAGGATATTTACAAATAATAATAACTTCACCATTGATTGAACTTTCATAGGCTATGGTTGTGCATAGAAATAATGTAGTGATAAAATGAAATATGACACAAATATTGACAACTGAACTTGAAAATATGATAATAATGGTAACATGGGTTACCACTAAAAATAGAAAAATATTTTCTAAAAATGGTGGAGCCTCGGACGAGTAATTGGTTAGAGACCGATGCAGAGATTGCATATATTAGATTGGCCTTGCAGAGATTGCACGTGTTCTTTCTTGAATGGTTATACAAGGATTGCATAAGCTCTGAGTTTGTGGTTGATCTCGCTTGAGTTGTTTAAGGACTGAATTATTGTACTCATCTTTTTTGCACACAAATTGTGTAACCACAAGTTTGGTTATGGGACAGACCTGGCATACTAATTTGCTTAGCGTCAGTGTGAATCTTGAGCACCTATTGGTTCATAGATTTTTGGATTTCTATGATTGGTGAGAGTGGCCCAGGATGGGCATGCCCTTGTGGATTTGTCGAGAAGGACCATAGACTCCCTAACAACAGACTTAAAGGGAGCGTTCTAGGGTGAGCCATAATCCGGGAAGGGAGCGGTCACTATCGCCAGTGTTGAGGACTCTACTCTAAAGTGAGAGTAAGCATTGTAAAAGACATGTTATGATTTTTCAGTTGTATGCCTATGAAAGCGTAGTGGCCAATATTATAAGTTAATCATATTTTGTGGGTAAAGATGTATAATCTCTGCAAAGTGTTAAAAATATATTCGAATAGTCGTGCCCTCAGACATGGGCAAAGGTGTAGAAATGTGTCGAGACCCGAATATGCAAATTCGGTCTCTCTGTGTAAACTGCACTAGTCCAGGATCACGCTAGTGCACACAGTCAAACATAGATGTCATCATAGTCATACACACGATAATAATAAAGGAAAACTCGAATATCGATAAAATATCAAAGGTACGACCTTATGGTCAAGCTTACAATATCTCTAGCCGGAAGGGCTTAACAAAATAGCAGCGGAAATCTAAAATAAAGCGTAGCGGCCAATCGACAAGCCCACAGGCTATCGAGTGGAGAACGAAGCCTAATCCTTGAAGTCGTCGTAGTACTCTCCTTCTGGAACCTCCTGCTGATAGTACTCCTCTCCCTCAACTGAGCAACATAGGCGTAAAGCCGTGAGTACATTGGTACTCAGCAAGTCATTCGTAACAAATGAATGCAATATAATATGCAAGGCTTACCAAAGGAAGGCTGAAAGGTTAATTTGCATAAAAGCATTTCACAACGAAATATAATAAATAACTTTAAAGCGAAAGTTAACTGAAAACAGTAATAATAAATAATCAAAAGAATAAACATGAACTACTTGTGAACACCAATTCACAAACTAGACCAACAGTGAACCACCTGTCCACCTCCAACATAAACCACCAAGTTATAAGTGAAACACTAACCCTCGTGTGAAATCCCCGAGCAATGTCCATGATCGAGGACGCGGCTATTCGAATAGTTTTACACTCTGCAGAGGTTGCACAACTGTACCCACACGATGTGATTAGCCTAGGCCTAAGGTAATCACAACAAGATCTTTACAATGCTCTACCTCAACTCAATCCTGCCCGCTAGGGTTTCGCATCACACCCCCATTGCGCCACATGGAAATCAGCATCCATGTTCATCACGATGGCAGAATTGGAATTGAGGTATTACAAATTAATCAACCAGGTCCATCCCATAATAGACATGTGGTTTGCACGATTAAGCTCAGATCAATGGCGCACAAAGTTAAGTCCTTAACATTACTCAGGCGAGACTACCACATCCCCCAAAGTACATCCGTACTTCCCCCTTTACTGCACGATCACTCGCCCGAGTGCAAAAACTACAATTGTATAACCAAGCCAACGTCACACCAATGACGTGACACAAATTTTATTAAACGTGGCACCAACCACAATTCCATATATCATTAAATCAAATTAAAGTTTAACATGTGATGATATGACCATTCGCAATTATAAGCAACACTAAGCATCTACTCGTACAACCCATGTGACAATAATCATACATCACTAGTAAGTTTCTCATCCTATGGTGACAATGGTATCATGGCATTCCAAAGTATCAAGGAGGTAATAATCTCAATTGGGACGATAACTACCAGTGCAAAGGATTGAATAAAAATAGCGATGCGAGGTAATTTGAAACAAAATAATTAATTAATAGATTGCAAACTGGATTCAACATGATCAAAGGACACGACTTGCCTTAGGTATGCTCAGCGAGGTACTCCTGGTCTTCGGGCGCAGAACCTGCTCCTCCGGAATCCGAATCTAACGAGAGAGAAAACGATCGAAAATAAAGAAACACATAAAATGATAAGCAAATGAACTCCAAAATTCATAAAACTAGAACCAACAGCTAGAGCTCGATTTGAGATGAATTTAGAAAAAAGAACGGGGTCAATCGGAGCTAGGACGGAGGAGAACGGGCTCTCGGAAAATTAAACCTAAATTAATTCAGAAAAATCAGAAAAGTTACTGTGCTGTGGATAAAGATGGCAATGGGTACCCATAACCCGAAACCCGATGGGTAATTACCCCATTAGGGTACATATATGAGTTAAAATGTCTACCCATGGGTCTACTAATGGAGAAAAATAGGACCCAATGGGTATGTGGGTATGGGTATGGTTTGACACTACCCATACCCATTACCCAATGGATACCCGAGTATTTATGGGCCATCTATTTGTAGCCCAGCCCACACAATCAGGCAATGGTCGAGTTGTGGTAACCCATTAGTTGAAGCCATGTCAGTCCATATGGTTAAGAAGTTTGATAAGTATTGGTCTGATATTCAAGGACTAATGGGCATAGCAACTGTTCTTGATCCTCGATTCAAAAACTTAATGTTTCTTATGTGCTTTGAGTGGTTACTTGGCACAACTGGTAAAGATTGTGAGGATAAAGTTGCTGAGGTCTTAGCATTGTTAAGTGATTTGATGCTTGAGTATCATGTGGAAGAGGAGGAGGACAACACTGAATCGTCAGCACATTCACTTGACAACACTACTGACTTCTTATCTTCGTTTAGTGCACGTGTTGCAAGTAAAAGGCCTGCTGCCATGATGTTTAAATCTGAACTAGACCATTACTTGGAGGATGATTTGGTCCCATTAGCAACTAAGAACTTCAAGGTTTTGGATTGGTGGAAGTTGGCTGGCACACGTTATCCTACCTTGAGGAGGATTGCAAGAGATATTTTTGCCATTCCAGGGAGTACGGTTGCTTGAGCACTGCCAAACACTAGTGGAAGAGTTCTTAGTCCGCATCGTAGTAGGCTCACTTCTCAGTTGCTTGAGGCTTTGATGTGCTCACAGGATTGGATTCGGAACAAATTTAAAGGTATATGTGTTGTGCAATTTTTTGTTTCTTTAAAACTGCTGCAATAAGCAAACTAATTCTTCTTCTGTTTAGATCATGACAAGGATAGAGCAGCTTCTAGCTTTTGGTCTTGTCTCCAGGACATCCAAGAGGGACTTCAGGTGATTAGCTCACTAATTTTCAACTACATTCATTCTATTGCCTTTTGCCTTGTTAGAAAGTTAACTATCTTGTGTGTGCTACTGCAGGAGCTTCAACTTTGAACATGATGCTTCATGATGCTTCATCTTTTGTGCAAGTTAGCAAGGCAACATCTTTTGGTTTTGTGGCATTCAGCAAGTGCAAGGGCAAAGAAATATTTATGTATCCCTTTTGGTGTGTACTGATTAAGTGATTAACTAGTAATGTGTAGTGTAGTACTGTTATGTGGCAAAATGCAATGTGCTATTGCCTATTGGCCACTGTCCATTGGCCTTTTGATGTACTGATTACTGAAGCAGTGAAGTAGTGAAGTGGATGAAGTCATATAACTCCTGATGGTTGTATTCTGGAATGGTTTATGCACTATTATGTTGGATTGGATTATGCGCTATTATGTTGGGTATGGCCTTAATCTTGTATATCATGTCTCGGGTATGGGTCACCCGCTGGGTTTATTTCACCCACGCGGTATGGGTTTGGGGAAATGTTGTACCACTTTGCATTATTGGGTCCTCCAGCGGGGATGTTTTTGCTTAATGGAGGTGGGTTTGGGGTGGTGAAACCCAATGGGTATAGACTCATTGCCATCTTTAGCTGTGGACCAGGCGCACGGGAAACAGGGTCCACCGTGGACTCGGCCCACGAAACAATGTACGCGGGGCGGCGGGTTGACGCGGCACGCTAGGGCTGACGTGGCAGCAGCATATGCTGCCACGTGGCACGGGGCTGACGTGGCACCCGGGGATGGGTCCCGGCTGACGTGGCGCTGACGTGGCATGTCCACGTGGCATGCCACGTCGGCTAGGGCTGATGTGGCTCGGTGACGCACGGCGCGCGCGCGGTGCGGGATCAACGGCGGGCGCGGGCACGCGACGGATTCGAGCCCTCGGCCGGATCGAAGCGCGGTGGCGAGATGCGCGCGAGGCGGGGCAGCGCGGATCGCCGACGCGTGGCGCGCGCGCGTCGCGGCGCCTTGGCGAGGACGCGCCGAGGCGAGGCGAGGGGCGAGGTCCGCGACGGGAGGCGGCAGCGGCGACGAGGGCGCACGCGGCGAGGACGCGCGAGGGGCTCACCGGCGGGAAGTAGCGACGGCTGAAGCTCCGGCGACCTCGGGCGACGGCAGAGACGCGGCACGGGCGACGGCGGAGCGACTCCGGCGGCGGCGCGGCGCGGAAACGAGCAAGGAGCGGCAGCAGCGGAGGTCGGGAGAGCGGCACGCGAACCGAGGGAAGAACTCGGGTTTTAACACGCGAACCGAGGCGTCCGGATCGGGGACGGCGCGGAGCGGCAGCGGGCGTGGTTTGGACGGCTGCGATGCACCCACGTAGGGAGGATCGGACGGCTCAGGAGAGGGTTAGGGTTACAGTTACAGTTACGCGCGCGAGCGGGAACGGACGGCGGAGATCAAGCGCGGACGCGCGATCGGGCAGCTGAGGGAAGAGGCGAGGCGCGGCGCTCGGGCGCAGCTGGTGCTGCCGCGTGTGGATGGGTGACGCGTGGCGGGGAGAAGGATCGGGCGGCGGGGAAGTTTTCCAATTTCTTTTCTTTTTCCAGAAATTCAAATAAAATTCTAAAATCTCTAGAAAATAGCAAATAAATCCCAAAAATTCACCAAAAATACCAGAAAATTCCTTGAGACATGAAAAATCCAAATAAAATATTTTCAGCTTATGTTAATATTTATTTTAATCATATTAAATTATTTTAAATTCTAAAAAATTCATTTGAAGCTTGAATTAAATTCAAAAAATTCTAGAAAATTCATTTTTAAAATCCTGGCTTTAAAATTTGCAGAAAAATAGGATGTTACAAAATGTTACATTTGCATAGTTTTTATAAATAAATAATAAACTGGTAATGGTTGTGATGACTAACTTAAAAGAGAAGTGGAAGTGGAGGGATTTCACTTTCACCTCATTAGAAGTGGAAGCGAAGGAATTTCGCTTTCACCGCTTTCACCTCAATGAAAGTAGAAGCGAAGTGATTTCATTCTCACGATAAAAAAAAGTGGATAAAAAATGAATATTGGTTTTAATGTAAAAATGGCTAAGTCATAAGTATATTTGACAAATTAGTTTTATGCTAAAAGAAACATAAGACATTCACTTAGATAATCCTTGCATATAGTTATATATAGTTGCATGTTGCTATAGGGACTTACTGAGTACCTTTATACTCATTGTTGTTTAATATGTGGTTTTAAATTATGGGAGTGATGATCCGGTGTATGGGTTTACCCATGCCTGCAGTTTTGACATGGAAGATGAAGGTCGGGACTAGGTTTAGCCCCAGTGATTGCATGTGTCAAGATATGGAGGTCCTTTTTATTTACTCTGAACAATGCTATTTGGTCGGTCAACCCGTTATGTAAAACTTAGTCATAAGGCCTATTTATAATTGCCTATGTAATATAAAGTACCCTTTTATTTACTCGCATGTATGGATGTAATATCTGCTAATGTTATTGCGTGAGCTAGCTACTAATCTAGGGACTAACTCAGAATACATAAGAGATTTAGATTGTCAAATTCGAGTCCCCACGCTAGTTCAACTTGCACTACATATGATTAAAGGAATACGCGTAGGCTACGGAAGCAGAAAACAAAACTTTTCTACCGCGCACCCAAGAACATCATGCTAAGGAAGGATCATGGATCGTTACCACTTAGACGCCGCAAAGACAATGGAAGAAGAATTGGAAACCGATCCAATCACGCGTCGAGGTAGTAGTGGAAGTAGCCGATCGTCCCGACAGATCGTCTCCTCCACGCACGCCGATCAAGATCGCAACGCGGCGCCTCCACCGGTATCCACACGTCCGGGTGGAACGCCGATCGCGAGTGTACTAGCACTCGTGAGCGACTAGGGTTTGGCTCGGGAGGTGGCGGCTAGGGTTTTGCTAGATGTTAACGGGCACACTTCCCCCGCCCCTCGCTCCATATATATAGACCTCCTCACGTGGGCCTCGTGGACCGAGGCCCAATAGGAGTCTATTCGGATCTCTATCCGAATTGAGCCCATATCCGAATCATATTCGAATTAGTGTTCCAACCCGTTAAGCGTGCGACCACAGAGGTTCACGTATACTTGGTCGTGACCGAAACGCCTTTCGATTACCATGTTAATAGCGGCCTCTAGTAAGACATATTAACCCCAAAGTATATGTAAAGATCATATCACTGAACTGTAATGTTCTCTCATGTACGAATCCCTTTGCCTCACGATATAGATTGAGCTCAAGGCGAGACTGTGTCATCCTCTTAATAGCTCAATCACTCTCTCGATTCCGTGATGGATTATAAACCGTGATTGACTCCTCAATCACCTTGGCATGGCCATGCACTTTCATAATCCATTACATCGAGGGCCCGAGATATCTCTCCCATAAGGAGGGGCAAATTCTATCTTGATCATTCACATCCCACTACATGTTTCATGGCAAACCCGAAGACTACTTTTATGACTACCCGATTCACGGAGTAGTGTTTAGTAGTCCCAAAATAAGTCGCTACTCATGTTAGGAACCATGATGACCTCAAGTCTAAGGACTCTACATAAACACTACTTGAGACCAACTGATGACACATGGAATCTCTGCAGTTGTCTCATGGCAGTCTATCAACATATGTTCACTAACACATGTCCATATTATTGATTTGGTATCACCATACCATGATCCATGAGACATAATCATCAATCAATACATATGCTTGATCTTTGTCTTTGAATCATATTTGTTCCTCATATGATATACGACCGAGGATCATTTAGAAATAGCAACATCTTAGTATTTAAGAGTCTCATGAATAAGTCACATACTCATTGATCAATAATGATGATGTCTATTCCAAGGAACAAAGTAATGTATCATAAACATAGTATGTGATATATACAACATCTCCATGTTGCCTCTAGGGCATATCACTATGATCTCCCACTTGCACTAGAGTCAACCATGTAGGTATCTAATACCCATTGCCCTAGTGTGAGCCTCATGCTTTGGCCGGGAAGCGGCTTTGTCAACGGATCTGCAATGTTCAAATCCGTTTGTACTTTGCATATCTTAACATCGCCTCTCTCCACTATCTCG
Organism: Melocanna baccifera; assembly: GCA_036346265.1. Taxonomy (NCBI): domain Eukaryota; kingdom Viridiplantae; phylum Streptophyta; class Magnoliopsida; order Poales; family Poaceae; genus Melocanna; species Melocanna baccifera. The sequence goes on along the minus strand of CM070709.1, from coordinate 533,492 downwards.
CGGATGAGATGAAATCGCCGTAAAATGTGCTTGGACTTCTAGTGCGATCTAGGCTCCTTGGCTTGTGCAATGGCCCCACTATTGTCACAGTAGAGGTCCATTGGGTGGAGGCACTAGCCATCACACCAAGCTCGAAATAAATTTCTTGATCCAAACAGCCTCTTTGGCGGCTTGAAGCTGCTATGTACTCGGCTCGTTGTAGAATCAAGAACCGTCTGCGCTTGGAACTCTTCCAGCTTCCGCACCGCCATTCAGGCAGAACACAAATCCAGATTGCGATCTAAAATCATCTTTGTCAGTTTGGAAGCTAGCATCGGTGTAACCATTTACAACGAGCTCTTCCTCACCTCCATAGACAAGGAACACATCTTTAGTTCTTCTCAAGTACTTCAAGATGTTCTTTACGGCAATCCAGTGACTTTCACCTGGATCTGACTGGTATCTACTCGTAGCACTTAAAGCATACGAAACATCTGGACGTGTACAAAGCATGGCATACATAATGGACCCAATAGCCGAAGCATATGGAATCGCATTCATTTTATACCGCTCATCAGGTGTACTAGGACACTGATTCTTGCTAAGATTTATACCATGTGACATAGGTAGAAAACCTTTCTTGGAATCATGCATATTGAACCTTTTCAACACCTTGTCAATGTACGTATCTTGGCTTAATCCAATTAGCCTTTTTGATCTATCTCTATAGATCTTGATGCCCAGAATATATGCTGCCTCTCCTAAGTCTTTCATAGAGAAACTATTTTTTAATGAAGACTTAACAGATTCGAGCAAAGGAATGTCATTTCCAATCAGTAATATGTCATCCACATATAAGACCAGAAATACGAGTGCGCTCCCACTAGCCTTTTTGTAAACACAAGGCTCTTCTTCGTTCTTGATGAAACCAAACCCTTTGATTACTTCATCAAAACGAATGTTCCAACTCCGAGATGCCTGCTTTAATCCATAAATGGATCTTTGGAGCTTGCATATCTTTCCAATCGATTGCGGATCGACAAAACCCGTGGGCTGTGTCATGTACACATCCTCACTCGATTTCCATTAAGGAAAGCTGTTTTGACATCCATTTGCCATATTTCATAGTCGAAATATGCAGCAATCGCTAGAATGATCCGAATAGACTTTAGCATTGCGACGGGCGAAAAAGTTTCATCATAATCAATACCTTGAATTTGTTTGAAACCTTTGGCCACCAATCGCGCTTTATAGATGTGAACATTTCCATCTATGTCTATCTTTTTCTTGAAAACCCATTTGCATTCAATGGTTTTAACACCATCAGGTGGATCAACCAAGTTCCAAACTTGATTATTGTGCATGGATTCAATTTCGGATCTCATGGCTTCAAGCCATTTCTCAGAGTCTGGTCCCACCATTGCTTCTTCATAGGTCTTAGGCTCATCGTTGTCTAACAACAATATGTCCCGTTGTTGAGTAGTCAAGAACATGTACCTCTCAGTGCACGACGTGACCTTCGACCTACGTGGTCTTTGGTGTGTCCACAATAGGTTCTTCAACAGTTTGTTCATCCTGTTGTGGTTCTGTAGGAGCTGAAACGTTATCAGGTGTTTCTTGAATTTCTTCAAGTTGCACTGTGCTCCCACTATCCCTTCTTGAGAGAAACTCTTTCTCTAAGAAGACACCATGCCGGGCGACAAACACTTTACCTTCTCCTCGATTATAAAAGTAATATCCTTTTGTTTCCTTAGGATACCCGATAAAGAAGCATTTATCAGATTTAGGAGTGAGCTTATCAGATTGTAAACATTTTACATAAGCCTCACATCCCCAAATCTTAAGAAAAGACAAGCTAGGACGTTGTCCTGTCCACATCTCATATGGTGTCTTTTCTACTGATTTTGATGGAACCCTGTTTAGTGTGAACGCGGCTGTTTCAAGACCTCGATCTGTTGACTCGATCTACTGATTGTGCGCGCAGTTAGCCCCGATGGTGATTCCAGCCGGTAGGGGCAAGTCGCGCGTACATCAAAGAAGGAGCACGAACTAATCTTTTTGGCCTTATGATGCTATCAACTCATACCTATTTCAACCCCTTATGACCGATTGATCTCATCAACCCGTGCTACCTGATTTAGACTGTAATATATCCAATCTACTACTATCGCATATCAACATATGCGCTGATCCAGATTGCAAACTAAGCAAGATGGCTCGATACCACTAAAGGAATACGCGAGGCTACGGGCGCGAAAACAAAACTTTTCTACCGCGCACCCAAGAACATCATGCTAAGGAAGGATCATGGATCGTTACCACTTAGACGCGCAGCACAGCGGAAGAAGAATTGGAAACCGATCCAATCACGCGCGCGTACATATATGTAAGAATCCTATCCCCGTACATTGCAACGAAGTACAAAAAGAGAGTGAGACATATCATTGAAGTGATCCAAAAATCAGACAATGAACATCAATCTTATCTTACATTTGCAAGTACCCGTGCAGTGCAACTAAAATTCAAACTTCATGCAACTGTGCACTCATCCTATGAAGCAAAAAACATTTTTGTATTCTTGAATATAAATAGATCGCTCTTGTATGTCACAAAACATCAAAAACAAAAAAAAATTAACTAGGTTCTACATAGTTACATGTCTAACCAAAACAATCCATACAAAACCATTGGCAATCATCTTTAAAACAAAGGGCATAGTAGCAATGCAAATAGCAAAGCAGAACTTTAGAATATGAAAACTATTCTTCAAGCAAGTTTAGTACATGGAAACCAGAACTTTAGTGACTAGAAATGGATATATAACCTTTTAAGCAATTTCTTCAAGAAAGGTTAAAAAAATCACAACTTGTCATATGGTAGAAGTAAATAAATTGACTAAGTACATTTAATGAAATTTTGTTCTAATACTACCTCAAAAACTCCACGCCTCCTATCAGTCATGCGTTGGAGATCGTGTCAATGTCCAAAACAACATGTATTCAATAACAGTAACTAAGGAATTAGTTAACTCATTGATACAACATATATATCATGGGCTAAGCAGATAAGACTTAAATTGGTGTGAAAGAGGGTCTTAGAGGATTAGTTACTATTGTGTATAACTAATTTGTTGTTCGAACAGTATGTGAATAAATATTATTTTCAAGAAGTGACTAAAATTAGCACAAAAATAAATGAAGTTACTACAAGTTTAACAAGTTCAAAATAAACAAGCAGTGTGGTCTAAGCACTTAGCAGACAAACTAAAACAATGTAAGATTAATGAACTCTGCAGTTATTCAAATAGTATTAAGATTTGATAACAATGCCAGTGATAAAATCACTTGTCTATACATCTATACTGCCTTAGCAATTTCTATATGTGGCTTGGCCCACTCCTTTGCCTGCACCCATTTTTTTAATGACTGTAGTGATTTAATTCATAGATGATAAATAAATGCACAAATGACGTGCTTAATTTGGCATTTTCATATATAAATAAAAAGAAACATAAGTAAGCTAGGGCATAGGAGGCACCTTATGAAATAAACTGCTGACAATAGGTTTCCCATGTTCATTCCAGTGACTTGACATCACCTCCTACATGATAACACGATGACTGTGATGAGAGAAAGTAAAGTAAAAGGAGACAGTTTTTAGGTTCACTTGTATCGTAGAGCGAACTGCATGTGTCGCTAACCAAGGTGGCAACCATGATCCATGAACCTGCCAAAGAGTAACAATAAGTACGATACTCACCACGATAATCACAAGAAAAGCATGTAAAAAAGGGAGGATTATACTCACGACAGGCATAGTCACCATCATTAAGATTCAGAAGTTCTCAATGCACAACTTGTGCTAGACAACAAAAATGTGCATAGGTGCTCATCGTGCTCAAGTTCAATGATTAGAAAAGAGTGTGCTATTATTATGTAATATTTCATCAAAATTAGACCGGTTGAGTTGGCCAACTAAGTAGCATTTGGAATGTGATGTCAAAAAGTCCTTGATGTGCCGCATCAAGATTGCAAAGCAAATAACAAATCCAGTAAAAAAATTCATGTCGTGTTACCTTACTGGACATTAATCAAGTTCACATCAAGCTTCAACCTTTGATAAGACAACAGTTACAATGATAGAATACATATTTACCTCTCTCAACTCTCTTGATCTTCTTGTCATTTCTAACTACATCCTCATCAGCTCCTCCTACAAACATGAGAAACAAAAGATTGTCAGAGAATGCATCCTGGAACTACATCAGCAACTATAAGAGCATGTTCAGTCTTATGAATACTACGCTTTTGCTGATCGCTTGTCTTTTAGAGCCAATAAAATTTTGAAAACAACACAAAATTAAGGACAATATTGGTTGAGTTTCAAAAAAAAGGGGACATTATTGGCCGAGTTAAAAAAAAAAGGAACAGTATTTGCCGAATGATAAAAATGGTATTAAACATTTTTTCCTTTTTCTATTAAAGGGATCTACCCCTGTTTCTAGTTTTCCACTGAAAGTTGGAAACCTTTTACATGATCTGATGAGCCTCATCCCATTTTTGGCTGCACAACTATATTGTAGTTCAGTAGCGCATGAGGTTCAACCTAGCGATATTCTAACTTGCAAACACCCAATGAATTCAGACATTTTGTGTAAAAACAACGGCAAAGGTAGAGAAGGAAACTTAGTTAGGAACATACGTATCTCTCCAAATTGCTAAAACATTAGCACAAAAAACAATGGTTTTCAAATTTGATTTAGGAATTAGAATCAAAATAGTTTCTACTATGAAGAAATACATTTCCTTTTGGATTATCTAGTCAAAACAAAATTTAATGAATTTAGTCCTCATACAAGTGCATCATGAGGCTGAGGAAAAAAATTAAGATACTAATAGATCACCACCAGCTGCCAGCTGGGAGCAATTAGGACATGGAAATCCCTCTTAATAAAAAGGTAAAACTCTCAAATCCCTAAATTAGAAAGGGGGGGCAATTTCTCCATTCAGAAGCAAACCTGTTCTTCCTGGATTGGGGAGGAGTAGGATGTTATGACCACACACATCCATGCCACTGCATACTCCAAATTGACTCCTACAGTGCTCAACAACAGTACTTTTGGTTACTCCAACTGAATTTACCTCCACTTAATAGGTACATGCTGCACATATATATATGCCCTTGCTCTTTGTCTAGTCAACAGTCAGAGTAAAAACTAAAAGCAAAGCAATAGTTTATATGCTCTAACCATGGACTCTACCATTTTGTTTTGAGCTATAGTCCATACACTCTGGCCATCACATTCTCCATGAAGTTATGAAATAATATATTTTCAGTGAAAAAATTACTTATAATGCAATATTTAACAATAATACATCTATGTAACAATGAAATGTAGAAAAAGTATGAATGCATGAAAGGGAAGCATGCCTTGATTACACTAAAACATATTTATACAATATTTTTTGTGCCTTTTCATGTGAGATCGATGTCAGTCCTTGTCTTGGCCAGAATCCATGTTAATGTTTGAAGTATCAGCCGCAAAGAACATATAAGACTGAAAATATATCAAAATAAAATGTAGAATTGGAAATTCTACAATTAATCATAAATATCCACAATTAATGGTCCATGTGGATACAATAATCTGAAGCTAAAACTGAACATAGATCGGGAGAGGACGGAGAGGTGATATGGTGAGGCCTAGCCGATTGGGCGAGTAGAGGGAAGTGTTGATGCGTTGTCGCTTCTAGGGTTTGAGTGGAGGAGGAGAGGGAGTTAAGGTCACTCGATGCCTCAATTTGGTGCTCGATTTGGAACTTTGGTTGCCGATTTGGGGCCTTAGTAACGTCACGTTGTAAAGGAGCATAGACTCAACCATCTTTCTCTGGCGGCTATCGGCTGCATCTCGTTTTCTTAGGCGACAATGGGGGAGGAGGACATGATGGCGGTAGGAAGACACGGTGGGGAGGTGGTAACGGTAGATGATGTGGGGAGGAGGCAAGGGATGTGCTGGGGAGGAGGTGGCCAACGGATGGGGAGGATACTGCATCAGTTTTTCTTTTGAGATTTTAAGTTTCCATGTACACAGAGCTTGGATTGTTGATAGTAGTCTCGTGCTTATCTCCCACTATAACTAAATATAACATCGAGCTCCTTTTTTGGTGCTTCTATTAAGTGTGTGCATGCATGCTCCATTTGATCTCAATATATATGCCTCTTCGATGTGTGATGCAACCATGACTACGTATAATTGATGTTGATGAGTGATGAGATCATGAGAGGAGTCGAGGAGGCTTTAGTGTTGTCATGGCGGCAATCGCTTGAACATGTGAGTTGCAATGGAGACGCATGTACAACGGGCACCAAGACACACATGTTCTGGAGGCTGTTGAGCCTCCGATTAGATCCTAGCGTGTGTAAAGGACGTGTACGATGTGTGTGGGTGTGCGTGTGCATCTACCTTGTACCTTTGAAAAAGAAAGGCACGTGACAACACACGCTCAATCACATCATGCCACAACAACATTATGAAAATTCCCAGAATATCCGTTAGCGGATGCCCTACTCCTCATGGCATCCGACCTCAAGCAAACAATAGACGCTCCAACAGATGGTGGCATCTGTTGTTCTTTCCATAAAGACAGATGAGCTCCTATTGGAAGAGACTAGAGCGAATGAGCTTTTGCATACAAATACGCACTCGAATGCTCAACACAGATTAAATTTAAAATCTCTGTAGGTTCTTTTGGCTTAAGCCGATGATCCGGCCTCTCTGTTCCTCAAGCAAAATAGGGTCCCTTTTGAAATGCATGAGTTTTTTTTTCTCAGTCCTTTCAGCTGTTTCTTACAATATACGTGGAATTACTATCGTTCCATACCGGTTGTACCTATGCCAGGTGGGCCTGGCCTTAACAAGTCTTTTTTGTTAGTATGGCTGTGCACCTTAACAATTCTTTTTTGTCAGTATGGCTGTGCCAATTGTGGTCACCCTGGTTCCACACAAGAGAAAGAGATGCGATGACAACTGCCCTTCGGCCAGTTGGCTACTAGCATCGGTGTCGCTCTAGTCCCCCCATGTTAGAGCCTTGTGCTTGATGCTAGTATTCACCTTTAGTAAAGGTATATATGCGTGTGTGTTTAGTAGTAAAATATGTATCCTCGTTTCATAAGATCTCGTATCTTCGCAAAAAATTCTAAGCATATGTTAGAGGAGACACACACATACATGTACATAATAGTGTGTATAGGATGTGAGTTGTGTGTACACGTCTGTCTGCTTTGTATTCTTAAAAAAAACGTCACAGATAGAATAAAATTCTCTACGTACCATCTTTTATAAACAAATTAAAATTTTAAAACTACAACCATAAACTCAGCCAAAAAAAAGAAAAAAAACCGCCCATCAACAAGCTCCCTGCTTCGGCTCCACCACAGATGGTCAGCTCGTCTTCTCTCTCATCCACTTGTGGTTCAATCGGCTTCTGTTTCCTCCTCCTCCCGATTTGATTGAATCAACAAATCCCTCGCGGGCACCGCCTTCTCCTCGCCACGGTGCTCTGCCGAGATCCCAATGCCCGACTCCCCCCTCGCCGCCTCCTCCCCCTCCACCGCCGCGGCTGATGACGACGAGCGCGTCTTCCTCGTCCTCCACCGGTAAATCCCTAACCCTAGCCCCGATCCGTTCCGAGCCCCGGCTGGAGGCGGATTTCTCTGACTACGCCGCTCGATGCGAATGCAGGTGGTGGAGGGAGGCGCAGGAGGGCGCGGGGATCGAGGCGCCCGGGGTGCCCTACGCCGCGGCGCGCGCTGGGCCTACATCCTACGGCATGAAGGTGCTCAGCATGCTCATCTTCGACCAGGCCTTCACTCTCCGCCGCGCCGACGACCTCCTCCAGACCGACGCCGCCGCGGGCGGGGGTGGGCGTCCGGCCAAGAGCTACGCGCTCCTCGCGGCCGACCTGTTCACGAGGGCGCGCGCCTGGTGAGAAAATCCCTTCTCTGCTGGCCCGAGAGATTTTGATCATGCTACGTGCGAGTTAGTCATGAGTAATGCCTAGGATCAAATCAAACTCCGATCGTCGATGCTTAGAAAGGCACCGTATGGTCTGTGCTGTTGGTAGCAGCTGCATTGTACTGTTAATCATCTTGCATGCTTCGGCGAGGATGGCAGTCCTAGGTTGGAAAGTATTTCACTTGCTGCTGAAAGTCAAGTGAATCAGGTTAATTAGGTTTCCTTTTTCTTAATGACAATTGGAACTGGAGTTCTGCCCTGTGTTTCTAAAATAATGAGTCGGATTGATAGTTTAGGTAACCGCATGTTGCGCGCCACTGAGCTGTTTTCTGGTACAATGAATGCACCTAGGCAGATGGTTTAATTTGCTGATATTGTCGTAACGCACCGTGCACCCAGTAGTTTATCCTCATGCAGATGTCTATGGAGTATTAGCATGTCTAAGCATTATTCAATGTTGACGTGGCGCCCCTTCCGTTACTTGAAATATTGAAAGATTTCTTAGTGCCACGCCAACTATAATGGCCTAATGAGGGGTTATTAGTTGTGGTTACTGAAAGTGTCAACATGAAGAGACCATATTACAATTCTAAAAACTTTTTTATTAAAGAATTGTGCAATTTAGCCTTTAAATCAACCTTTCCTAGTTCTTTGGCATCAATTGTGCATGAGTATAATTGTATGTTCTATTTTGACATACTGGATCACTTCCTCTCCAACTTGTCTACCGTAGAACTTGTGGGGAAAAAAAGATTACCACTGTTTGGCTTGTGTTTGATACTGATTTTTCTTTTGTCTGGATATTGCTATCAAATGCAAGTTCTATCAAGTTTCTAGAACTTGGATAATATTAGTTCGTATATGTAATTGTGTCTGGTCATGTTCAGTTGTGTCTAGTTGTTTGCTTGGCTGAACAGTGGTGCTTATCTTTTAATAATTGGAGGTCTGAAAAATTTCCAAGTCAACACTTGTTTATATACTTTATCCACTTGCGTAGTTGCATTAGAACTTAGATTTGACACAATGCAATCCAACTTTGCTGGAGACTTTTCCACAAAGCTTGGGTGGAATCATAGCGTGTAGTTGCTTCAAACTGCCTTGAAGGGATGCATTAAAGCCTGGAGCAAGTCAGAGCAAGAAATCTGATGTTGCATTGAAGCCTTGAGGAGGTGGATGGATTAGAGCAAGGATTGTTGTGCTGCCTCTGGAAGTGTTTTGAGTCTCAAAAGCCATTTAAAAGCTTCCTTCTGAATATGAGTGAAAAAAACTGTGGACGTCAATATCTTACAGCAATGCTGCATTTAAGAGTTAGGAGTTAGGACTAGTGATTATTTGTATATATGCACAACTGTCAGGTTCAGTTAAGCTTCATTTATTTGTGCTCGCTGACTCGCTGTGATGATTCTACTATTTTCTTTCTATAAGCTTGATTGCTTTCTAGATTTTGCCACGCAGGCATATCGATTCTGGCAAGTCTGGTGGCAAAGATTCATTGCTTACTGAAGTGGGATCTGTAAATACTTATCCTATAATGCTTAGAGTTTCAGTGACACGAGATTCAAATGCACTAACTGTGAAGATCAGCAAAAAGGTCTGTGTTATGTTCCACCCTATCTTCTTCTTGTTGTTTTGAAGAGAGGTTTCTTAACATTGTAGGTTTATGTCAGTCTTCATGATCTTGATGTTTTTCGGATGATTTTTTGCTGTAGTATTGTATCTACGGAAAAATTTTAGCTTATGTTTTCATTTTGTTTTTAATGTATCAGGACAACTCAGCTGAGAACTTTAAAAGAGCAAACAAGATTCTGACTGCAGACTCTGAGCCGGTATTTTTCTGATGATCTTTGTCCCAGTTAGTTATGGCAGAATGCTCAATTTCTTTTCATTTTATCACATACGTATTGTATTTAGGTCCACATATGGGATTTCTCCGGGCGAACAACTTTCATATTAATGAATGAGTGGAACCGAATGCCCCAAGATCTGCGATCTTCTGATCAGGAGGTCATTATGTTCTCCGTCAAGTCTGCTATCTTACTGCTTATTGCTTCATTACATATAAGATTGTAAAATTAATTGGATGTCATTGTATTGGTCAAAACATTTTATCTGCTAGCTATTGCTTTAGCCTTTTCTGTTGCGTAAAATGCCAATGATGATTCTTTTCGCTGTTTAAGTTCAAAATAGCGCTCACTGCTGAATGTTTAGTCAGTCGAGGTTTCGAGCTTCTCTTTTGTAGGAGACATATTTAATATGTACCAAATTAGTGCCTCTATGATTGAATCACATGTCATGATCCCCTTTTTGTGGATTTAGCTCCTTTACGTCGAATTAGTCGTATCATCCTGAGCATGCCTATAACTTTATTCGCGTCTATGTAAAGATTTCTTGAGCAGAAGATGCATGCTATTTGTAGGGCCCAAAAGCAAGGGACACATGCTTTCAAAGAAGAGGCCTTGACTCATTTTATTTCTTTCTTTTTTGTTGTATCTGTGTCTTGCTATTTGATCTTTATTTCCTCTTTTACATATCTCTTTTGACTTGCTTAGCACATTAAAGTTATAAATTTCTTAAGCAATGTAATGCGATCTGGTTCCATTGGAACTTTATATAGCATTATAGCTAGAGCTTGCGTTGTATGTTAGCTTAATTATTCATTATTTTCTTATTTGGTGCTATCGTGGTGTTGGCTGTCAACCATATACTTGCAAATTAGGGGTTGATTAGATAGTGTAACACATGCATGGAAAGTAAAATTGGAGGTGGATTTGTCGTTGGTGCATAACTTGTAAGCATGGTAATGGGCTAACAACAAAGTCACGAGCCTACGTGAGTACTAGTATGCGGGTCTAAATGGATTAAGTGGAAAGGATGCTTGGTTTGTTTGATTGTACAGTGTATTGGGTTCAATTGAGGTGATGTGGGTTTTGATTGAAAAATATATCATTAAGCTAATTTTGGATCTGACTTATTGGCAACCTTTAGGTTGGCAATAGTTGAAATCTAACCTCGCCCTCTTCTAGAAATGCACAAACCGCTCTCTTGACAAACCCTGTTGAGCTCCAGCACGACCCAACCTACTGGCTAACTGCAACCAACCCAATGCAGATTCATTGCTTTGGACCATCATTTAGTCATTTAATGTCCTTGTAAGCCTAGGGTCCACCCCTTTCTAGTGCATCTATTTTTCTTTTTATAATGTGATTTTGTTGTTCACATATAGTGACTAGATGTTCTGAAGCCAACATTTGGCTCGTAATGAACCTTCAAATGTTGGAACATAACTGCCTTGCACTAAATTTTTAATCAAGCCTCATCTTATCCAACCCCTTTGCGTTCTAACCCATTTCCTCCTGATGCTAGCCTGTTTATTTGCAATTGAATTTGGTTCAGGCTTGTGGGTCTAGTTAGCTGGGAAGTCATAACCAGGCCCAGCCACTGTATGCAGACACCTAAATCATGAAAAAAATAAAGTAGTACTGCACATCACTAAAGTGTGATGAACTGGTCTCTCTAGAACACCAATAATGAACCTCCAGATGAGGACTGAGCTTTGACCCATCACCAGGATTCATAACAATAGCTATCACACCAATAAAGATGAGATGGTTTCTGCTAGCTTATCCAGACTGACCTAGCCTGACTAAGTTTGGTTAAACACCAGAAATTTTTTCCCCAGTTGTTTGAGATTTGACTAACCTAATTTGCACTGAGGTTCTGAACTGAACTCCTTAACAGCATTTCATTCTTACAACTTATATCTTCTGATATAATATACTTTTGTAGTATATTTGCTTATACTCAGTTTTGCTTCACATTTCCAGATGCCTCTAGAAATACACTTCTATGATGTGTCCGAACTTATGGCTAATGGTGCTGATGGGAAAAAAGATGAGTTAGCATTAACCATTGGTAGCAAAAGTTTGAGCAACGGCAGCATCATGGACATGGATCTGGATTCATTAAGTGGAAGCTCTAAGCAAGTTGGCACTGGTTTAACAGGATTAGACAATCTTGGAAATACATGTTTCATGAACAGTGCAGTGCAGTGCTTGGCTCATACGTCAAAGCTGGCAGACTATTTTCTTGGAGATTACTACAAAGAAATAAACCCTCATAACCCACTGGGGATGAAGGCATGTTAAAGTTTATTTCACAATAAACATACTTTATTTATTCTTGGAAGTTATTATTTTTGTTTCCTTAGGACCTTAACTCAGTTGAACAATGTTTCTAAAACAGGGTCAGCTCGCTTATGCATTTGGAGATTTGTTGAGGAAGCTATGGGCTCTTGACAGAACCCCAGTTGCGCCTCGCCAATTTAAGGCAAAACTTGCACGCTTTGCTCCCCAATTCAGTGGCTTTAACCAACATGATTCACAGGTTAGTTAATTTTATGTTTGAAAAGAGACAGATTTGGCCTCACCCCCAAACACACCGAAATATTTCTTGAAGTTGGCCCGATTCCATGGTTGGCAATGTGTTAGGCACTTAATCCTATACCAGCTTCAGAATCATTAGCCTGTACCCCCAAGTTGTGGTGCTACTGTGCTAATCCTATTGATGGTTTGCAATGTCTGAACTTATGGTGTTTTTAAAGGGTCAATTCTATTTCTTGGGATGCCAATTCTTTCTATCTTACTATTGCTTTATAGTTATCTAGCATTTTAGCAAAACTTGCATAATTATTTAGTATTTACCTAATTTTTAGTACCAATGGAGTGGTTCTTAGATTACTGTTCTGTGCTGTTTGTAGGAGCTTCTTGCTTTCCTATTGGATGGACTACATGAAGATTTGAATCGTGTCAAATGTAAACCATATTCTGAAGCAAAGGATTCAGATGGCCGTCCAGATGAAGAGGTCGCAGATGAGTACTGGGGCAACCATTTAGCCCGAAATGATTCCATTATAGTTGATATCTGCCAGGTTAGTTTTATATGCATGCGATGGCTCTAATTTCTAAGAATGTACTGACCTCCATATCTTGCTATAACAAAGATTGTCACTACCCAATTGAATCCTTTCTATATCTTCTATTACCTGCGTAGGGCAAAACTGCTACTTTTTCTTTTGGAGTTTGGTAGGTTTCTTCTATACGTACACAAGCATTTTAATAACTCTACTGGTGTTTACATTATGGGTGCCGGTGAGGAAACTATGGGTATATGCCACTCAGATCCACACCTATACAGCTGTAATAATTCCTGTGCGCAACCAATTCCCTAGAAGTACCCAACTCAGCTTGAACCTTGAATTATCCATATGCATTATTGAGTGGAAAATTTGCATTTTTACCCCAAAATCGCTGATGTTACAACATTTGTAAAAGAAAGGAGAGTTCATGGTCTCATTGGAGCACCCTTCTGCACTTGAACACTGCTATATCATGCCAAGTCACCAGAAATCTCACTACACTGGCTAATTGATGGAGCTTTCCATCAAACTGTGTCAATCGCCTCTTGCCGGAGAGTTTAACCCAATCATGCCATTCTCCCTAGTGTTTCAACCTTCACTTGATGAAGCTCCTCAACAAACGGCAGTATGTGGTTACTCGGCATTGTATGGTTGGGACAAATCAACACACTCCTTGGAACTGCTTATTGCCCATACCTGACCCATTTATTTAGTGGATTGCACCTATGTGTATGTAGCTAATATTCTGGTGGGTGCTGACAGGGTACAGGTAGGACGACTAGACTCCCTTTTCATACCCATGTATTTTGTGTGCTGGCACTGATATATCCATGCCCATTATTTGCGTGGTGGTACAAATGTGGGTAGTGAATAATTGGTTTTTCTGGTTAATTTAACTTACATGCTTTTATCTTCTATTGATTATCTTTGGTGCTTCATTGACAGGGTCAATACAAGTCAACATTAGTTTGCCCCATTTGCAGGAAGGTGTCTGTAACATTTGACCCATTTATGTATTTATCTTTGCCCCTGCCTTCAACAACAATGAGAACAATGACCATAACCGTCTTTAGTACTGATGGCACCACCAGGCCATCTCCTTACACTATCAGTGTGCCAAAATCTGGAGATACTAAGACCCTTATCAGTGCATTAAGCAATGCTTGTTTGCTGAGAGACGATGAGCGCCTCCTGGTTGCTGAGGTATTCCTTCTTGCTTTATCATTTTTGTTTCGAAAGCTACTAAATATGCCCTGCATGTTTCCTTATTGTTTGATGGAAACCATGTAGGTCTACAATAGTTCCATTATCCGGTACTTGGAGGAACCTTCTGAAGTCGTCTCGTTGATCAGAGATGGAGATCGTTTGGTTGCTTATCGGCTTCCAAAAGACAGTGAAGATGCTCCTATAGTGGTTTTCAGAAATCAACGTATGGAGTAAGTATAATCTACTCCTTGTTTGTGTAAATTTAATTGTCAAAGTTGGATATCGAATATCTTATATCAAAGTTGGATATCAAATATCTGATAGTTGAAACTAAATCTGCACCATCATATTCTGTTCTTTTGTAGGTTCTCTTTTTCTTTTCTGGTTAAGAATTATAGAGAGAATTCTTACAAAATTGTCTTTTTTTGATATGCAGGTCCTCCCTCACTAGTTTTGGCCGGAAGTCTTGGAAGACTTTTGGTGCTCCTCTTGTGTCAAGTCTTCCCGACACAGTCAATGGGACTACTATCTACAACCTTTTCCTAAAAGTTTTGACTCCATTCCAAGTATCAAAAGATGCTATTTCAGATGCAGATCAAATGACTTGCGAGAGCAGTTTTGTAAATGAAACTGCAGAGATAGATATGAGCTCTGATGCTTTAGAGTGCACCAGCATAAACAATAATGCTTGCGAGGGCGAAATAATGACTGAAGGGGGCATGCAGTTTTACTTGATTAATGAGAGGTTTCCAGAACAACGCTCGAAGATTGAAATGGATCAAGCTGTTACACTTACTGGTTTGCAGAAGCGTCTGCATGTGGTTGTCTGTTGGCAGGACAACGGACTTGAGCAATACAATCTTGGTTCTTTGGATTCTCTTCCAGAGATTTACAAGGCCGTGCTGTTTGCAAGGAGACCACAGGACACCTGTTCCCTATATGCATGTCTTGAAGCTTTTTTAAAGGAGGAACCATTAGGCCCGGAAGACATGTGGTAAAAAAATTTTCAACGTTGTTGTTCTGTCATATTGTGTAATAATCCCTTACATAGTAAGTTCCCAAAAAATGTTCTCTTCTTTTTTTTTTGGAAAAAAAGGTAGAAATGATGTTGTTGGAGGAAGGCCAGTGAAATTTACAGACAATACGCTCAATAAAGCTTATTCCTGCCCTTTTGAAGCCTTTGAATGTTTGAAAATTTCCTCTTTTTGTTTCTCAGGTATTGCCCAGGCTGTAAAGAGCATCGGCAGGCTAGCAAGAAGTTAGACCTGTGGAGGTTACCAGAAATCCTTATAATACACCTAAAAAGATTTTCGTACAGTCGGTTCACCAAAAACAAGCTAGAGACATTTGTGGACTTCTCGGTTCATGATCTTGACCTGTCAAAGTATATTGGTAACAGAAGCCAACAGATGTCCAACCACTATCAACTGTATGCTATTAGTAATCACTATGGAAGCATGGGAGGTGGTCACTATACTGCATATGTTTATGTAAGTGTTCTTTCCCTCTCTGACCCGTTTTTGTTATTCTGTGCACATTCTTATATGACGTCATGTATCACTGGTGTACATCATTAACAGACTCATGTATTTTGTTCTCTCTGTGTCGCATTTTAAGCTCTAAGCCAGAGCCACTTATGGTGTACTTTTTTTCTTTGGGTGCAGCATGAAGGGAAGAACGGATGGTATGACTTTGACGACCGTAATGTTGGTCCTATAAGTGAGGAAACTATAAAGACATCGGCAGCTTATGTTCTTTTTTATAGGCGGATACAGGATGATAGCTTAGATACAGAAACAAGAATAGATTCTGATTGTACAACATGAGGAACAGTGCTGGCGACTTTTGAGCCCGGGCACTGTATAGGTTATTGGTTGGGGGACAGTTGTGCTTCCAAGATCCAGTTTAGTTGATTTTTTGTTAATATCAGAAAATGACAGCAGCAACTGTCATTTTGTTGCGCGAATGGAAGGTAAAGGAGCCAAGATAATAACAGATGGAACGGAAGAGGAGGTGATTCTTTCCAACATCCTGCTGACTAGCTGAAGATGGATCTGCTTGTAGAAGAATCTGGTACAGAGGCACTGCAGGCAGATAATTTATTGTTGTAATTCCCGTGTTTTTTTTGGACATGTCTGTAAACTGGCCCTGCTAAATTTTGGGGTCCCGTGCTTTCGAGAACAGTCAACCCAAATTTCTATACAGCTGCTGCTTTCGTCGTTTGAGTTTCTGTCGTGGAAATTCCACCCCACTACGCTCTTGCGAGTCGCAATGCGCTGTTGCTTCTCTCTGACATGTGGGACGACGCGCGCTGTTGGTGTAGCCGTGTAGTTGGAGTGGACTACCCGTTGGCTGGGTGGCATACTCTTTTGAGTCTTGACATGGGAAACTTGCAGGCTCAGAAATTCTCCGCGTAGTAGAAGACTCTTGTGGCAGGCTTGACACGTTGCCACGTCATGTGTGTGTTACGCGAGGAAATTGAAGAGCTAGTATAGGCTGTTTTGTGCTGTGGTTAGCACGGTCTAGCCAACAGTCCGAGTGGATACGGATAGGTTTCTTTTATCTTGTAATATTCTATTTTTTTAAAAAAAATCAGAGTCGAACATGAATAGCATCAGTTAGAAATATAAATATAGATAATCTTAAACATGAATACAGAGTGAAGGGGCATCTCATTTCTATATTCAAATATTTAAATTAAACACATAAAAATGATATATGTAGATTTATCTTAAAAATTAGTTTAATAATATTGTAATTTTATTAGTTTTTATAAATACACTATAATAGAAATAAGTGATCAAAAGTTGTATAATAAGAACTGTAGATGTTCTAAATGACAGTGGGGAATCCACCACTCAATATACCCCGCTAGGTCAACTGGCCGAACGGTTCGAACAACCGTGTGTTCGCCCGGCTCGAATGGCCGCTCTCACCCTCAGCCGTCCAAGCACCATAGATTAACGGTCCAGATGGGCGCACGTTCGGACGGTCCGAACAACCAAGCGTGGGTGTGTGTTCGGACGGTCTGAACGGCTGTGCCTAATTTGGGCTGAACAGGCCGACCTACCTGGCCGATTCGTTTAAATTAAGTCCCGCACGTGCACTATTCAAATTAGGCCAGCCTATTACTGTTCAATACTGTTTATCTGAACACTAAAATACAAAAATATCTCATTTTGATTATTTCAATGCCCTGGACTCATTTTTGGCCTCCATTCCACCATGTCAAATCCTAAGAAAATCCAAACCAACTCTATTTGGTTTTTATTGTATTTTATTCATGTTTATTTTATTTATTTCTCTAGCTTGATTGGACTCAAGCACGAGCTCCTGTTATTTTATGTATTTGCGTTAGTTCCTGAGTGCTCCGAGGCGATGATACAAAGACCTTATCAAGGCATTGAAGTTTTCAAGACAGTTGAGTATGCCGAGCAGCAAGGAAAGTTATAAGTTTTTGATCATATTGAATTCTATAAAAATTCATATTATCTAGTTACAGTATTTGCATTAATATTATTTGTCCAATGTTATTTAATTAAAATAAATGTTCTGACGATATGTTAAATTAGTTATGTCCTACCACTAAAAAATACCCCACTTTAATTTGAGGCCATATTCACCTTGACAGACTTAGTAATATTTAAATATTATACAAATAATTGTAGATAAGTAATAATTGAGGTGATAGCATCACCTCAATTTATCACGGCCGTGGGATTGGTGCTATGCGTTTCAGATTTGCTCGAGTGAAAACTGAATCTAAAACCTTACCCCCACACGGACACGCAGCATCCAGCAGCAAGAGCAAATGCTGACGAAAGTGGCATTTTAGACTCCATGTATATATCATCAACTAAACAGTACCCACAATATCATCGCAGAGATAGCTAGAGGGATGAATTATAAGTGAATTATTACCCGTTATGTTCTAATCATGTTGAGTCTTTGAGTGAACTGATTGGTGTGTGTAACTCAATATGGTATCAGAACTAAGAGACCTTGAGTTCAAAATTCGGTTGGTGCAATTAAAAAAATAATTATAGCCTATTTTCATCCTACGTCTTACGTACATCTGTAAAAGCTTATACATGAGGAGGTGTTGAAGTATAAATAAATTATACGTCTTTAATTATTCATCGGTTTAAATTTTTAGGTGGACCGACTTACGCCTCTAACTCAACGGGAAGAGCACCCGAAGAGGAGGAGCTGAGAAAGGGACCAGAACCGTCCTATCGACGTGACGCATCATGGCCGGGTTAACTGGGTTCGTACGTACTGGTTCATATCACCACTGTGTGTCGTGTGTCCCCCTCCGCTAGCTCCATGTGCTGCTCAAAAGAATCCATAGCTTGCCGGCTGCTCGTGCAGCAGTGCGGTGCACTGTGCTTTGTTTGATGGAAGAAATGAAGCCCGCTTCGTCTCCTCTCTCTCTCCTCCTGCCGAGCACGAGTGTTCTTCAGATCGATCGGCACCTTTCAACCACACACCATCTGCTCGATCGCTTGATGTGCTAGTGATGTTTGACATGCGTTGCATGCATATACCTGTGTACATTATTATTCATCTTTTCCTGATCTCCACCCATTAATTTAAGCTGGATATTTTCGACATAGAAAAAGAAGCTCCTGATGCATGGTTCATGTTCCAAAGTCTTCAATAATAGCTTAATTTCAAGCTCTCTTTTCTCCTTTAATTTTAGTCGAGATAGATGCTCTCCTCTGTGACCGATCGACCTGCGTACAAGTGGGGGCACGCGTGCTGATGTGATTAAGCTTTCACTGTTGACGATTCGCCATTAGCTCATCTGAAAGTAAATTTTCTTGTGTGGATGTTTAGGAGGCTTCTAAGCCCTAATTAAAGCAAATTGCTAGCTAGCTAGCTACTACTATGTATGCGTCGATCAACAATGTATATATAGATCTGCAAATTAACTCTTTTTGTGGTTCTCAAGGAACAGGAGCATGTACATGACAACACATTATTTGTTTGACCAATTTCAGGTTGCTTCGATTTACCTTTTGATGCGTGGCTAAAACTGAAGGATGTGATCTCAAATAATAATTAGTGCCATATGCTGTGATCGGTCGACGATTCGCTTCATCGGCCAATATATATATAAACCGTTGACACGGCCACAGAATGATATGGTGCCTATAGTCAACCAAGAGAACATGTAAGCTAGGGAAAAGTGGACCTCTGTGGGGCGCTCGTTTGCAACCTGCTTTACCGCCTACTGCTTTATGTTTCTTTTTTCCGATCAAGAGAGTTTTTCTCCCGGCGATGAAACTAGAAATCGAATTCAAGTCGGTCCCGTTTATTTCAGCTTCAGTTTCTGGTTTTTTCGTATTCGTTGCAACCTGTTTTTTTCTTTTTTTTTTAATTTTTCAAATTTAATTACGTCAAAAAACCACCAACAACTATATTAAAAAATAAACCAGCTACAATGTAAAAAAACTATAAATCAACTTATATAAGCTGAATTGAACGAAACATCTTGGTACGGTAAGAGACACCTAACATTGCCTGGCATATATACGTATACTGTGACGACAAATTAATATCAATCTCTAGCTGCCCTCTCTCTCTCTGTCTAGATTCGTGACAGAGACCAAAGATGTGATATGAGATGAAAAAAAAATGATTACCAGCATTACGTACCCACACCAGGATCGGATTCCGTTCGTCCCAATATCAACGGTCGACAGCACTACAAGAATGATTGGTGCAGCCAGTAAGGCTGGTCAACGGCCGTGAGGAGCTAGCATTATTGGCTCTGGTCGATCGTTGATCAGTAGTTGTCCTCTCAGCTCTCGCGTCACAAACCTTTCACTGCTGCCTGCTATATATATAGGACGTACGTAGTACTAGCTCCTGAGATAGATGTTCGAGTTGAGAGGGTCCGTTAAGGTCGTAAAAATAACTGCATGCATTCTAAAAGGATATTAATTCAATCAGTAGCGAAAATTGTCGATTTAAACATCGATACCATGGTCATTAATTTTCTAATCATATGTTGGCAAAAAAATATATATAATGATATCAAAGTACTTTTAATAACAAATCAGCTAAACACTTTTATAACAAAAAATATAATGGTATCAAAGTATGAATAATGATTATTACTCGTTTGATCGGTAGAATATCACTCCAATGAATAATAAGTCTATCAGAGTGTAGCAGCATAACAATAATTAAAGACAACATGCTTTTATTACATAAACATAGTCACGCAGGGCTAAAGTTCAGTATAAATCCTCTAGAGCTTGAATAGTAGTACAATACTAAATGTTGGCCTTCGGTTCAACACTTTAATCTTACAAAGAGTACTAGAGATATAGATATTACACAGACTTTACATATAGTACAGGGTCATACCCACACCACTGGTAATCTCCTAGTCGTCCCATGTTTCGTATGAAATGTTAGCCACAACAAATAAAAGCACTACGTTGCTTTGCTTGAGCCCACACGCCCTACCTCTCCCTTACTATCTAGCTATAGTACTACCTCTCTCTCTCTCTCTCTCTCTCTCTCTAGAGCAGCAATAAAAAGAGGAAAGCAGGATAGCTCGATATCTCCTTCCTCCCATACATATCTATCTAAGTAATCTACACACATGTTGCAGATATAAAAGTAGTTTATGTAAACCTAGCCTGCTATCCGTGTAGAAATAGCCACTTCTGCATTCTTTTACCTATTCTTCTTCTTCTTCTTCTTCTTCTTGGCTGTCGGTAGAGTACTGTTCTTCACACGGCGAGGCGAGGCGAGGCGGTGGTGGGGATCAAGCAGAAGGAATGTCGGCCCAGATCGCGCCGGCAGAACATGTGTGCTACGTGAACTGCAACTTGTGCAACACAACTCTCGCGGTAAGATGTGTTGCCAGCATATGGTTTCTCTACTGTACATGTGTATCTCTCTTTGCCCATGTAGATCTGCCTTCAAGAGAGACCTTCATCAAGTGCTTGGTCGATTATTCGTATCCTCATGATAGCTAAGTGCGTAAAAATTGGCCAATTCTTCTTCTTGATTTGCTCCTTATAATTAACTGGTTCTTCCTACTTGTTGTCAATTGGTTCTTCCTACTTCTTGTCAATTGGTTGGAGAAGAGTCTCGACAAAAGAGAACCATATCTCTCTCCTGTTCAACGCCTTAATTATGTCTTCTTCTTTCTTCAAATTTCATTTTTTCTTAAAATTTCTTCACATATTTGTGTTTTTTAAATGTTTTAGGCCAGCAGGTGCATTTGCTGGAGATCATAGAAATATTTCCCAATTTTTTGCTTTTAAAATTCCTTTTCAGTCTTCTGTATATAATATTTGTGGATGCAGAAAAAAAATCAGCATTCTATCTCCTTGTGTTGCAACTTATATATGGATCAGTGGGTTTTAATAACCTTAAACTCGTGGAGACAGTTTTACACACTATACAATAATCGAATACAACCATAGTACTGTATATACAAACATGTGTCAGCTTAAATTTTAGTTATATGTACATGCACGATCTTCCCAAAATATTATGTGCTACTTATGCACACATATATATAGGTAGTGACTTCCAAAAAATAAAGTAATTGAGTTTTCTTAATTGATCCCTTTCTTCTTCCACATTTTTTTTTCTGAAAGGGCTTCCTTAATTTATTTTCTGATTTCTCTTTGGTGCCGATTAATTACATGCATGCATGCATGTTGACAATTTATAATTTTCTAACATATTTCTGGCTAGATATCCCAATTGGATTAGTAAGCACTATGTTTAACATATTTGATTTATATTTTGTTAACAAGATATTTTCAAGAAATAGGTAGCATGTTTGTATATGAATAATTCTGGTACATTCTTCAGAAATGAATTATAACGATCTGGTTCTTTACTCGGAACTATTCCTAGGTTTTGCATTTACATTGACTTGAATTTCTCTAGACAACATGGAATAGTAACAATCCTTACGGACAATACTATGGCTTTTCACTTGGTTCTCCACGGACGGTGCCAACTGTCGTCGGTACGAGTCCGGATAGTAAACTTAGAAACACTCCCGATCGGGTACGGAGACTGCCGTGGGTGCAAAGGAACATAAGGAGAAGTACACAACCACCAAGCGTATTTCATACAGGAGTCTAGGATTACAAAATGGCATTCCCTCTCCTATTACAATGGGTCCTATTTATAGAGGAAGAGAGGAAGGCCAGTATAGTTATAACTTTACCCTTAGTGTTTGACCTACTCCTAGAGATATTTTGGTCATTTGCTCCGCGTGGGCCCTGCCAAGTCCAGGTCCTAGGGGTTGGCTCAGGGTCCTCCTAGGCACGATCTTACGTACTTCGACCAGGATCCTCCTTGGGATAGTCTTTCGTACTTTGCTCAGGGTCCTCCTAGGAACAGTCTTACGCACCTCATCCGGAGTCGGCCCTAGATGCCTTCGGGGTCGATCCCGCGTACTCCGCCTGGGGTTGGCCCTAGACCCTCCTAGGGTCAATCCCGCGTACTCCACCTGAGGTTGGTCCTAGACCCTCCTAGGGTTGATCCCGCGTACTCCGTCCGGGATTAGCCCTGGACCCACCTAGGGTCGCTCCCGCATACTTCGCCCGAGGTTGGCCCCGGACTTGGCTTAGGGTAGACTTTCTAACGGACGCCGCCACTTCGAAGTGGTTGTGGACCCGACGTAGCACGAGGACCCTCCTCCAACAGTTCTTTTATTTTTCTTTGTGCATAACTATCAATATATCACTACAGTGATATACATACATACATACATACATACATATATGTTCGCAATATTTAGTGAGAAATTCTCGTACGCTCCTCGAATACCAAGGCAAGACTACACGGCTATGCTTGACAGTAAGATAAGAAAGATCAGCTTAGAGTTTGTTCAATAATCATAAAAAAGAAATGGAGGTGCAGTAGAGTGAGTCAAACGACGAATGTTAAAAACAAAACGATCGAAAGCGAATAGAATATCTCCATGTTGGGTCGAAGTGATTGCTCGTATATATGTAATAATGATCTCAGGTAGCTTATCCTTGCTTTGTTGCGAATTCAACACTGCAGCTCAACGTTTCCATGGATGTCAAGGTTAACTAATTAATTAATCATCACTGTTTAGCTTATAGCTAATAGGTACGTATGTACTTTAAGATCATGCACCATCGTACGTAGACATAATCCCATGCATGTCCTGTAACTCTTTTTTGAGTTCATTGATTCCAGATTGACAATCACAACATGGCTACAGTGCGTCACTGGTACACGTAGTGGTTCCATGAACCATCAGAGCTAATCAGTCAACAAATTAGCAAGTACATATGTCGACTTGTAAGCCAAATAATCATGAGACTGGTTCGTACATCAGGTACTGCAAGCTGGGTTCCGAAGAAAGAAAGATTTCTTTGCATATATAGATCATGAGCTACACCACCAGAACGATGCATAAAAATGTGCATGTGAAGATAAAGTTCTCCGATCATGCATGAAACACATGTTTGTTACTCCCTTGAGATCAACCCAGAGCAAGCAGCCCCTTAATTACTGTAGCTAATGTACTAGATGTGTTAGCCTAAGTATATACAGGTGCGTTCTTTTTTACTACGATTGATGATTTATGTTATAGTTAATAGTTTTTTATTCTAGTATGAATGTTTATATGAACGAACTAATTGTCAATAAACAGCTTCGAAAGAGTTATCTGAATAAATTATTTTAAAATAATAAGAAAACTATAAACTAAAAAGAACAGTCGTAAGCTTATGTCCATTTGAGCGTGTGAAGTGGGCTGTGCATGTAGTGTCACTATCTGTTGCGTCTTTTCCAAGTGCAGGGGACACGTCTCTTTGCTAGTTTATTGTATTTTGCCTGGGTAAGCCAATGAGCGCATGCTCATGCAGATAAGTAATGCATGAGTGTATAATTGTTTAATATACTAGGCAGTACCTCCTAGATCTCACTTTTGGTATATGGTTTCCTCCTCCTCAGCCGTTGGATTATCATCCTCACGTGAGATCCCGTCTCATAGTATTTTTTCCCCTAAACACCAACATACACAATCATGGCAGGGAACATGGACTTGTCTATTCTTACTTATGGGAGTGTGTGCCTAAAAAGAATCAAACTCAGCCATGATTCTCATCTCAGACTCAGGCTTGGTTCAAACCATCTTACAGCTGGTTTATATTTATACTGCTTATAGTATCTAACTATTAAACGATATATTTTTTAAGACGAGATCAATAGTAAAGTTATAGTAAAAAGTATATTGAATTCAACTATACCAGTCAAAACCATATACGACTATTTTCCTATATGTACTATCTATCGTAAACAGGTAGAATTCAAATATTTAAACCATAAGTTATCAGCTATCAGTATAAAAGAACCCACCCTAAGATATTATAAGCCTGTGAGGTGCATGCTCCCAAAAGAGAAAAGAATGGAAAAACAATAAATTGGACACTCACTAGAAAAGTGATCAGCATGCAGGTATTAGAAAAGGAGAACCAATAATAGTTCAGGCCAGCCGGCAGGAGCAAGCCTCTGATAAAAGTCATAAATTGGACCAGCAGCAGCTTAAGCTTGCCTGCTGTGGTTAAAGTCAAAACAACAAAGTAGCCATGGCAAGAAAAGCTACCTGGTGTGAATCTGCTCACTCCAGTCCTTTCAATCAACCTTGATATTTAATTTTCTCTATACATTAGTTGTTTTCATTCTTCTTGTTGTTTTTATTCTTCTTGTACATATATGCATGCTCTGGGATGCTGGTAACAAGTTTATTCTTTTCTTGGGCTGGCTCCAGGAAGATATTATTAGCATTATCTTATGATTAGTGTGCAAATTAAAGCAAATACGTAGTTAATTTCCCTCTTGATCTCTGTTTGATGTATGGCTAATCACCATTAATTCTTGCAGGTGAGTGTCCCGGGAAATAGCATGCTCAACATTGTGACCGTTCGGTGTGGGCACTGCACAAATCTACTGTCAGTGAACTTGAGAGCACTGATGCACTCAGCCCCAGTCCAAGATCATCTCCAGGTTGACATGCACGAATACATATCATTACTATACATGAAATTATGATGATAACCGCATCCTATTTTCTTTATTTCAAAATGGAATTACGTACCATACATATATTGACAACATGTTACTGTGTTATATATATATATATTGCACACTGTTTTTAGCATGCATGCGAGCTAGTAGAAAAGGCTAGCTAGCTACACGGCACAGTGCACGTACGAACATGCATAAGTCACGTCCAAGTCTTCAATTCAAACAGCAGCATGTACTACTACATATCAAGCCTTGCACTGTCTACTACCAGTAGAGTGTTTGGATTGCCGATGACTTTTAATTAAAAATAAATATCAATAGCTAAAAAAGTGATTTTTGTGAAAAAAAAATAAGGGAGATATTCCTACACGAGACGGGAGCGAGAAGAATGAGTTGCGTGATGCGTCTATAACCTTCTGTCTTATCCTCGTAGCAAGAGTGTCTAATCAGAAATCAGAAGTATAAACCAATACGAATGTTTTAATTAATTAGGAGCAAGCTAACTCAAATTAAGAAGAATTTTACAACACGCCTCTGCAAATTAATCGAATAATCACAATTAAGATGGCTAGTCGTTTTCCTCCGTATATATCGATTTTCTTCGATCGATATATAATACATGATATATAGGTCTGGGACTATTAACATGTGCTAAATTCGTCTGAATTTCAACTCTTGCCAGGAGAATCTCAGCAAGGTCCATAGCATCAACGGCTTCCGTGATCAAAGCGGCCATTCGGAGTTTGGTTCTTCGTCCTCGTACTCGGCACAAAACAATCAGGAACAAACGCAACACGCACGCCGTAAGTTAATTTAATTGTGTATTTAATATATAACAAATGAACTCTTTCATCTGAACATTTTTTTTTGGAGCTAATATACACAATAACAGCTAATAAATTAACAATGCATGCAATCATAAATTAATCGAAAGTTAATGCTTCATGTTTTAGAGGGGATACAAGTACGTATGAGCTAGAAAATATATATCTGTACATGTAGTATATATATATGGATATGAGTTACTGATCATCACTCTCAGATGGGGTTTTGACATGATTTTCTCCAATTAATATCCTTGCTGGAAACCACAGCTCCGGCGGAGAAGAGGCAACGAGTTCCTTCGGCATATAACAGATTCATTAAGTGAGTTGAACCATGCTTCATTAGTTTTGTGTTAAGTAAACAGCACTATTTTCTTTTAAAACAATTTAGTTTGGATTGAAACTTTGTGTGCGTGTAATTACGCAGGGAAGAGATACGAAGGATCAAAGCAAACAATCCTGACATCAGCCACAGGGAAGCCTTCAGCACAGCGGCGAAGAACGTAAGCGTTTTGTGTATGTAAATGTTATAATAGATTATATATAGAAACCTAACTTAGCACGCATCACTATTTATTTTTTTTAAAAATAAAATGTGTGTTTAAATTATACATGGTTATTTTGATCGCCTATTACGCTTCACATTCGAACCACTCATTTTCCCTAGATAGGAGTGGCTATATAATTTTCGTATGTTTTTTGAGCTCAAATTTGTTACATCTTGAGGCGTTGGATCAGAGATACAATAGCCTAGATTCGGACCACTTATTTTTTCTAGAGGGGAGTATGAGAGGATCCATTGGATGGAGATCCAAACGCACATCACTCTTTTTTTAGGGGATATGGAGAATCTGTTGGATGGAGATCTAAATCCTAAAATCTGATAGATTTGAGCTAAAAAAATATACAAATACTATATAGCAATTCTCTAGATGGTATATATGTTGAGTGTTATTTCAGCCATGGCACGCTTCTCTAAAAGCTTCAAACATTTTGGCGAATATTGTACTACACCTTTGTTCAGTTTTCAAATAAATATCTTTCGATTTATTTGAAGTCGTTTTCCAAAGGAAAAGAATGGAATTAATTAACATTCTTTCACATATTTTCTCGCAGTGGGCACATTATCCAAACACCCATTTCGGCCTAAGCCCCGGCTGCGAGGGTGGTGGCAATTAGAAGCACGTCGACGAAGCCCTCAAGAAGATCCAAGATTTCTACTCATATATGGATCGATCTATCGGCTAGCTGCCACAGACACGCGCAAGAACTATATATATATATATATATATATATATATATATATATATATATATATATATATATATATATATATATATATGAGTAAAGAAGCAAAGAAAAAAGAGGGAGAAAAAGTTGCATGCTACCGTACCTTACGTACGTAGTACATAGTAGAAATCGAATTATAAAGTGAGAGAAACGAAACATACAAACATGAAGCTACTAGCATGCATCGATCCAATGAAGGACCGAACAAATCATATATCTGACCATGCATGCATATTGTTGTGAACTTTGTGACATGTTTGAAGCTAGCTAGCTCACTGCATGCCAGAGATATTTGAAAGGGGAGAGGGAACTAGTTGATCGATGCAAATTGCATTAATTAATTCAGGTTTTTAGCGCACATATGAATGGGTTTTGATTGACACAGCTGAGGTTTTGCCTAGCTAATAATAACATACATGCAAGATTGCCTAGAGTCGTTTGCCACTGTGGAGTTCACTATTTGTTAGCAACTCCAGTTATCAGCTTCCATATATTTCATCTGGTACTTTTTTAGTACTTAAATATTCTTATTGAACTTCTGTGAGCATTAGGACCTGTGGGTAATTGCAGCTGAACTTCACCTAGTTGACCGATTTACAGTTGATTCAGAGACAACCATATTTATCGGGTACACATATGCAAAACATGGGATGAATGTTCATATGGAAGTACACGATATATATTGAAGTTTCAGCCAGTTAGCACGCACCTAGAACTTTTGTTTTTGATCATCCTGCGATTACTATAGCAGGCTATATGTAACTTTCCTGACGACCAAAAATGACATGAACAGCTATTTCCACACAGTGATTCACTCGCATGGCTAACCTCGAATATTGACCCCAAGTACACCGTATGTTGGGACACATATTATCTTGCTTATTAAGAGTTCCAAATCTATAGTTTCTGCCATTGTTGGCATGGTCAGCTTGGTTCGCCATTGTATGCAAGCTAGGCCAGCAGATACTCCAGCAGCTCAAGATCAGGGTTCAGGTTTCAGGCCTCCAGGAGCGCACATGGCATTAAGCTAGGTAGCTCCGGCCGGCCCGCTGCACAAAGCGGCCGGCCTTACATCTTCCTCCGCTTCCGAGGCCCCCGGGCGACACACACCAACACCACCACCTGCCGCCCTGCAGCCATATCTGCATTCTGCTCGCGAATTAAAAACCCATTTGCAGCGCAGCGCAGTTGGCTGCATGCCTCGAGAATCGATATACATGTTAAATTTGAAGGTGATCGGTTGGTATTGATGGGATACGGATATGCTACACTAGCGTAGATTAAAATTTTCTACCATATAAACTAGAAAGTCATATGAGTAAAAGATCGTAGATCGTTACCACTAGACACGCAGTGCAGCGAAAGTAAAGCTGAAGCGGCCGGCTCAACGAATCACACGTAGAAATAGTTGATCGTTATCTGGCTAACTGTCTCCTTCTTGCGATCGTTCTGATTAGTACCGCAGTCGCATTAGCACCTTTACCGAGGTCCACATATCCAGGGATGGAACGCCATGCGTCAGTATGCTAGCACCAACGCGCACGGTGGGGGTTGTGACAAGTGACTGTTAGGGTTTCGATGGGTGTATCTCAAGATACCTCTCTCAGCCTGTACTTCTCTTTATATAGCTTTCAATCGGATTTTTATCCGATATGATCAGATATCATATCCAACTCGAAAAGTCTTAGATTGGATTTTTATCTAATACAAGTAGAGACCATATCTCATTTAGAGTTTATCATCCGGACTCTTATCATTCTGATCCGTTAAGTGTGTGATCCTTGAGATTCATGTATATTTAGTCATGATCTGAAAACTAATTTTCGATCCATAAGTCAGTAGTAATCTCTAGCAGGACATCGAGTACTAAATATACATAAAGATCATATCGGGCAAATCTATATAGTGCTTATGCATCGATCCTTTTGCCTCATGATACCAAATCGAACTCAAGACGAGAAGTGTGCCATCTTATGATAGTTCAATCCTTCACTCGAATCTGCAGTAGATTATTTAGTTGTGATTGACTCCTCAACCACATTTGGTATGGGCATATACTTCTATAATCCAATCACATCGAGGGGCCCAGAGATATCTCTTTGGTTATATAGGAGGGGCAAACTCTATCTTGATCGCTCACATTTCTCTGTATATTTCATTGTAAACCCGAAAGCTACATTTATAACCATCTAATTCGGAGTAGTGTTTGACGACTCCTAAGTAAACTGTTACATATGTAGTAAATCGTGATAATCTTTGGTTTAAGGATCCTATATACACTATGTATGAGATCAACTGATAACATTTAAGAATATAATAATTTTTGCAGTGTTTCATAGTATGTCAATTCAATACCATATTCTCTATATGTATCTACATTATTGATTTGATATTCCCATATCCATTATTTATAAAATATAATCATCAACTAACACATGTACTGATTGTAAATCATAATTGTCCTGTATAATGATATATGATCAGTGATAATTTAGAATAACATCAAAATATCAATAAAAAGTTTCACAAATAAGCCACATACTTATTAATCAATATGAAAAACATTTATTCAAGGAACAAAATAACATATTATTTAAAAGATTATAAACATAGAAGTGATACAATTATTTCTATAATTACCTCTAGAGCATATCACTAATAGATATCACATGCATGCATGACCTATGTACTACTATCTATAGTATCACCTAGCTACTCGATTAACTGAACCACTGATCGACTGCATGCACAAGCTATGCTAGCTGCATTTACATCTTTCGGCGTTCAACTTTGTTGCTTCTGTCCATGCTTGACTGTGTAAAGGCATGGCGAGGCAGAAGACCAGCAGTACATTGCACGCGATGCGCATACCTGGGTGGCCCAATAAGCTGGTTTAACACAGGGAAACCTGATCCCTCTATTACTAAATTGGACTGTCCAAAGATGAATCTAGCTAGTGCCGGTAGTGCAGATGGTGCAGCAGATTAATTCTTACACCTAATTAAGTACGTACGTAGGTGTTGATGTGTCTGTTTTTCTTGGTGTGTAAGAGGCTAGGAGGCGATCCATCCATCTGTATATGTTGAATCGGCTCAACTTCATCATGATTCATGAATCCTAACTTGATTGAATTAAGATGGAACCGTGTGTGTATCATGAATGCATCAACGTACATTGCAATAGCATCCGATTCGACCGCGTCTTGCAGTTCTGCAGGCTGCATGTATGTACGCGACCTGCGTCTCTGCACGTGTGACACGTCTGTACTCCACATGTGCATCCACATGTGCTAATTAAGCTAACCATGCATCTCTCACACGCGCGCGCACAAACATCTTCATGCATATATACATGCATGATGTGTGCATGAATGTGCGTTATGCCCTGATACTTCTGTTTATGCGTAGTAGTTCTTGAATCAGATCAAGTTGTAAGATACGACACAAGCATACACGATATCAAGAACGAAATAGATAAATCTCATAGAGAGAACCGAAATAATGATGACAAACTAATAACGAAGAGAGAAAGATTTAGTGAAACAAACCGCAGATTCCTTAAAGATGATATATAAGGAATTGTCATTCTCTCACAATCCTCTTGAACTTTTTAGGACTCTTAGATCCTTATGTTATATAAGAATCTAGTACTAAAGTATTACCTAGCCTATAATCCTCTTGTGGGTCCTCTATTTTGGATGAGTTGGTATGTGGCTTAGTTCTCCATGATCATCCCTCATGTTGTTTATATATTGCCCTACTAGTTCTCCTCCAAACATCTCTTCAAGTCCTATTAAATTAGGATATGAGTCACCATACTTAACAATTTTTATTTTGATTTTTATCCGTTGAAGTCATCGTGCTCCTCCAAGAATTTGTTTTAAGTCGACTCCACCTTTTTCCTTGCACCTTTGAAAGTGCCCCCAACATAAGGGCTCATGCACATCGCTGCAATGTGCATGTCGGTGTCTGGGTTTGACTGCCTGGACCCTCCACTTAAGAGTTTATTTGTTGTGTAGTTTGCTTAACCACACATCTGTTTCTATAGCTCTCTATGTCATAGGTTTGTACTGCCTCTGAGCTCCACATGTTCATTGTACCGCGTGGTTGGTCTCATCATGTCTTTCTTCTTCCTGCATCTCACACCTTCACATCTGTGACTACTAGAGTTTGCAACTATTTTTATAATTTCGCACATAACTATATATAAGATCCGAGTACCTACTGTTGACGACACGATTTCCTTCTCCTAACCAGGATTTATATCAGATCTCCTATTGGTTACTCTTCCCTTATGACTCCACCTCGAAGTGATATCTCATACTATACCCTTCGAGTTCAAGCGAACTTACAGATATTATATTCTTCTTTAACCCAAAAACATACTGAACTCTCATCAACGTGCGATGTGCTCCATCATACATCTTCAATATTACCGTTTCCACCTCAGGTACTGCATTCTTTGCAATT
The DNA here is from genome assembly GCA_036346265.1 of Melocanna baccifera. Lineage (NCBI taxonomy): Eukaryota > Viridiplantae > Streptophyta > Magnoliopsida > Poales > Poaceae > Melocanna > Melocanna baccifera. The sequence goes on along the minus strand of CM070709.1, from coordinate 501,743 downwards.
TGTTAAGTGAATAGTTGCACTGAATGTAGAGATCATTCGTCGAACATCTCTCTTACTAAACATATATAGAAGCAACAAACTGAATCTAATATCCATCCATGAGAAATACTTGGTTGACTGATAACAAGTATGTCTGAATCATATTTCACTACCACTACTAAGTATGCACCCTTTATTTGATTAAAACTTGAATAATCTTTTATCATATTAACTTTTTTGCAACATAGATAGCACATTCGTGTACCCTTGCTCTTACCATTGTTCTTTTATCCTCCATTGATTAACTATTTTATCCATGTCTTTTAACACCATCAGTTTACAGCACAAAATCCCCAAATTAATCCAAACTGACATGCATGCAAGAGCTTAAACCATCACAAAATTGTTCTTTTCTTCCTTTTGGTTTTAAGTTTTCCTTTCAATAGCATCGTCCGCGCGTAAATATAATATATACGTTTGACAGTAAGATGAAATATTTTCAAAGCATCGTCCGCGCGTAAATATAATATATACGCTTGACAGTAAGATGAAATATTTCTCCCGTAAAATTAGAAACCAAACAAAAATTTGAGGACAGAAGTAGACGAACACGAACAAAAAAGTAGGCAGCAATCAGAGTTTCGTTTCCCTATGCATGCAGCATGCATGGTTTCTTTTTCTTAATTTCCTCCCAATGAATAGAAAATTGGAGAAAGAAAAGACAAACAAGGTGGTAATGTTGTGATTAATCCAAGTCCACGTGGATGAGACGGCCGGCGATCACCACCTGTTCTCACGCTGCGACTGGCTCCTCCAGAAGCCGGCGCCGTAGAAGCTCGCCCACACTTCCTTCTCCACCTCGCTGAGCTCCGCCACGGGGGTCACTGGCCACTCCACCTTCGCCACGTCCGTCTTCTTGGCTTTGTCCACCGCCACCAGCGACCTGGGGGAGGCATGCCCGGTGAGGAGCTCCTCCATCTCCTTCCTCGTGGCCGCGGCCACCCGGGCGGCAAGCCGGCGGCTACGGCCCACGCGGATGGCCCGGTGGCAGAGCACGGCGGGCGCGCGCACCATGGCGAGGATGACGAGCTCGACGACGGCGCACGGGAAGCAGCAGCACATAGAGGCAAGCTCCGATGCCGTCCCGCCGGCCACCTCCCCGCACCACGGCTGCTCCCGCTCCCGACGCATCTCCACGGGCGGCGATTGCCTCAGTCGAAGCCCCTCCGCCACCGATGACACCACCTTCGCGCGATGGTTCACCCTGGCGGCCATGGCGATCGATCGCGCTCGCACAGGCGGGCGGGGCGGTGGGCCCCCATCATCAGAGACCGCGCCGCGACGCCATCACGCTAAGATTCATGCGGGGAGGGAGAGGAAACCAATGGCCGGGAGGGAGGCGTATATAGACGGGTCCCTGGTCTCTGATCCAACTGGGTTTTGCGGCGGGGAACCCATTAGCCCGCTCCTCAACGGTTGCTGGACGGAACGGGATTTTCTCTCTCGTCATCTATAACCATGGCACGTGGGGCCAGGATGTTGAATGCTATTCCTGGCAGTGGTCCCAAACCTATCAATGCGAAGCAATGGCTGGAGGCGTTTCAACCGTTGCATGTGCTTAGCACGTTCTCAGGAGTTATTGACCAGTTTAATGGTCGGCATGCATGAGTGCATGAGTTACCTCTCACGACAAGTGAAATTTCCTCGATCCTGTACCTTTGCCAACACAGAAAAGGAAACTGCGGAGAGCGAAGCCTATATATTCCTAGATTTTTTCTGTTTCCTAATTTTTCTTCTCCTTCTTCCTACCAGTACCGGCATGCACAGAGATTCCCAATTCGCCATTGCTATTTTAATGTGAAGAACACGCAGACGTGCATGAGACTAGTTCCCCAACCAGATTCCGATTATTTTTAATTTCAGAGGCCACCGCTGATTCACGCCAGTTTGACCCGGAGCTCGCACTGCCATCATGGAGGTAAGAAATGCGATGTTCTGAGATGGTGGGGGTGTTGAGGATAGCATGCGGATGCGGTGTTTGATGTAATGCCTCAATGCAGAAGGACAGCGGCGGCGGGGGCGCGCGCTACCGGGTGGTGCTAGACAACGGCGGCCGGGAGATGGACTCGCCGAGGTTCCGCGCCATCCTGCGCGCCACCAGCGGGCGCCGCAAGCGGGCGCCCGACATCAAGAGCTTCTCGCACGAGCTCAACTCCAAGGGGCTGCAACACCCCATGCGCAAGACCCGCGGTGTCAACAGCCCCGAGGTCAACGCGCCATTGGATTGCTTCTGCTTCATCATCGCCTTGGCTTCTTGCAACTGATCATACATGGCTGGTTGACATGCATGGTGACATCGATCACTGATACAGGAGTTCATTGGCGCCATCAAGACCAAGTTCATCAAGCTCAAGGAGGAGGTCGACTCCGAGCTCGGGGTGTTCGCCGGGGACCTCGTCGGCATCCTCGAGAGGGCGGGCGAGGACCAGGAATGGCGTGTCACGCTAGAGGACCTGCTGGTCGTCGCGCAGAAGTGCGCGGAGATGAGCCCCGAGGAGTTCTGGGTCAAGTGCGAGGGCATCGTCCAGGGCCTGGACGACCGGCGCCAGGAGCTCACCACGGGGATCCTCAAGCAAACCCACACCCGCATCCTCTTCATCCTTACACGCTGCACTCGGCTCGTGCAGTTCCGCAAGGAAGGCGGCGGCTACGCCGGGGACAAGCAACATGTGCTTGGCCTGCATCAGCTCAGCGACCTGGGCCTGTATCCCTTCCAGGTTGGCGGCTCGGGGGAGCTCGGCCGCAAGAGCACGTCCAGCTTGAGCGAGCTCAAGGAGAGGCTCATAAGGAGGAGGATGGTGGAGCACAAGCACCTCACCATTGACTTCTCGGCGCGGCTCTTCTCAGGAGAGGCCGGTGATTCTCCCAGCAGTGGTGGTGGCAAGATGTCGTCTTGGAAGAAGCTGCCGTCACCTGCTAAGAAGAACAGCCAGAATACGAGCATAGAAGCAAAGGAGGACAAGATAACCCCAACGAAGAAGGCAATAACCAGGAACAAGATCACTGTGGATGAGATTGTTGAGAGGATTGACGCTGCTAGCATTCACCCCGACGGCCTGGCTTGTTTGGGGGACTCAGCCCTAAAGCTCGAGATTCCTTCGGAGTACCCAGAGGCCCAGCAAATAATCATTGATGGAAAGCCAAGGATGATATGTAGGATTTGTGATTTTGAGATCCCGATGGTATGCGCGGAAGGCCACTTCATAGTATGCACGCTGGCTGATCGATGTGATTCCAAGGGCTTGAGTACGGACCAGCGGCTGCAGAGGGTTGCCGAGGTGCTTGAGAGGGTCCTTGCTTGCTTTGAAGGAAAGAGCTTGCATACCGCAGAATTTAATCATCCTGAGACTGCAAGAGCTAGCACATCAAGTTTAACAGAGGAAGAATCTGTTGGATCCACGGATCATGATAGTAATTTGTCCCATTTATTGATGGTGCCATCAACAGAATTGTTTTCAGAAGTAGTTCTCTCCTATTTCAAACAATTAGAATTATTCTGTTTTGATCATAGTGGATTGTTGACATTGCGTCGATGAAATTGGCAGGGAGCACTGACACCAGCATCAGGAAGCTTGCCACAGTCACCACTGTTGACACCGAGAAGTAGCCACGCAGAATCACAACTGACTAAACACAAGGCATTTGTGGAACTAGAGAATTTTCAGCAGGTTTGCACATCTATCTTTAATTTTGTTGGCATGATATTTGTTGGGTTCACCCATTCTTTTCAGAGTGTTATTTGACACGATTTTCTTTTGAGGTTATGATAAACTATGCTTATTCTATGGTCTAGACTTGTAATTTACTACCTTATAGCAGATTGAAAGTTTACTGACTACTGCTAGAGGCATTGAGAGCATAAAATACTCTGAGTACAACTCACTGGAAGACTTGAGCTCTTATCTAGAAGATCTGAATGCTGTTATTGACACGAGAAAAGTTGATGCCCTTGTTGTGGAGACGTTTGGAAGAAGGATAGCCAAGTTACTACAGTAAGTGCACTGCTGTTTATGATATATGTTTGTGCCCCTTAGCATCTTCTTATTCATTAGTCATTAGCAGCAATATGCTCATTGCAGTTCTATGACTCAAATTGCACATACCTGAAAGTATAGCCCTGATTATCTTGTTAACATTGTGACCTCTCAGGGAGAAATTTATCCAACTATGTGGACAAATAGATGATACGAACATTGATGTATTAGGTCCAATAGATGAAGATGGTCCTATGGAGAGTAGTGTAAGCTCAAGAACAAGCCAGTTGAATGGAAAATTTAAGGATCGTACCTCAATTGAGGACTTTGAAATTATAAAGCCAATCAGCCGTGGAGCATTTGGGCGTGTATTTCTTGCAAAGAAAAGAGTAACAGGAGACCTTTTTGCCATCAAGGTAACAAGCAGTTCACCAGCCTCCCAAATCTTGATTCCATGACAATGTCTTAGCTCCTTTCGATTAAGTACACGAAGAGTATAAAGTTAATAATTTATTTGGGCTTCTATTTGTTTTTTTTTTGGAAAAGAAAGCACTTCTATTTATTCTTGATTTCAAAACTTTTCAAGCTCCTTGCAGCGTCGGTTATTTCTTCAGTTATAGATTACTCTTAAAAAAGGAGTGACATTTAAAAACCACACATGCTGTGCATTGCTAGCTTCATTTTAATCATCAGTCCTCGAGCTTGATGATATCATCATGAAAGCAGGTTCTCAAGAAAGCTGATATGATCCGCAAGAATGCAGTTGAAAGCATATTGGCGGAGCGTGACATCTTAATATCAGCTCGTAACCCGTTTGTGGTGTGTATTTTGAATGTTTAGCATAATTTAATATTGGATTTTACTTAACTTACATCTGTAATGGGCAGGTTCGATTTTTCTACTCCTTCACATGTAGGGAAAACCTTTATCTTGTTATGGAGTACTTGAATGGAGGAGATCTCTATTCCCTCTTGAGAAACTTAGGTTGTTTGGATGAAGATATGGCAAGGACATATATAGCTGAACTTGTAAGTTACGGATGTCTTTTCTTTATCCTAGGATTGTCCTGAAAGTACTGCACAAACAACTAAACTAGAAAAACATCGATGGTCCATCCTTAGCCTTTCCTTTATTTTAAAAATTGAACAATAACCATTCCATTTCTATCTGTAGGTTCTTGCGTTGGAGTATCTGCACTCCATGAATGTGATTCACCGTGATTTGAAGCCCGACAATTTGTTAATCTCTCGTGATGGCCATATAAAGGTTAAATTTGCTACCTTTTTCATTTTTGTTCTTTTACTATTGTTAGATATATATTATATAACCTGTGTATTTATTTCTGTTGTGTGAGGTGTTTTCTACATATATATCATACCTACACACACACACACACACACACACACACACACACACACATATATATATATATATATATATATATATATATATATATATATATATATATATATATAAATATAAAATATATATATTGGCCCATTGGCCTCATGATGAATATAAACACTATTTATAACATAGTATCAGAACATACCTAAGGTTTCTCATCAAGTTGTCGCTAGTTCATCTTCCAACCGCCACCTGGCTTTGCCATCTCCACCGTGCTTGTCGCCTCGCTGCTGCATACCCCACCCCACCGCCTATCGTCACTGCATCTTTTCATCCGGAACCATCGGCACCTTCATCTGGGTCGCCGCTAATTCGTCTTCTTCCACGTTGATGCCGAGGTCTTTCACCGGTGCCGCATTCACCAATCGAGGCCGAGGTCTCTCGTTGCTTGGAAGACTAAAAAGCAGACAGCAGTTTCTCGTTCAAGTGTTGAGACTGAGTTTCGAGCTATGGTTTTGTTGACTGCGGAGATTACTTGGCTACGGTGGTTACTTGAGAATTTTGGTATTTCTGTTTATGCACCAACTCCTTTTTTATCTGACAGTACATGTGCTATTATTAGCATTGTTAAAGATCCGGTGAAGCACGAGCTTACAAAATATATTGATGTTGATGCTTCTTACATGCAGACACAGGTGCAGGACCAGGTTGAGGGGGGTGTTAGATATATATTATATAAGATGTATATTTACCCTATTGTGTGAGGGGTTTTCTGCATATATATCATATCTGTATGTGTGTGTATTGGCCTATTGGCCTCATGACGGATACAAGTGCTATTCATAACAACTATATGTTATCTTCTGTGTTTTGAGTTGTTATCCATGACTGTTCATTAAATTATTCAAGAAAAACAATAGCTCTATTTTCTAGTCTTCTAAGTTATTCTGTCGTGCACTTGAATGATTTTGGGTTTTTTTTCTTATCAGCAGTTGACTGATTTTGGGCTATCAAAAGTTGGTCTTATCAATAGCACCGATGATTTGTCTGGTCCAGATGTCAGCAGTGTTCTCGTAGGTGACCATCAACCAACAGATGCAGAGCAACGTGCACAGAAGCGAGAGCAAAGGCAAAAGCAGACAGCTGTGGGAACTCCTGACTATTTGGCCCCCGAGATACTACTAGGGATGACCCATGGTTTGTCTGTCTTCATGGAACTTCAAAGTGTTGGGTTGATTACTTATGTTAACCTTTGTGGAAAACTGCATCTTCTAATTAAATCTCGTGACATTCTCCCTTTCTTCTTGCAGGTCCAACTGCGGATTGGTGGTCAGTTGGTATCATTCTCTTTGAGCTTCTTGTGGGAATTCCTCCATTCAATGCTGAGCATCCACAGGTAGTACTACGTTGGCTTTTATCCTCTCTAATTTCTTGATCCTAGTAACGTACCCATTGTCTGTTGGCACCACAAATTGTAGAATTGATAGTATCAAATTATTTTGTGCAGAACGGTTATGGAATTGAAACTACATAATGAGGCTTAATTAATTTGCTGAAAAAAAGGAAGATTAGTTGTAATGAATTGCTATTTATTTACTCCCACGTCCCAAGGATCATTGTTAAACATATAAGTTAAAATAACAATGTTCAGATCATCAAGTTTTCATGAGTTGCATGAACTTCCATGTTGATTCTGTTTCTGAATGGTTTTTCAACGGTTATATTAACAATATTGGTTGCTTACAGATGATATTTGACAATATAATGAATAGAGAAATACCTTGGCCACATGTACCAGAGGAGCTGAGTTTCGAAGCATATGACTTGATTGACAAGTAAGTCATAAAAATATTGTTTTGGGAAATCTTTTCCTATTTATTCAATGTTGTCATTGAATGCGAGATCAGATAGTACACTTATAAGCACTCTCGGTCAGATTCGAAGACTGTCGAATATGCGAATAGACACAATGAGAACACACATGAATGGATGGAAAAGACTATTGCTTATGTGTGTCTAGGGTCAGAAAATGGTCTCTCCTCTCCACTTACAAGGGGTCATATTTGTAGAGTGGGAGGAGAAGACAAGTGAAGTTACAAGTCCGCCCTTGGAGCCTAATTTACTCCTAAGGGTAGTTTCGTCATTCACATCGCTTACTCTTCCCTTTCCTCAATTTTAATGAACCAAGGTTTACTCCCACTAATTTAATCTTCAATAAATTTAGTTGTTCGTGTTTCCACAATTTTATGTGATGAACATTAAAGCCTAAATCCCTTTGATCTTTCCAAGTAACCAATAACAAACATGAAATTGTCTGTGGATCCAATTTGTTTATTTGTGGATTATACACTCTTGCCTCCTCATGACAGCCCTGTTATGAATATTATGTGTATATTCAAGAGGCCCAATGGACAATATATATAAGGTATAAAGAGGACACAAGACTAAACCCTAATACAACAGGAAATACCACTAATACCCTTAACACTCCCCTCATATGCAAGGCGCATGCAAAAATATTATATTTGAAAGAGTTGACACTAAAATAGGGAAAATCCAAAATCCAAGTCTTGAAGATGTCGTCGTAGCGTGCAACTGTTGAAAATTGTGTTGAAGCCAGAAGAACTCCATCTGAGATCGTGCGACATCCCATAAAGCATGTTTGCAGTTCATAAAATAGATCAAAGCCTAAGACGGCGGTGATGTGGTGCACAAGAAGCTCAACAGAAGTGCAGTGTAGAAGAACCACGAGGGCCATAAAAGCTCAGGGCGGCGGCTCAGAGAGAAGCGACGACATCATAACAACTTCTACGATCTGCATACGGCTCAGAGAGAAGAGTGACGGCTATGGCCATGTGAAAATCCACACTAAAACCTACAGACTGAGGTTAGCAAAGCAATCGACTACCTGACATAGAAATTTATGAACTCACATGGTTTAGACGAACTAGAAAAAGAGAACTACGAAAGTTGGATGGACACAATGGAAGACTCAAAAGGAAAACAAAAACTCAAAAAGGAGCTGAGCTACTCCAACACCTAGCAACAGCAGCACGTGAAGCTTTATAGCCCCAACACCTAGCAAATAGCACCGCACACCATCATTCCACTTTATCCTCTCCTCTCTCCTCCATCAGTCCATTGCGCACATAGAGCCAAGAGGTTTTGAGATGACAGCTCTAACGAAGCTCGGGTGGCAGAGAGGGATGCAGAGCGCGGCGACACGGGCACGGGCTGACGTAGAGACCGACGGCGACCTCGGGACGGAAGAGGTGGGGCACTATGGCCACGGCGAGTTGCGAGAAGAGCATCAGGCCACAGGAGACCAACGCCGACCACAGTACCTCCAGCACCAGCGAGGGGAGTCGAGCGGCGGAGGCCGGAGCCCACAAAGGAGAAGTCGACGTCGAAGAAGCACATGGAGAAGCGGCTGTCAGCGGGGAAGAGCGTGGTGGTGCCGACCGAGATAGGCCAGAGACGATCGGATCCGGTGTGGAGGAGGCCAGATCGAGCAGTGCGTCTTCAAATCCGGGGAGACGACGACCCAAGGAAGGGCAGTGGCAACCTAGAGGTATGGTTGGGCTGCTTCGGGCGGTGGAGGCGGCCCTCAGCAATAGGCTCCCGATTCGAGCGAGGCAGCAGCGGTCGCCTCCATTGAAGACATCCGCGGCGGCCGAGAAGAGGCAGGCACCGACGACGGCATCCTTGGCAAGCCATGGTGGATCCAAGTGGCGATGAAGAAGCGATGAGCGTCGGCTCCTCTCCTCCAGCAGATCCGACGACACGGTGAGGCCATCGGGGGTTGTATCTGAGAGGTTACAATGGCCTGAAGATAACCAAGGGCTTCCCTCTATACTTGGTCAAGCTGCGCTCTGAGGTCGTTGGGTTCTCGGACCTTGGACGAGCTCGGCAAGTTCACTCAGGCACGAGCTTCGGCCAGCTCAACTCGGAGGGCTTTGACCTCAGACACCTCGAGGGGGGGTGACTCCGTGCTAGCTCCTCCTCCAGCTGGTTCCTCAATTTCTCGGCTTCCCGCCCCGCGGGTGGCAGGGGTCTTGCCTCAGCTCACGCCCTTTCGAGCTACGCCTGAAGTTCTCCCACTTGGAGAGCCTCGGTTGTGGACCGTAGAGCCTCGGTCTGTGATTCCCTCAATTGCCTTTGGAGGTCCTCCAACTCCCGCTCCACCTCCTCGTGAGTGTTAGAACAGGTCAGCCTCCCTGGAGGCCGCATCCTCGCCAATGACTTGAGCCTATGTGGACAGGACTTGTTACGCCTCCTAGCCCCGAGTGGTGCGGGCTGCGATCCGGCTTGACTACGGCCTCAGAGGGGGTTTTGTACCTCCTACCTTAGCGACCTTTCGTGCTTTCCCCTTCTTAGGCGGCATGACTTCTCACCCGAGTCCCCCCGGACAGCGCCAACTGTCGTCGAATGCGAGATCGGACAGTACACTTATAAGCACCCCCCGTCGGATTCGAAGACCATGAGGATGAGAAGGGACAGAACAAAAATCACACATGAATAGATAGACAAGTCTATTGCATATGAGTGTTTAGCGTTACAAAATGCCCCCACTCCACTTACAAAGGGTCCTATTTATAGAGTAGGAGGAGGCGAGTGAAGTTACAAATCCACCCTTAGGGCCTTGCTTACTCCTAAGGGTAGTTTCATCGTTCACATCTTATGGGTCCCGCCGCATCTGACGGACTCTGAAGTCGAACCGCGGACTTCGCTAGGGGTCGCATCCGAACCTTGTCCAGGGTTAGTCTCTAGACCTCCTTCGGGGCGAACTCCAGAATTGGCCATAGTTGGTCCCGAGGCTCCGTCTTGGCTTCCAGACCCTGTTTGAGACGGCACTCCGGATCTTGTCCGGGGTTGGTCCGCGGACTCTGCCCGAGGTAGGTCTCCCAATGTGTGATGTCATACCAAAATTCATAGAGGGCCTGAGGTAGCGTGGGGATCCTCCCTCAACAAATGTAGTTGTGTATTTCACTCTTCAATATTTTCCTGGCGGATCAATAGTTGTATGTGCCCAATAGATCTCCATGCTACAAATGTTATTTCAACTCATTTTATTTTCGTGTTAGGTTGCTAATTGAAAACCCGGTACAAAGATTAGGTGCGACCGGTGCTGGAGAGGTACTCTTTTTCCTTTTTCGTATTTCTTTTTTGTGAAATTACACCTCTTATGTACACGACACTAACTGAAATATGCTATTAGAGCAGGTAAAGGCTCATCCGTTCTTCAAAGACATCAACTGGGATATGCTTGCCAGACAAAAGGTTAGGAACTATATATACTAATGCACAGTAGTCCAAAAATTCGGGTAGCTCAAACAACCCTCCAAAAAAAGTCTCTTAATTATGTTGTTTTTTGTAGGTGGCATTTATTCCTTCTACAGATGATGAATATGATACAAGTTATTTCACCTGCCGTCATGCGTGGGGTAGTGCTGATGAGCAAGTCAACGCAGCCTCCAACGAGTATGATGACAGAAGTGAAACCAGTAGCATGAGTTGTGGCAGCAGTCCACAGAGTTGTGATTACGAGGAAGATGTATGCTATAGATAAATCCCTCTTAAATTCCCCTTCTGATTCAGATATCAAACTCACTTTTAGCCCATGCCTCGTAGCTTTATTTATTTATTTTACTCGAATCATTGACAGGCGGATGAATGTGGTAGCATGGAAGAATTCGGAGCACCGTCACTGTCGGTGAAATATTCTTTCAGCAACTTCTCGTTCAAGGTAGCCCTTGTCTGAAATTCCCACAAATCTCTGAATCCTGCACTTGATAAGTGAGTATTTTCCTTCTTCTCTGAATCCTGCACTTGATAAGTGAGTATTTTCCTTCTTCTTTTTCTTTGTGACCAGAACATTTCTCAGTTAGCTTCAATGAACTATGATCTGATAACAAAGCATAACGAGGATCCTGTACAGTCTTCAAAATCTTGAGAGCACGCACTAGGGCAATTCCCTCAACAAGGTAATGTCTCGTTGGACTGCCCATTGAGTAAAATTACTGTCTTCAGTTTGTGTGCTTTTTTGTTTTCGATGTACTATCTTCAGTTTTGTCAGGCAGGCAGGAACTACTACCTCAGCTAGGCTTAGACCGATGATAACAGGGAGCGATAACAAGTGTATCGATGAACCTGCACGTTTCCTCTGGAAACTTCTTGATCAGCCAGTGAGCAAAGAGCCGCTCGCCTTCATGGTTATGCATGCCGAATGTCAAGTACTGAGATGAAGAGTTACAGGGAAGCACTTCACCTGCAGATGCATTGCAGAAGAAACGATGGCATCACGGTTGCAGTGTCAATAAGCTAGTGAGAGCACAGGGATCATACGATGGGTGGCAATGGCATGGTATCCACCGTTGTCATCTCTCGCAACTGCTGGTTGTATATAGCGATTATTATTGCTAAGGAGTTCCCCGTCTTATAGATTTTTCCATCTTGATTTGATCCATAGACAATATGAGTACTACCTTCTCTGTAGCGAGCTGCCACAGTAGATAGAACTGTAAATCTTTTTTGAAAACCTGTAAGTGACGCCAAATCGAGTTGTTTGATGCCAAACAGAAAAACCATTTGGATTGATACTAGCTGAACGCCAACAGCAGAGGGCTTCTGCAGCTTGTGTTCGACATCTGCAAAGCTCGTGCTGGTTCCGTGCGTTAAACTAAGCACATTGACATCTTCTTGTCGATGAATCATTAGAGCAGCCGTCACTCAACAAAACCATGCAATTTATTCCAAGCCGTCACTCAACAGCACTTGAAGATCTCTTCAGACGTCGACCCATGGTGGTTGAACCCATTAATTAACTCTGATGCCAAACATGCTAGGTTAGTAGGCTGTAGTATGATCTATCATTCTCCATCCATCTATATGATATGATGTATCTATCTATCACAAGAAAATTAGGTCCTGTTCTTTACAGCTTCTAAAAGCCGTTTTTGACTTTTGCTACAGTAACTAACTTTTAAACGGGGTATTTTTTTAAGACAGGATCTACAAGTTAATTGTAGTACACGTGAAAAAACTAATATCTATATCATCAAAAATTGCAAGCGAGTATCTCTCTTTCCGTAATCTCTGTCGTAAACAGCCAAAAAGTTATCAGCCGCAGCCAAAAACTATCTGCCACAGCCAGAAAAAACAGGCCAAGCTAGAGCTTGCTAGGGGATTGCAACATACTAGACATGCTCTTTCAGCCACACAAGATGGGTTGATCTATACACACACACCACAAGATCAGGATCAGTCAAGAGTCCCCAAGAACACAATCTCCCTTGTATTATCACACATGTTTTTAATTAAAAAGACTCACTTGCGGTTCCACACGTACGTACGCAAATTAGAAGCGTCTGAACTCTGAACACTAGACAGAATCAACGAGACACCGACACTTAAGGCTGCTGTTCAGGCTCGTGCACGCTTAAACAAAATTAATTGAGAGAACATGCATGCGATGATAATTTAACTTCACGGCAATAGATTAGGTGGTGCTCGTTTGGACTTAAAACTCTCAACTTATGATTTATTTTGCACTTCAGTGGTCGAAGATATGTTGTAGCTACCGGTAGCTTTTTCAGCGTAATTTAATTTTAAAAAATGAAAAAGTTATATCATCATATACAATAAAAAAGAATAAGAAAAAAACCTACAAAAAACCATATCAACAGAAAAGATAAAAGTATAAAGTTACAAGATAGAAGCAGAAGCTCTAATGAGCCACGCCTGAACCAAAATGCTCCTTACGAGCTAGCCTGACAAGTGACAAGCTTGGTTATTACAGGCAGCCTAGCTAGAGCGAAATTAACCCCGACATACATCTAGCAATGCCACGCACGCCGCACGCGTGGACGAAAGATCAAGTCGAGGGGGCCTTGCGCAGCGCCGGACGGAGGCCGGCGGCGGCGGTCCGCCGCGTCCGGTACTCCTCGTTGTTCGAAGACGGCTCCACCACGTCGTCCGCGAACCGCACCTTCTTCGTCGTCCTTTGCCGCCGCCGCACTGCTTGCACGCACCAAAGGAGATACCATCCCCTGTTCCGACGAGGTATAAAAGCAAGGATCAGAAAGAGCTAGCTTACCGATCTCGAGCCTGAGGTCGGCCTCGAGCCGGCGGTGGAGCTGGTACGCGATGACGATGATGCTGGTCGACACCACCGCGACGGCCAGGAGCCCCAGGCCGGAACCCGCGCTGCTGCCGCCCCGCTCCATGGCGATCAAGGCCGTCGGAATCCCGGCCGCTAGCTTCAAGAAGAGATGGAAGCCAGCTAGTTTTACTGCCCTGTGACCTCTGTTCTAACCATAGGTGGTATGCTCGAGGATCTGGGGCTCTGCATATATAAGGGAGAGCTACGAGCTATGAAAGGAAAACAAGTTACGGAGGAAGAAGGGTGAGACGAAAGGGGAAGGCCGTTTTTAGAAGGAAACGGAGCAGAAAACACATGGAAAGCCTGCCTGCGCCTCAAAAAACGTGCGCCCGGCGGCTTACCACCATTTGCTGGTTTTACGATGACATGCAGGCGAAGAAGAGGCTGGTTTTGCGTCGGCTCGGCGCGCGCTCACGACGGCAGGCATGCAGAGATACACGCCAGCCCTCAATGTAGATAAGGTTAGGCTGTATGATCATTGTACGTGATAATATAACTTTTAAAAGTGTTTGGATGGCGTTGATAATGTGTGTGTACTCTTTGGAAACAAGTTGACCATGTGATTTATATACTCTTGTCGGTTGGATCCTTTTTAAGCTTATGACTTATAGTTTTATTTATTACAATCTTTCTGTTAATCTTGTTTTAAAAAAAAATATCATTTAAAAGTTAATTACTGTAGATATCATAAGTATAAGTCAGCTGAAAGTCAAAAAAACCTAACCTCAATGTAGATAAGGTTAGGCTGTATGATCATCAAAACTCGGGACACATAATTAAAGCGTTGAGATCGAACCTTTTGTTTTATCGCTTTAACGATGTTTTGATGAAGACCAAAGAAACTCGGTTACTGCATCCGTTTAGCGATGTTGAGTAGCTAATTTATGCCCCTTGGATGCAGTCGAGTCATCAAGATTCCCATCCCGATGACACGCATGCATGCATGATGAATTCTTTAACTAACTAAGAAATAAATAAAAACTCTGAAAAAGTAGAAAAAAGATAGAGGAAAAATGGTGGCTGAATTGCAATAGCCGAGCTGGCCTGGTACTGGGCCGGGCCGTAAGTCAACGTTGCCGCTACTTGTGTAGAGAAGAGCAGGTCCCACGTGGTAGCCACCACCAAAGGCAGAGACACGTGGACGCGCACGTGTCAACCCATCCGCTGCGTCGCATGCACAGCTCAGCTGCTGCTGAATCCTTGTGGGCCAAGAATGGGCTAGGCCAATCATGGGCCGGAGAGCCGCAACGCCACGGGTAGGCGCGGAAATTTTCAGAAAGAACCCTCCCTCCCGATGCTTCAAAAATTTCCCCAAACCAAAAATTTTCCTCTCTCACCGCCGCGCGGCGCCGCTTCGACTGCGCCTTTTCAAATCCCTCTCCTCTCCTCACTCGCTACCACTACCCACCTAACCCTCCCCTCGCTCCTCGCCGCCTTCTCCTCCCCCCTGCGGCGGCCGCGTTGAGAAGGTTCCGGTACGTACGGAGGAAGCGGAGGCTTCCAGGGAGCTTGGGGCGGCGGCGCGCCCTGCGGTTCCCGTGTTTGTCTGCCTCCCGGACTTCAGGTGAGCGCCGTCGCTGCCTTCATCGATGTGCCCATCTCATCCTCCCAGCCCATCTAATCGGGGAGCGCGCGCCGCGTCCCACCGGCATCGCCACCTCCGTCCCCGCGCCCAGCTGCCCTCCTGGTTGCAGCCGGCCACCCCCCGATTCACCACCGCCTCCCCGACCGCCTCCCCTCTGCCCCAGCGACCACCGCGTACTTCTTTCCTGCCCGCCGCCGCAACCCCTAAAACCTAACTCGACTCCCGTACTCGTCGCCGGCAAACCCTCCGGCTCCGCCCACCGCCAACCCGCGACCGGCAGCGCCCTTGCCGCTGGATCGGTGCTTCGTTAGGTTTAGTGCCGAATGCGTCAATGCACCATCATCTCTTCCGCGCCGCATACGATTTCATTTGAGGCGTGGATTGATTTAGGGTATTTCTGTGATTTAGCGATCAGATCTAATCGGATGCTAAAGTGTGTTACCTTTTGATGGGGTTTGTGATGTGTATTCCTCATCTCGATATAAGTTCATGGGAGATGACACAGATTATCTCAAGTTTATGTCTTGTTGTAGGTTGAGATAGCGCAAGGTAAAGGAAGTGGAAGGCTGGAAGCACAGGGAGAGATGCGGAAGTAGAGGATTATATTCTATAATGGCGCAAGCTGCTGTTGAATCTTCTCTGAATGGTGACTCATTGATTGGGAGGCCAGCCACAATTCCAAGGATGAAGAGGAAAACCCCCTCGGAACTGAGGGTGATGCCTTGCTTCCCTTGATCTACATGTCCAGCGCATGCTTATTCTATTGGCATTAAAATGTGAAATTGGATCAAATGCTTTGTGAAATGTGTATGCCATTTTCAAGTGCTTTTTCAAAAGAGATGACCGTACAACAAAATATTTGTTGTTCCAGATCTATTTCATATATTATGAATGTACATGAGCTATATTGTGATAACAATACACTATTTAGTCAAAACTCGATTTCCTTGCCAGTAGTCACCATGCATTGTGACATGAGGTTGTACCACTGATGATCGTGAATTAGCTTTGTGATGCCACATTGGAGTAGTCCAAAGAATCCCTCAATGCACTAGCACATTGTATTGTGCTGAGTGATACTTGTTTTACTTGGTTATATACAGCTAATTGTACAGCAAATGAATCACATTGTCACATCAAATGCATTTTGGAGAACCATGTTAGATGTAGGATATGTAGCAAAAATGGGGACAGTCTACACAGAAACATGACTACATGCTGCTACTTGAGCCCATCCTTCTGAAAGCATCTTACAGTGCAGAGTTGCAAATGGGCACTGAAAATGCTCCAATAATTATTTGTTGCAGGGAGAGCAACTGAAGCGTCGCACTTCTGAAAAGCCTGCTAATGATCAATTACTCCCTTCTGCGGCATTTGACAGGTACCTCTGATGTAATTCAGTTTAGTGATGCTCCTCTTGTGCTTTTGTGACAAACTTGATATTTATCTTGTGGGTGTAGGTCAAGCAATGGGTTACGGAACCAGGAACAACAAAAAGCACCCAAATACATCAACACCCGTGTTACGGAGGTGTTCCCTGTTAAAAAATATAGAAACCTTGGAAAGGAAAATTGTAAGGTTAGACATTTGAAATGTCAAACATTGCTCGATTTGAATACTTAATGATGTTCATTACTTCATAAGTCTTTTAAAGCACCATGTTGGAGTTTTAGTTTTGTTCTAAATGTAATATCTTGAAACTAGGATGCTTTGCTGAATAATGAGAGGGCTGTTAAACCTGCTGATGATGTAGCGACTTCAAATTTTGCATCATCTTCACTCCTATGGTAATTATTTGACTAGAGGACTTTAGGTGCATGTTGTTTTGTATCATGTAATTCATGTTCAAGCTCTTATGTGGATTGTTTTATCACAATTCAGCAGCCATGGTGACTCTGTGAAGTTGGACTCTTCTGTTCCATCACTGACGGAGGCAGCAAAACCAGGTTTTAGGAAAGTTGAGAAATTCAGTGAAAATGCTTTGCGGAGTGTATCTGAGCTTCACATTGGTGATGAGAAGCAGGCTGGCTCTAACAAATTTGATATGGTAATGAGCATCTATCTAGTGCATTTTAGTATATGTTATCTTCTGGGCTAATATTTATAATGCTTTTTGATAGGAAAAAGTGCTGAAAGGGTTTGGAGCTCGTGATGCTTCTGCAGCTTCTATGCTCACTGCCCCTAACATACAAGTTGGTGATGTTCCTTTGAAGTCTTCAGACACCTGCCCTTCTAAGATCACTATTCCAGGAAAAAGAGCTCCTTTGGATCTCACCTTGAAGACTACTTTGCATTTTGTTTCATCATCTTCTGTGAAATGGTGGGTGTGCATTAGCTTCTCTTTCATTTCTTTCTAGCCCTTTAAAATTTTGTCAGTTAGAAAACATACTCTTCCCAAAGAAACCTTATTTGTCTGTTTTGCTTGAACTGGTAACATATCCTAAATTGGCAATCTGAACATTATATTTGATAAATGCTTATGTGCCAATTAGTACTTAGTCTCTTAGGATGCTCTACTGCACCTCCAAATTTTCCACATGTTCAAATTCCTTTTGGCGTATGTATGGTCCAGTGCACCAAGTGTATATTATGTCTGCAGCATTTCCAACAGATGGTCATGAGGAATAAAAATCAAAATTACTTGCAAGTTGGGTTCTATTGTCTTTGTTATTATAAAATGTGGCTGTTTGTAGATTTTGTCTCAAAGACCCAAAGTAACAAATACTCTTGTCAATTGTTATGAATAGCACTTGTATTCATTATAAGGCCAATGGACCCGTATATATACACGTACAGGTGTAGCATATATGCAGATTGCCCCTTATACAATGGAGAAATACACAGGTATAATACACATCTAACATCAATAACTCTTGCCTGTAAACAGGTGTCACAAGTTAAGTACAAGTTTTGGTAGAAGCAGCATTGCTGGACCCATTGCTCACAGTTATCATCGTGGGTGTCAAAATTCGGGATGCTCAAAGCCCGAGAGCAACAAGGAATTCTTGTTCTCGAGGGCACTTCGATCATGGGTATATCCACAATCACTGTTGCCTGCTTCCATCATATCTGCTATGGTCTCATCAACTGTACGAGGAGGTAATAACAAGACCTGAATTATTCCCTTTTTTGTGGATGTAATCATCTAACTCTTAAATGTGATTTGTTCTTCTGGCATGTAGAAACCGACTTCCTTCTCAAAAGGCATCAGGACTGGGAGGATTCATTTCAGAATCTTTATTACATGCTCCGGAAGAATCTGTTGAATATCTTTTATGGTATCTTCTTGCTCCTCAGACAGTCAGACCTGAAAGATTCGTAATAACTTGATAAGTCATATATATTAGAAATAGAACACTATTTATGGCATTGATTTTATGCTCCACAATGTCCTTATGCGTATATGCACTGAAAAATGGTGTGATTTTATGTTTTATTAAAAAATGCAGTAGCTCATGACAGTTTATGCAAAATACCATTTATCTATGGTAAGCAATGAACTACAAGCATTTCGACATTAAGGGGAAGAAGAAGATGCATTTTCAGCAGTATGCAATATGAATTTCTTTCTACATTACAGTTTGTTCAAAATATGAATGAGAGCACATAATGATGTGGTTCCATTTCATGTGCCTTGGCACTATTGAATTTTAATGTTATATTAGACTATTACTCTGGCTAACCTCCTTAATCACACTAAACATAACTTTTGTTGTTCTAGTTTGTACGACACAATTTGTTGCTCTCTTTGTCGGTGGAAACTGTTTGGAGAAGAAACAGTCCTGTAATGCCTATTTATCACAATCCACACGTGGCCTACGATCATTACTACGAAAACATGTGAGTTATGCATTCAGTTTTTTCTCTTTCAGTATCATTTCCAGAATTTTAAAATGCATACATTCTTATTTCTAGACATTGTTATGACATTTTGTTGTTGCTGACCAACTGTTATGTCATTATGGTCTTACTTGCAATTTGCAAATGATACTTTAATCAAGTAGATCAACCTATTGGTTGCCAATGCTTATTTGGTACTGTAATAGGAACAAGATATAACCTTGGTATGTTGGCCTCTAAAGACATCAAATTGCTTGAGACAATCCAAGCTAAGCTAAGTTGTTTTTCTGTCTGTTAGGTTCATGATAGTTTGTGACCATGTGACTTTGCATTGTTGTAGGGTGTTTACTTTTCTATGCCTCTTTGCAATGCCGAAGTGGAGCAGGCTACTGAAGATGACCTGATTGAACTTTCAGAAATCCAAAGACGCAATCTGGGCCAGGTTTCATTTGCTTCTTCAACCTTTCCCTTATTTGCTTTGGTCAGGCTGCAACCACTGACTGGTTGTAAAGAATAATTATTGAACTTGCAGGCACTCCATATAGATGCTTTATCTGATGTGGACAACACCACACAGTCGCTCCTTTCATTTACTGGCAATAAGAGTGTTCATGGCTTATATGATGTTTTAGTGAACTACAGGTAGGATGCTTCAAAACCTTACCTAATTGTTCCATTTTAACCCCCCAAAATTTCATGCTGTGCAATTTGATTTTGTGATTTTTCAGGTCCTTTTTGAATTCGTTGTCTGCCACAGATGTCCCAGTGTTATATTCACCTCTGCCATTCCAAAATGGCTGCCTCCATATTCCTGAGGTCATTCCATTTCTGTAGACTTGGTTTTTCACTCTGCTATCTTATAGGCCAAATGGTTTCCATACTCCTATTTACATCCAGTTCTTAACCATGTAATGTTTTTATTAGACAGCTTTTAGTCTTGAAGTATTTTATAAAAAATAAAAAAAAGACATTTCATTCACTGTTATAAGATGTAAAACCTCCATTCGGATGCCCTTATGGCTTATTCATCTACTTGAATTTGAAGCTGCTACATCATGTTTTTTACAATTTTGATTATGTAACGGGAAGTTACATGGGAAATATTGATATGTGTTATTGCCTTAAGTTGCCTTGTATAACAGTAGGGCTTGATTAGAAAATCTGATCTTCTGAACAAATATGCTTTTGCAGGTGAAATGCAGGGAGATGAGGAAAGCAGATGTAGGTCGGGCCTCTTCTAGTGAGTTTGATGCAGAAGAATCTGGATATGCTTTTGCTTCTTCGGCGGGCAATATCTGTTACAGCATGGAAATAAAGGATCCGGTTCTTCCACCATGGGTTGTTTCTGGAATATGTGCTGCAATGAGCTTAGATGCGAGGAGCTTCAATTTAACGTATGTGTGATCTCTTCCCCGATGCAACCTTTTCACCTCTTGTCATGCGCTAAAAAAATTCCTTTGTTTCTTGCAGAATTGCAACAGAGCCCTCATCCATGGGCTTAAATGTTGCCTTCAACTCCATAAGCACAGACTCTCAATCCAAGGCGCCTTCCTATGAAGGCTGTGAATCGCTGGACATCCCTGACGCCGTTTTGGTTCCCTCTTTGCACTCTGCCTCGCTGCGGCACCTCAGTTACAAGGACGGCGAATACGTCGTGCACACAACTGTGTGAGGTCCTAACACCTGGAAGCATGGCCGGGAAGCAAGGCCGGTGCTTGTGTGCAAGTGCAACAACTGGTTTTGTTCTAGAGAAGAATGGCTTCGCTGCTTGTTCAGCCTCTACGTCAAGAAGCCTCGACGCCTCATCCATCATGCAGAAACCGGAGCTTGTAGGTATGTCACCTCTGTTGACTGCCGGTTGCTTGCTGCAAAGTGCTCTGTGAAGTATCCGGAATTTTGTAACTTTAGAGCTTGTATCATCTACAGGACATGTTACTCTTGAATGGTAATTTATGGAGATCTGGTTCTGTTAAAACAAAAAATGGCCTCCAAAACTCACCTGTCCGCACTGTTGTGCTTGTTTGGGTTTTGCCATTCTGCTTCCATGTCCTTTTGATAGTCCTCCCCCAAATTGCCCCCAGATGCATGGTTGTGACTAGTGAGTCGGTGGCTGAGGCGTTTCACGCTCATCTTTTTTAGGGCTCGTTTTTTTTTTTTTTGCTATAGCTTTTATTTTTATTTCACTATTCCTTAATTTCATTTATTTACTTTTTAGGTTTTTTTGTCTTTTTTTTCGTATTTCTTTACATTATCTGTGATGAGTTGACATATTTTTTATTTTTTAAAATTTAATTATGTTAAATAAGCTATCTTAATTATAGTGAAAAATAAATTAGTTATAGTAAAAAAAATCATAAATTATCATTAATCTGTAGTCTTGTAAAGTTTTCTTTGTTGTTCCATGGCTTGGTTCTTTTTGGTCACCAGTCAAATGCTACTTCTGTCCGTTTCTTGTTTTGCTATTCGCGGGAGACCGGAAAATAGGGACAAGAGGCAGCCAGTCAGTGCTCTGACGAGAGAGAGATTGGTTTCTTTTCATTTGGGCATGGTTCGGCTGATTTTTGGATTTATCGGTCCTTAATTTGATCCCAATTAATTAATAAAAACTAGTTAAGTGTCTGTGCGTTACAACGAAACGTGTTGCAACGGAGCTCAAAGGATATCAAATTATATGGTATGAAACTCTTCCTAAGCAAACTAAAGCGATTTTCTCTACATATAGAATCTAAAACTCAAATCAAAGTACTGAGATATAATCAACTAACAAATGTGTTACGATCAAACAATGTGATATTAAACAAGTTCATGCCGACTAAATATTAAACAAGTTCCCGCCCCGGCCTCGCCAGTCCAGCCGCCGCCGCCATCGACCACCAACGCCAAGGATGCCCTCAAGACAGTGCAACCTATCCTCGGCTCCTCGCCAAGGATTACCTTTCTTGATCAGTTACAATTAGACATTACCAGTAGTTAATTCTGGCTGTTTTAGCTTCAGACGTGACTTCAGACTTGCTGTTTCGCAGGTCTCTCTCTCTCTCTCTGCAGCTACATACAAGGAGGAAACATGTTCTAATTAATCTTGTGAATTGCGTAAACTGCTTCTGTGATTCTCGATTAGCACGTGCAAGTGATTGCTGCTTGTGTTGTGAAATTCTTTATCTTTTCCTTGCTATTTTCGATTCGGCGACTAGAATAGAAAAAAAGAGAGAGAAGATTTCGCGTTTAGCTTGTAGGCCTGAACCTTTTAGCCCAACAGAACAATGGAGGCCCAACATAATTTATCAAAATGCCCGGCCCAAAATCGTTCTCGGTGCGCGCACCGACTGGCGACTACCAACGAGGGCCCACCTGTCAGTGAGCCACGAATTTGCCCGCCCGACCGCCCGCCCTCTCATCGCAATTTGAACAACGAACGAAATTTTTTCCCCACGATTCCGACCGAAACCCTCCTCTTCCGTTCCCCGACTCCGGCGAGCCCCTCCCCCATCGCCGCCCGCCGCCGCAGCAATGGGAGGCGATATGGAGGCGTCGATCTCGTCGCTGTGCAGCTCCCTCTCGGACGTGCTCAACCACGCCGACTCCTCCTCCCTCGCGCTCTCCGACGCCCTCTCCCGCCGTCCCATTCCCCTCGGTATCTATCTACCTCTCCGGCTCCCTCCCCGTCTCCGTTAGTGCTTAGTGCTCCTACTTACAGGCCTGCCTGTCCCGCAGAGTCGGCGACGAGCGCGTTCCTGCAGGGACTGGACAGGCGGGTGGAGGCGGCGGGCGCCGACCTGGCGCGCCTCGAGTCCATGGCATTCGGCACCGTCTCCTTCGAAGAGCTCCTGGGCCACTGCCGCGAGGCGCTCAACATCGTCTCCCGCCACGCCGACGCCGTGCAGTCGCGCCTCGTCTCTTTCGGCCACGTGCCCCCCGGTAACACAAATCCCCAATTCCCCATCGCAAGTTCAGAACCCCATCGTGTCATTTTAAGCTCTGCAGTGTTCGTCTCGTTTGGTTGAGGATTGCCGGTTGTTGTGGGTCGTGTAGAGGTGGAGGCGGAGGAGGAAGATGGAGACGTGGGGAAGCTTGAGGTCCCCGAGAATGGGTGCTTTGGAGGATCAAGTTCGGTTCTGAGGTCCGGTCGGGAGCGCTTCCATGATGATGATGCACTGTATCCTTCCATTTGGTATCATATTTTGGTTGGACAAGTCGATTTTGGAGAATTTTTTGTTGCTTTGGGTGTGGTACTGTCATATATGATTGAACTGATGGAATTATAGTTGATACTGCATATCGAGATGCATAGGCTCCAAACATTAGCTAGCAATTTGTGCCTAGTTGTAAGGGTTTGCAGCTTTCACAACGTTGGTAAGCACGTTCGTTCAGTCTAGTTGAAACTCAGAATTTGAAGACTTGTGCATTTAGGAGTTTAACCTATATTTGTTCAAGTAACTTATTCTGTCCAACTCCATCATTATCTGTTAGTCTTTGTTCCTTTTGTTCCATTAAATCTTCCAAATTTCATCTTGCCGTACCATTAAATTTGTGCTTCTGTATTTCGGTGGTTTGTGTTATGGACATAGGAAGATTGAGCTCTTTCTTGACTACTGGTAAGATTCGATGACTCCATGTCATTAAAGAATCTTGGGTTTTCGGATGCTTGTCTTGCTACTCTGTCGTCTCAACGTACGGCACACTTGTACAATATCTTTGCTACAGCAACTGTTTACAACTTTACATGCATTATATGTATTAGTGCAGCTCCTAGGTCGAATATTGATAATTTGTTGATATTTTGCAGATAACGATTTTTCTGGAAACCCAAAGAAACTTTACAAGAAACGTGAAAGGTTAAGCAAGAAACTACAGACATATATTGTTATCTCCTTTTCTCCCTCTTTTTTTTTTACTCGCCATGGTTCTGTTCGTTTTATCTTTCTTAAAAATGACCTGAGTTTAATACTTTATACTGTTCAGTGTTGATGATGGCCAAAAAATAATGATGGAAGCTGAACCTACACCTCCCCAAAAAGAGACAAATGGTCAAGATGGTCAGCAACGATGCCTTGATGATTAAAAGATGATCAAATCTTTGCTCTATTGATTTGTTTCGCTGTTGAATCCATGAAGGTAATACTTTCCAAGGAATGATAAGGGCATCGAAGGAGGAGTATGAGCAACTTCCTCCTTACATGAAGACTCTCGCATCATGGGAGGTCTGAAATTTTTCTTAAAACTATTTGAGAATTCTTCTCATAGTACTTTTTGGGTGTTGACTATTTGGTAATGGTTACAAATTACAGCGCAGAGTCCTTGAAATTCAGTAGACTACTTTACTCTTAAGGAAATTATTAGGATAATGTCTTTGCCTGCCTTTTTTCCACGAATTTTTTGTTTTTGTCTTTGCATTCTCGATCATCAAAATTGGCCAGTAGTGCAAGGTTGAGTCATGACGATGGTGTTGTTATCTTAGTCATTCTACCTCAAAGCAATATAACGTAATGCTTACTTTTTGCGACTTTTCTTTGGATCAGGAATTGCACGAGGCAATTTCAAAATTAAATGCATACTTTGGCGGTGACAAAGCTCAGGGGAGTGTTGCATTGAATCAGGACGATGTTGGAGCAATTGGCTTGGGTATGTATACTTACTGCCCGCAGGGCTTATATGTCATGTTATTACAGGCAAAACAAAATCATTTTGTTTGACTATTGTTTCGTTGATGCATGCTCTTGACGCATTTCTGTTATCGTATGTTGCACGGTTTCATCTAGAACTATGTTCCGTGCACTACATTCACACATTGATATGAAACATGGTCTTCAGTATAATAGTATGTCATCTCCACAGATGTTGCTAATATTTCGTGCTACTTCCTTTCACCCCCTTGTTCCTTGTAGGACGCAAAGGAAGATCTTACCTGCTGATCCTTCTGCGGCTGAATCAATTAACTATGGAGACCATTGATGGCTCGATCTTTTACAACCTGCGCAAAAGCGACTCCTAGGCAAATTTTCAGAAAACCTGGGGAAAACAGAAGGGTATTCGGAACCTCGATAGCTACTACTATACTGTACTGTAATGAAGGTTTTTTTAGAATAACGTGTTGCAATGTAGTTAATACGGTGAAAAGCTTGCATTTGATTGCTGTACATTCAAACTTGGAGTTGGAAGAGTGTTTTTTTTTTTAAAAAAAAAAAGTTCTCCTGCTCTCGGCTGTATTAACCGAAGCATAGTGAAAATCGTGTTATGGAATATTATGGGCTATCTTCTTGCTGAATTTGCAATCTTGATCTGAAAAAAAAGAACAGTATGTACAACCACTATCATGTCATGCAGGACAAACAAAAGAACGGCTGTGATGCAGATGTTCTTCATGCTGCAGGATAAACACCAAGATCTCTAGTTTTACCCACTACGGTACGGAGAGTACACATGATTTGCCCCTGCATAAGCAGGGATATGCTCTATTGGATTAGTATTTACATTCCTCCAACGAGGCACGTACATATATATGTGTGTTATTATAACCATACATTGCAATTTACACAGCTTGAGAATTGCCACATGAATTGAATTCTTCAAACCCATGCCATGCAGGGCACAGCAGGGAACCCCTCCAGCCAGGGTCCTCAAGGTTCTGTGAAATGGATTCTGGAGCTACATCGCTCGAGGTTGATCTGTAACAATGTATGTGTCCCTCCCTCCTCCCCCTAGGCCACATACACTGACGAAGACGAAGAACCGTATATTTTGTTCGCCTGCGCCACTGGGACATATACCACATCTATCAATGAGCTGTGGGTCCGACCGTAGAAAATGTACACGAAGACCCCCATCACCAGCCATGCCCCGACTCGCATCCATGTGCCACCACTAAACAACACAAGGCAAGTTGAGGTTCAGAGCTCAGATGTGTCTACATCTATAAGCAATTAAGCATACAGAAGTATTCAACATGTTGTCGACAAGCAGGCTTATAGTGGTATGTGAAATCGTTGGATCAGGAACTCACCCCAGATTTATTAACAAGTATGTGTTTATGAGGATGCACATCACTGGCAGCAATGGAACGAATGGGCAGATGAATCCTGAAGGAGCAGCATCAAGATGTAAGTTTACCAGGGGATTCTAGTACAGTGATGCAGAAGAGTTCCATTATACCTCCCGAATGACCAAACGAGTGCCTTCCGTCATCTTGGTCGATCCAGCAGAGCACACCAAGGCCAGCTAGGAGGAGCAGGCCACTAAAGGCGCAGACGAAGCATCTAACCAGGCTGACATGACATGGGAAAGATGCATATGCCAGACTGATGAGTATTTTGCTCATTACACAGTAGAGTTTCACCATGGGAGGGAAGCGTGTTACTCTTCCATAACCATTACAGTTTATTCAGATACTTACAAGGGCAAGAATGTCGCAGAAGCTGAAGTTGTGAGGACAAGAACCCCTACACATACAGATGCAATGCTGCAAGCAGCTGTCTTCCGTCGCTTTATCTCATCCAACTTGCCTGCAGAATTAACAGGAAGTTATTAGCTAGCAAAAGTGAAATGCATCAACTTAGAAATACAGAATGGGTTCAAGTCAAAATGCAATTGCCGAGACATACTTGCATAGAGCTGCTTCACAATGAAGGGGTCCTTTATTGATTCTACTTCAATCACATCCTTTATTTCAGATGTCCCCTGTTCATGATTCTCATCTCCCAGAAGACCCCTCACCTCCTCCTCATCATCTTCTTGGCTCAAACGGAATGACGCTTGTAGAGAAGATGGCAGGGGGACCTCATCTGGAGGAACATATCTGAGGATCAAGATGGATACGGCAACTATGGTGAATGCAAGGAGCGTGCCTACACTGACCTGCAACCAAAAATCAATCCTTTTTAGCTCCAAGCTGCAATCCTTGATAGTGCTTACAGTTACATGCATACCATGTCACAATCTGCCTAACATGTTATCTGTTGAAGTTGACCTAAATTCATACTGTATCCGTGTAGGACATTATATCACCTCATGCCAAACGTGCCATGACCGGTGCTAAGGACATGTGCAGGCTGTATTAGACAAAGTGTCAACCTGTAGCAACCGACTCTAATTCGGTTTCCTCTCCGTGTGAAACTCGTTTCCCTCACCCTATATATGTACCGAGGTAGTTCATAAGTAGAACAAGAGTCTTATTATAATATCTCCTCATATAGTGAATACCGTCTACGTGCATTCGTAGTTTTTCTTGCAAAGATTTTCCACGTTAAATAGTGAAGGATTTTAGGTGCAAGGAGTTTATTTTTGCATGGATACTACAACATTTGTTCAGTTGTTATAGCTTGATATGAAGGATCTACTGCAGTTTATACTCTATTAACGGCACAGGAGTTTCTTTTATCCGAACAATTTTACAGGAGCAACTTCAACTATGTCATAGAATTTAATTACCGTTGAAGTCGGTACTTTGATGTACGTGATGACCACACATGCAAGTTACTCTTTTAATAAGCGTTGATTACCGAGTTTTGTATTCTAGGTGGAGCATATCAGATTCTATGATATGAGTTCTTCGTTATTTATCTAGCACCACAGGTGATGTTTTGACTTATGCTGTTTGATGATTAAGCATTTGTTTTACAAGATCAGTTGCATAGACTCAGGCTTTTATTGGGGTTATGGATTGTTGATGAACCAGATTTGTTCGTCTGCTTTGTTGACAGCTGCATATTTAGATCTGTTGATGGTTTGCACAATTTTGCTCCACGAGAATTGATTAGATAAGATTGTTCTAGTCTTTCTTATTAAAAATTAGTTCGATGGACTTTCGGCGCACAAATACATCTTGATTTAATTGGAGAAGTTTATTGTGTTTTTCGACTACCGGAAGAAATTCGGCTCAAGGTGGAGATTTTTAAAGTTTAATCCAAATTTGTATCGTGTTCGTGTAGGAAACTGTATTGCCCCATACTAGACGTGGTATGACCGGTGCTAAGGACATGCACAAGCTATATCAAACGTGGCATCAATCTGTAGCAACTGACTTTGATTCAGTTTCCTCTTTGTGTATGACTCGTTTCCCTCACTCTATATGTGTACCCCAGCAGTCCATAAGACGAGCAAGAACTTTATTGTAATATCTCCTCATATAGTGAATACCGTCTGCGTGCGATCGTGGTTTTTCCCGCAAAGGTTTTTCACGTTAAATCCGTGTCTCCCGTTCTCCCGATCATCTATTTTTGCCGTACGTTTTATAACATTATCTGTAAGAAGGTTCATTAGATCACATCTTGAACCAAAATCCATAAAAAAATCTCGAATAATAACTGTCAGGGACTCAGGTGGTTCCTTTATACTTACCATTCCTGCCAATTGTGAAACATCCATGAAGAAAGCAAGAGAAGCTGCGCAGATGCCAGTCACGATTGTGCTCTTGACAGGAACTTGTGTCCGCTTGTTGACATCAGAGAAGAAGGATGGCAACAGTCCATCTCGTGCCATGGCCATCAATATTCTTGGCTGTGAGAAAAATGTCAAACTGGAACTTCAAATATCTATCTCAGCAAGTCAGCATTAGATTAAAGTAGTATTCTGCATATGTTGGCTGCGGAAAAAAAAAACAGACCAGAACCGCAAATCTCCATCCAGATCATGATATTCTTCAGATTTTATTCAGAAGGGGTGCAAAATAGGACAGAGTAACAGACAAAAATATTTAGGAGGATGGATTTTATCCAGCTTTAACAGTCACGGAGAGCAGCAATTAGCAAACATTGTGGGGTTATAGAGCATTGTTTCAACTTAAACTGCCCATTGGACAAAAGCCCCATCTGTTCCATATGGTAAAATTTATATATAGTGTTAATCATGCGAAGAGTGCTATATCCACTTGGCTCATTTTCTATGCACTGAAGTTACAGAAGCTTGAGTCACATATTGATTAAGATGTCTGTATACCTGTGGCAGAATTGATCCCATCAAGGTCGAGCAGAGAGCAAGAACAGCACCAGTTGTTACAAGGTACCTAAAACAAAGATAACACAGTAGCAGCCTCAGTGGGAAGCACACTAGACCAGCTAAGGTGAAATTGGAGGGCTGTCAAAAGGAGTCCTTACATTGCCCAGTGCATCCCATGTTTTGCAAAGGCAGATGAAATTGGGGTATCTGGGTCCATAGCAAAGTATGGTACCAGACCAACAATAACAACTGAAACCAACATGTATAAGGAACAGCAAATTGACAATGCTGTTCCTATTCCCAAGGGCAGATCTCGTTGTGGATTCTTCACCTAAAATAGAAGTTACAATGAAAGAATTCACATTTCACATTAATGCCACTGATCCAGCAAACTTTAAAGGTGCCAAATCAATTTGGGAAATAGGACCTTTCCTCACCTCCTCAGCAGTGCTAGCAACTGAATCGAAGCCTATGTAGGCAAAGAAAACAGTTGCTGACCCAGCAAGCATTCCATTCACTCCATATGGGAAAAATCTAAAAAGAAAAATGTGTAAGTACACCATTGGCCAACTTGAGAAAACCCCTTGAGAAAAACCAAAGAAAAATGTGTAAGTACACCATTCGCCAACTTGAGAAAAACCAAAGCATCAAGCATTTTTTTTTTTTGCATTACCCGCCAGCCACCTTATAGCCGACCCATCCTGTTTGGAAGCCAATGTAACTACCGGCTATAATAACAAAGAGCATCACAAAGCAATTCAGGATGGTCACAACTCCTTGTACGAATGAACTCTGTAACAAAATCAAACAGGGTAAAGATCAGACACCATACTTCTAAAAAAATGAACAAGAAAGATTTTTCTGTATTGGAGAAGCCAGCAACCTCTTTTATCCCCACACATAGCAGAGCAGTGACAACGAAAACCAGGGCAGCAGCACAAGGATCAACAACAACATCAAACCATGGAAGTTCATGGCGTGCTAAAATCCATGGCAGACTATCCGGTCCTCCAAAAAATAAAGCCTGAGAACATAAACGAGTTTGTTAGGAGAGATGCGAAAATTCGACTATTGATCAGCTCGCCGCACGAACAAGCCAGATACAACGGAAATCCCGCTTACTAGATTGGGAGATATGCCACGGGCAACAGCTGATCCACCGATTGTATATTCCAGTATCAGAGCCCAACCAATCAACCATGCAACTCTAAAAAAATGAAATGTTACACAATGTGAGAACAGTAAATGGAACAAGACATGCTCTTCATGAACAATGTTTACTCCATTATATCAGTAAATTACCCTTCACCAACGCAGATGTATGAATAGTGGTAGGCGCTTCCCGCGGAAGGGCAACGACTAGCAAGCTCCGCATAACAGAAAGCTGAAAGTGCAGCTGCTATTCCGGCTATCAGAAACGAAAGTGTCAATGCCGGGCCAGCATGCTCCCGAGCAACTGTCCCCACAAGAACGTATACTCCAGCTCCAATCGTTGAACCAACGCCTGATAGACATTGCAAATGTTCCATGAGCAAAACTTTCATGAATGAAACGCTATAATAAGTACATCACATAAGCCATCCACATAACATAAGCTCTACAAAATCTGGAAAACACTTTCTGAACTCCAGAAGCGTGTAAAATTTCCTACATCAAAATAGACTTGCAATAATTCGCCTTGTACCACTCTATGAACTAGATGATTTAGCATAAGGCATGCAAAATAAGTCCATTTACATCATCAAGGTAGAAAGATTTAGAAATTGGAATCCTAAGGGGGCAACCGCCCACCCTACGGACACTTACCCAGCATCGACTTCAGATACCTCTCAACCTTCCTTGCAAACCAAGAATGGATGAAATTTACGAAGTGTGAGAACAAACCACGCCAGGCATCCGAATTTCATGGCTGAATCAAAACCTTCCTATTGAAATCTCAGACTACTCTAGCTCGAGTTCAGTATCCAACAGCTTTTATTAGGCTTTAGCAACTCTCTGACACCGACAAATCGAAAGCTAAATCTTTACAGACAAATCACACCCAAAAAAACTAAGAATCCACCAATTCACAAGCAAGTAAAGTAACTCCACCACTAATTCACAAAAAATCAAAAATCCAACAGATTCTACCGCAAAGCTTCAGGAAGAAAACACCAAACTTCATCCAAAAAGCACGGCGAAGGTCGCACCTTTCCGACATAATCCCCATATAGACCATCAAAATTAACCCAAAAACTAAGAAAACTTCGCACCAATTGCGACCAGCTGCGTGATGGAGAGCTCCTTGGCGAGCTGGTGATCGCCACCGGCGCGTGCCCGCTCGGAGTCCACCTGCTTCCTCCGCATCAGCCCCCGGATCCCGCCGCCCCTCCCGGCGGCCGCCTCCTCGAACCCCATCACGATCCCAAGAACCGTAGATTCAATTCAAGAAATCGCGACAGGCAACCAAAAAGGCGCGATTTTTTTCACACGGTTCGATCGGGGGACAACCAAGGCGCGATTTGGCGAGAGCGCGGGGGATCGAGCTGGAGCTAGCTCCCACGCGTTCGGTGCGCTGCTGCTGCTCCCTCCCGCGTCTTCTTGCTTGAGCTGTGGGGATTATTGGGAGGAGGCGTGTGTTTATGGGCAGAATACATAAAAGAAGTGCTCTTTTCTTTATAGGTAAGCGTGCCGCCGTCTGAATCTCTCTACTCGTAAGGACACTAGACAACTGCTATCTGTATATATATATATATATATATATATATATATATATATATATATATATATATATATATATATATATATATATATATATATATATATATATATATATATATATATATATATATATATATATATATATATATATTATATATAGACAACAAAAAAAGATAGCTTAAACAATGAGTTATCTATTTAGTTGTCTATAATCTCATCAAAAAAGACAATAAAAAAGACAGCTTGTAAAAAAGACGGCTTGTACAACGTTCACAACGTCGTCTCTTCGTCTAGGAGCACGAGCCCAGATCGTCTCTTCGCGAGAGGATGGCTTGTGTCTCTCTCTTCCTTAATTACAGTCCACGTCAAATAATTTTGCTGTGTTGGCATGATAAAAATAGTAGTTGTCTATAGGTTGTACATACCCTAATGTTGTCTGAATTTTGATATTTTGGCGAGCAATTAGACGTTAGTAAACGCGCATAATAATATGCGAAAATTGTGAGGTATAAGCTGTGTGTTTAAGATGCTAACGGAACTACTAGTAAACTCAAAACGTGCTATGAAAAGTCATAATCTTTTTCTGCTAGGATGAAAGTCATAATCCATGAAGGATGATAAACTGGCAGAAACATAACCCACGCGCAATGCCATTGGTCTGGTCTCAGATATCTGATTAAAAAATTAACAGAAATCGAAAATAAACGGTTAAAATTGATTGATCCAATATTTACGTTGGGTAAACGACTAGCAAGCCACTATTGTTGTATGATTAAAGGCTGTAGTTTGAATTCTACTAACCATACGTCAGATCTGAAAAAGAGTATAAAGAAACTTCCAATGACATCTCAGTTGTTGTTAACCTAATTGCGTCCTTTTTGTTTCTCCGCAAAAAAAAAAAACTTGTAGTGGTAGAGAATACAAACACGAGGCAGGTTGATTCAGAATCTGGTTTAGCCCAATAGGCTTATCAATTTTTCTTTTATATAGTCAACCAATAGGCCAGGGCTCATTAGCAATGCCGTGTTGGTATGTTCCAACCTACCAGCTCCCAGATACGGCAAGATAAGATATTTTTCTATTGAGCCAGAACAATTGTATCCGCAAGTTTCTTTGTGCTTCTAACTCTAAAAAAGGGTCTCTATACTTCTGGACACACACACCGAGATTCTCTCGTCAATGATGCCAACAGTGTAGCTTTCTTGCAAGTTCAGCCGCCCTCACAGGTGATGAGGTGATTCTATGCTCCTTCAAACTGCGACTTACGTAAATGTTAAAGTACTAATAAATAAAGGTAGATATCTAGTCAGCTCTTTATTTTATTGAGTTTTTTTTAAATTTATATAATTTAATTTAATATTATTTTATTGATAGTTTCAAACTATTTTTAGAATCGAGTTAACGAGACAAGCTGAGTTAAAGGAAAATTTAATTTCATCCGAAATCGACTCTTTTAATATTTAACTAATTAACAAGTGTAATTAAAATAATTTTGAACCGAGCCAACGAGTCTTACTGACGAGTTTTTTTTCCAATCCTACTATGGGGGTGATCGTTTCGGCTTTTTTCGGTTTCAGCTTCTAGTTTCAGCTTTTTTTTCACTATTCACTACACTATCCACTAACTCAATTTCTGATGTTTTTCAGCAAATTCTGATGCTTTTTCAGCCAAAAGCCAAAAGCCATCGCTATTCCGATCACCCCCTATGAAGGGTAAATTAGTACTACTTATCTTTAGTTGGTACTTGAAGATTATCGTGTGTATATGAAAGTGAAGAGCATATAAGCACTGCTCAAACATGTATAGCTAGTGAGATTTACATGTATACATATATCCCTTTCACGTGCTCCATGTGCTGATGTTTGCCTTCAAGTCCATCAAATTGGGCACAACATAGCTTATCTCCACTCGATTTTGCTTTACTAATGATGAGCTTGTTTAGAACGCGCACGCAAGAACTTTACATGAATTTCACAGGAGTCAATTTAGTTCCTACAGGATTCACAGAGTTAAATTCGATCCCGTGTTCCAAATTAACGGGCATGATTGTGTTCGAGTTTTGCAAAAGAACAAAAAAAAAAACTATAAAATATCACAGTCCAAGTCATTGTCTTACAATAGTCACCTTCATGTAAAGGAGCTTCCTAGCTAGCTTGTGAGTGGTTGTCGCTGGGAAAATTTCTTCCCTGAGTAACAGCTGCATGATGATTCAGCATAGGAAATTGTATAAGCTGAAGGAAACATACATTTCAGAGAGATTCAGAGACACATCGACATCCAAGGTGTCCAAACGGTTCATTCTTATCGACACCCTAACTAATTAGGGGTACTCATTTCGACTTCTAAAAGCTTCAACTTCTAACTTCAGCTTTTTTACTATTCACTACACTATTTATTAATTTAGCTACAGTAAAAAAGCCAACTACAGTGAAAAAAGTCAAAAACCATCGTTAAAACGATCACCCCTTAGCCAATCAAGTTTTAATTATTCCAAATGATGCAATTCATTGTACGTGATCCATGTGCCGCTCTTATATATATGCACAAAATCAATTGTTTATAATTTCGCCAAATCTAGTACTTACACACGTAATCGTGTTCTATCTCCGTTGTTGGCTATTGCTACCACCTAATCGTGTTCTATCCCCGTTGACTGGCTATTGCTACCAATTAACACCCTACCTAATCGCCACTTGAGTCTTTATCTCTCTCGTTTTGGTTTATAGAAGAATAGTGATATTCTGACGAGCTTCTGCTTCTCTGGTTTTTAATTTTTCAATTTCATCTGTTTTTACTTTTTATTTTATTTTTTTGAATTTTTTTGTCTTTTCTTTTTCCTCTTATTTCTTTACATTGTTCGTGATGATATAGCTTTTTACTTATTTTTTATTTTTAAATTAATTATGCTAAAAAACTAACAACAGCTACATCATTAACTCTTAACAGTCAACAATACTGCCACCGTGAAACTGATGCTTTTTACTATATATAATAGGCATGTTTGATATGGCTGCGGTTTTTGGTTGAAATTTTTGAATTTTAGCTATTTGCGATAGAGATTACGGAGAGAGAAATACTCGCTTATGATTTTGAATGGTACATATGTTAGGCTTTTACCATATACTACAATTAACTTGTAGACTCCGTCTTAAAAAAATACTCTGTTTAAAAGTTAAATACTGTAGCAAAAACTAAAAACTGTTTTTAGAAACCAAAAAAACAGAGCTATTACTCCTGTTCCAACCATACAGAAGACTGACAGAACAGTCGAAAATAAAAAAGAACTCTGCAAACTAATTAACTCTAGTACGTCTCTCATCCAAGCATACATGATTTTTTTTTAATATTGCACTCATTGCTTCTGAATTCTGATGGTAAGTTTGCCTACATAAGAAGCAACATGTTTCTAGATGAGAATACTTGTAAAAATTGGCCTCCATTATTTTCATTTTGGAAGCAAAAGGAAATGCAATTATGCAAGTAAGGACTAAGGTTACATGACGATGTAGGTATCCAATCAGCTGAAAATGACATCTTCAATTGAAAACTAAGGAAAAGACATCAAGTGTAGCAAAAAAAAAAACTCTCGAAAAAAAGTCAGACATCGACATACAACGACCCGAGTCAGGAAAACGTGAATGCGTGAAAGCCCTGCTCCTTGTCTACAATAATGTGAGGGGGGGGGGGTGATGAGATAAACATGGAAATATTTTTCACCTTAGTGGTTATTATCCATGCATATATACAACTCTTCCTTGCAATACATAAAAAAGAATTTGATATTTGATGTATGCAATGTCCCTGCTCAACTATATATTCACCGAGCAAATGAGCTCACAAGTCACAATACAAGAAAGAACAAAATCCTAAAAACAAATTCAAGACCTATAAATAATATGTCTGCTGAGCAGTGATATTTGGAATTTCATAGACATAGAAATTTGTTAATAAATCAAAGCCAACACAGGAAACCCTAGTAAGTTTAGCCCGTGTTTTTAAAAAACAAAACAATCCCTTAGGCTATTGAAAAAAGTGGAGGACTAATTTACTAAGAGCATGTACAATACAAGCGCTCAAAGAGATGCTTAGCAATTAAAAACTATTTTTTCTTGTCACATAGAATAGGTAAGGCTCTTATTTTAAAGCATCGGTGCTTAGCACGTGTTTATATGTATAACTATATCTAATTAATAAATAATATAACATCTAAGCACTCATAGAAGAGATGTTTGCATTAGAGAAAATAACTTTTACATGGGTGCTTGATGATATGGCTATATTCTATCTCTTTAAACATTCATATATAAGCATCTTGCATTGTACATACCCTAATGCTCCAGCAAATATGACCCTTTTTTTAGGGGACAGCAAATATGACTAATTAAGCTGCAGATATGATGATGCAGCAGCCATGTAGTATTCATTATGGGTCCACTTTTTTCTGGATCAGGCCAGAACAGATTTTCAGAAGCCATGCATACGCGGCCCAATATTGTGATGAAGTCCATATTTCTGAAAGCCTGTGGAAGTTATAGTTAAAAAGCATTTGCTGCTGCTTAAGAAAGAAAGAAAGAGAGAAAGCATTTGCTACTCCTACTTTACTGTGACTATTTTTTTCTGAAAGACCTCAAATGTGACTAACTATGTATAGATATGTCTAGATATTTTTCTGAAAGATTTCTAGCTCAAAAAAATGCTAGCGGTTTTCTAGCTCAATTTCTCGAAGAAAATTCTAGTCTCTAGATCAAAATTTCTTAACCTGAAGCTACAATATTTTGTTAAAGATACACTGTCCTTTTTCTTTCTGAAACCATATTGACGCTTGTTTCCTTTTTGAAACAAGCTGGTTTTTTTTCATGTATTTATGTCACGCCTTGTAAGAGAAGATAGATAAAATCAAAGAATTAATGAAGGAAGAAACAACATTAAGAACGGAAGGAAAAGCTCGAACCAATAAAGAAGAACCACATGTAATAATATACATCACTGATATTTAATAGTGGTTCTAATTAAGCCTTCAAAGAAAAGAAAAACCTAGCGGTTGTTATAATCAAAAGATGGCTCATGACATAAGCTAAACCGTCGGAGGAGTACCAGCAAATGAGTTCAGAATATATGCAAATATCTTAAGACAACATAATAAGTAATAAGTCTGTTACATGAAATAGTTGGGTGTGGGATGGCACCAAGTTACGGATCCTCATCATGACCCATCATCGGCGCTGCTGCTCGCCGGCGATGCAGGTGGCTCACCTTCGCTGTCCAGCGAGAACCTCACCCGACGGGTCTCCCCCCAGCAGTGCCACCGGCGGCGGACGCGCCGTTGCCATGGTCACCCCTCTCCCTCTTCCTCAGGATTGACTTCGTCGGTTGCCAACCCACGGACACAGGTGCAGGATTCAAGCCACCGCTGTTGGGTACGGATAGAGTACACTAATTAATTATCATCATAAGATAGTACTGATCAACAAGTGCTGCAACAAATTAATTATCATCATAAATAGTATTGATCAACAAACAAACGATGCTTACTTGTAATAGTATATGTGGGGTAATTTTGATCTACATATTGTGTCCCAATAGGAGAAGGGTGGGGAAGTGTAAGATCTAGGAGAATGTTTCAGCGGGTTACTTTGAAAATATGGCAAGAAGTTCAAGAGAAGTGGGTGGGTCTTGAGACAAGCCCAATAGCATAGCGCTGTATGTCTAAAGGAATGTACCAGTAGACCCTTAACTTTTGCAATTATTGAGGGGTAAGATAGAAAATTTCCATCCCTATCTCATTGTGTATATAAACCTCCAAGAGAGGTATAAAGCAAGGAGGTTCACTATTTTTTCCTCACCCATATGGTGGTCTCCAGCTCTTGCTTTTTCTGTGTCTTCTATGGAGAAAGGGTAGCAATTATCCACTGTTATGGCTAATGCCATAATAGTTGATGCTGTCGTAGGGATTACGTAAGAAGTTGCGTAGAGAAAGACGCTGGAGTCCACTGGAGGGATTTCCTAGCGTCTCACATAAGGTAAGGAAGGAATCATCCAACATAAGGTAAGGAAGGAACCATGAACTATCTTTTGTCTCTGTCCACTCCCGGGATGAATTATCGAGTACAATTGTTGATGAGAAAATGCAACAAGAACAACTGGTAACTTGCTACGGAGCAAGTCTTCTACCTTGGAGCCATCATCATTTAGCAACGCCAGCCGCATGATCGCACCTAGCTGGTTCTGCCTCACCGGTAACCATGCCGGCCCTGCCTCTGCGCCGTCGTCGAGAGCCACCAGAGAGTCTGCCCTTTTGTGCCCTTCGCTTCGCTCACCTCCGTGCGCGGGCCTATGCCCTCACGGCCTTGCCTCCATCTACAGGCCCACGCCAGCCTTCGCCCCCGTGCTCTGCATCGATGAATCCTGCTCCGAGCTGGACACGGCCTCCGCTTAGTGCTTCGCGCCAACCGGCCGCATGGGCGCACCTGGCCGGTTCTACCTCACCGGTAACCACGCTGGCCCCGCCTCTGCATCGAGCCTTCATGACGGCAAAGCCCACCCCGCACTCCGCATCGACAAAGCCAGCTCTGTGCCCACAAAGACCGCCCCACGCTCCACGCCGGTGAGGTCTCCTCCGAGCCGGCCATGGCCATTGTGCTCGCCTAGGCGTCGCCTCCGTCAGTTGGACGCGGCCTCCGCCCCGCGCTCCGCATCGATGAAGCCTTGCAACGCTCTGCGCCCGGGAAGACCGCCCCATGCTCCACGTCGGCGAAGCTTGCTCTGCGCCTGCGAAGGCCGCCTCGCACTCCGCGGAGGCCAAGGTCGTCTAGCGCTCGGCGCCGGCAAGTTCTCCGATCTAGCCACAGCCTCCACTCCGCACATCGTGTCTGCGAAGGCCACCCCGCGCCTCGTGCCTGTGAGGTCTCGTCCGAGCTGGCCACGGCATCTGCACAACGCTCCACACCCGTGAAGACCTCTCCGTCCCGCGCTCCGCGTCGGCGGAGCTCGCTTTGCACCTGAGATGACCACCTGCGCTCCACCCTGGCGAGGTCTCCTCCGAGTCGGCCACGGCCTCCGCGCTGCGCACCGTGTCTGCAAAGACCGCCCCACGCTACGTGCGGGCAAGGTCTCCCCTGAGCTGCTGGCCACAGCCTCTGCACCATGCACCGCACCGCGTCTGTGAAGGTTGCCCCGCTCTCCGCGCCAGCCACGGCCACGGCCTCCGCACCCACGAATTGAATATATATAAAAAAACTAACAGTTACTATAGTCTCATTTTAGCCAAAAGTCAAAAATAAAATGCCACAACACTTTATAACACGAGCTTGGTCAGCCAAGTCTTCGTAAAAAAAGAGGAACTCGAAATGTCACAATGTTAGGGTTCGAAAAATGTCAGAGTGTTAGAATACGTGCTGGAAATGATGCCTAATCGATCGTCCATGCGTGCGAATGGTTCGTGACCCGTGCACGCGTGAGTCGATCACAAGCATTCCGGTTTCACAATTATCACAAAGCACGACAATATCCCCAACGAACAGACGTGGGCACTGTAGAAGCGATTAAACAAAGGAAGTGAAATCTATGGATGATCTATGTATGTATTACTAATCACGATCAAGGCAGCATCCGTACAACTGCACAAGCAAGCAAGCAAGCATTCTCCCTTGTGCATGGCATCAATCATCGACAGCATGCGCAGACCGAAGGGCTAGCCTATAGAGCTTGCTTGCTATCCACAAGGGTAGACGATTCATCGGTTAGGGACGGCCGGAGAGCTAGAGCTGCACGGTGACGGCGTCCGATATCGGCGGGCCGCGGTAAGGGACGCAGCGTATCTTCAGCTCCCCCGGCATGTCGACCTCTTTCAGCCACGCGAGACGACGGCCTTCTTGCTCGACGCCGACGAGGTCACTGGCGCCGTCCGCCGCTGTCAACAGAGAGACGAACCTCTCGTAAGTCCCATTTACAGCCAGAGGTAAGCGAACGGAAACGATAGCAGCAACATAGCTCAACATCCCATGAGCAACGGCAATGAACCAGTTTGAACCGGCAGAGCCATATGCGCCTAGGCATTTTTGTTGCTAGTATAACAGTTTGATACATCATCCACTGCCAAAATTATAAGAGCTAGCAGCAAATGCAGGAACCAGCTGCAGTGTCCAGTTCAGATTTCCGAGATCAAAATTGACTGCTTACTCGAATGCTGCGAGTAGGGAATGTCAGCGTAGTAAGTGCAGTCCCGGTCCTCTTCTAGGGAGTACGGGGGGCCAAGAATGTCGAGGAACGCACAGGGCGCAATGGCCCTGAACCGGTGAATGTTGCCTCCCGCCGTTGGGTACAGGACCGATGCGTCGCATGGCCCTGTAAAGACCTCATGCGCCACCAGTTTTGCCAATCTCACTGCAAAAAAAAAATGAAGTCTCAATGTAAGCACATCTGCGCCATGGAGGATGGAAGACAGTACAGACAACTAGACAGGCAAACTCATGGAAAAGATTGTAGAATGCTTCAGAAGCTTACATCGATCATCAGGTGACGTCAGAGGATCCGGATCAACCCAGTCGTACGACTTTATGTGCATCGATCCGAGTAGTAGTTTGTTGAACACTGTCATTCCAGGGTGGTTGTGGAGAGGAAGGACCGCATTTGGTGGCAAAAAGAAGATCTCCATCTGCCAAGGGGTTAACATCAGTAGAAAAATCATTTTGATGCAGCAAAGGCCTATGTTTTTTATTCAGATTGGGCGTCGTACTCGGATCAGATTTCAGTTCGTTTGTACACTGCCGCTTACCGAAAAATTCTCGCATTTGTATATCGTCGTATGGTAAATTGTTGGGGTTTCTTCGTCAGCATCTCTAGTCCTGAATAACCTGCGATCTGAGCTTAGGCCAACATCTTCTGGTCTCATTCTGTCTGCAGATATCACCACCACAAATTCAAATTCAGTTGATTCAGTACATGAAACAGATACAAACTGCGCGTTACGCAATTATGCGTATGCTATGGGGCATGGGCAATATGTTTTTTTCTAGGACAAGAGAACCGGCCTACCAAGCGCTAATAAACAGGTTGAAAATTTAGAACCTGCATCTCTGGCGTTTTATCACCATTAATTTCCATTTCTGCACTTTATCTAAACATTTTGTGCAAAACATGTTCAGTAGAGAGCAATGATTACAGATTATGCAGTAAAGTTCAACGCAACATGTCAAATAACGCAGATCCAATTTTTTTTGGTTAAGAAGAAGATTTGAATTTGTTTTCGATCACACAAATTTGCATAACAAACTTTTGGGAAGGGATTATTGCATGGACGGGATTTGCAACTTCCCTTCTGCACGCTAAACTAGCTACATACTAGCTCAGATGAGCAAAG
This sequence comes from Melocanna baccifera, assembly GCA_036346265.1. Taxonomy (NCBI): domain Eukaryota; kingdom Viridiplantae; phylum Streptophyta; class Magnoliopsida; order Poales; family Poaceae; genus Melocanna; species Melocanna baccifera. Next base: position 460,812 of record CM070709.1, on the reverse strand, counting down.
CAATGCAAGTATCAAGAGACGAGGCTCACCGAGCATGGCGCGGAGCACGTCGACCTCGGCGGGCGCGGGCACGGTGCCGGGCCCCTTGAAGACGGCGCGGCACGCCTGGAAGAGCTGCTGCACGAACGTGGACTCCGCATGCACGCGCCTCCTCGGGCGCCGCCCCACGCCCCCGCCACCCCTCCTACCCCCCGCCGCCGTTGGCGCCACCATCACCCGCCTCCTCTTCGCCGGCGGCACAACCCCCGCCACGGCGGCGCCGGCAGCCTCCGCCACCTCCACCTCCACCCCCCCTGCACACCAAGAACCCACCTCGCAAAACCCGATCTTGGCGCGAACGGACCCGCCGGCGACAGCCAAGAACCAGCAAGAGGAGGAAGAAACAGAGCACGCGAGAAGGCGATAAGGAGCTAGGACTCGCGAGCAGGGGAGAAGAAGAAGAAGCAGCAGCCGCAGCGACGCGACGCGAGTTTATATAGGAGGAGCAAAACCAGGGGCCGGCCGTGCGAGGATGCCAAGGGGGCTGGACCGAGACGCTCCCATGCAGCGGCGGCGGCAAATCAACGGACGCCGACGGGACGGGAATACCGCCGCTGGAGTCCAGTACACTGTTTCTTTTCCTTTCGCGTCGACGTGTAGTACACATACTGGAGCGGATCAACATTTTCCTTTGTGGATAGAGAGTGACAGAGAGACGTGAGGTGTTGGCTGCCGCGCCGCGCCCGCCATTTTGGGGAAGCGGAAAGCAAAACCGCCCGACCTAGGATCCAGTCCAGTACACGGTTTTATCGATAAAACTGCCCCTTGGGGTAAAGTCCCGACAGCTGCTGTCTGTCTGACAACGGCCTGCGACTAGACAATAGGATGGATAAGACCACTCCCAACGTTTGTGTTTTAGCAACGACGTCTACAAGAGAGATATCGATTCTAACGAAAACAAATACATAAAATTAGACTCTATTAAAAAACATCAAACAAATAATAAAAGTATTTAACCCATCAAACAATTAATACATTAAAAAAAGAAACTTAATTCCTAGAATGCTTACATCGCATAGTTTTAAACCTAACTTAATTCAATATATTGAAAATGCTCAAGGGAAGACAAGAACTGCGAAAAACCTGCAAAGAACGGGCCCATCCAAGATTCCGACGACACCAGTGCCAAACAATGGCTCTTGTTTGTGATCAATGACTTTTATTTGAATTTTTCGAGATAACAACAAATGACAAAAACACCAATGCGGATGATAAACATGATTTTAGACTCAGAAAATCGTTTCAACAGAAGACTTCTCAAAGCCGCTTGAAAAGAACGTCTCATTTGTTTTGGCTTCCAAAAAAAATTGAAGCTACAAGAATATTTCCAATCGCCTGCGATTAGTACCGAATCCTCACCACACGACGTGGCATCACAAACGCTTACGCATGCTCTGACGCACCGCTTGCTAGTTGAGTTCCGTTCCAAGAGTTGACGATCTCGATCAGGAAACGCATCATGACATTTGGTTTGATCTGATCGGATTAAACATACCAATTTGGTGGTTCTAGCTAGTCCGCTGATCTCGACCATGTACGTACTAGCTACTGCCCAAGTTGCTGCAGCACTGACGAAACCATATGCAGAGAGCCGGTCACGCAGATCAGGCCAGGAGCGCCGTCCGCTCGGCTTCGAAGCAGCCGAGAGGCAACCTTGATCAGATCGCACGAGAACGGCGCCTTCTGACACCCGACCAGCGTGGGCTTGCCACGACTAGCTGCCAGGTGATCGATGCGCGCCGGCGTTTCGACGCCGGTGATCGTTCCTATATCCACGCAGTCCATGCCTTGATCGCGTGCGGCAGCTATCCATATCTCTTTCAGCGATGAGGCTGGCATAGAACGGGAGTTTCCTCCGGCGATGCTCGCCTCGGTCAGCAATACAATATCTGGCCTTATGCCTGCAGGAGATCAGAGGAAAAAAATACTGTCGTGTTCTTCAGCTTAAGCAGTGAAATATGAGCCAAGCAAAGCAACGCGTGTAGATTTCAAATGTTCAGAAAGGGATGAATTAATCTTGCCTGAGAGAAGCTGTTCCGCGAACGCGAGATGTTCTTTGTCGTTAGCCATTCCAATAACAAGAGCCAAAGGCCCTTCAGGTCTGACAGTTTTTACCACGTCCGATAAGGCCTTTGCAGATGCCTCGGTATGGGCTGGAAGATGTTTCAAAACGTCAGCCGATGGCAATAAATCAACAGTACGCGGAAATTAAACATTAAGTGTAGGTTATCGTGAAAACCTCCATCAATAAGTGTGGTGGGTGCTCCCTCAAGCCCAAGGACCGAAGCTTCCTCTTGTGTAAGAAATTGGCTTCTCCCCGGCAATTGTGTCTTCTCTAAACCAGCTTGGATAGATGTATCGGAAACATCCCATCCTTCACTTCCCAAAGCCGTGGGATAGGAGGAATAGTATATCAGACTTATGCAAAGAATTCAATATGTGAAAAAGTAAAAAAAGAATAGAAAAAAATGTAGTGCCAAACATTCAGCTTTCAATGTTATAGTCCCATTCGAAAGCAACCACACAGTAAAGAATCAAATAAACACCCCCATCAACGTTTGAGTAACTGATTTGATGAATTGGCGTGATGGCGTTATTGCAGTATTACCTAGCTCACGGAGACAGAGAGCTGTGCAAGAAGCAGTAACAGCATTTTGACGCTGATGATCTCCCAGCAGTTGGAGGTTTACACCATGCAATTCAATAAACTGCAAGGTATAATTTGCACTAATCATTTCATGGACTTAAAAAGAAAATGGAAAAGGCTTTACTCTACTATTAATTTCAGATGAATTAGATAAGGTTGGCAATGAAATTTTACCAATGGCGTATCATTTGAGATTTTGATTACAATGTCACAACTTTGGTAAGGTTTTCCATAATCCCACCCAATGCATCTTGTGATGCTCTTGACACCAGGATCACAAGCAGATATGATGGGAGATTGTGCCAAGTATGCTCTGTCCCGAATAATTTGCTCGATATCCGTTGAAAATGGACCACCAATGACAACCTGAAAATGTTTCACATTCAGGTTACAAATTCCATGTCAAAAACCAAATGGAATGCCCCTGAATATAATGCAGCATTACCTGAGATAGATGTTACATTACCAAAAAAAGTCAACTTTACAAATCTAACTACAGAAATATTGCTAGAAGCAGCACATGTGAGAATCACTCGCAATGAGAAAACATACTAAATAAGAAGAAGAAAGCTCACATGTATATTTTAGTCATGCTGGTCATGTACCAGGAGAGATAAGGCCTCAATATATAGAAATTTAAAGATTGCGCTATAGAATTTGCACTGATACAATGATAATGTTATACAACTTGATGGTTAACATATCATCAGTAAAGAATTAAAGAAAAGGTGAGGCCTTTCTAACTTCACTGAAGCAACACAAGATGATGCCTAGTAAAATAACTTGGTAACAAGTAGAGAACTAGCGTGGAGATGGAACAGCAAGCAGAGTATGTCATATCAACCATTTCTTTTAAGAGAAAAGAGCACTACAAAATTAACTCTATAAGCTGGAACACAAGCAAGAGCGAATTACATCCTGATGAACGTTAAAAGGAACAAAGATGACAGAACAACATAACTGGTCGCCCTTGTTTGATGATTCCAGACTTTGCCACAGCTATGCTTTGTAGGGAACCACCCAAAGCAGCCAAATGTTCTTTCCCAACTGTTGTTATAACAGATGCAGCTAATTCAGTACTTCGTATGACATTTGTGGCATCTCTAGCTCCCCCAAGGCCTGCCTAGGCAATAAATAGATAAATGAGACACTACCTAGTCATAGTAAGTGCTATAAACCTGAATTCAAAGATCAGTTTTAAACCATAGAGGCCCAGAAACTTGTGACGGTGCCACTTCTTGGGCTGTCTTATGTAATTTCCGTTTCATTTCTGAGTAATACCAGACTTAGTCTGGTCACAGCGATATGTCAGAAGTGGGCAGAAGAAAACTGATCCGCGAGCAATTCTCAAAAGCACTATTGAAGGAGAAGAGTATTATCATTCCTAATGATGTTTTGAGAAACAGCAGACCTGACAAAAGTTTTTTTCCAGCAGTTCAGTACAACAGGTGCATTCTTGTGATTGAACTTCCATATTTAATGTAGAATTTCATAAATGTTGGACAATTTCTGAGACAGAAAACTAATGACTTTCTACTCCACCCTTGTTAACAGCAGCATGTAAACAAAAACCATGAAATACTAGAAAAGACGGTAGTTTTAGGCAACTTACTTCGACAATAGCAATGTCAACATTTTCTCGTGAGAATAGGAGAAATGAGAGAGCGGTAAAAACCTGCAAAACCATGCTACTGGTTTTTAGATTCATGATCACTGCAAGTGAAATATGGGCATATCAAAGCATATAGTATTTTTAATGTGCCAATATATGCACGATTAGTGACATTTAATCATGTCGATTTGAATAAGAACTTAGTTATTGAATAAACAACATATAGTATCAACTGAAGATGAATTGCTAACAGATATTAACAAATAGAAGTACTGCTGATGCGGCATGGCAGTATCAGGACGGCTAAAAAAGATTGGAAAGTGAGATCAAATTGAAATTTTATTTTCCTGCTTGTTACAAACAACATATTTTTTTCTTTTACTAGCAGGAGATGGCTGCAAACCATATTAGTTTGGTCCAGAACAGAGCTACAACTTTTGTTTTTGGACTGTAAAGGTTTTGCCAATATGCACACAAAAATCAGATGACCTACTCAATTTAGAACTGAAAAAATGGCAGCACCACCTTCAAGGTTTAGTGTAATGAGATAAGATGCGAACTGATGAAGGAGAAACCATGTTCCATGGAAGCAGTTATGAGAGTTTGTTTGGTTCCATCTTGAATGCATTATTCATTTTTCTAAAGCAGAAATCATCCATCAACTTTGCAAGGATATTACTTTCATGTGTACTAAAATTGTAGGCCCTCATTTAGGGGCAATAAAAGATGTCAGAAATTCGCATCAGTTTGCCCAGCAAAAACAAGCTAACTTTGCAACAAAAAAGATTAAAGCTACCTCAAAGTGTGTCAGGGCTCCATTTTCTGATTCTACCGATTGATCGATAGCTTCCTTAGCCTGATCGAAAAGATCCCTCAACAATGCAGATGAAACAGGGCCTCCACTTTTTCCAACAGAAATGCGTTCCCGAATGGTTAGAAGATGTGGGCTGCATAGAGAGAAGCATTATAGAATTTTCTCTAGTCCCAGAATGATACTTGGAAAAATTCAACAGAACTCAGTGGTTTTAAATCCACAATCTACATGCGACAAGTAAATGTTTTGACACCATAACTCAGCATAAAAGACAACAACAACAGCAACATAATAAGATTATGAGTAAATTTCACAAAACTACAGGTAAGTTGCCATATGTATCAAGGAACTACAGGTAAATTACATGCAGCCTTAAATCTGTAGTTTTGTGAAATAGTTGCTAAAATTTGGAGCTCCTTGATACATATGACAATAAACCTGCAGTTTTGCGAAATTTACTCTGAGATTATAGTACCTTCACACACCCCATTGTGTCAAGTGACAAGACACTTTTGTGTAGTATCTACCAAATGATAAACGAAGCATGGTGATGTGGTAAAATACCTGGTATAGCAACCAACATTGTAGCCTTGCTCCCTCATGATATTGGACAGGAATGCAGCAGTTGAACCTTTCCCCTTGGTGCCGGCGATATGAACAGCCTACAAACACAACCACTCAGCTTCATCCTAGCATTCATCCCATTGACTCCATGCAAACAAAAATCATATGGAATTGCCCATATGAATGATGACTGTCTAACACGTGAACTAAACACATCCCAATGTCCCATCACAAGTAAAATCACAGATTCTTCGTTTGCTAATCATTTTACTTCATCAGTTGCAATGCAAGCTGTAGGGTTTTGCTGTTAAGAAGGGGCAAGGAGAGGGTGTGGCCTCACCGGGAAGTGGGTGTGGGGGTCGCCCAGGCTGCGGAGGAGGCGGCGCATGCGGCCGAGGTCGAAGCCATCGTCGGAGTCAGTCCCGGCGCCGCGCGGCACGCCATAGCGCTCGTAGTTACGGAGCCGATCCATGTACTCGAGGAACTCCCCGAGCTGGCCCTCTTCGTCGCCGCCGCCTCCTCTGGCCATGGCGGATATGCCGAAGCAGCTACTCCCCCGCAACAGACCGCGAGACCGGCAGAGGCCGAGCATGCGGCACGGCCGTACTGCGGTCGCTGCGGCCGCGGAATTCGCCGGAGGGCGTGCGGACGCCGCCGTGTCGCCGGAGAGGGGGTTGGGTAGGCTTCAGCCCGCCCTTCGGCCCGCCCCGAACACTCCCCAAGCTAGGCTGGTCCAGTAGAGATGAGGGCTTGGAATATTCATCCAGACATCCACCGCAGGCGTCAGGCGAACCACCGGAGACGACACAGCCACCACGCGGTCCACGCACAAAGATCAGACCACAAATCCACAATCCAGTAGTCCATAGCACAGACGCACATGGCACACACACGGGAGACGAGGGGTTGTGCACGCACCTGGCGGTGGCGGCGCGCAGATCCGGGCGGGTGGCGGCCGAGCCGTCGAGGCTCCGCCGAGGCCGAGCAGATCCGGTGCTCCGGGCGGGCGGGCGGGCGGCGCGCAGATCCGGGCGGTTGCGGGTTGAGGCTTCCTGCGCCGGCGGCCGACGCCGAAGCGTGAAGAGGGGAAGACGGGAAGGGGAGACCGTGGGAGCTGTTGGGCCGCTGGTTATGAATTTTGGACGTTTTTAGCACCATCGCGCGAAGGAATTCCACAACTAGCACCGAGCGGCAAAAAATTCCATCTCTGGCTCTCCGTTCCGGCGCACGATCGAACATCCGAGCGCACGATCCAGCAGACGCCGACACCTGTCCGGTCGTGCGATGCCGGACGCCACGGCCGGTGCTTGCTGATCGCGACCGCGTCGCGATCGATCGCCGAGCCACCGGCCGTGGCCCGTCGATCTTGATCGCGACGACCGACCGTGCCCGAGCGCCTCCGACCGTATGTACAAGATTTACATGTATAAAATTAAATTTTGCAATAGATAAAATTGTATTTGTGAAGTTGTATGTAGAAAATATTGACATGTATATAATAATTTTTTGGAATGAATAAAATTTTAGATATGTATAGAATTAATTTTACATATCATATATGTAAAGTTATATTTCCCCAAGCGTATAGAATTTTGATGTATTTGTAAGGTTATATTTAGAATAAAAATAATTTTGGATATATAAAATGATGTTTGAAACATATGAATTTTATGTACATTCCAGTTTACTGCTTGTGTAATTTTGTTGTAACAACTATCTGAAAAAATATTTGGAACATATTGAACACATGAAGTTTGATAGTAATTCTTTCATCTTAATGTAGTTATAAAAATGTGAAAACTGATACATATGATTAATTGTAGAGTTTGATTACCTACTTAAAAGTATATGTAAAACATTTGTAAAAATCATACTTCTGATTTTTTTCGTTGTAGGCATTGCAATATAAGGAGTTTGAGAGGTTTTTGCATTCCAATTGAGCTTGCAAAGATATATGAAAAAATGACTTAGAAGAGTGCAATAATTGGGAGAAAATTTGTCCATCTGGACCAATATGTGAGGATCAAAAGTCATAATTATTCCTACATCAGATTATGAACACATTAAAAGATATGAAAATCAGAAAAGTGCTCAAAATTATGCGAAAGTTTGTGCATTCCAATTGAGCTTCAAAAACTAGCTGAAAAAATGACTTATAAGAGTGCAATAATTCTGGGAAAATTTTCACATATAGAACAATATGTGAGGATGAAAAGTCATAATTATGAATACCTCAGATTATGAGTGCATTAAAATATATGAAAATCAGAAAAGTGCTCAAAACTATGTGAAAGTTTGTGCATTCCAATTGAGCTTCAAAAGTTACTGAAAAAGTGCCTTAAAAGAGTCCAATAATTCTGAAAAAATTTGTCAATATAGACCAATATGTGAGGATGCAAAGTCATAATTATGACTACCTCAGATTATGAGCACATTAAAATATATGAAAATCACAAATCTACTTAAAACTATGAAAAGTTCTGAAATTTTAGCAATTTGTCAAAATGAGAAAAGTACATATTGATGTCTTTTCATTTAGTATTTTTTTGTACATTTAGATATTGAAGTTCTCATATGGCATATTATTTAATCCGTCTGAACATGCTATTTATATTGCTAAAAGAAGAATATTGAAATGACAAGATGAACATACGATTAGCGTAAAAACGGCTGGTAAATAAGAACATAAGCGATATTGAGGACATGAAGAATTGAATGCAAAGGTAAACATGAAAATAACATAGCGCACAAAGTTACACGATAGAAAACAAACCGACACACTCCTACGATACATGTGCGCGTAGTTATGCGGACGAAAACAAACACGAACACACACAACCTAATAACCGGGGCCATTCACGGGACCAGCGCGGAACAAGCCCACCTATTGCGTGGACCGGGGCCATTTTCCCTTCCTGACGACATCTGCGATGTATGTGTAATGCATTGAAGAAGCTGCAGTGTCCACCCTGCAATGATGCTGTAATTGTAGGTAAAATAATTTCACAAGCCCTTGACAGTACAAACATAACAATTGCATAAATGCTTGCACGGAACCATGCGACTTTACAACAACTTAATTACAAAAACTCATTCCGAATCTTCTCGTCGCGCCCCGACCCGCATGTGGTCCTCTCGAGAAGGTGAACACGGGGCGAGTGCGTTACATCGCGAAGGTCATCTCGAAAGCTGCGCCATTGTTGTCTGCGTATGGCCCGTGGGGACTTGTGTTGGATGGCGAATATGTTGCTCGACCATTCGATTTGCCGATGGATCTATGTCCGCTAACAATGTATAGCGAATTAGATAATGGACAAGCAACATTAATAATAAATAGTAATACCACATGGTAATTACAGGTAGTCCGGAATGTGTCGACCCACCGTGAAATTGATGGACTGTTGCTCGTATAAACCTGTAATTTTTGGGCAATGCGATGAGATGGTATTGAAATAGGCGTGGTTAGCTTAGTACGTTAGTGCGCATCGGGTATGAGGCTCTCGAAATGATGATGCCGTAGGAAATCGCGCATGTACTCTCGCATGTGTACCCTTGATAGGTTTGCCCATGCCACCTATCCGGTCTTCTCTCTTTGGATCGCACGCCCGGTGAAAGGGGGCAAGCGCACCTCGGTTGGTGCGCCGAGTCACGGTCGCTCCACGGCGTGAGGGACCGTCGGCGAGAGCACGCTGTCTCCTCCGTCGCCCCGTGAAGACGATGGTCTGTAACAACGTGCTATCTGCCGCAAATCTTTGCGAGAAGAACATGTGGTTACACATACATGGCAATCAAGTGGGCGAACAAATAGTTGGCAATTATCCAACCGACGGTCCAAGCGCGTGGAGGGCGATGGTCGAGTAACAGCGTCTTTGTCTCCTCGGGAATGCTGCGAGAATAAGATGTGGTTAGAGATAAAAAGCAATCGAGTGGGCGAATAAAAATTGACAATTGTCCAACGAAGGTGCGGCGCGTGGAGGACGAGCGGCCAAGCCGGGCCGATCGCCGATCGCGATGGACGTGACGACGATGGCCGTGAGGACGATGGCGTCTTGATGGTGCTGGTGCATCATGTCCCGGTGGACGCGTCGCATAACAAAGATCGTCTCTGTGGCGACCACTGGCGAGGGTCCGTATCGCGGACATGGCTTCTTCATAGATATTGCGCATTGAAGTGGTCCAGCGGGCATTTGAATTTGCACTCCACGGTTAAGTGCTCGAGCGGACTCGTCGCGGATACGATGTAACCGCTGCAATCGCGATGAAACAAAGAATGAGTTAAAGCGTAATGCTTCACGAGTTAATTACATATCAATGTCGCATCGCCTCGTCGTTACGTGCGCTCGATGCCGATGCGGACACGCTGTCTGACTTCCTCGTGTATGACCTCGATCGGGCGATGTGGCGGTTGCCCGATAAGCCTACTACGGTGCGTGAAAGGTACCACCGAAGGTATGAAGTATACGTGTCGAGGCCGTACTCCGTGTCTCCTCCGAACCATCGTGTGCGCTGGTCACGCCACATGTCCGCCACGGCGGCATTGTATGAATGTCCGATCTTCGTTGGCTCGGCCTCGCCTCGATTGCCTGCAAGTTAATCGAGACAATACACAGTTAGTAGGGGCACAAAGTAATGCATTAATTAAATTTACCGTGTACTGACATACCGGTGGGTGTTGGGTGCAAGAGGCGCCCCGCGGGGTGGGATATCTTTGTACAGCCGAAGCGCCTCATGACTCATTGTGGGTTGTATGGCTCGACACACTGCGAGAACACCAAGTGACATGTCGTCAACCAGTACATGTGATCCAACCCGCACTGAGATGATAATCCATGGGGGGCCGTGTCCATAATAAACCGTGGAGTCCATGGCCACCAGACTATGTCGGCGTCGTGGAGAGTCTCGAACATGTTGTGGAACTCCGGGTACACACGTCTCGGTCTCTCCTTGGCCCACCGTAAGTGACCATGTGTCCAACGCGTACCCATTGTGGGCCCATCAACAGGGTCATCGCCATCATCAAGGCCGTAGAACTGCGGAACGAACTCATAAGGGTGCACAGCAGGATCGAAGTAAGGCCTACCAACGGGAAAGTGTTCCCACGACCACAACTGCAGAAGGATGTAGCAGACGGCTAGGACCGGCTCACTGGCCGTACTACGCTGCGAGGCATCGCACAAGCCCGATATGTGGCACTAAGAACTGCGATCCCGGCTATATTGTGGCACCTCGGCGGAGCCACCCATCGCCAACGACTCGCTAGGTGTATGTAGCTCGGTACCGCACGGAGTCTCGGTGGTGGTAGGGAACAAGACCCACCCGAACGAAATAGCGGTGCGCAACGGCGCGCCCGCACCGTGTCCTCATCTGCGTGTCGGGACATGTCATGAACTGTCGAAGCCATCCATGAGGCACACCAACTACGTTGTTCGGGAGCGGATGACCGAACCGGTGACCCAGATGGACCTTCCAATCTGGATCCTTTAGGGGTGGTACTACAGCAGCACCATGAATGGGTAAACCTGTAAGCATCGCCACGTCCTGCAGAGTAACCGTCATCTCACCCCACCGGAAGTGGAAGGTATGAGTCTCCGACCTCCAACAATCAACAAGAGCCGACAGCAACGCCGCATCATACTGGAACGCATGTCGTATATTCAACATACGTGCAATGGGTAGCAGACCGGTGTACCGAAGTAGTGGGATGTACCGCGGGTCGAGAGGCCAGTGCTCTCGGGGGCTCCTAAGAATGAAGCATGGAGGCCCGTCTCCTGAGGTCCATGACAGGCATCGGTGCCCCTCATCCCAACGGGGGTCTAGCAACTCGTACGCCATCTCCTGCCAACGAAGAAAAACAAGTTAGTCCACATTGTTAATAAAATGTGCAAGCAATGACAACAAAATTAACCCCAAACGTAACGACAGGGGAACATACGTGACGTACCAAACATACATAAAATGTGCACACCAATATGACCCACACAACAGGGAAACATATGAAACGTAGCAAAACATACATAAAATACGCACGGTAAAATGTTGCAGGCTAATGTTCGCAACATAGAGACATAGAACCATCAAAGCGTACACATGGAAGCAATAATGAGTACAGCAAAATATTATGCTTTCTACTACGGAGCGTTGCTTGATGATGGCTGTTTGGGCATTGGTGAGGAGTGTCAATCGTCTTGCATAGCCTACACTTGGACGCCGAACTCGATCCCCACGGCTATCATCCATGTCATTACGGATGCGACGGCTTTGTCGTCTTCCACGACCGACATGCTTCAATGCATCATTAGGCACCCATTTTACCTCCCCTGGCCATAATTCTCTGTAGTGCATGTCTACCCCGTATGAATGAAACTCTGCACTCCGGGTTGCATATAAGTCTTGCATGTCGTAGTACTTTGAGATGTCTTGCGTCGACGCCGCTTCCATACCGCGCATGCAGCGTACACATGCGAGCATGGCTTGTGCGAAGTGGGGTTTGTTGCAGTGCAATATGCTTTTCATCAATCGTACATACCGCTTGCGATCCTCTAATGTGACCCATGACGTATTACATGCGAGGCGGATCTCGAACTTCTTCCTTAAGCCATCTATGGTTTGAGGAATGTGGGAACGACCCTTCTCTATCTTCTTATCCATGTAGGCTGCATTACCTCGAGTATTGTTTGTTTTCGTCCATGTGCTTCTTCGCCATCATGGCTCTATTCACAAAGTACCCAACAGTCCGGTTCCAAGTCTCGTCCACAATAGCCGTGATCGGTAGGGATCTGACGCCCTTCAAAACACCGTTGTAAACCTCGGACATATTGGTCGTCATGATTCCATACCTTGCCCCCCCGGTGTCATGTAACAAAGACCACATCTCCAGGTCAGGCGCATTGGATTGAACCCACTGTGTGAACGCCCCAACTCTTGTGGAGCCTCCCTCTATGGACCCAGCTTCTGTCTGTACATGCTTGCTAGCCTCCTGATCGAGTTGCCTCCACAAGGTCTCGAACTTCCGCTTCTGGTTCTGCATACATAGCTTCTTGAACATCTTCATTAGGTCCTTGCTACGGAACCTTCTATGGAAGTTCGATGCGAGATGCCTCACGCACCAACGATTCTTCAGATCATTCCACTGGAAGGGGGGCTGCGTCCCATTCTGCATCGTTCGCAATGCAGACAACAGGCCTGCATTGCGGTCTGAGATGATACACACTTCGGGGCGATCTTGCACTATGGCTTGCTTCACATTTGCAAGGAACCAAAGCCAGCTCTCCGTACTCTCATTCTCCACAATTGCAAATGCCACTGGGAGTAACTGGTCATTTGCATCAGCTGCAACTGCGGTCAGAATAGTACCCTTGTACTTGCCCGATAGGAACGTCCCATCCATCGTTAGCACTGGACGACACCACCTGAACCCTTCAATCGCCTGATGGAAGGCCCAGAACACTCTATCAAGAATCAAACAATTCGGGCCCTCCGTAGGATGCACTCTCTCCTGCCTGTTAATGTACGTGCCTGGGTTAGATTATGCAATTTGCTGTAGTATTCTTGGAACCAGGTCATACGCCTCCTCATAAGTCCCAAACATACGGTGCAAAACCTTTCGTTTCGCCCGCCATACCTTCTTGTAGCTGACTTGAAATCCCACCATATTCGCTACCTCTGCCATTAGAACCTTTGGAGAAATGGAAACATCTGCCACGATGAGGTGGCTCACCAGCTCCGCAACATAAGATGATGTCATGTTGCGGTGCCTATGTAATGGCCCCGCAAGCTCGCAACTGTGATCATGTAGCACCGTTATCCGAAACACCGTGCCAGCGCCCTTGTACCGCTGTGCACGAACTTTGCCAGGACAGGACCCGTTGACACACTTCACAATGTACGTGTCCGGGTTTGACCTGTGCATTCGATACGTCCGGCTAATGTTCACGGCATATCTATGAATAACTCTGCTGGCAAGCCTCTTATTATCAAGCATCGCCCCAAAATGAGTGTGGCCTCGTGAACCCCATTCTCGCCTCCTCCGCTGTGGCGGCACTAGGGATGCCGCTGCATTGTCATCCAGTCTGGACGACACGTACGCAACGTCGGTGGTCACAACACCACCCACCACCCCTCCATTTGTACCTTCGCCTCCGCCATCGTCATCCTCTCCGGAACTGTCTGTTTCCACATTCTCGTCCTCCTCGCTCCCCACTTCTTCCACCTGATCCGCAAGGTACTCATGACAGTCAATACGGGCGGCCCACCACCTCTCCCCCACACCTTCGTTGGCCTGAAAATTGTCCGCACGCCTCCTGAGGTCTTCATCACCCACTTCCTCGCCCACATGTTCTCCCGCAGGTACTACATCTTCACCAGCAGCATCATATCCAACCTGTCCGGATGATTCTGTCCTCTCCACGAACTCCACATACACCATTGGCTTGGCATATATCTCAGCATCAGAGTTGCACACGACCTCCATGTAGTTGGCCCATGATGCATCATTGGTCACCTTCAGAAGTTGCCACTTGCTCTCCCCTGCATCACCCACCATTGCGGCATAGAATGCCTCGATCCGTAACTTCTTTCTTGCGGTGTACCGATCGAACGCCGAACGGACATTCCGCCGTAGCTCAGACAAACTCATGGCGTTGGGCCGGTGCGGATCATGGTGCGGCGACAATTTGACAGTCCGCCCATACGGCCCGTCACGTCTGAGACCACCGCCGTAGAATATGAACAAATCTTGAATCTCAGCCATGGCGTACCTAACATAAGTGCATAATAAACCATCTTAGTACATAACATGCAATAATCGTACCATCAAACCCCCACTACCGTACTTTCAGATTTACATGTTCATTATGTACCCTTCCTATAATCTACAATATCGATTAATAAAATTTTTAGCTCTCAATCTATATTTTATTTTTTATTTCATGTTTTCTCGATTAATGCAAATAATCACTTACTAATTTTTTTAACATTTCTTTTCTAACTTTTACTTCATACAGAATTTATTTAATTGTACTATACATTGTATTACTGTTATTGTATTTTAATTCTACTGTACCAAATTTATTTTTACCACGTACCGCATTGTATGTACTACTTCCCTAAGCGTACTAATTGTATATTTCTAATCCTGCTACTATTGTTATCACCTACAAATGCTCTAACATAAATATGTACTTTGTCAACGTCTACACATTTACAAGTTCATATTTTTTTCACAAAATGAAACTACATAACATATAGAAAAATATATCATGCCTAACATACCGTATGTTCACAAAAAAAATGAGAACTCCATACATATGTTCACTAAAAATAAAGCTCAACATTACATATACTAAACAATACCTCATATGTAATATATTGAGATTTGCTACAAATATATAGCGTATGAAAGATTGACATAAAATAACATTAACGAAATACGGTTTGCTTAATTATGGACTAATGACATACATAAACATAAATTGCACGGGCACAAGACTTACCTCTACTTGAAGCTCACAAAGGGATCTACAACTTTTGTACTTGCCAAATCCCCTGATTCCAAACAAAAACAACTTAACAAAAGACGATTTGCTTAATTTTCAACTAATGACATACATAAAAACAAATTGTACGGGTGCAAGACTTACCTCTTTTTGAAGCTCACCAGGCGATCTACAACTTTTGTACTTGCTAAATCCCCTGATTATAAACGAAAACAACTTAAACTACGTGGTTTCACTCACTTCTCTTCACCGCCTCCTCACTCTCATTGAACTCCAACTACAAGCCGAGCCAAATGAGCTTCTTCTCCTCCTCGCGCTATTATTTCGCCTTTACGTATGTGTGTTCAGAAAAGAAGAGGGGCCATGCCATGCACATATACTGCCCACGCGACACGTGTGCAAGCAAGCGAACAGCTCCTCCCAGCGCGCGCTGCTGCTTTCGGTGCGATTGACGCGCGGTCGGCCGGTCGGCAGCGAATCACGCGAGCACAGTCGCGATGCGTGCGATGCACGGACCGCACGCGGCCGGTGCTCTGATGTAGTCGTGTGGTCCGGTACCGCACGACCGGACAGGTGTCGGCGCCGGAGCGGTCGTGCGCTCGGATGTTCGATCGTGCGCCGGAACGGGGGGCCAGAGATGGAATTTTTTGCCGCTCGGTGCTAGTTGTGGAATTCCTTCGCGCGATGGTGCTAAAAACATCCAAAATTCGCTGGTTATCGCTGTCGCATCTGAGGCGGCGTGTGCTGGAGACTGGGGAGCGGCTGCCCTGCGCGGCGGATTGGCTTCACTGTCGAGCAGCCGAAGATTTAAGAAAAGCCTTGCTTTCGGTACTACACTAGAAAACAATGCGTTGGTACCCAGAGATTTAAGAAAAGTAAAATTGATTTTTTTTTTTTGAAAAAGCGGCAGGAGCTAATGCCGATTAAAATTGGTTGTGTAACAACTCCAAGGTACTTTCCTTTCGAGAAGGAACTTCAAGGTACTTAAAACCTATCACAAGAATGTCCCTCGACCACTCTGCTCACATGAATGTGCTACAGATGATAGGAAGGAACGAATACAGAAGGTTTGATAGAAACCGCAGCATCCGTCGCAGTGAACAGATAAGCACAATATTTGTGATTCTGTCCTGACTAAGCGTATCCGCTGTCAAGACTCAGAGGGTGATCAGAATAGCGATAGCTTTTGATTTTTACTGAAAAAATACTGTAGCTGACTGAAAAAACACTATAGCTAAGTTGCATATTAGGTATAATTAAATTTTAAAAAATGTAAAAATAAAAACGGCTTGCTAATCTAGTACGGACAATGCAAAGGAATATGAGAAAAAAATCGGAACGCAAAAAAATCAAAAAAATTCACTACGTGACAAAAATGCTACAGTGTTTTAATCGCTGCTACGGTGTTTTAATCGTTGAACAGTGTTTTCGTCTCCAAACTGATCGGGACCTCAAGGGCCTAAGCAAATGTGTTGCATACCATTCACATCACTTGAAATATCTCTCCTTTTCAGAATAAGCACAATTATTTTGCACCCACCCGGAATGTGAGTAAATGTTCCAATTAGACTTTTTAACCTACTGCACACTAAGCTCATTTGATATGGTTTCGACCTTATCCATGACGTTTCTTGTTAGCCCTTTGGCTTAACCCTTAATCGATCAACTCTCATTGTACTTCTTTTGATTGTAGCTATGCTTGGTGTGGATTTGCATATCGCACTGATAGTGATCTCTTTTCATGCCAAGTCATTTTTTTTTTGGTCTGTGGAGTTATATATTAGAGATAGCCTAATTCATTCTCCTGTTTTGGTAAATTTTCGTGTAAGTGCACAATCATGTGTCATTAAACTCTCCCGTCTAGTTGTTCTCTTGTTTCACATTGAATTGTCATACATCTGTACTAGTTTTAAGGTGATAAACACGTGTTTTTGGTGAAACCTGCAGACTACTCCCAGGCTAATGGCAACATGAGAAGCAATTAAACTGCACCAAGTTCTACTCCCAAGCCACAGCTTAAGACAGTTCCAATTGGATTGTACCTACCTCCCATCAACAGATCTATGATCTCTGAAGGTATGTACAAGTGTACTACCATGCACCGAGCTTCACTGTTAAAAGTAACCTAACGCGATCAGTTCGGCTTCGGCTTTGGCTTCTGAAGGTATGTACAAGTGTACTACCATTATGGAGCGATCAGTTCGGCTGCGGCTTCTGGCGACGGGCGATTATTTCACTGTAGCGCGCACTGTGCGCGCTACAGTGAAATTTTTTTTCGTTTTTTTAAAAATTTTACTTATACTTTTTTTTCGTTTTTTTGTTTTCGGTTTTTTGTTTTATATTTTTTTTACATTTAATTATACTCAATAAACCAACTCAGTTACAGTGTTTTTTCAGCCAGCTACAGTGTTTTTCAGCAAAAATCAAAAGCCATCGCTGTTCCGATCATCCCCTAACTTGTGGCAATGCCTGGAATTCTTCATATATTGCATAAATTTCTATATTGCCTTTTTCAGATCGACTACTTGATCAACTATTGCTTTACATGTATGTGGTGATGCACTTGTTCCATTGTTTACTAGTATTATGTTATTGACAGTGATTAAAGAGAAGACTCTTTACCAAAGAACAAATCTTTAGTTTCCCTTGACTCACTAAACTTTGGCCACATTTCCAGAACAGCTGGGACGAACCCTCTAAACGGTCATGAGGCATCCCTTGTTTGGCCTTCAATTAATTCAGTTCAATCCAAGACTACCTGCAACACATGTGAAGAAAATAGTACTTTCTGACATCACCAACTCCTGGGCAAATCATGAGACATCTTAATTTTAGCATGTAGGCATCCAGGAAGGGTGGTTGCCATTGCTGCAATTGTGGGCATTGCACTGCCATCTGATGCCACTTGAAGCAGACGTGGGTGCAGCAGAAAGTGTTATCCATGTCAGGCCCATAGAGGTGAGGGCCTTCCGAGCTACTGAAAACCATTAGCCCCCAAATAACTGTCCCTGCTATCACCAACAGACATACCTGATTCAGCAACATCTGGCCTGCGTCGGCTCAGCACACAGTTCCTCTAGTTCAGCAAAAACTATATAGTTTAAGTGATTCCATGGATGATAAAGCTGCAATTGTTTGTTCCAGAATGGAAGATGAAGCTCGTCATTCGATTGGTCTTTGCTGATGTTTGCATAGCACAAGGCGTTAGCTGGTCAAGTACCGCTTCACTGCTTCAGCAACAGCTCAAGCTTTTCTATGCCTTCTCTCATGCTTGGAAAGAGATCTGCTAAGACGTTCATCTCACAGGCACACGATCTGTGCATCTGTTTCAAGGTTTGTTTCTTTTTTAGCAGGGATTCTTTGGCCATGACATGTTCTTGCATCTTGAGACTTTTGACAAAGTCACATCTGGAAAGCGATGTGCAGGTAGAAATTTGATCTGATCAAGTAGAAAGTATGGGCCAGTTTTGATCCCTACACAAAATGATTGGATCTATGCCAGACTTGGCGAATCAGAACCATAGACATCTATTTGTTCAGGCCTGAATCCTGTGACTACACTGTCCTAGTTTTCCAAGCCAGTGTGAACCACCCTGATTGAAACCTTGAATTGAAGGGCATGCATAAATCCATCATACCATTCGTCTCAAAAGGAAGAAAAGAAAACTAAGCACACCACCATTTGACATCCACCAACCTTGGAGGTAGGAGCACCTAACATTGTTTCTTTTCGTCTATTATTGGCCCCACAAAACTAGTAAATGGGTTGCATCATTGATCCACTCCCTTCTACCAAGAACAAAGAACTCCCTAACCCACTGAAGATAATGGGTTGCATGCAAAGTGTTGGTGAGTGTGATGGAAGCAAATGGGGAGGGATTTGCAGCTAAAGTGACTCATCATGGTTGCTGAAGTACGCTCCAATTGGAGGACCCCCGGAGTGCAAATTTGCAAATCTATCGTATCTTATGACTTAATTGGCACGATCTGATCAAGATTCCTGAAGAAACACTTTAAATTTCCACTACTGCTGCTCCAGCCTCCACATGGCCTGTGTATGTAATTTTTAGATCGTCGGCACCACATGACGATGCGCATGTGTTTTCTGGGAGAAAGAAAAGGACTTTTACGAATGCAAATGATTTTCACAGTTGTATCCAATAGATCAAGGGAAACACAAGCTTATATATGAGCCCTGTTAATTTGAGTCTACATGAATACACTCTATGTTCTTTTTCCCCCTATGTTTGGGATAATTAGCTAGCATACAATTTGCTTAAATTAATGCATTGATTTGATTGACTGTCTAAACTGTCTCGCGAGTTTAAATCCAAAATTACCAGCAAGTTCTTAGAATCCTTGTCAACGAGAAGGTTGCTTTCCAAGCACCGTGTGCTTTGTTGGTGACGAAGGTTCATTGAATCTATACATAGTTAAATTAATCATCATCATCTGTCTATTGTTATACCAGTATCTGTAAAAAAATTGGAGCTCATTTTGTGCAAAACTTTTACACAGTTGTACAAAATGCAGTGGTTCAAAAGTTTTTTTTTCTCATTTCATTTCAAGAAAATTTTCTCTGATCGAGCTCATCTCAAGAATATACTGTAGGTTAATTTACAGAACTGTGGACCAACGCTAATGTGATTTTTTAAAAAACAAAAAAATCAACCAACTTCAAAATGATTTACTACAACTAAGGGCATGAACAACCCATAGATAGGTACCGTCTTTATCATGCCAATACAGCAAAATCATCTGACGTGGACTGTAATTAAGGAAGAGAAAGACACAAGCCGTCCTCTCGCAAAGAGACGATCCATGCTCGTGCTCCTAGACGAAGAGACGACGTTGCGAGCATTGTACGAGCCGTCTTTTTTACAAGCTGTCTTTTTTGTTGCCTTTTTTGATGAGGTTGCAGACAACTACATAGACAGCCCATTGTACAAGTTGTCTTTTTTGTTGTCTATATGTGATGTGCATGTATATACAGACAGCAGCCGTCTGAACTATTGTACGTGCCCTAAGAAACTTTGGCTACTTGTGCTCTTGACGTGCGTGCCATTTTCGCAGCATTGCGATCATACGGACATGGCCACGTGAACCCCTGCCATTGGCCTAGCTACTGTCATGATTTAATGGGTTTCTGCTTCTGACTCCTAGAACACTTCGCTTCTTAATTTCGGTGTTTTTGTATTTTTGTCTTTTCTTTTTATTTCTTTGTATTATCCGTAAATATATAACGGTATTTTTTATTTTATTTTTAATTAAAATACTAAAAAAATAACAGTCATATTTTTAGATATTACAGTCAAAAATGTCAAGAGTCTCAGCTTAAAATCCGGTTAGAGCACTACCTATGATGTGACAGTATGGTAGGAATGAAAGAAAATTGGTAGGTTGTTTAGGGTTTATGCTTATAGCTTATGACTGTGGTTTTTAAATTCTGATATGTTCGTGAGAAACAGTTCATAGAGAAAAATAATTACAAATGATTTTAGCCAGTATAACTGAACGTAATATAATTTGTACAACGATTTACTGAAGAAATAAAAACCAAAATATAAGAATAAAAAAACAGAAAAATAAATATCTTATTCTCACCGTATGTTGCGCGACAGCGTGGGCGGCAACCAAACCGCACGTGGCTGCACAGTCATCACTCACAGCCTCTTGTCCCTTTCTTATAGGATCAGTGGTCTCTCTTTTTCTTTATCCTCAATTTTTTTAAGCTGCATGCATTATTATTGTTTGGTTGTTGGTAGCCTCTTCTTCTTCTTTTGAGAAATTGGAGATCTTACCTTGTCCCCATATCATCAGTGTTACATGAGTGCCATTGTGGAATGGACAAATGGTTATGCTATACCCTTTTCTCTAGGAGGGCCGCTATATATGCAATATTCTAGCTTTCTACAAGAGAAAAAATACATATAATTAAGCAGCTTCCTTTACTCTATAGCCAACTAGCTGTATAGAATAATGAGAAGTAGTTAGCAGGTTTTCTTAGTTGTTTTCAAAGGAAAAGTATGCACTGAAGTAATTAAAGCTAAAGAACAGTGCAAGTATCTCATCAACCCTCATGGTTGTTCTTTTTAGTTATGATTTATGAATTTTAATTGAATTTTTTAAATTATAGTTGTTCGGGAAAGGGTACGGAGAGAGAACTCATGTACAATTTTAATCGATATAGTTAAAGTAAGTACAATATCTATTACCATTAACTTATAGATATCATCTTAAAAATATTCTATTTAAAAATTAATTAATGAATATAAATCATAAGGCAGAAGCTCAAAATACAATATCTATTACCATTAACTTATAGATATCATCTTAAAAATATTCTATTTAAAAATTAATTAATAAATATAAATCATAAGGCAGAAGCTCAAAAAAAACCCGTGCATGTCCTTTCCATTCCATTTCTCTAATTCAACTGCTAGTATAGCTCTCATTAATCACCACGTGTCTTGCGGCGCTAAGAACATCCCCATTATCTACTAGCTACATAAAACAATTGCCCATTATAAGAAATATTAGAGAAATAAAGTATATTTAATTAAAAAGCTACTTTATTCAAATCTGCTTCTACAGTAATTTTTACAAATATTTAAAAAAAACTATCTTAAGAAATCACTCTATTCAAAAACCAACTTATAAAAGCTAAAAGCCATAAACTATTTGGCACATAGCCTAATTTATGGTGATATGCCACTCAACACTGATAATTATTACTTTTACCTACACTGAAGAGTTTTACACGTCACACTTACACCCAATATTTACAGAGCACAAAAATCAACAACCGATTAAACCACAGCCAATCGAAATAAGTACCATGGGTACCATGGGTGTTGTTTAAGCTGTGATTTATAATTTTTGACTGTAACTTACTAGTTTAATAAATAGTGGTCGCTAAAATAAAATATAACTTAAAAATCGAAAAGAATGGCCCTCGTCAAAATGGGAGAAAAAAAAACACCAATCACAAATACGAAATAAAAAACACAAAACTTTTACTTGAAAAACCGTGCACCAGCAGATCCACACTCTGCTTTCAGATCTCACCAACCAACCCGCAAGCGCACAGAAAAATGTGCGAGGAGAACCGACCGTAGCTCTGCGGCTCACGCTGCGGCGTCCACCCGGTTCGGACGGAACGTGTTGCGTCTCGCTTAAATAATTAAAATAAGGTATACATATCCATGTATATTTAGTAAAAAAATATGTGTCTACCTTTGTATAACCTTAGTATCAACCTAAAATTCTTAAATATGTGTTAGACTATGGTCAATCCTGTCTAAATAGACAACATGGCTTGATACGGATCCACAGTGGCGGACTCAGAGTTAAATTTTAGGGGGGGTTAACGGGACATAGGCAACGATTAGAACAGCTTCTGCGACCGCACGGTGGGAGTTTTTTCACTGTAGCAGGTACTGTAGCTATAGTACCTGCTACAGTAAAAAAACTTTCGCTTTTTTCGTTTTTTTAAAAAATTTACTTATACTTTTTTTTCATTTTTTGTTTTCAGTTTTTTTATATTTTTTTACATTTAATTATACTCAATAAACCAACTCAGCTACAGTATTTTTTCAGCAAAAACCAAAAACCATCGTTATTCCGATCACCCCCATAATATACAAAAAATAAACACACTAAATATAAAGTGAACTATATTTTGTAATCCAAAATCATACATAATTAGAATAGGGACATAGTAAAAATACAAAATACAACAAAGATTGTACCTTGGTAATAGATAATGTGCCTTCTAATACCCATAAATATATGTAAGCAGTTATTTGTACACCAAAATTAGCAAACTTAGTGATAAAATCAGAAATTGTATTTGTGAATAGTTATAAAGATTGAAAAAAATGAAACATACTAGTAACTAGGATTGAGTAGTAGTAGTGCAAGTACGAGGCAATGGTATTCTACAAGATTTCATGCTTTGAAAGCGTTTTCTAATTCTATCATTATCAAGGTTTCTAAAAATCTTTCGCTCAGTGTAGCATCATCAAATCACTGAAATATCAATCCACTGCACTGTTATCTAAATATCAATACAATAAATCTATGAATCTATGTTACATAATTTATAAAGAATGAATCTATAAAAGTATAATCTATAAAGTATAATCTAATAATCTATGTTACCTAAATATCAAAAGGAGCACCACTGGACGTCTGGACCCGTGGACCGCACTTTCACAGTTTCACGGCTCCAACTTTCACGCCTCCCTCAAAAGCAGGCTCCGCTCCGGCCGACCCTCCTGGCTCCTGCGGTCCCGCCCGCCCGCCTCCGGCCTCCAGCCTCAAGCCTCCCGCCTCGGCCTCCTCCCGCCTCGGCCCCCCACCACGACGCCGCCTCTCGCGGTCCCGCCGGCCTCCCAACCGCCCTCCTCCCGCCTCGGCTCCCGCCTCCCAGAGCTCGCGCGCGCGCCGCAGACCTCCTCTCCGCCTCTCGGCCAGATCGCGCGCGTGGCGCGACCTCCTCCCGAGCTCTTACGCGCCTCGCAGCTCCTCTCCGGCCAGATCTGGCGTGGACCTCCCCTCCCTGAGCTCACGCCGCCGCCTCTCCGGCCAGATCTGGCGGGCGGCCGATGCCCGAGCCCCGATGCGGTGCGATGGTGGACTGGTGGTGCCGTGGTGGCCGAATTGGATCTGGGTTCTTGCCTCTCGCTGTGTGTATTTACTTACTTACTGTGTGTATTTTCTTGATGGGCTACTGGGCTGTGCGTATTTTTTTGATGGGCTACTCGCCTCTCGCTCTCAGTGCCTCCGGCCTCGGTACGTATTTTGTTGTTGTTGGCCTTTTGCGCCTCGTCGTCCCAGGGCCCAGGCTCCCACCCCAATGGGTGTGGCGGCGGCGGCAGAAGAAGATGGCGGTCCGGTACGGCGATTCACCTCGGCCAGGTAGGGGCTATGGGGTACCTACGGTCCGGCTGGAGGTAGGGTGGGCGCCAGCCCACCCTGACCCACCGGTCGATCCGCCACTGCGGATCCATTAGATTTGGCTTATTTAGCTTGCTAGTCTAAATAAGTCGTGCTGTGCTGACCCATGGGTCGAGGCGATGGCCCAAGCATTGTTCAAAGGAGGTTCATGCTATGCTAGGCTATGATAGTTCAAAAAATATGTAGAATTCAAAAAAGACATAATAAATTATAGAAATTACAAAAAAGGCACAATAAATTATAGAAATGTAATAATAAGCTTTGTTAATGTTTAAATGGCTGCCTTGTGAAAAATTTTACCAAATAAAAACTCAACTTGAGAAAGCCTTGGTAAAGAAAAAAGAATACAGTCTGTAGCTCAGCATTACATATAAAAAAATAAAAAAATTACAATGTGTGCATGGATGCTCTAAGAAATGTCGGTGTCTTGATTGCCTTCGCCGTCGTCTAGATAGAGATTGTTAAACATATATTCTAACTCCGTATCCACCACGCAGTATTGAGCTCGTGCATCTGTTTGTTCTTAGTCTTTCATTGTGAGAAGTACTTCTACCATTTTACTCATAAGTCATAAGAGTTGTTTTTCTCTCATCCAATATTTTTTTAGAAAGACTGAAAACAGACTTCAAAAAAATCGTTGAAACAGAAATGGTTAACATATCTCCTGTTAATATGGATAGCGCCGGATATGTTAACTTGTGCTCTCACCACTAGTCCAAAAATATTGAAGTACTCTCTGTATGGTGAGGTATGGGGTCACTGTCTAGAAAGATTAATAGTTCCCCACTGTAACGTGCTAGATCTGTAGATTATATGGTATGAGGTTATTTTTACAAAAACAAATTTTGTAGAGGCCACAAACGCCAAAATTTCGGAGCTTGAGGCCTTATAATAAATAAGTGAGACCTGCCAAGCCCGTCCCGTGCTCTCTTCTCCTCGTCTGTTCGTTCCCCCTCCTCACCCTCGGCGCCTTCTCCTCCGCTCCTCTCCGCGCTCCCAAGGTAAGCAAGCGCGAACCTCCACCGCTCCGTGCACCTACAAATTCGCCCGCATGCATCCCCCCCGGCTCCCTCGCCTAGATCCACCCCGGATCGGTCTCGTGCAGGGAGGGAGCCGCTTATTTTGAGCAGTTTCGTGTTCTCGGATCTTCTGCCTCGCGTGGGTGTCCCGGATCCGTGCTCATTGCGTTCCCGTTTCGTGGTTTTAGGCGTGGTGCAAGTTGTTCGTCTGGTTGGTTTTGGTGTTGTTTTCGGATCGGTGGGTTGCTCCGTCTCTTGTTGTTGATTCGGTTGGTGCTGTGGGATGCGATTATGGGAATGGATTTTTCTGTGGATGTTTGGGTGCGTGTCTAGGGTCCGATCTGAATGGAGTACGTGCTCAGATCTATGCTCTTGTTCAGAGAATGGCGTGGGTTTTTAGTGTGCTGTTTGGGTGATTTAGGATTGGATCCGATTGGATATATGTACGCGTGGTTTGTTTGGTACCGGGGGTTTTGGATCTGACTGAGCTTATCTCCTTGTTGACGTTGACGATCGTCGTGGATCATTTTTTCCCTTTTATTTAGTCTGTTGCCTGTGGAGATCTTTTATTTTTAGTGCATGGTGTAGTAGTCCTTGCGATCTGTACATGCAATCGTTGCATGAACTGCCATTTCTGACTGGAAAATTGGAATGTACCGTATGTTATATTTATGAGTTATATTTATGAATTGTTACTTGTATATTTATATGTGTGCCCAAGATCCACCTACTGGCTACTGGTATGAGAGCGACAGTGCCTCCCACCGATTTTAGTTAGGCCGTCTTATGTACCAATCTCTGGGGCCTGCATGTTAGTGGAGGTTGGGGTACACCTAACCTACCTACTAGCATTAGTATTTTATTTTAGTGTTGTTCTTTGACGCCAGTGGATCTATGATGGCATAATTCCATGCATAGGAATAACAAGTTTTGTAGAAGAGCAGAAAAATTGTGTTGTTTCTCTGATGAGTACATTGCAATGTTTGTTGCATTGGCGTAACAAATAGTATGCAGTTAGTAGTCAGCTACTCGATTGGCAAATATTCCCAGTATTATGGTTTCTTTT
Organism: Melocanna baccifera; assembly: GCA_036346265.1. Taxonomy (NCBI): domain Eukaryota; kingdom Viridiplantae; phylum Streptophyta; class Magnoliopsida; order Poales; family Poaceae; genus Melocanna; species Melocanna baccifera. The sequence continues at coordinate 434,596 of CM070709.1, read as the reverse complement.
TTTTTATCAAATGGATTCGTAATTTCATTTGCAAGATCATTCTTTACTATTCATGTGAGGTTTCTTTGAATCAAGCTGATTATAGCTCTATTATTTATTGGTATACAAAGATGGCGTCTCACATCGTTGGATACCCCCGCATGGGCCCCAAGAGGGAGCTCAAGTTTGCCTTGGAGTCCTTCTGGGATGGGAAGAGCAGTGCTGAGGATTTGGAGAAGGTTGCCACCGACCTCAGGGCCAGCATCTGGAAGCAAATGGCTGATGCTGGGATCAAGTACATTCCCAGCAACACCTTCTCGTACTACGATCAGGTTCTTGACACGACCGCCATGCTCGGTGCTGTCCCAGAACGCTACTCATGGACTGGAGGAGAGATTGGGTTCAGCACCTACTTCTCAATGGCTAGGGGAAATGCGACTGTCCCTGCTATGGAGATGACCAAGTGGTTTGACACCAACTAGTAAGTCCATCCACTTCTGTTTACGCTTACTGAGGGTAATTTATAGTTTACTTTGTATCCAATTTTTACTCACTAGTGTTGCTCTACTTGTACAGCCACTTTATTGTCCCTGAACTGGGTCCTAGCACCAAGTTCTCCTACTCTTCTCACAAGGCTGTGAATGAATACAAGGAGGCAAAGGCGGTACGATACTAGAATTATATATTAGCGGTCTATTTTGTGAATTTATCTCCTGGTCTTAGTTTCCCTGCTTGTTTACATAATAGTTGCTTGCTAACACATGCTTATTAACACCAGCATCTTAGTTAGCTAATAATAGTTTAGTATGTTGCTTTCTGCTATTCAAATCTCAAGTTTTTTTAGTAGTGATCAAGCATTTCTTAATCTTGCATTTGTTTAATAATTTTGGATTAGCAAAGAAGCTGTGGTACATTAAGAGGCAGGTTTGGCATGATATTTTGGAAGATTGTCACTCTGTCAGATCAAATTGGTTTTCATAGTTCATATTTGAGGTTGCCCCTTGCTGAGAATTTTGAATGTAGTGACTTCAGTTTGACAAAGACAAGAGTTCACAAACTGTATGAAAGTGATTTTTACCCCCCTGAAAGCACCTACATATTGCATTTTTTAAGTTGTCAGTGTGGTTGATTTATGACAACTTCGGCCCATATGCCACTTGTATTATCTTCTTTTGAATCTCAATTGGAGATTTTACCTGAAAGGATTCCAATTAAAATTTATTATCTTACTCCAAAATCCATGGCACATGTAAATAGTGATATCACTAGGATTTCAGGGTTTGCAGTGTTTTCTGAATTATGTGTGTTCACTCTGGAATGAAAAACGGGCACCTTTTCTTATGAAGATGATATGTGCTTGCTTGTATCATTATATGTCTTATATGTCGTTGCTTCTCATGCAGCTTGGCGTTGATACTGTGCCAGTACTTATCGGACCAGTCTCATACTTGTTGCTCTCGAAGCCTGCCAAGGGTGTTGAGAAATCATTCCCTCTTCTTTCCCTTCTCAGCAGTATTCTTCCTGTCTACAAGTAAGCATATAAACAAGTTACTAACTACTGTTGTCCCCAAGTCTTCAGTTGATAATTTGATGCATGATGATTCGCAGGGAGGTTATTGCTGAGTTGAAGGCAGCTGGGGCTTCATGGATTCAGTTTGATGAGCCCACACTTGTCCTTGACCTCGATTCTCATCAGTTGGATGCATTCTCTCAAGCGTACACAGAACTTGAGTCAGGGCTTTCTGGATTGAACGTGCTTGTTGAGACATACTTTGCTGACATTCCTGCAGAATCATACAAGTATGTTTACTTTGCTAGTGTAATCATTTTTACACCTGTTGCTTTCATATACTTCTTTCAGGGACAAAACACTTAGTTCTTTTGCAACTGCAGGACCCTTACATCCTTGAACAGCGTGACTGCTTATGGTTTTGACCTTGTCCGTGGAACCAAGAATCTGGATCTTGTCAAGAGTGTAGCTTTCCCCTCTGGAAAGTACCTCTTTGCTGGTGTTGTGGATGGACGCAACATTTGGGCTGATGATCTTGCTGCATCTCTTGGCACACTCCAGTCTCTTGAGTCTGTTGTTGGAAAGGGTAAGCATGGCTGTGCTATTTATCTGTTATAGGCTTATAACTACAACTCGCAGTATCCATTGATGTCTATCATTTGTGCAGACAAGCTTGTGGTGTCGACTTCTTGCTCACTCATGCACACGGCTGTGGATCTTGTAAATGAGACAAAGCTTGACACTGAGATCAAGTCATGGCTTGCTTTTGCTGCCCAAAAGGTGGTTGAGGTGAATGCCCTTGCCAAGGCATTGGCTGGTCAAAAGGATGAGGTATGATACTCTTGTAATACACTTTATTCTCAGTCCTCTCTACTAGGGCCTGGTTTTCCTTTGTACCATTGAGACAACTTCTGCTGACTTGTACATTTCTACTCGATATCATCTACAGGCTTACTTTGCAGCAAATGCTGCTGCTCAGGCCTCAAGAAGGTCATCACCTCGTGTGACAAATGAGGAGGTCCAAAAGGCTGTAAGTACCTCGGGCTTTGTGGCTAAACACGCTAATTCCGTATTGAAATGACATGCTCAGATTCTTTACCACATATTTCCTGCAGGCGACTGCTCTAAAGGGCTCTGACCATCGGCGTGCTACCAACGTTAGTGCTAGGCTGGACGCACAGCAGAAGAAGCTCAACCTTCCGGTCCTTCCCACTACCACAATTGGTTCATTCCCACAGACTGTGGAGCTCAGGAGAGTCCGCCGTGAGTACAAGGCAAACAAGTGAGTAACACTTTATGATGACTCTTTCACTTGTTAGTTATATTTTGACTATATTGCTCATTAAAAATTCATGTTGCAGGATCTCTGAGGAGGAGTACATCAGTGCCATTAAGGAGGAAATTAACAAGGTTGTTAAGATCCAAGAAGAGCTTGACATTGATGTGCTTGTGCACGGCGAGCCTGAGGTCAGCATCCTTGTGTGTTATTGATGTTTAGTGTTAACTAAGCTTTGATGTGTCCTGTTTAAGAAAATGGAATTATTATATTTTATTAAGCATCAGCAAAGTGAGTTTTTTTTAGTATTTTGAGATAGTTTTATTTTGCATTGAAGTGAGTTAATTGGTATATATTTTACAGAGAAACGATATGGTTGAGTACTTCGGTGAGCAGCTCTCTGGTTTTGCATTCACTGCCAACGGATGGGTGCAATCTTATGGATCACGGTGTGTCAAGCCACCAATTATCTATGGTGATGTGAGCCGCCCCAACCCCATGACAGTGTTCTGGTCCAAGACGGCACAGAGCATGACCTCCCGCCCAATGAAGGGAATGTTGACTGGTCCTGTCACAATCCTTAACTGGTCCTTTGTCAGAAATGACCAACCGAGGTTAGTAACCCCCATAAAGAGTAGTGTAAAAATGTTCAGGTTGCCATTTAGCACTTCCATTTAGAGGCTGACATGTTGCTTCATATCGTCTCAGGTTTGAGACTTGCTACCAGATTGCTCTTGCAATTAAGAAGGAGGTCGAGGATCTTGAAGCCGCTGGTATTCAGGTTGGCACTGTTCTTGTATTGGTTTCTCATTTCATCAAGAGGATTCATGTACAACATTGGTCAATGGTCAATCATATTGCTTATACTTTTTCTTCATGATTCTTTACAGGTCATCCAAATCGATGAGGCTGCTTTGAGAGAAGGTCTGCCGCTCCGCAAGGCAGAGCACGCTTTCTACTTGGACTGGGCCGTGCATTCCTTCAGAATCACCAACTGCGGTGTCCAGGACACCACCCAGGTAAATCTTCTTGAACTGTGTGTTCCAGGCTTGGAGCCTTGTAGGCTAACATCAAATCTACCTCTCTTTCCTTGCAAGAAAAAAAACTGCCTTTCTTCTGGCATTGCGACTGACAGCATTTTCTTGACAGATCCACACCCACATGTGCTACTCTAATTTCAACGATATCATCCAATCCATCATTGACATGGATGCTGATGTGATCACCATCGAGAACTCCCGGTCCGATGAGAAGCTGCTCTCTGTCTTCCGCGAGGGTGTGAAGTACGGCGCTGGCATTGGCCCCGGTGTCTACGACATCCACTCTCCCAGGATCCCGTCCACGGAGGAGATTGCTGACCGCATCAACAAGATGCTTGCGGTGCTCGACACCAACATCCTCTGGGTGAACCCCGACTGCGGTCTCAAGACCCGCAAGTACACCGAGGTCAAGCCCGCCTTAACCAACGTGGTTTCCGCCGCCAAGCTCATCCGCACCCAGCTCGCCGGCGCTAAATGAGCTGTCTCCATATAGCAGCTCTTTACTTTAATTGCAAGGAGGATGTCATCATAAGCCATTTTGTTTTGAATAATCTGTGGTTGGGTTGGTCGTTTCTTGTCGTAACGATAGCCCATACCCGCTTTAATTTGCGTGAATTTGGTGGTTTTGAGGCAGTTGTCGGTGTACTTGTATTGTAAACTGAGTGGAAATCTGCAGTGTTTCACCTGCATCTCCGAGTTGTACTGTCGAAATAACGAAATTTCCTCTAGGAACATGGCTAGAGTTGGTGCCTATGATCTTGTTATGTTTTTTTGGGCAAGACAAGGGTCATCGCTAGGATAGGAACACGGAGATCTACTAGATGATACTAATTATAAGCCAAAAATAAAAAGAACATGAGTAGGGTATACGGTATGCATGGGCCAGGTGGGCCGCTCGACGAGGCCGGCGTCGGCAGCGCCACCGTGCCGCTCAACCCCGGCGATAAACCTCCGGGCTCATGGCGCAGCTTGTGCAGTTACTGAGCCAGTCCGGCGCGCTGCGCAACTCACCGCCAACTAGATGCATGTTTGCTTCCACTTCCGCGCTCAAGACGAAACATTCATGATTTTTGTGACCACATTCAGAATATAGGCAAATAGCACTAAAACTAATTCACCACAGCTTTTCAACAGTTTCCTCACTTTTTATCTCAGAATTTACACTGTTCACAGTTACCAGGTGTATACCGCTATAGTTGTATAAAAAGATTGACACCATACAATTCCTGAAAGTCGATGGCTCCAAGCACATCACACTGCAACCTGCATACGGACAGATGTTACGTAGGTACAACAACATGGAGCTCTCTGCGATCCTCCTTCCACCAAGCTAACAAGAGCGCAATGATTACTACAACACAAACAAAAAGAAAAATTGGAGTGCCAGAACACTTTGCATTTCTTTTCTTGCCTCCAATCTTCTCATCTTCAGCCTGGCATTCTTCACATGCTGATTTGCCTGCACTATCAGAACGCTCACCATTGGCCTGGAACTTCACGTCTTCCACCAAGAAATCAGTATTCTGTACATGGCATTGATAGTCATGCTGAATGGAGTCCCAGTAGCCTTTTCTTTCCTCAACTTCACCGTTCTTTTCAAACAGAAGACCGTCTGTACATTGTCCTGAACAGCGCCGTATCTGTCTCAGAGCTGGGCTTTGAGGTAATTGGCGAGCATCTCTTTCTGAATCACTGCAAAAGGTGTAAGAGTGGAGCTGCTTCCTTGGAGTCGATTGCATCCTAATGTCACCTGATAAAGCTCGTCGTCTAGATATCTGAAATGAGTTCAAGGCAGAAAAAAGAACTGTAAATTTATTTGTATATCTGCAAAAGATGAACTTTGTGGAATTTCATTCCGCAGCCCAAAATCATGCCTAAACTGAGACCGTTGAAAGACAAATCTTCGATGCATCAATGCAAAGACCATAGGTAAACTACAGATATACGTGGAGGGTATCTGTTGTGTAGGTGAAAACTTTAGGTTGCTTCTGTACCAAAAATCAAAATGTCTGTGGTTCATATCATTTGCAGGATATCGTAAATACAATCAAAGAACAAACAGTAACTCATATACTTCACCTTGACATGTTAAGCACATCGAAGTTACTATGATTGCTCGTACGTACAAGAAGGCAACGAAATCATCAATTGAAATGATCTGCCACATACCTGAGAGCATTGATTAGTCGCTTGGGCTGTTAAACACATAGGACATGTTTCAGCAACTCTTGTTGCCACATCTGAGCACCTCCTGCCTGACTTAACCAGACCAGCAGAATTAGATTGTGCTATCACACCCAAAGCATCATGACTATCCGGTATAGCAGTGTGAAAGAAGTCATCATTGGACATGCCATGTGATTTTTCAGATCCAATGCTCCATAGTCGTCGCCTTGCATGTGCACTTCCAGGTACACCCAAACATTGTCCCACTGAAGGCTGCGAATCATAATCGGTAAACAAATGAACAGATTGCACATCACAAGAAAGAGATTCACTTGAATCATTGTCTCTGATATGTGACTCCTTCCTGCCACGCTTTCCACTATAGTTTGCCAATGGACTCATTTTTTTGCCTTGTCCACACTCTTTCTGCTTGCCAAGTATCTTGGCAGTCTCAGCTGCCTGAAAAGCTGCAGTGCTGATGTCTGGCATACAATCATCCTGGGATTGCTCCATAGCATGGATAATGCTACTTATCTCAGAAGATATACTTCTCAGATCCAAACTTTTCATTATGGAATGTATCATTTGAATGGATGATATAATCATCTGAGAATTGCTTGCTTTAGTAATCTCATCCAATATCTGTAAGCCTGATCTTATCAAAGACCGCCCATAAGGCTCAAGTGTCAAAGGATTCTGTTTTGACAGAGCAACCACCAAGCTAAAGTGTGCAGCAGTCTGGCAGTGTGCCTCCTCTAGGGCCCCTGAGACTTTCAAGCAGACATCATTAACCAACTCATTAGATGCAAACTGCCAGTTGTTGGACTGGACAAGCGCGGTGACACAAAGAGCGGAACCAGAAGACATACTCTCCTTAGTGTTCATCAAGCAATCTGATAAAGGGCAACAAAGAGAGGTAATGATCCCACTTTTCTCTTCTTCTATTGCCAGAGGATCAATGCAATAGCGGGATAATGTACAAACCACCTTGGAGCAACCAATACTATGCAAGGACCCTGTAACTGATGACATGATTCTAATTACTGTCGAAATGATCTGGCTGATATGTGGTACAATGCTGCGGCCATGGACTTCTGCAGCAGTCTCAAAAATGCATATGATCTCCTCCTCAGAGAACGAGCGTGGCTGGTCGGGGTTACAAACACGGGCAAGGAATGGAGGAAGTGTGTTCGAATCAAGATCTTTCACATACAACTTCAAACCTCCGAAGGCAGCCTTTTTGTTGACAGGATCCATCACAGAGTCTTCCAGTTCTGCATGTTGTCCCACTCTAAGACTCCTAGCCATTGCATACACTGGATATATTCAAGAAACAAAAGAAGATTCATGAGTGTAAATAATATCAGTATCCTGTTTTGGAAGCAGGTAAACAAAATTAGTAAATCCACATGAATGCCAAATACAACATTATTTTTTTTATTCGAAGTTATTCACTTGATTTGTCACCCACTTACATTTTGCCTAAAGCATATACTGTTAAGGGTATTAGTGGTATTTCCTATTATACTAGGATTTAATCTTGTGTCCCCTTTGTATCCTATATATATTGCTCATTGGGCCTCTTGAATACATACACAATATTCATAATATGGTATCAGAGTTGCTGAACAGAGTCACCTCGTGGAAGACCTGACAAGTTGATATGTCCTCCTGTGAAGAAAGGGCCTTTTTGCCCCCCTTGGATCGTCCACCCTCACGCGCCTTGGTCCGTTTTTTCCACACCGTACAACTCTAGTAGTTATGCCCAAAGTTCTTACAGTAGTTGCACTGAACTCCAGTTGGTACTTGACGAAAACAAGAGCGAAAACAGGGACTTGGGGAGGGACCGTAGTCAAAGCAGAAACTGTCAGTGTAGTCGAAGAAGGGCAACAAGCACAGTCGAAACAGATTGTGCTGCTAACCCAAGACGAAACTTCTCAACCTAAAGCGTCAAAAGGGCCTCGGTGACGGTCGGTCATGATGAACGGCTTAGCAGTTGAGCCCTAACAGGCTCCAACTCTGGATGAAGACGGCAGACGAAATCATAAAGGCAAAGGCGATCATAATCCGCTATCTGCACTTTATGACACTCCTGACAAAGTGGAGAGGCCAGCTCGTCAAACTGGCGCCAGAAGCTAGCCAGGACTTGAAAGAAGTTGTCAATGAAAGAGCCTCTCTGGCAAAGCATTACTGCTCTGCAGATACCACTCACGCAAATTCTCCCAGATCTATCGAGTAGACCGCAAATCAATAATATCTGGCTGGATAGAGTTGTCGACGCTGACCACCAGAACAGCACGAACACAGATCTCATCAGCACACCAGCGCTCGAAAGCGCCGATGGCATACTAAAATGCCTCATCAGCAACAGCAGCCTCTGTCTCCTTGGCAGCCTTACCTGCTACAAGAGGTACAGAAGTAGACTGCCTAGGAGGAGATTGAAACAGTGGTGGCGGAGAAGGTCGTGCATTGGCGATATGTCCCTAGAGGCAAAAACCATCGAGTGTGATCTCCATGAGTGAAGACCACAACCTATAGTTCGTCCCATAGAGCTTTGTTTTTGAGAATGAGATCGCAGCTGATGGAACGGAAATCATTGGTAGGCGGCGCTGGACAGCGTAGTGACTAAGGCAAAAAAAAGTCTAACAAGCGGCGTTGGACGGCACGACGGTTAGATCGACATTTTTATTTTTTAGAACTAAAAAATAAAAAGCAACTGGATCAGACCGAACATATCAGATTGATTTGTTCGGGTTGAGCCCGAGATGCGGCGAGCGGCCACGCACAAAGCGACTAGACGGTGGGCAGGCGGCCGACGGGAGACCAGGCGGCCGCGGGCATCGGTCGCCGGGCAGGCAGCGGCGGGCTTCGGGCGTCGATCGTCGGGCAAACAGTGGCGGCCGTCAGCCGGAGATGCGGCGGCCGAGGCTAGCAACAGCGGATCGAGGCGACGGGCTTCAAGCGTCGGGCGTCGGCTGGAGATGCGGCGACTGAGGCGAGCAACAGCAGATCGGGGCAGAGCGGCGGCGACTAGAGAGCAACGACGGATTCCCGACGGAAAAACTAGGGTTAGTGCCCCTAGCTCTGATACCAAGAACCCAAGAACACGAAGAGAGAAATCAGAGACACGAACCGGAGCGGGCGTTGCTGTCCTCGCCTCCTCGGAGGAGCGCTCTTGGATCGGATCTTGCCAGGAGCGGAGAACCCATAAGGATTCTTGAGGATTTTTGAGATTTTCGTTTGGGATTTTTGAGGGTTTAGGTGGGGATTGGAGTGGAGGGAACTGACGGCTTTGAAAAAGCCTTTTTCAATTTTCGTTTTCCGCGAGCACCGGGACTGAATGGAATAGAGTCAGAGAAAATGCAAAAAAAGGAAATGTATAAAATCCCAGCTAAAGCTTTTTTTTAATGGGTACCTAAAAGTGAATTTTGAAAATAAGTCAACAACCATTTCGACTTCCTTTTGTGCTGAACCGGTATGTAACCATTTGATTAGTGCATTATACTATTGTTCTATTTCACGGTAACAGCACATGGTAAACTGAACTATTCACACAAATAGCAATACAACCATTTTGTAAAAAAAAAAAAGCCATTAGACACTCGTTTTTATATATCTAAATCATGTTCTATGCTCGATAGGTACCTGTCGTGCCATGATAGCTTGACAGAACGCCAGCCTGTCACGTATTAAATAGTGCTAATTGTATTTAATTAGTATTAACCATAAAATTAATTGCGTTGTGGCAGATGACCTCATGGCTGCCAGCCTCGAGAGGGAACTAGATTTCCAAAAATGGAAATCTAGAGACTAAATTTGAAGAAAAAAATGTCTGCAGTGCTATTTATATGAACAATTCCATAAAACTAGCTGGGATTCTATAATTAAGAAACACAATGTCTCTTGTATAAAAAATACTTCTTCTGAACATACGAATTTTGCTACACAGCAGTTTCGCAGAAGAGAAAGCAAATTCGCCTGAAATTTCTCATGCCGTCTGTTCTAATTTCCAGACGAGCTTGAAGGACATATATGCGCAGAGAATGTTTTCACAAGGACGCATACGCAATTTCCCGAAACATACTACTTTTCGGTCACAAGGCAACCTAGTGCATGCAACTTTTAGAATGTTAGACGAGAGGTTAAGAGGGTTAAATATCCAGTGGGATATTACAGTGTGGAAACATGTGCTAGATGTTTGCAGTTGACTGCAGTGTGGAAACATAACTTATGTTATGTTGACCGAGGATTAGATGGACAGCTAAGATTGGGTATGTCCATGTGCACAGATATGGGCTTGTTCATCAGATATGGGCTCATCAAGTATACTACTGTTTTGTTGTGAAAATTTTCAGTAGAACACTGGACGCTTTGGTTCAAAGATTCTGACATGAAAGGCATCACAATGATTTATTTCACACTGGCTGACAACGACCGTAGAAAAGTAGTTCAATATACAGGGCGGAGAAAATGCAAGTTGAAAACACAAGAAGTCAACAAGGCTGACACAACGTATTCTCCATTGCTACACAAGCAGAACAAACTTGACAGTGGCAGACCGGCGAAAGTTAACACCAAAGCTTTATTCCATTGAAAATTTGCGCTTTAGGACTCGACCACCATGCTCTCGGCTTCCTTCTTGATGGATTGGAAGAGAACCGACGAAAGATAGCGCTCTCCGAAGCTTGGGAATACGACCTACATAGAGGTAATAATGTCAAGACTGGGATGTAATGAACCAAAGAGACAATGTGGAGATTGTTTCTTAAAGCCTCTCTTCGCTTAGTGTAGTATGTTGACTGCATTCATACTCCATTGTTTGCAGTAAAAGAATGGTTGGTCTCCCTATATGGGATTCAAGTGTAAATCTGTAGTAGATCTACTCATTTGTGATTGTTTCAAAAATCAGATAAATTTCGGGAGAAAGAACCGTGCAGCTGAAACGTCAAAATTCACGGGAGGAAATGTGTCACTTACAACAAAAAGTTTCCCTGCATTTTCGGGCCTCTGAGCAACCCTAATGGCCGCAGCTGCAGCTGCACCAGAAGATATCCCAACCTACAAATGTTTACATCGTCAATGGCCGAGGTAAAGATATGATTCCGAATGATCCATATTAACATAGCAGATAAAATACAGGTAAATGTCGGACAGAAAACACACCAGCAACCCTTCTTTCAAAGCAAGATCCTTTGCCATTTCGATAGCTTCATCACTTGAAACCTGGCAAACAATTGAATGCACCAAAAGGTTACACTAGGGTAAAAGATGCAGATGAATGCAAAGCCAAACAGGAACGACATAGATCTACCAGATCTATTCACACGGGAGAAAGGTATAACTATGAACCAAGTCAGCAAAAAATAATGCGCTGACAAATTGTTTATATAGTGCCTTCTCTACAGCTCAACATTATACAGGAGGAAAACGTACTTGTACAGCTTCATCAACAAGGTCAACATCCAAGACACCAGGGATAAAACCAGCTCCAATTCCTTGAATTTTGTGTGGCCCTGCTTACAAGAACCGAATCTCATGAGTCCAAAACAAGCAGTACGAAGAAACAAATCAGAACTTGTTGGTGCAAAATGGTTCACAAGGTTCCTTATTCCTAAGGGATATCTTTCTTATATTATTGATCACCAAAAAAAGCCCCTACAAGACACCACAATAACAATGCTTAACCATCTGATAATTCTTATTTCAAAATACAGCCATCTGATGATAACATCTGTTAGATCTAGCTCCTTGACAAGATACTTAACATGACAAGTCCAAAGCAATGCAAATCACAAAAGAGAAACTCCTAAGGAATTTTTTTAGCTTTTGGTAACTGTGGGAAAATTAAAGTGCAGTTAACAATTTACATTGTTGCACATTCGGACACTGAAAACAACCGCAAAACCACGAGCTGAATTTAATAGATGACTCTGTGTTTAAAACAAAAGGAATATATGCTAGAAGCAAACATTACCAGGCTTTCCACCAGATAAGACAGCACTCTCTACTGGCTCCACACCATAGAGCTTACATAAGAAAAACAAATAAAATCAGATACTATCTTCATAAAAAGAACAAATGAGGAACCATTAATCAGTTAAAGTGGGCAGCTAATACTGTAGCGTAAGCGTTTCTAGTGCTTACCTTGATATTAGGATTTTGCTCTTTGAGGTATCGTCCAGCTCCAGTTATGGTACCACCTGTCCCAATGCCAGAAACAAGGCCATCGATTTTCCCTCCTGTGCCCTTCCAGATTTCAGGCCCAGTTGTCTCATAATGAATCTGCGTGACATATTTCAGTTTGAGAACTCAGTAGCAAACATCAACATGGGCATTAACACGTTCTCCAAATATAAATGTTAAGATATACTGAACCTTTGGGTTAGCAGGATTTTCGAATTGTTGAAGGATGTATGAGTTGGGTGTCTTTGCTGCTAGCTCTTCCGCCTTTTGGACAGCTCCTTTCATTCCTAATAGTGGGTCAGTCAAGATCAGTTCAGCACCAAAAGCCTTCAATATGATTCTCCTCTCCATACTCATGGAGGCAGGCATTGTGAGTACAAGTCTGTAGCCCTTTGCAGCAGCCATGAAGGCCAGTCCAATGCCTGTGTTGCCACTAGTTGGTTCAATCAGCACACTCTGGTAACCATTAACAAGGAAAGCAAAATATCAGTGAAATCAGATCCTAACACTCTGAAATTTTTAACAAATCTTGCTTTTTTTAGCAGTTTGCAGAAACTGTTTACCACCGGACAAAAGCTTAATACTTATCAGCACGAATGAAATGCCTATTTGCAAAAGTAGATCGGCAAGATTGCTAATAAGGGCCAACATATCATCATTCATCAAAGGTGTTGTTGAATACTTAGTAGAGAGGCTCTAAATTACTAACTGAATTGTGTGAATGGTAATTAGAAATATGAAACGTTGAAACCAACATGCTCATGAAGAGTTGACATAAAATACTTAAGCCAAGCATCTGTACAAATCAAACACCTAGCTGCAGGAGAAAAGGATCGATACTGCAAATCAAGGCCATATTAAGCAAGAAGAAACATCACACACAAAAACACGTTGCATTCACAAATAATCTAATCATTATTTTTAAGAATTTAAGAAAATAAAACAGCTGTACTGATGCAATGGAGCCAGCATATTTTAACTGAAAAATCAAAGTTTGTGGGTTATCTGTTCTTTAACAGCATAAATACTAGTAAAACCACTTTTGTAGCCAAACTAAATAATAGGTCCAAACTAGCCAGACACTTTGAAGGTCATACTTAATACTAATCAGGCCATATAGTTAGTTTCAATTTGATGTCACAAATCAATTAAACATGCTTTTTTTTAACGCCAAATCATTTCCAGTGGCATAACTCAGGGGAAGCACCAAAAGGTTCGATTTTACACACCTTGCCTGGAGTGATGAGCCCATTCTCCTCTGCATCAGTGATCATACTGTACCCAATCCTGCACAAAAATAAAACAGCAACGCACAGAACAAATTTTTAGATCAGAATCCAGAAGGTAAGTAAAAGAAGAACAAAAACTTTAACCATAAACACCAGAAAAAAGGCACCAAAACTTTGCAAAAATCTAGTGAGGTCAGAATTGGGGGGGGGGGGGGGGGGATCCAAATTTTATCCTAACAAACCATCGACCCAAACTAACAACCATCATCGTTTCCCAGAGCAAGCAGAACCAAACTTTTACACATAATCCACCCTTAAAAAGATGCGCATCAAACTTGCACAATCCACACATAATCCACCCACCATCAAGATACAGTAAAAGACGAAGAAAAGAAGAGATTTTTTAACAGCGCCCACCTATCCTTGACGCTGGAGCAGGGCTCCATGGACTCGAGCTTGGCCGCGACGCGCCCGACGCACCCATCGGCCACCTTGTTGAGGTACACCAATGGCGTGTTCCCGATCAACTACACATCGCAAAAATTCAATTAATTTTTTCTCAGTCACATCCAAACATAAATACAACCGCGCAAAAAAAGAGTAAAAAAATCGAGAGGAGATGCGCTCACCTCAGTGACATCCTTGGCGATCGCCGGCGATGCCTCTCCCATTCCGTCGCCAAGAAGCTGAAAAAAGAATCCAAGAAAAAGAAACTAAAATTTATCGTTGAACAGATAAATCAAGCGATTGCTCCAACAAATTGGCGAGAACGGTGGGAGAAACCTTATTACCGATTCTACAGAGGAGTAATCCTTCGGGGGATTCGCGAAATGGTGGCTCTTGGAGGTCGCTGGAGGCGAGGTTTTATACAGGGAGGCTGGTGGAGAAAGCGAGGAGGGGTTCGGTTTGCTAGATAAAACCGGTCTACGGTGAACCGCCCCACTGCACGTGGGCCCCCCTGGAGATGGATCCGACGAGTGGTGTACGTACACCGAGGGTGCCTTGTAAGGTCACGGCTGGAGGTTCGTCGAATCTGGACGGCGTTTTCTGCCAGGAGCATTCCTCTTTTTTTTTTTGGGGGGGAGAGAGAACTGCAGATGGAGGCCAGACAAACTGATCTGGACATATTCGTACATGTTTGAAGATTCATCATGCTCTAGACGCGTTGATTGCAATATGCCCAATACTACCATGCAAATAACAATAATGAACTTGACAATAAGGCATGGTATCCCTGTCCATTTTATATATGTGTCCTTGACTTTCATCACTATTCAAGCATGTTATGTATGATTTTTGACTTGACCTGGTTAACTAGCAACCAATCAAGGCCATGCAAATCTAATCTACAACTTGCAGCCAATCGAGGCCGTGCAAGAATGCATGAGTAGGTTCTTCCATGGACGGATTCGCAATTGAACGACCTGCACCATTCCATCTCGAGCAGCGACGACAAGAACACTTCACTGTCGGTTCGCGGTTTCGATCGAACGAGTGGGCTTGCGGCGCTTGCTACGTACACATCATATCCATCGATCGATCAGGGCCAGCTAGCTATTTGGTCCTGGTACGGCAGGTTGCTGACAGAGAAAGCAGCTGGACGATGATATATATATATATATCCTTGTCGAATAATTCAGCTGGGCCTCGTATTGACCAACGAAAACTTTCGACTCCCGGAAGAAAATTCCCGTGTTCCAAACTGGAATATACAATATCGATGAGTATACGCAACGTATGTAATAGCTCATGTTCCCTGCATTATTGCTGTACTTGGTGGTGGTGCCCTTGGGAAGTATCGATGGTTGGTAGAGATGCCCTTCGGAAGCTCAAAGAGCCAACATCCCAGCTTAGCTGGACAGTCGGAGATATCCTAATTTTAAGGGTATTCGGAATAGCGATGGATTCTGATTTCAAACTGAAATTTTACTGTAGTTGACTTTTTTCATTGTAACTGATTTGATTTTTAGGCATAATTAAATTTAAAAAATGTAAAAATAGAAAAAAAACATATTAGCCCATCACGGACAATGCAAAGGAATACGGAAAAAAAGAAAATACAGAAAAACCCAAAATATCTAAAAAAATCAAAAAAAGACGAATTACTGAATAGTGAAAAAAAACTGAAATTGAAAACAAATCGAGTTGAGCGGGGCCGTGGTGCGGAGCACATGGATGTATACTAACTTAACAACGGTAGTACGTTGAAGTTGATTCGAATTCATACCATAGTCATATAGGATATTACACTATCTTATGCCAGATATGGCATGACAGGTGTCTAGGCCATACGCAGTTTATATCAGACATGTTGTCAATCTATAGTAACTGACTCTGATTTGATTTCTTCTTCGTGTGGAACTCGTTTCTCTTGCTCTATATATGTACCCCAGTAGCCTATAGAAATAATAAGTGCTCTATTGTAATTTTTTTCATTATAGTGATTTATCTTCGAGCGCTCATAATTTTTTTCCCACAAAGATTTTTCATGTAAAAATCCGTTTCTTTCGTCCCTATTTTTCTACTTGCATCATAGTATTTAGCTGCCAAAGCAATTAGACATCATGTGGTTTCGAAATTAAACAACAGTACCGACACCAAGTGTTAGGGGGCGTTCGGAATAGCGTTGGCTTATGGTTTTCTTGAAAACGAATTAGGGTTGGGTTCGAATTGGCTTGTACTTTTGGCTTATTCCCTATAGCTACAATGGAATTTGCAAGAACAATGTGTTTTTTAAGGCAGAGTTTAAAGGTTAATTGCAGTACATATTATGTTGACTTTATATGTACCGGTCAAAATCGCATATGAGTACCTGTCTCTCTGTAATCTCTCACGAATAATCAAAAATCATAAACTACAAATCAAAAAACATAAGTCATAATCTAAAATAATCCACCCTACTAAGGAAAAGCGGCCTTCATGTGGATTCTTATCAGAAGCCAACCCGCTAGAAAAAGGTACACTTTGAAATTAGAGCAAATAACCTGCAATTTGCCATGGAACTACCCCACCCCGGGTGCCCAGGCCAATCCTTCATTCGCTCGACGCCTCCCTCTCCAAGCACCACCTCCCCCTACCAGACACTCGTCGCCATTGTCCCCATCCCTCTCACCCTTGCTGCAACACCCCTTCGCCTCCCCCTCCCCTACCCTCTCCCCTCGCCGCTAGATCCTCGCTCGCCCCCCTCTATCTAGCAGCTAAAGGAGGAAACTAGGGTTTTCTTCCCCTCATCAAAGAGAAGACATCTCAACCGTTGATCACGAGAGCAATTAACAGTTCACAGGCTCTCAGTTTTATGGGCTAGCATTTGGGCTTCTTCTCCATGTGGAGGAAGTTCAGCCCAACAATTGAAAGAGTAAGGGACCATCACGTTGGGAAACCATCCTGTTTAAAATAGTTTCTGCAGTGATTTCTATAAATAACTTATAGAAATCATCTTAAAAACCATTGCGTACTAACAAATCTTTTTGCAGACAAAGGAGTCGTACAAACGAAGATCTAACCCCGCTCGTTTCAGCTTTTTTTCGGCTTCTAGTTTCTGCTTTTTTTTCACTATTCAGTATTTCGTCTTTTTCTGATTTATTTTAGATATTTTAGGCTTTTTTGTATTTTCTTTTTTTCCGTGTTCCTTTGTATTGTCCCTAATGGGTTAGCATGTTTTTTTTCTATTTTTTAAATTAATTATACCTAAAAAGTCAAATCAGTTACAGTAAAAAAAATCAACTACAGTAAAATTTCAACCAAAAATTAGAACCCATGGCTAAATCGAGCACCCCTTAGCGACGGCTCCGGGTTGTCCGTCTTTCGCTTCGTCGTCTCAAGATTACTGTGGACTGAAGCGAGATGTTAACGCCTCTACAAGCTAGTCGATCTGTGAGCTGTTCTTCGGCTTCGACCTGCGACCTTGCAAGTAGGCCACGTTTGAAGCACGTATTCGTGTGGAATTCGTGAGTTCTAAACAGCCTTAATTGTCTGACGCAACGTACAAGCCAGCAACAGCTGTCCACGAAAAAAACGCAATTAACAATCAACTGTTTCTACGTACAGACACATTGCAAATCGCGTATCATACGAGAAGGAATACCAATTGTTCTAGAAGCATCCATTGGCTGAACGGTGAAAGCGTCAGCAACCTAGAATTCACATTAGTTGGCGTTGAGCTGATGTGGATATGCATTAGCCTTGACGGCTAATGCTAAGATTTGCTTCCTACAGTGGACTTTGGCAGTTTCTCACCGTTTTTCTTTGCACCAATCCACCTTTCAGCTTATGACTCCAGAAAGGCGCAAAGCTGTCCGGGCAATCTATGGTCAAGGTGTTCGGAGGAAAGATTTATTTCCTGATACGTGAGTTTGCTTTGTGCAGACAGCAAGTGTGGCAAATTCTCTCTCTACACGCTACAAGTACAACATGCAAGTAGAGAACGCAAGTGTTCTTGTATTGCTTGCTGAAATACATAAAGTAAAACAATCCTATTTGTTGAAACCGGAACCCAATAAATATTGCAATGTCATACAGAGAAAACTAACATTTTTTCCTTCCTTTCCCAGAGATCTGACAATGCAGTCCTTGGGCTCCCTTATGTATTAGCCAGCCAATCGTTCTGCAAATCATTTAACTTAGATCTGCTTGAAGCTTAAGGGGGTGATCAGTTTGGCTGCGGGCGGTGGGTGTTTTTTCACTGTAACAGGTACTGTAGCTACAGTACCTGCTACAGTAAAAAATTCGTTTTCGTTTTTTTAAAATTTACTTATACTTTTTTTTCGTTTTTTGTTTTCGGTTTTTTATATTTTTTTACATTTAATTATACTCAATAAACCAACTCAGATACAGTATTTTTTCAGCTAATTACAGTGTTTTTTCAGCAAAAACTAAAAGCCATCGCTATTCCGATCACCCCTAAGCCACACTTACTCTCGCTGAACTGTGGCGGTCTCTTGGATCAAGCCATGCAATAAGGGCCTTAAGTCCTGTATATCAAAGCCTCCCGATGATTCTTTCTTGGTCATGGTGGTCTTGAGCTGCGTGCTCGAGTTCACATAGTTTTAGCAAAATGCCATTTATCTGATCCAAAATTTTCTGGTATATCCTAGTGATAATTTCCCATTCATGAGGTTCTTACTTTGCATTACTTTATATTCTGTTACATGGACAATCCTTTTGAGGATCCTTAATGTGCTTCGGCAATCATATGCTGTGTCGTTGGTTTTATGTAATCCTTGAATATTACAATAACATTGCCATACAGGATTAAAGTCTTTATGAGGCTTAACAGTACCGAAGTTCATATATAATGATCCGCTATTATGCCCTGGGTTGCATACACGAGTTGCTAGTAGTCTGCTAATCATCTCACGTCTCATATTCGGCCTCTACCTCGTACGTTTTGTACTTAGGGTTCACTCTATTCCACTCGGTGTTGCTGCCCTCTGTGTAAACGTTGTTTGAACCGAGTAGATCTCTAGACTGACTAGCCTCTAAATAAGGATAATTAATAACAAGGATGGGTACAAAGCACTCAGCAAGTATTAATAGCAAATGTGCATTTTCATGAACACTAGTCTTTTTTAATGTTTGGAGAAGAATTCGGATTTCACTTCACAAGTCTACTGATCACTCGCATGACAAGATAGAATCACCAATTGGTTCTTGTAGCCTCCAGTTTAGGAAACATGTATGAATTCACGATTTATATATCACTACACAAGCTTATACCACTTTACTTATAGATACTTTGAGTTTTATTGTGATTGGTTCTTCACATTCCCTTAGATATGATATACCCCCACCCACTTTAGCTCGTACCCTCATAGTATAGAATATTTTCCTCTAATTCCGTATATTATACCCCCCCCCACCCAGTAGGATATCTCTAGCCGTTGGTCGAGTCGGGCACACCTTCACCTGACACTCCATTACGCTAAATATAGGTGGTGGGCTTATCCTCTATAGCTCTGGGTCCAATTGAGACCTTGTCAGTGAAATCCCCTATGTATACTACATATCCATGTGGAAAGTATAATAACTTGATAGAATAACTCATTCTGCCCGTCTTAGACAGGATCATGGCTGGTCGACAAGTACGACTTGTTACATGAGTGAAAGCTAGCAAGTCCTTATATCATATCCATATACAGAGGATCCCAAACCTGCCGCACTCTACCTTCCCAGAGGCACCCTCTGTCCACCATATACTTAAACTGCATGTCAATTGCTCTATCAGTTAAATATGCTAATCACCATTCATCACATTCACATCATTCATTTGGTTGTTCAATTAGCTTCAGTTAAATCTTTAATTCGTTAGTGTTAATTAGGAATGCGGGGCATTTTAGTACATACGTACATGCACGCGTGGTTTACAAAAGGACTTTGGGTGGGTTCTTTTTGGCTGCAATGAGGTGAAGATTTTGCTTCATTTATGTATAGGAGACTCGTAGTAATCATTGCGCTCTTGTTAGCTTGGTGGAAGGTGGATTGCAGTGTGATGTGCTTCAAGACATCGACTTTCAGGAATTGTATGGTGTCAATCTTTCTATACAACTATAGCGGTATACACTTGTAACTGTGAACAGTGTAAATTCTGAGATAAAAAGTGAGGAAACTGTTGAAAAGCTGTGGTGAATTAGTTTTAGTGCTATCTGTGTATATTCTGAACGTGGTCACAAAAATCATGATTGTTTCGTCTTGAGCGCGGAAGTTGTAGCAAACATGCATGCAGTTGGCGGTGCTGGGTCGAGCGGCACGGTGGCGCTGCCGACGCGGGCCTGGTGAGCGGCCCATAATTTTGAAACACGCCCGCCGCGCCCGGCCCACATTGACCATGCTTTTGACACACGTGCGCCGCGCCCGAGCTCCCCGATATCAAACCCGCAGCCCTTTCCCTCCCAAAATTCGTGCGGGCGACTGTGACGCTTTCCCTCAAGATTCCAGTGGCCATTTTCTGACATCAAAATTCGTGCGGGCGAGGATCCCCGATCACATCAAATGGCTACTGGAATCGACATCAATATGTCACATCATTTGCAGGATCCTTACTGTTCAATGAGTAAATCGTCATCTGCAAATGAGTAAGCATCCTGGCGGATTTGATGTCCAAACTGTTCACTTTCGATGTCATTTCCCAGTCGACATCAAACCCGTCAGGATGCTTTACTCGTTGCAGATGACGTGGACATCAAAATTCGTGCGGGCGACATCAAACCGTTTGCGGCGACTCCAGGCCGACATCAAAATTCGTGCGGGCGGGGAGAGAGAGGATGACGTCCACATCCATCCTCGGAGTGCTAGTGTTTGCAGTTTGCTACTTTGTTTGCTACTCAGGATGTTCGTGTCCCTCCCAATCCTCTCGTTTCGCCTTCCTCTCGCCAGCTAGTGTTCCTCGATCATGGCGTCACGATTGGGAAGCCAGGGCGGAGGAGGCCAAACCAGCGGCGGGAGAGGCCGCGTCGACGCCAGGCCGCCGTTCGCCGGAATGAGGATCATTCTCTTCGGGTCGAATTGGCGGCGGCGGTTGTGTTGGCGCGCAAGAGCATCGTGGCTTACGAGTCGAAACTCGAAACCAACCAAAGAGTAAGAGATCACCTCTTCTTTAATGGGTAAGTACAAGGGGGCAGCTCATTTCATGTCACTCTACGACAAGTTCGAGGACATGGAGTCTTCTGATCGTCGTGCCTATTGGAACGTCAAGAAGGATCTGGCCAAATACCAAAATTGGCAGACTCTCGTGAGAGGCAAAGATGGCAATTCTTATCTGATCTCCACTCTGAACTTCAGGGATAAAACTAGCGGCAAGCAATACGCGTACGCGGACGATATCAGTGGACTCCTAAAACTTCTTAGGAACACCAGGCGGCACGCCGCAAGAGCAAAAGAGGGAGTGTTCGCACAAATTGTGGGCCAGCATTTTCCAGAACTCATGGGTGATTTCCAAAAAGCCATGTTCAAACAAGGGTATATCATACCGGAGAATTGATAATACCATCTATTACACTATATATTATATTTAATAATACTACCTGTCGTCTAGTGGTCGGGCAGTAGACCCTTGGCCGCATGGTGGCCGGGTGGCAGGCATCTGCCGCACGGCCACATTGCATTGCTGGCCACGTGTCAACTCTATGGTGCTATCATCCGGTGGTCCGTACGATAAAAGGGATATTTTTGTATTTGTCACGTGATTACAGCTATTTTTGTAAATACAAGGCCAAAAGGCGCTGGGATTATGTTTGTTGTGACCGTCATGTATATGTTCCGGGAGAGCTAGTGATCGGGTGTTTGTGTGTTTGGCCTCTAGATGAGCCAAGAGAAGAAAGTACACCTGTGAGATGTATTACTGGTCAGTAGTGGTCTTAGCGAGGGTGGGTCTGTTCGATTTGTTATGTATAAATCGTGTTATTCAAGATGTAATTTGAAATAGAATCGGTGCAAATTAACCGAAATTATCTGCTGATTGAGCGAGGGCAGCCAATGATGCAATAGGAGCTCTAATTTTGACGCACGGCGCAGCACCGACATGCAAGCCGCACCGCGGGCACCAGCAGGGGTCGCCCCTGGAGATGAGGCACCTCGAGCACGCCGACGCCACCATCCCGGCCGGCGACGGAGGACGAGGCGTTCTCTTCCTCGGGGATGGGCAGCCGATCGAGCCTGTCCAGCGCGAGCTTCACCTTGTCCATGGTGCACGCGCGCTGGCTCGTCCGGCCGCCATTGCAAGGAGCGTACAGACCTCTTGCAAGTTGATGGAGTACTTGTGGTGTTGGCGATTCTTGCCTGAAAGCTAGTGCAGGTTAAGATCATCCTCAAATGGAATTGGGCACCTGGCTTGCTTCTGCGGTACCTCAAGCAGATGAGATATGGTAGGACTACGTGCGTCTTCGATCGATCGATGTTTGTTTCCATGCGTTGCGTGGCCGCAACACGTACTTGCGTTTCCGTACGCAGACCAGTGCAATGAAGCAATGTGAATCCGTACGTGTACCACCAAGAGAGAGGGCCAGGACGCGGAGATGTCATTTTGGGTCTGTTCAAAATGCTGTATAGTTTTTAGCTGTAATTTTTTGCTATTAGTTATTTACGAGAGAAAAAGAGAAAGTAAGAGATACTAGTGTTAAAAAACCGCTCCATTTTAACGAACTACTCGCAACAACCGACACACGTCCGTACACAACTTGAGAGTCAAGGCCATGCATGGGGTCAGACTCTTTTTTGTTGCAAATCTGGCTCCACCTCCCGCAATCTAAGTCTTGGAAATTTCCAAACGTTTGACGGCCCTGCACTTTGTACATTTTGAAGTGATGCGAACGCTGATGGCTGAACAAACCGGCAGTAGTGTAAATCAGAACAGTCATAGTAGAAAGGAATTTTTGCATGACAGCCAAATCACAAACTGGTAGTATCTCTTCTGTTGGTAACACACCTTACACATACAAATCAGGGTATTTCTTCTGCTGGTAACACAGTTGCTGAAAATACACAGTAGCGGGTGCAAAAAATGGCTTTCAAAAAAGTGAGAGCAGTGAAGAAAATAAAGATATATGTGCATGAGATGAGAGCAAAAGAAGTAGAATGTATGATGTTCCCGTGATCCTCTATATTATCTTCGGAGCAAAAGGAGTGAAAAAAACTGCTTCGAAAAACCAGGTGTTCATATTAGCTTTTGATTTCTCCAAATAGAAACAAGAAGCAGAAGCCAATACGAGCCAATACGAGCGAGGCCTTAGTTGCATTTGATGTGCAGCAAATTAGCTATCAGACAAAAAGAGCATAATCATCGGACAATAATAAGGTCCATTAGCATTACCATATGGACTAGGTTTTTAAAAAAAAATATTTCGTTGTCCCTTCCCATTAATTGTGAGTCTATTGCAACAATACACAGTAATATTCGCACTCAAAATTTGCTCACCAAAAAGCTCATTGCCCCCAGTTTCAACAAGAAAGGCGTCATTGTGCATACACTGACTTCACCAAGGCGGCAATCAACTAGAGTTCATCAAAATCTATCGCAGGCAAATGTGTACCACATGTACATTTGAGTGATTCCTCAGTTCGTCCTCGGTGTAATCCGCTAAGCCTTCTTCTGGCAGCCAAGTAGTTCCAACAACTGGGTTCACATCTTATAGCATTTTTCTCCCTGCAAACGGCGTGGGAGTGGTTAGGGTATTAGAAGCCATTGGAGATGTTGTTAGTCAAAGATTGTTCTCACCTCTCGATTGACGATTTTTTGATACGGATGCATAAAATTGTGTGAAGGAAGCATTTCCACCGCTCTTCTCCTGCATTCAAAGAAGAGATTTTCAGCAACCTCAGGAAGTAGAGTCAAGTCTGCAAGAACAAATTGTCAAAAAAAAGTCTGCAAGAACAAATGATGACTACAAAATAGGAATATCACAATAAAGGGGCAAATCCAACCTGAAGGAAGCTCTCAACTGATGCCTGATCACTTGGTGAAAAAGAGACCCCATCTCTCTTCCTTTGTATAAAATCTTTGTTATCATTCACCTGCAGTTTCAGCATTACAAACAAGCTGTCATATATGGAATGGAATATTGATACAGAAAGCAAAAGTTCCATGTGGTCCGCCCTCATTTCCATAACAAAAATGGGAGCAAGAAAGCAGGATTGCATGGAATCTATTCACATGCACCAATCCTGATAGAAATTTGCAGTTTATATGTAACGTGTAGAGATCATTGTAGTGTAACACAACAACGCTAGTAGATCTTTCAGATATGCTGACAGAACCAGAAGGAACTGGATCCTGTGTATTCACCTGATCCATTAGTCGTTTAATAGGACGATGAAGGGATTCAATTGTTGTCTGCTCATGTAACCTTTTCAAGAGAATGAGAGGAATCGTGGCTACTTCTGGAAAACACACATGATAGCTCCACTGGGCAAAATATGCCGATAGAACCTCCATAGCTGAAAGAATACACTCCTCTTGGAAATCCCGTGATTTCAGCAGGTTCTTTGGCACCTAAAAATAAAAACAAATAGCAGTTAAACTAAACCATTTTCAGAATATGAAACCGAAATTATACAATCACAAAACGCCATACTAATGTAGTTGTACTACATGTTTAAAAAATAAGCAATCTAGAAGGAAGACTAGAAAGATGGAACAGTTACAATTTCACCATGATTGCAAAACATCATGCTTCATGACTAAAAATAGCTTTTCATGAGTGTTTGATTTTATGGGGTCAGGGCTGAACAGTATGTTTGGGATATTTTGGTGACAGAGAACAGACATTAAAGGGCATGAAGTTCTTAGCATTATCATCGCAATTTATCCAGTAAAAATGTCATACCTTCAATAATGATGAAAAGTTGATCTTTGCCTTTTGCATTTGTTCTTTCTGAGATATCTCCCTAAATTCTAGGCAATCAAATAACAAAGATGGAATTGGAAAGAACATCTGACTGCATTTGGAAAGATCATTCAGCATCTGCACGAGCTTCAGTCTCAGTGGTAAGTAACGTGTGCCTGGGAATAAGTGAGCCACTCCTCTTATTATCTGAACAAGTGAAGAAAATAATGCATGGAGATTGTAATCCTTGTAGTTACAACAAAGAAACCTAACCCATAGGTTTACACAGTTAATATATTGCCAGTTATCTATCTTCCTGAGGTCTTCCTGCAACCACAAAGGAGAAGCATATAACTATTCGTGTGACACAAAAAGAACAAACAAAATACAAGCGCATGGCTAAGCCTCAGCGTGCACATGCACATAACCAATCTTCTTTCTTTTGGGCGAGTGAAAAGGACATGTATATCAGTAGGATTTTTCTTTTTCTTGTATGATCATAATCATAAATGATAAATGATAAACCTTGACAGATTATATAGCCATAGCAAGAAAAAGCAATTGACATGTCACAAATTCTCAATTGTCAACAAGTTGTGACAAGAACAAATTAATAAGTAGCAGTTTGTGAAATCCACATCATGATGCAAGAAGGAAATAGACAATGAAAATAACAAGTATGGTGCAGTTTGTGAAAACTCACTGTCATGATGCAAGAAGGAATTAAATAAACAATGACTACAAATATGCCAGGATCTCTTCTGAGCAATGCTTTTAGCAAATGTGACAATCATTAAAAAAATCCCTAATGTCTTAGCACAAAAAAAAAACTAAGCACCAGTCTATTTTAATGAACTGCATTTTACCATAACTTATGTCTAGATACACTACACCCTAACGCTTTGTTGGATGTGGGGGACCCAGCCAGCCCCACATCCAAACAGGCCATAAGGATCAGTTTGGATAGGATATGATAGGAACTCTATACCCCTGGTCTAGAGCTAAACAGAAGTACAAACACAACCACAGATATAGGCTTTTTTTATACCTTTTCCTTTGTTTTAGAAGCCTGTCTAAGAATAGCATTCAGTTGTCCCACAGACATTACTGCCCTCTCACATGATTTCTGGACATCCAGAGAATACAGCTCCACCAGACAGTTCATCAAAAAATCAATATGCTTTATATTTCTGTCATCCACAAGCTTGGAACTGGCAAGGTACGTATTATATGCTTTAGTTAAGCAGAGATCCAGGCAGTCAGGTAACAGTGAAGCCACTTCTCGGATCATAAGAAATGAAGACAGAGACAAGTTTTGAGCACCACTTGCCCACAAGCGAACTAAGATCTGCATGATGTTTACAATATATGATGAGGTAGCATCACAACTAAAAAGGCAAAGCATTTGACACAACAAAAACATTGTAGACGCTATCTTCACACAGTCATAGAATAATTGAACACCATTTGAATTTTCAAAACCTAACCTACTGACACCATGACACTTCTTGTGCACAAAGACCAGTCGGATGTGTACTGAATCTAAAATGGCCCAAACTTCAAGGTTTTTGAAACAACATTCCTTTTCAAAGTTGATAAAATATTACCAGAATTAGATAAATGAGTTGTTTGAAACAATAAGGAAAGCACATGGCTACCCTACAAACACAATTTTCATATAACAGGGCCCCAACCCAAATAGAAACCACCTTTCTCCTCTTATCTACATTCCTCCATAACAAGCAAATAAGTGTTGTAAGTTGTCTAATTTGCGGGTATTTCAAATAGTCATTTTCCAAAAAAAAATGACAAAATTAATCCTCACAAAGGCCAATAGTGTTCATCAGATATGATTGACTAGAATAGCTTTTAGACATGAATTCCCTTGGAAACAACAAAAAAAACATGCAAAATAAAATTAGATATTAACAATGAATATCATCAACAAAGAACAATTACCTTGAGAAGCCTCCTTGAAGTTGATGGATATGCAGAAAAAAGTACCGCAGATGTTCTCAGCCGTGTCAAAACAAAAGTAAGTATTTGGTTATCAGTAAGTTGACTAAGCAGATCAAGAGAATTCTGCAAGTAAGACTTTATGAGTGGCTCAAAAGTTTGCCATTTCTTTGCATTTCTCAGATTCATAATTTTCCCTTTGTCGACATCATCTGAAATTTCCAAAAGAGCACGGAAAATGCTGTCTGCCTCAGAAAGAACAAATGTTATTATCTGATAAAATACTCCAGTACTTCGAAGTCTCTGCGTGGAAGGGCTATTGGAGTGAACACCAAATCGACATGCATCCCGAAAAGCATTTAGTAGGTTACGTAGAGCAGGTGCTTTGGGTTCCTTTGAAGTTAACTGACACCAGTCAGTTATAGTCTTGCTTGTAAGGATCTTATCATTTGGAGGATTTTTATCACCAAAATCAACACCATCGTCCACAGAATCCGTCTCATCTTCTTCATCCGAATCCTATTGATGATAGGAACAGAATCACAATAAAAGAAAAAAATATTTGGTGTGATCATAATTGGGCTTGAAAAGTACATTATAAATATAAAAAAGTAAAAGGTGCACATGAATTGCATCAGCTAAAGAGAGAGCAACTAATAAGCAAATCTTACTTCTTTACTTCTGTAGCTCTCCAGCTCCAATTGCCATTTTTCAAGGAAGTTAGCAAACTCAGGGTCCTACAAATAACATAAACACTGACAATCCACATAGAAATCATCCAACAGGCCAACACAAGGTACATTACGGCCCTAGAATTCCAGAAAATGCAGCTAATATAAGGGTGAATCCATCCTAGCCATTCAAAAGCATGACTAACCGTATTTAAACAATGTAATTGGCTGTATTTTGATTACTACATAAGCATAACTAATAGTTTGTAGAACTGATATAATCTAAAAATTACCCTGCCCAATCAATTGGGGTGGGGGGGGGGGGGTAAGACAATGACTGTTTACATTGTTTTTTGTAAGAAAAAATTGTGCACACACCACTACAACCAAGCAAAAGATATCCGGGCACTAAGCAGACAGCCTGAAACTGTACGAAAGAATAAAGATACTTCAAAGGAAAAAGTGAGGATTTGCCACTCCATTGAAGTGCATTTGTGGGTTTGCCACTCCATTGTCTCACTAACATGTGGCATAAGGACCCACATTTTAGTGAGACATTGAGTGGCAAATCCTCAAACGCCAACGAATGGAGTGCCGATGTGCATGATCAAGTTCAGAGGTAAAGGCAATTTTTCACCTTATCCAGCAACTTCTTCAACTTTTTCTTTTGCCTTTTGATCTCTAAATTCATCTCGTCATTTTGTCCGTCTAAACCATCTTGCATAATACAATCTGCAGGGAATATCGAGACGCTTATTGCTTAGAAACTAGTACAGCACAAATTTCAGTAAGCATTACAACAACAAATACTAGCCTTTGAGAACATTGCCATCCTCGCTGTCAGAATAGTACAGACACTCAGGATCCTGCATATCAAGCATCAAGCAGCAGTTTACAAGGGCAACTTAGCAACAGCAGTTGTGAATTGTGATGTGTGTTGAATCAGCTGTACAAAATTTAGATGCAGAGAAATTGCACTTCAACATACCCAGTCACCCACATAGAACAAATTTGTTCATCTCTTGCCAACAGAAACTATAGATTCCTACTTGGACATTATTCAATTAGCTCATAATTGATCTATGCACACAAGTCAAATTATGAAGATATTTCCAACCAAGTGCATTCCCCAAAAGGTTTTAGTCTAGAAGAAATCACAAAAAGGCTAGGGAATGCCCAACAACCAAGTTGCTCCCCTCAAATATCCATGAACTCCTAGAGATACTTGCTAAATAGCCATATCAAAAGAAGAAGAAGAACCCCTGAGCAGATTGCTGGAAGCAAGTTTATCCACGAGAAATAGAAATACACCCTACGACCTTGTCGACAGAATGGCAAGATGACAAGAAAGGTCGAGAGTTGTGGCATGAGCACGAACTAACAGTGGATGATACTATTTTTTATATGCTTGAGATTGACATATCAAAGACAGAAACATTACAGCAGCAAAAATGGAACAATTGTAAACACTAAAAAACATGTGAATAATTCATAAATGAAATTTGGTTGTCAATAAATGAATAAGAGCCTCTATAGCCAAACATACCTCTGAAAGATAACCATCACTGTCAGATAGATCACTGTTTAATTCACTCTCCTCTGGAAACTCTAGACAATTAACCAACGTAGCAACATCATCGTTGGTGTTCCTAAAGGAAAAGCATTTTGAACTTAGTTAAATAATGAATAGAAACAACCGAATGAATAACTGCACAGTATTGTGAGGCTAACGTAGCAATGCATCCTCATCTTCTGGTTTTTGCCGGATTACCACTTAACAGTGGTGACAGCTACTTTAAACACTATGGATGTTATCCCAAACCACAGAAAAGCAATCTATTGCATATCAGAGACATCCTAATGAAAAAGCATTTTATTCCAAACAGGTAGCAATTAGAATGAATCAACAACACATAAAGCAAACACCGTAGCTGTCCAGAGAGAACACATCCAATTTTAACGTGGAGAGACTAAACCAATCCACCCTAATTTTCACATCACATCAATTGATCAAGCAAAATCACTCGAGTAGAACGAAAGGGGCCTGCTAGCGCTCGACAGCACATTTCGGCAAGCATCCTCTATCCTAGTGCACCAAATTAAACAGAGCACAGCAGCTGATTACATGGTGGAATCGTCCACTCGCTGAGGCGTCTCCTCGTCGGCATCACCCAGGCGCCTCCTGTCCCGGCCGCTCCCACCTGAAACGGCTCGAACTAGCCAGCAATTAGCACCCCAAACCGAACCCCCGGAAAAAAAAACAGAGAGCAAACGAAGGCGAATGAGACGAGCGGCTGTAAGTAGGTACGACGAACCTTTGCGAGGGCGGCTGGTGAACTGGGAGCGGAGCTTGCGGTTGCGCTTGGCGGCGGACTGGAGGTGCTTGCGCGCGAACTTGCGGGCCTTCTTCCCAAGCTTCTTCGCCATAGATTTGTGTCCTGCGAACGGGGGAGGGGGCGGCGGGGGAGGGGGAGGAGGGGGCAGCGGCGGGGAGTGAGGAGGAGGGGATGAGGGGGCGGCGGGGGATCTGCACAATATTGTGCTGAGGGGAGGAGGGGGCAGGGGGCGACGGGGGAGGCGGCGGGGGGGGTGGGGTGGGAGGGGGAGGAGGGGACGGCGTGGGGGGAGGGGGCGGCGGCGGGGAGTGGGGAGGAGGGAGGCGTGGGGCGGCGGGGGATCTGCAGAATATTGTGGCACAGTTGAAAAGAAGCTGGTGGCAATAGAGATGTCCCGGTGCGGAGAGCCCATGAATGCATCGGAGCCCAACAGAGTGAAAGGACGCTGGGGCGGCCCAAACAAAGTGCGGCTACTTTCATCTACTCGGGAACAACGCAGTCCGATTCTCCTCCTTGCTCGGCTGCTCCTCACCTCAGCTGCTCTCACTACTTTCGGCCTGATATTGTATTACTACATATTTTGCAGGAAATAATTCCTTTGAATTTTGAGATCAGGATATATGTAAGTCTGCATTTTTATTGCCACACAATTCTCTCTCTCTCTTTTGAATGGTACTGTTCTCTCAGAATCTTATGGTCAGTACAGGTGTTATATGTTTCGGGCATGCATGTCGTCGCCGTCAGTGCCGTCCATTTGCACGCACGTGTGTCGACACTGCTAGTATTTTAGATGCAAGCTCCTCAGGCAGGCTTACCTAGCTGCTCTAGAGAGATCTCTCTCAACACCTAAGATATTGTGCTGCTACGTAGTGGTTCAGAAACTGCTAACTACCTGAAAGCTAATGATGGATGGCTATAAGTCTGTTCTTTTCGGCTGTGGTTGATGGCTTTTGGCTGCGACTGATGGTTTTTTGGCTGTTTGCGACAGAGATTGCAGAAAGAGAGATACTCGCTTGCGATTTTTGATGGTACAGATATTAATTTTTTAATGTGTACTATAATTAACTTGTAGACCCTATCTTAAAAAAATATTTTGTTTAAAAGTTAGTTACTGTAGCAAAAGTCAAAAGCGACTTTTAGAAACCGTAAAGAACAGACCCAGTATGGCTTTGGCACATTTCTGCTGCCACCTTAATCTGCAACTAAGTGCTAATAAACTACTTATCTGTTGCTTTGTCACTGTCCTCTCTTCTATCATGACTCATCACACAGACAAAGGCCATGCACTAGCTAGTGGTTCAGGCACTGCGTGCTCTATTTATTTCAGTTGCTGCTCCCGGTTTGAGATCAACATCTAGCTAGCTAGCTCTATATGGATACATCACTCAAAACCACATCAATTGGCTAGCCAACTGACTAACTGATATCAGTATATATTGTCCCCACGGCTGCGTATATACAGTTGACTATTACAGTCCTCCTTAAACACGACACAGAGTGCATCGTTCAAGCCAAGTTGGTGAGAATTTCTTTTTATTTTCAAAGCAAGTTCGTTCAAATGTTGCAACAAAAACAACTATTTTTTTGCTGCATAGATAACCGATAAATGTTACATACATAGGTAATAAATGTCCCAAAAACCTGACGCGTTACAATTAGTTCACATAAAAAGGAGAGTAGGCGACCTGTACTACAAGGGATGACCTTCAATTCTCTATGGCTCTATCCCTGAAAGTATGCAAGAAGATAAGAAATATTAGAATCAAAGTATAGTTATTAGAAGAGGAGCAACAACAAAGTGTAGTTAATTATTAGAATCAAAGCACATGAACAAAGTATAGTTACTAGAATCAAATTAAGCACATGAGCTAAGCTTGTTCAGATCGGGCAAAGAGGTAGGATGAAAAGAGGACAGTACAGAGGGTGCACGTGGCCGTCTAGAGATCGACCATGCAGGGTAAAAAGTGGACGAAAACCGTGTCCATCATATCGTAGACGCATGCATGCACACGAGGCGGCACATCTGACGGACAGCGATAAGCAGCCATGCATGCAAAGCGATGGAAAAGGAGATACGTACGGCAAGAAAGCGAAACGGGAGCACGATTTGCATTGCATGTTTTTTTCCTTCTTCTTCTTCTGCAACTTACAGAAGGCCAGGCTCCAGGAGCTGGTGCTTTGTTTGCCTTTTGATTCCTAGAGATATGTAATGTAATGTAATTGCGTTCAGTCACTGAAAAATACCAGTAGCTAGGTAGGACATGTTCAGGCTATATATATATATATATATATATATATATATATATATATATATATATATATATATATATATATATATATATATATATATATATATATATATATTGTGAAGGAAAGGCAGCTGAATTTGTGGGCATGTTCCACTGAAACCATCAGCACAAGCAAGCACTAAAGTTTGACGAGTGATTGCTCTTTCTTCTCCTTAATTATACCCCTTTTTCTTTTCATAATAATGACCTAACACGCGGAATGATTTGGACATGCATGGATGCAAGTCACATCTTGGTCAAAGAACCAACCAACCAACCTTGATCGCGAGGTAGCAAAGCATGCCATATGGATGCTCTGCCGCGTTCGTGCCAAGGCCTCTCTCGGAACGCGGCAACTTTTTATATCTCTTACAAGCAAATAAACAGCTTCTTACTAAAATTTCAGTAAAATTCCTATGAAGATTACATGTTTCGAAACTAGGCCTAAAATATATCTCTAGCTCTATGGTTAAGTTCAAAAACTCTACAAACTATACTAAGTAGTACTACATGAATTTTTTAGGAGACCGGTGATTTGGTTTGTATTGGCTAAATTTTTTTGAGCTTCATACTTATGAATTTTGGTTTTTCTATAGTAACCAGCTTTCAAACGGTGCGCCTTTGCAAAACAGGATCTACAAGACGATTATAGTAGACACTCTACCGACTTTGGCTATACCGACCAAAATCATAGATAACTATTTCTATCCATATTCTCTATGTCGAACAGCCATAATTCAAACGCTATAAACCATAATAAAAGAACCCACCCATTAGTGGTAGCATTTTTCATCCGTTGTACTTATATGTAGGAGCAATAGCATATCCTTTTCAATTTTTATGATTGCCATTCATGATTTCTTATCTTATTAATGTTGAAAGGGGCATTTCTATTTATAAAGTATCTTTCGCGTCATCTGTCCTAATGAATTCAGCCGCATCAATTTATTGCTTCGAGGGTGATGTACCCGAACCATGCGGTCCATGTCACATACTAGTAGATGAGCAAGCGGCGTTCTCTTTAACGATGATTTCTGATTTTTAGTTAAAATTTTATTATAATGAGTTTTTTTTACTGTAACTGATTTGACTTTTTGAGTATAATTAAATATAAAAAATAGAAAAAAATATATTAACCCATCACGGACAATGCAAAGGAACATGACAAAAAAAGAAAAATTTAAAAAATTTAAAAAATCTAAAAAAATTCAGAAAAAAATAAATTACTAAATAGTGAAAAAAGCTGAAGCTGAAACGAGCGGAGCAAAAAAAAAAGGAATTTACCATACATTACAAAACAAGGTTAGCAAGGAAGAAAATCATAGTTTATTCCTCAAAATTCTTAGGATTTACTTCAATTTTGAACTGAATCCTAAAAATTCTTAGAGCAATCTCCTCTTCTAAACAGACCTAAAAGGATCTGGATCTCCCTCTCTGCAAATCAGATTTACGGAAGCCAGCTAATAGAGAAAATTATACTTTCCATTTTGTTCCCTCCCATGCGCCAAGCATTAAAATAGCCAAACGAAACCATTCTGGCTGCGCGCTCCCCAGCCCTCTATGCTCGCCGGCGATGCCCAGCCCTCTGAAGCGCCCCTCCCTCGGCCGCCTCCTCGCCTCCCTCCGCCAGCCAGCCCGCGCGGGACCCCTCCCCGTCCAGACCGGCTTCCCCACCTCCCTCGCCGACCTTGTCGTCAAGAACCATGGCCGCCTCAAGAAGCCCAAGAGGCGCCGCCCCGCCACCGCCCCGTCGTCTCCCGTACCGCCGGTCGCCGCCGCCGCCGAGCCACCGCCCGAGCTTTCGCATGTGCAGGACGCGCCCCGCCGCAAAGGCGCCGCCTTTAGCATCCGCCCGGAGCTCACCGCGCTCGGCGGGGCCGTGGCGCTCGCGCTCATGGTGATCTGGAGCAAGAGGCTGGTCGCGGCGGTCACCGTCGCGTCGCTCTCTCTGCTCTGGATCGAGTCTGTCAGGTCCACATCCCGCCGGCGGCCACGACCGCGCCCGGCTGAGACCAAGGAGCTGCTGGATTTGTGCTGCCGCGGCCGCGTCTCGCCGATTCGGGAGGTGGAACCGGAGACAGAGACGCCCAGGTCGAGCTGCGCCGATTCCGACAATGGGAGCGAGGTCTCCTCCCTCTGGGCCAGAGAAAGGAGCGACGATCCGACCAACCCGAAGGGGAAGGAGAAGAGATCGCTGAGGAAACTAATCGCTAAGAAATTGCACAACGGCAAGAAGCAGCCCAAGGAGAAGGATCCCTCCGGCAAGCAGCCGGACGCCGCCGGCGGGGCGGGCAGCAACGCCGGGCCGGTTAAAAGCGACACTTTAGTTGCTTCCACCGCGCAGACACCATCGGAATCGAGCAGAGGGGAGGAGGAGTTGGACGGACGAGGGAGCACGTTGCCTTTCGCGGCGGTCATCCCGGTGGTCCTCGTAGGCCTCGTCGCCGGGAAGCTCCCGGCGGTGGCGCTGACCGTCCTCTGCGTCGTGTTCTCCAGTTCAGTCGAGAGGTTGCCAGCTAGCTAGCGATGGGAGTGATCTGATTCTGAGGTAGCAGCGTTCAGACTTCAGAATTCAGGGTCCCCCGAAACCGGGGGAGGTTGCAGATTGAGTTTGTTCGTCGTAAATTAGAAACAAAAAGACACAAGTGTATAACAGTACATGTTCTTGGGGTTCTCTTCTTTTGTTTTTTCTGAATGTTTTGCAATTGCATTCCTTCTCACGTTTTGTTTTTTCTGAATGTTTTGCAATTGCATTCCTTCTTGAACTGAATAAGAAGTGAAACGATAAAATTTGCTGTTCCCATCTGAATTTTCCCCCCTGTAAATTTATATTCTTTTGTTTGATTTCTTCGGGCTGCTTGCGCAACTGGAGACTGACTGATTCTTGTCGCGAAGCTGACGCGTTCCCTGCACAAGAAACAGTTCGTCGACAGCGATGGTAGGCTCAAACAAGCTGCTAGAGTGCTAGTTACGCAGGCTGGCTTCAACACTAGTTAATTTGCTACGTTCTCCGTGCTCATTTCCTATGCAACCATAATTCAGACAGATGAACTTATCATCACAAGGACTATCTAAAAGGTCTTGTTGCATGCGTGCATCAGCAGCAGTGGCATGTCCCCGGTCTGGCTGCCTTGATCCTGACAGTGGCACTGCCTCACCTTTGTCTGGTCATCTCGCTGTCCTGGCTGCTGTTCGGTGGCCATGTTTGCTTCTGCATCAGCGTCACCGCTCTTCAACTCCGCGAGCCCGCAATATCACGTCATACCATATGATCTTGATTGATCTCATGCCGGCCAGGCCAACTGAGATCGCTTTCTCGAGATTTTTCTCGGCATTTTTACTCCTTTGCGTTTGCTCAATCTCGACGTTTTCCATGTGCGCATGTATATATATTCATGCGGTAGCCACAACAACCGCGCTTGAGAGAGAGAGAGAGAGAGATTGGATGCATCCTTGGTGAGAGAGACTGCGTGATCTTGGCAAACAATCATCAACGTGCTCTGTGTGGCTGTTTGTCTCCGTCTGCGTGTCTGTCGGGTACGTCCTCATGTTGGTGTTCTTCTTTTGTCAGACAGCGGGAAAGGATTCTTCAACTACTCTGCCTGTCTTCGATCGTCATGTTGTCAGTTGTTGGGTTTCAGGCTTTCTCTGATTGTTCCAAGAAACTGCAGTCTTGCGAATGCTGATCTCCGATGATTATGCAGTTCAATACAGGAGGAAAATGCTAGTACGTCAGAGAAAATTGCAGTCTTTGGTTCTTACAGGCTAATGCTGCAACGCATGCATCAGTAATGTAGGTGTCGATCGAGTCTGCAACCTTTTCAACTTCCATTTTTTCTTTTTTGAGCGCAAGTCGAGAGAGCATTATTACTCATGAGCAACCAAACCAAAATCCACTGATTTTTTTTGCTGCGTTTACGCGTCGTGTTTCACGCCGTTCTTTTGAGTTTAGACTTCAGATTTTTCTTTCTGGAAAGCAAGTTGTTAAACCCACTACTTCATCGTGCAACAAATGAAAGATTTCTTCAACTCGTATTCACTTAACGTAACCATTTTTCCCTTAAGGAAATTACACCACCTATACACAAATTTGTGAGGTGAGTGCATTTATGTTACTGACCTATGAAACCGTATATTTAAGTCAATGAATTTGTTATCCATGTGACTCTAATGCTTATGTGGTGTTTATGTGGTAGCTCTTCTCGTTCTTTCTTTTTTCTCATCCACTTTTTTTCTGTCCTTCACATACTCTCTTCTCACTTTTTCCGTCGAACTCCAGTTTGCCACTGACGAGAATTATTGACCAAATCAATATATTCTGTCAACATGAGTCAAAATAAAAATCCTTATCTAGGCCCATATAGATAGGGTCCACTAAATACCTTGTAGAGCACATAAAAAAGAAAGTTTCCCCTTTAATAAATATAATTAATCAAAGACCGGTTACACCCAAACGACACCCAGTTGCGGCCAATTACAATCAGTATCCCTTCCTTTCAACCAGAGAACTTCCATGGGACTTTATTGCGACACAAGTAAGCAATAGCCGTGCTAACGTCAATTTCACAAACTTGCTGAGAAAGAGAGAGCATGTTGTGAAAACGAAGGTCAAATTCAAGAAACAGCTGCAAAAGTAACGTAGAAGCTAACCTATTCCATCACGCAATTCTCTGAAAAGGTTTATTTCATCAGATAGTCTTTCCAAATGCCGTTTTTAATCCTCTTGAAGCAAGGCATTAATGATATTTAGCTGATCAATAGGGATGAAAATAGGTTTTTCATGAGACTGAAATGGTTCTGAGAAATCCCAGGAGATTAAGCCATGAAGCAGATCAATATCCTGGGCTGTATTATCATTGTTGCTCAGTTCAACGGTAAATGTGAAATACACAGGACAACTGCAGTGAGAGCCACTTCTAGACACAATGCCGTCTGAGCAGGGTGTGCTTACTTCAACAGAAAATTTCTGTGAACTACTACACTCTTCGTTTCTAATTTCAATATATGTGGCCCAGCAGTTAGAATATCCAGGCTCTGCTATTGAAACGGGCTTCCAGTGAATATCCTTACTAAACACCAAATCAGAATTCGGATCTAATATTTTGACAGGCTCATTGCAATAGAGAACAATGGGCAGAATTCCTTCCTTCAATGAGTAACAACAAAACGAGGTCGAGGAAGACAGTGCGTTCTGGTCATCTTTTTCCCTGACCGAAGATAAACTGAGCCTCGTACCATCACAAGGCCATGCAGCAATCAGCTGCGGGTTCTCTGGACTAGATGTCTGAGCTAAAAGCCAGAGGTGATAGAACCATGCACTTTGGTCACTTGGGTTTGTAAAAAAAGCTTGAGTAACAAGTTCAAACTCCTCTGAAAATATTCTCCTTTGATTCAAAGACCTTGCTCTGTTGGATTAGCAGATTGGACAGAAGTATACTGCAATAAGCTGAGTGAGAAAAAGCAGCATATAGGGGTAAAAATGATGAAACAAGTAACTATCAAAACCGATGAGTAAACATAAATAGCACAGAAGGAAACAACTAAGACCAAGATAATACAAAGAACTCAAATATATTACATATCACACAAATTAAGGAAAGTAAGCATATTTGCAGGGCACCAATATTCAGTTCGAATCATAAGAAACATGTCATTAAGTTTCCATTTGCTGTTTTACATGATATGCACTCAGATTGCTATAGGGCAATGTAAGTCCAGTTGCCCAGCAGAGCTGCGCATTTTTCACTACAGGCAAAACTAAGGTGGAGGAGCTGTGCATTTGAATATGAATAGGATAGAAATTATTAATTGGATGAAAAAACTCTATACCATATTCGCATCCTATTGAATACGGTAACCGGATAATTAGTATCCACTTTTCAGCCATGATAGGAGGGGAACTTCGACTCACTTCCTCAGAAATCATAGTCATTCAGGTCCTTCCTGGACTCAGTCAACTCCATTTCCACCAAAAGTAAGCTCCTTCTTGTGACGCGTGTAGATAATGAGGACATCTTGGCTATGTTGTTTTATATGTTATTTGCAATCTATCTATTTTAGAATAACACGAACTTAATAGAAGAGGTAAATCTTTTACTAGACGGTGTGGGACTGGAGCATCTCGTCAAGGTCTCTCGATCGACGGGGGAGCGCCAGGAGAGCAGGAAGCAGGCGATCTCGAAGCGCTGGCCGTGCCACACCACCGCCATGTTGGTAAGCCGCTTCTGCCCCACCGGCTGCACCAGTGTCCAGGACACCTCCGGTGACAAATTATTGTCTTACTGCTGGATTCGATTTGATTGCCTCGAAGAAGCAAAACCCTAGTACTCAACGACGGGTAGCCTCCCCTTGGATTCTCTTGCCTTTGCCGCTGCGCCGTATTGGCTTTGGTCGAACACGAGGACGAGAGGAGAGGAGCAGGTCGGTAGGACAGAGAGGAGTACATGGGAGCCGTATTGGCTTTCTTCATTTCAATCTTTCCTTCTATTGGGGGGCAGCCAATATATGATTTTGGCAATGTGCTCCTTTCATGCTTGACATACCTAAGCTTTGCAAGCTGCAACAGATATGAAGATTTGACTAAGTAACTATTGGCATATGTACTCGAGATGATTTCAGCACACAAACCTGATCAGCACTAGCATGCGCTGGACAAAAAAGGGGTTTCCTACTTCTGTGCTGGCACCAAGAAAAAAGAAGATGCAATTCATCACTGCGCTCTCCAATTCCAAGAAATTGTTGGCCCTCACTAACAAATGCTAACAAGCTAATCTAATCGCATGCACCATTCATTCTTTCATGCATCAATTGTCGTGCATCTCTCCGCTCCAAATAATTTTAGTTTTTTGGCTTCTAAAATTTGACCTTTTGACTCTTTGGTATTTTTGGTTTTTTTCTCTCTTATTCTTTTATATTATCCTAAAAATTTTACGATGTTTTTTCTAGTTTTTCTAAATCATTATTATTATTTTATTTTTTAACTAATAAAAAACTAATGACCGCTATAATAAAAAAACCTAAAAAAGGAGATCGACCCTTCTTTACAGATCTGTTGCATGGCTGGCCAGGACAGGTTTGACTGTTTGAGGGAGAGATTGGAGTAGGGCCGTAATAACACCGAAACACAGGGAGCGATGTATAAAAAAGCATCCTCTACAACTCAGCCGATACGATGGCCTTCCCCATTCCTGGGCCTTCTCCGAGCAGCAGCAGGACGCGGAAGGCGAGAGGAAGCGCGGGCCTCTCTAGCGCGCGCGCGCGCCGTCCCAGCCGCACGCATCTGCGCTCGTCACCCCTCCTCCCGGCGCCGGCAGCATTGCATTCCGCAGGTGAGGTGTCCTGCTTGCCGGCCTTTTCGGTCTCTTGATTTGGAGCTCACTTATGCCGCGCTAGTCTTAGATCCGTTCAGAACCGGAAACCAGATCCGGCCTCGAGTCCGCGTTGACCGGTTGTGGCCGGAAAGGCAGCGGCGGCGGCGGCGGCGGCTTTGTCCAAGATTTGAGATGTTCTGCTCCTCTCTGGGTAAATCCTGCGCGACTTTGTTGTGCGGGGGGAGGTTACAATATAGAAAGAACATGGGATTTGCCGTAGTGTGTGTGTCATGTTCTGGTTAGAAACAAAATAGTCTCAAGTTACAAATCTCCAAAAAAAAAAAAATTCAAGCACAGAGAGTTCTGCACCATGTTTGATGGAGAGTGGCTTCAGATTTCATTTTTATTTTTTTTACTTCACTCCTCGGCTTACATTCCATGTAGATGCTTGAGTAATCTACAATGGGTGGGATAAGGATCGGACGAAGCATTGCTACAATGCTCACCGTCGTTTAGGTCAACGTGAGCATGTGCATCTTTGGAACATGGCATTGATGCGGCGATAATCTCCGCCATTTCTCAAGATGCTTGATTTTTTTTTTGGCTGGCCAACTGTTTGAACAAGTGATACAGGTATCACTTACACCCCCATTTTAGCCTAAAATTAGTCACCATCAAAAGTTTCATTATGGAAGTGCTGATTAAGCCCCAGCCGGCGAACAACTTTTTCTTGGATTCCAGTGGGATGCCCTACGGACGGTTCTGAGCTGTGGTTCTTTTGTATTCTTGCACAGCTTGTTAGACTATGGGCTCAAAAGCTTGTGCCATGTGCTCTTGTCTGTGAAGTGCATTGTTTGGATTTGCTCTACATTTTTTATATGGACGGACCAGATCGCATGTGCTGGACCATCTGATCTCTCCCATCTGTGGTGCTCTGGTGCACCTTCAGATCAAGGCCTGAACGGGCACCACTGGACATGGCTTTGGGGGGGGGCCAAAATCTTCATAGAATAGTAACGCCAGGGTGTCATGGCCACTTGCTGTTTGTTTGTTAATTGAGCTGAGAGCTATACTGAAGTAGTTAAAGATCGGGTGCACTAAGAGGTCGGTGGGTGCAAATCATGATAGAAATATGGAAACATGGTGGTGTGGTGTCACTTGAGGGTCAATTAAATCGCCCAGCTTGGACAAAGTACGAACTCAAAAGTAGCACAGACTGCAAACGTAGCAGTCACACACTGTGTTCAAACATGGTTTGATTTATCTTATCCCGGCTTCAAATGTATTTTCTGTCATTTATTTGTTCCAAATTTCTTGATTTTTATACATAATATCCATGTCCTTAATTTTGGTTATATGCAGTAATCATTGTCCAAGAAAATGGTTGCAGAAGCCTTTACAGTAGATTTGGATAAACCTCTTGTATTTCAGGTAATGTGACTCATTCTTTTTGTAAATTTTCTTCCATTTTGGAAGCTTGTTTGGCATATCGGTGGTTTTTTTATATATACACCAAAGCTTTGTTGTATAAGTGGATTTTCCAAAGAAATAAGTTACAGCAAGAGTTTGGTAGCTACAAGTGTTTTCAGTTCTTAATTTCTTATGCCTATCCTGTGCACGTCATCAAGATGTGTAAAGTACATCTTTGAACTTTTTTTCATTATTTACAATGAACTCAATTACTCAAATTGTGATGTTTTTAGTTTCCTCAATTTCACTATTTTGTATGCAGTCCTTATCAATAGTCTTTGACTCGACTCTTACCTAATTTCTTCTGTTTATGCTTTGGTGTCTGGATGCGTTTGAAAACCCAGGTCTACTCTTTGATTATTGTTTTCAACTATTTGGGTTAAATTTTCTAGGTTGGTTATCTGGAGGAACAGTATCAGGACTGGGTTCACCAGCCAATTGTTAGCAAGGAGGGGCCACGATTTTTTGCCAATGATGTATTGGAGGTGAAGATTCTGTTTATTGCACTTCTTCTATTTGAAACTTTGGACATTTTGTTCTGATGAATGGTTCATTGTTCAGTTCTTAACACGCACGAAATGGTGGGCAGTTCCTCTTATTTGGCTGCCTGTTGTCTGTTGGTGCCTGACTACATCGATCCAAATGGGCCACACGTTTTCAGAAGTAGCTCTGATGGTTGTGGTTGGAATATTTCTCTGGACATTGATTGAATATGTGTTGCACCGGTTCCTGTTCCACATAAATACTAAAAGTTACTGGTAAGTTATCCTGCCAATTACTGTTCAAGTCGAACAGATGAGTTGAGCGTCTTCTGATCTCTGCTAATTTGATATGCAGGACAAACACAGCTCATTATCTTCTTCATGGATGCCATCACAAGCATCCCATGGATGGACTTCGACTTGTCTTTCCACCAGCTGCCGCAGCTATCTTGTGCTTTCCGGTAAATGAGCTTCCTCATGGATTACATCCATCAACTTAACATGCCCATCAACTGAAGCATTGGAATCCTTTCCACATTTGCTCTAGTGCCTTCTAATGTTTTTTTCAAGCTTGTCTGAGTGGCATGTTTGTACATGAAAGATTATTAGGCCCTTTCAAACCAATTTAAATTCCCTTTGTTGGGTTGTGAAAGAAAGTATTTAACTCTCATTTGGACATTTATGGCCTTGATTTTTATTGAAGAATGCTGTATTACGTTTTAATGTTGATCATCTGCTCTGTCCATCCAGTTCTGGAATCTAGTCAAGCTCTTTTCTACTCCGTCTACCACTCCTGGCGTGTTTGGAGGTGGCCTGTTGGGTTATGTGATCTATGACTGCACACACTACTACCTGCACCATGGCCAGCCATCATCTGATCCGGGAAAACATCTCAAGGTGATTTTTTCATTCAGAAATTTATCGAACCCTGCCATCTCATTTTATACTTACATTTTTTTTCTGCTGTATATCAGAAATACCATCTGAACCATCACTTCAGAATTCAAAACAAGGGCTTTGGAATAACTTCGAGCCTGTGGGATCATGTGTTTGGTACATTGCCTTCAACAAAAACTATTCACAAGGGCGCTTGACTTTTACTGCGTCTACTGCTTTGCAAAATCAAGTATCGAGGTAAAGCTTGCTTTTAGTCCCTGTGTCCACTTCCTCAGGTCAAATTCCATTCCAGTTGTGGTAAGTGGTGGTTGGGTACATGTCAGAGGACTGAAAGTAGGATACTCACCCTTAAACGGCCGGCTATACCGCTGCTAAGGCTCTAAGGCTTAGTTGAAGAAGAGGAGAAAATTAAGAACCTATGAATGCCGTGGCTCTTCTCTTTATATAGATGTTAGCCTATAACAATATAGAAACTAATACGATCTAATGCAACCAATTAACTAATGATAAGATCATATCCATACTATCTAAATATGACGATATGCATGTAACTATTCCTAATATGAAGATATGCATAGAATTCCATCCCTGAACAGATAACACCGCTACAGTACCTCGTGGGTACTGTTCATACACGCTGCAGTACCCACAGTATTGTTCACTTATCTGCTGCAGTGCTTCGTCGGGATCATAGACCATAACAATCGTGTATACTTGACCTTAGCATTTGTCTTTGGGGAAGGTGGTGTCTCTAGATGAGGACTAATAACTCATTACTCTTGCAGATTCTCCATGATTGACGATGGATTTGATGGATGAGTTACTACTCAATTTCCGATTCTTCGCCGCAGACCAATTGCAGATCTAATCGTCGGTTGCAGACTTGCAGATATCACTGAAATTTTCCTCTGGTGCTTGCGCCCTCTGAGAATAGTGGTTTCAGTCGAGTCTATCAGTAATCATTCAGATTGTCTCATGTGACTCGCATAGTTTTCTACTATAGCCTCTGCACTTGGCTGTTGGTAGCCACAGATATATATCTATATAATTTTGAGACAAGTAATTGCTTGATATATTGTAACTTTCCAGTTTCCATTCAGTGAACAAGCGTTTTGTTCAGTGATACTATTGCCAACCGTTCCTGCTTCTGAATTCTGATAAGCTATGAAGCTATGATGCATGGACTCTGATAAGCTATGAAGTTATGATGCATGAACATGGATACATCGACACAACACCGACACCGGAATTCGGCATTTTCCTCATCAAAGTAACTGGGGTTTTCATTCTTGAAGAAATTTGGGGTGAATACAGAGGTTCCCTCGATGATAACGTGGGTCAACCCAGTGAAGGCCCACCAGCACATGAGCAAAGCGGTCAGTCTTGGATAATCTGCCACATCTTCCTGCAGGCAGTGACATGAGCTGAGTGCGTGATAGATACAGGCACAGGAGCAAAGCAGAAGCATGATGGATACAGGCAGCTAATTCGGAACCGAACATCACACCCAGTTCTTGGGTCTTCTATGGGATGTAAAGATCCCATATCTGTACAATGAAATTTCAACTTCAAGAGGGAGGGAA
The DNA here is from genome assembly GCA_036346265.1 of Melocanna baccifera. Classification (NCBI taxonomy): domain Eukaryota; kingdom Viridiplantae; phylum Streptophyta; class Magnoliopsida; order Poales; family Poaceae; genus Melocanna; species Melocanna baccifera. The sequence continues at coordinate 390,905 of CM070709.1, read as the reverse complement.
TACTCTCTGCTTCCAACTAGAAGCTGACAGAAATTGCTTTTTTTTTTTTCAAGACGATTGTGGAAGCCAACATGTATGTACGAGGAAGCATGAGATGGGACGGGGGTTAGTAGTAACAATAATACCGGAGACGAGCCAGACGGCGAGGACGACGAAGAGGGAGGTGCCTAAGATAGGGCACGAGGATTTCGCCCTGCCACAGCTGCAGCGGCGCGAAGCCCGGGAGTTCCATCTCTGCCGGCGCGTAAGGGTGGGCCATTGCAGTCGCCGCGCCGCTGCCGCGATTCCGGTGGAGATGCGGCAGCAGCAGCAGAATTCCTCCGTCAGCTCTTTTATCAGGGCGTTCGAAATAGCGATAGTTTTTGATTTCTGGTTAAAATTTTACTGTAACTGGTTGATTTTTTTACTGTAGCTGAGTTAACTTATTAGACATAATTAAATTTAAAAAATTAAAAATGTAAAAGAATACTGAAAAAACAAAACACAAAAATACCAAAAAACAAAAAAAGGAAAAAGACAAACCTGCTACAATGAACGAGAAGCCGACGCAGACGCTTATCGCCCATCGCGAAGCCAACCTGAGCGGGCCGTATATCTCTTCTTATCTACTGTGGTTAATAGTTTATTGCTATGACTGATAATTTTTTGTTCTAGTATGGACGTATGTGCGAACGAACCGAATATTAATAAACCATTTAAAAAAATTATTTTGATAAGCTATTTTACAACGATGGTAGAGAGGTCATCACATTTATTTATCCGGAGGAAGCTGTAAGCGTTCGGTTTATTTTGGCTTCAGTTTAGTCAGAATGACGCATTGGCTTTTTAATAACATTTTTTTTGTTTTTCCTCTTTTTTTTGCTTTTCTCTTTTTCCTTTGCATTATTGTCTTTGAAAATATTACAGTGCTCTTCTTAATTTTCTTAATTTTAATGTTTCAGAAAAAGTTAACAGTAACTAATGTATAATTTCAACAAAAACTAAAAAATCAAAAGTTTGAAGTCGATAAAAAGCCAGAATAAATAGGGTCATAAATTATAAGTTGTAAATTGAAAAAGAATTGGACTTCCAATGCCCTCTACGGCTCTACCCCTTTCCTTCGCTTGAGACAAACTTGTTTGGTTGGTGAATTCATGTTTTGAGAACGAGGAAGTGTAGATCTTTCATAATTACCTTTCTAAAACCAGTCAAATCGCGGCGATATCATCCCCAACCCATCAATCTACAAATCGCGGCGAAGCTTGGCGGCAGAGGTCTCAACGGCGCCGCGGAGGAGGTTGCGGCGGTGGCGACGGGAGCGGGAGGCGTGCATGGTGGCGACGGCGGCCAAGAACTCGAGCTCTGTGATTGGCTTGTGATTAGTGGAGGAGGGAGACCACGCCTGGGCATCAGGCGCTCGATTTTGTTGGCCTGGGCAGGTCAGCAACCAAACAGCGTCCCGGCCAGGCAGCTCAGACCCAGGACGCGAAGCAAACACGCCTTGGAATCCCCGAAGCCTCCGGCGACCGGCGGCAGCGATGGAGAAGATCCCAGCGGCCTCCGCCATGGATTGGAGCATCGACCTCGACAGGGGCCTCCGCTCTCGCCACCCCGGTAAGCCTAAGCCCCACTTAAACCCTCACCATAGCCTGCCTCTAGGCCTCACCTCGCTCCTCTCCGCTCCCGGCTGTCTCCAGGCCCGCGCCTCCTCGCCCTCGAGGAGGTTGGCCCGCGCCTCCGCCAGCTCGGCACTTGCCCGACCGCCCCTGCGGCGGTTGCATCCGCGTTCGGCGTCCTGCCGGGCGAGGCCCGGCTCTTCGCCGAGACGATGCTCCTCCGCCTCGCCACCGAGTTCAGGAGCGCCGACAACGCCGTCCGGGCGCGCATCGTCAGGTCACTTGCCACGGAGTACAGGGAACTCGCCAGCAAGGGCCGGGCGTATGACGGCGCGCTGACCAGGGCGCGGGTGGCGGAGCCCGACCAGGTGCTCAGGAGGGTCACGGCGGTGTACGACACGGGGAACACGCGGGCCAGGGCGCTCGCGTTGCGGATGTTCGGCTGCCTCGTCGACCTCGCCAAGGACAGCGTGCACGTCCGCTCTCTCCTGCTCTCCAGCTTGTGCTCCTCCAATGCTACAGAGGTCAGTCAGTGCCTTTCTTTATTATGGTTCTAGGATTAGGCTAGTGATTGTATAAATGAGTTTGCAATACACACACTACATCCTGATCAATGTAGTGATGAGTTGTTCAAGAATCATGCTTATCCTTTGGCAGGTCAAAGCGGCATTGTTTGCAGCTGGTTGCTTTTGTAAGCTGTCAGAGGACTTCTCGTGCATCACCCTTGAAGTACTGACAAGATCAATTTCTTCACCAAGATCAGAAGCCCAAGTTATTAGAGCAGCAATTAAGGCTTTCTCGGAGCTTGATTGTACATTGGCTGTTATCCATAGAGTTCATGAGGTGTTTATGCATATATGTTTGTTGGTTAAAACGGTTTGTTTAGTTATTTACTGTTAATTTTGGCCAACATCTGTGCTGCCTGTGTACTTTTATACAGACAAGACAACACTCATACAAACAGGCTTGTTCACATCCACTACATATCGAACTAAAGCTGTGCTCATTATTGATCTGATATAGATTTCAGGGATGATATTTGCGTTAAAACAATACAGCCTCTTTGTATACTGAGCAATGATAATTTGGTATGTTAAAATACTGCATCCATTTCACAATATAGCTGGAATTGCTTGCATTTCACAATTATGCCTCTTTGTATATTGTTCTAAGAGGGACTACTCTGCACATTTTTTTTTGCTTGCAGTTGTTTTTACCAAATTTTAAGAAAGTTTTTTTTTCACTGTTAATGTCACAGGTTGGAAAGCAGATGGTTCTAGGCACACTACAAGATGTATTCAAAGCTGAAATGCTCTTCTCACTCTCCAGATTGGCATCCAAGTCAATCATTTTGTTTGGTGAACAGGTAATGTAACCCACAAGTTGGTAACTTATGTATTTGGCTGAATTTAGTCGAAGTCGTCTCTGCAAGTATGTTTCCCATGATGTTATTGAGTTCACTTTGCGCAATAAGAGTTGTTTGTTGAAATAAGTTGTATATTTCTCCTTCAAATGACATTTGCTATCTTCAACAGATATTGGCAAGTGGCAACAATGTCTTCTAGATATATATGGTTCCAGCTGTCAATCGAAATTTTCTTTTCTATGATTTACCCTTTGTTAATTTACTGAAAGATGATTTCTGTTTTCCATAATTAAATAAAATTGTAAGTAAATGAGATTCAGAAAATGGTATGATTGCCTTGATTCAACAGTACACACAACCTTCATAATTCTTGGATGTTACTCCAAACCAACATCCCTTCGTTTCTTCCCTTGCTATAATTCAAATTACCTTCTGAGTTTTGTACTGCTGCAAACTTTCTTTTCTTTTTCAATTCGCCAGCTATGCATTTATTAATCCACTAGCTGAGAAGCTGGGGGCTACCAATGGTTCATAGATACCAAGTTTTTAATGTTCTCTATTTGTCGATTGATTTTGATCTAACTTTATTTCCTTGGTCAATTTGCTATTTCAGGTGGAATTGCTGTTATCGTTTCTGAGGCATGAATCTTCTCTTTCTATGAAGATTATGGCATTAAAATGTTTATGTTTTATGTTTAGCAGAAATACTTGCCATTTTCCTGTTGTTAGTACTGTTTTTGGCACATTGTTGCAGCTAATTGATGATGACGATTTTCCACTTGATTGTAAGAGCTATGCATTTAGGATTCTGCAAAAGGTGAACACTAATGGCTTCTGTACATTCTGATTTAGACTTGTGTTTTTTTCCTTATTATCTGATTGAAAAAAATACTTTTCAGATATTCTGTGGTAAAGCTCCAAGCATTCATCATGTCAATGCTTCTGAGCTATCTAAGCTTGTTCTGGCTGCTGAATGTTCTTTGCATTGTTCTTCCTGGGAGATGCAAGGTACTGCTCTTGAAATTCTCGTGAATATCTTTTGCTTTCTCAAGCAAACAAAGCCACATCAGACCATAAGCACTTTTGATAGTTCATCATTCCTATACACTGGGTGCCAAGGAATTGCCAACAACATGCCGTCAACTCATCAAGAAAATAATGAGGACAGTTCTCTGAATAAGATTATAACAGTAATGGTGGATCATAGTATATCTCTGGTCAACCAAGTAATCAGCAATGGAAGCAAGGAAGTAGCAAGCAGACATATCCGTGTGTCCTCCTCGGAATTGAAGAAATGTAGAGCTCCTTTCAGTCTTATGCTAAAGCTTGTTACAGTCTACCCTTCTGCTGCTTCTGTTGCTCTTGATAAACTAAGATGCCTGATAAAAGAACTGGCTCGAATAAATGACAGTGATTATTCTAAAGTTGCCGTCACCTGTGTTGAACCATTTGTTGCCTTTGAGAAATTTAGCGCTTCAAATGAGACTGTCAAACCAGTAGCTACAAGTATCAAAGCTTCTCTCATGGATACAGATTTTGATAAGGCAAAATTGGCTTCCACTGAATTTAATAGCAAGAATAAGGAATCTATAGTGCATGACCTAATTCTTTGCACGCTCAAGTTTGCAAATGCTTGTCATGATATGCTTTGTAAAACATCTGGCTATAATCTTCACCATAGCATTAAGGGTCTAATTGAGTGTGTGCAGCAGAATGCCTCTCAGTATTGCGGCACATATGAATACTTTTGTCTGATAATGTGTGCTTGTATTTCATGGAATACTTGTAAAATCAGAAATGGCAATCAAGAATCTGGTGATTCAAAAGAGCACCCTGACATATTGTTTACTCCTTCTGTTTGGGTAGCTCAGGAATTGTGTGCTCTTCGGATGACAAAGATGCTTATAAGGAAGCAAAGCTATTGGGAAGCCTATAGGTCTGCCATGCACTGTTGTCGCGAAGGTCTCTGGTTCACGGCATCATTTATCTTTAGAAAACTTGCAGATGCTTTTGAGTCAGGCTCCTCCAGTTTTTGGTTTAAATCGTTGCTGCTTTTTTCTGCTGGTGAAGTTGAGATTAAGCTATTGCCTTTTCCTTCAGCGATCATTAAGTTGGTCGATGAGCTAGAAACAGAGGGTGATCTTCATGAGGACCTTTACTGTGTTGAGGCAGATGTTGACAATACTCTTGGTAGATCTTTAGAGTTGCATGGTTACCAAGCAAAGGTCACTGGTATTTGCGGCAGAACATACTTAGCAAATGACACCCTCTCATCAAATGCCTATTCAGATTGTGAATTCTTTTTCCAGAGGTGGTTCATTAGTCTCAGAGTATCATTTCTTGGGATCCTAACTGATGTTCTTGGTATCCTTAGTGCACATTCTTCTGCTCAGAAAGACAAATACCATGATGAAGCAAGAGGAAACCATTTAAGCGTAGCCATAGAGCATAATAACAACCAAGTACTTGCTTTGGCTAGTTGTTCTTTAAGACTAAGTGACCTGGCAAAGAGTTACGATCTCCTTGCTGTATCCCATGGGGACATGGATCACCAAAGTTTTACTAGTATAGCCAGGCTCGCTTTCATGTGCTCACTTTTGTCATTTTGTATTGCGTTTTCTGTGGATTTCTCAAAGGTACCTAGCAATACGGAGCCTTCCGGGCTTCCAGAGAGGTTTTCTCATGCTTCAATCCTACAAGATTTACATGGAAGAGTAGATAGGACTGATAGCGAAATTGTTTCCCAACTGCGACAATTCATGTCCATTTCTTCTTATGAACTGGACTCCTTACAGTTCAGCACACGAATGAATTGTTCAGGTAATCTGGAAAAGGATTCTTATTTTCTCTGCAAGTTTGCTGTGGCATTTTTGCTTCGTGTACGTGGGGATGCCAAAGGAGTAAAAAATGGAGATGGCAGTTTGTCTCCTTTGCACCGAGGGATGCAATTTCTGTCTAGCATTTTACACAGGTTTATGGAATTGGCTTTCGTTGTTCCCAAATACTTCTTCAGAGTAAGGTACCGAACATATGCTGTTGTCCTCTTCAATTGCTTGAATGAGATCATCTTAATGGTAGAAGGAAACTTTCTAGATGCTGTATGAATTAATTATTCAGATACCACTTATACCATATTAGCTTTTGTTTGGTGACTTAAATACCTGAAGGAGGGTTCAGATAAGAAAACAAGAGTAGCAAAAGTCACTGTTCAATTTTACTTTGTGATTATACGGTAATGTCATGACAACCAAATTTTTATTGCAGTAATGCATTGCTTGCAAATGAATATCCCAAACATTAGATAACATTTTTAATATTTATGCAGGCCTTGCCTTGGTGCTGAGCTTTTCATCTTTGATTCAAATCCTGCGAACAGAGACAGAATATCAGTATCGCCTGGCTTCCAGCTGTCCCTGACTCTTTGCTTGCAGTGGAAGCTTGTGTTAGAGAGGACTTCCATTCGTATTGCAGAACTCTACTGCATTTTAGCTGCAAGCTCATCATCCTGCTTAGATGTAGCAGGAACGAGAAGCAAACAGTTTGAGATACACAAGACTGCCGAAATGGTTGGACTGAACACCAAGCTGCTGCAGTACATAAAGAGTGATTCGAGGAAGACTTTCAGCGACAACAATAATTTCCATTTTAAGACGGACTTGGTGACAGCCTTTGCGTCTTTTGAACCAGCTGGAAGTGGCCAGGGATTCTCAGATTGCTTGCTGAATGTCTCTTCATTTCCTGAAGGTTCATATCAGATAGCGTGGCAGGCGTGTTGTGTCGATGAAAACGGCTCCTATTTTAGCTTGCTGCCTCTAAATGATGGCACTGTCTTCTCCATTCAGAAGTGCTGCTGACAGCCCCTTGTTGCTACTCCAGTGTTGCATGCAGCATGACTAGTTAGTGCGAATTAAATTAAACATCTCGCTATTAACTGATCTGGCTACAATCTGATACATCATAGCTCTGCTGTTTCGTCCCGAATTATCACTGGCCTGTATGCTGTATTACTCATCAGTCAGCCCCCTTCCTCGACTGTTTTTAAGTTTCGAGTGTACATGCCGATTTTCCAACTTCAGCTTAATTGCTATATAAAAATGAAGATTTTACTGCTGCCATAGAAAAATTGTGGGTATTTTTCAAATGTCTAGTATGTATGCTGATTTCGGATTCAATTTGTCAAGATTCATATCTGGGAAGTGTTAGATATGTATTATATAAATTGTGTATTTACCTTATTACGTGTGGGGTTTTTTTGTATATATGTTATATCTGTACGTATATATATTGTCTATTGGCTTCATGATAAATACAAGAGCTATTCATGACATGATATCAGAGCTTACCTAGGATTTTCTTGTTAGGCCGCGCTAGTTCATCCTCTAGCCGTCGCTTGGCTTTGCCGTCCATCGCGTTTGCCTGTGGCAACTTGTCCTCTATAGTCGACGTCTCTACAGTCGGCGCCGTCGGTGGCTTTTTTGTCACTAGGGGCATCTCTACCGCCCGATCTGTCGCACATCGGCGTGCACCAGCAGGAGCCGTTGTTGCTCCCCGCTCGGAGTCTACCGCCTGTCAGGTCAGATCCGATCTCCCGTCGGATCTATTCCATTTCTTCCGGCTGGCTCTATGTCTGGGAATCGTTGCTCGATGTCGGAAGCTACCCGAGCTCCTCTAGCAGGGTTCGATGCCGCCTTGGTCACTGATCTGGCTGATGCAGGCAACCCATCGCCAGATCTTCTGTCGGTCGCCGGTGTCACCGTTCGCCGATCGTTGGCCCGCCATTGGATCTTCCGCTGATCGCCTCTCTCTTTGGAGGTCTCCGTTGGCCTGCTCCATCTGCCGTTGCAGGTGACTCGTCGCCATTCACCGGTCGCCGGTCAACATCTCACAACCAGCAACTTGTGAGTTTGGCTATGATAGTTTGAGCCTCGGTCGGTTTTTAACCGAGCCGACCGAATAAGATAGAGTTAAAAAAAGAAAGAAAAGAAAAAATGGAAAAGAAAAAAGAATGTCTTCTTTTGTATGCACTGTTTCTGTTCCTTGTTGCCCGGTGATCTTCGATAGTCTAAATTATTAGGACTGGTTTTAGCACATACGCCTCCATATGCATGGTCAGTATCTTTGGGAGTTTTTCACTGGCGAGTTGCCTTATCTGTTTCGCCCTACTTCATCTGCTGAGCCTGTACTTTCGAAGGATTCTTCTGAAGACGCTCGTACAAAGTCATTTGAGGCTATTGAGGATGAATCGTGAAAAGCTACTAGATAGTTGGAGTCTACGATTTTACCCTAGGAATGAGGCTTTGGGTTGGAATAGTGGTAGTGCCATAGTGCACTGAAGATTTGGCTTGTGGATAGATGGCTCGTTGGTGAAACGTAAGGACTAGAACCTTATAATGAGTAAATGATACAGAAATCGTTCAACTACAAATATTGCCTTGTCAAATTTGGTCTAGTAACTGCTCAAATCAATTGAATATCTATTGGATAGTACATTATTCCAAAAAGGGAACAACCCAATGGGGTTGATGTGGACATCCTTGGTTATGTTGTTCCATATGTTATTTGCAATCTATCTACTTTAAAACAACATGAGCTTATTAGAAGAGCTCAAGTTTTTGCCAAGAAGAGTAACATTGATGTGAACTCATTTCTATCTATTCCTACTAATGTTATTCATGAGAATAGAACACTACCTCAAGTCACTACTTTGTACATTCTCAGGTATGACAAATGGAAGACTTTAGAACCGAGGGGAAGAAGGAGGCCAGGGCCAAATTAGTGAACAAGAATAAGAAAGAAGAAGGCCAAGGCGAAGCCCATGTAGTGAGAGAGCAAAAGGGGAGAGGTCTAAGAACTTAAAACCTAAGTTTTAGATAAGATTTCTAATCCCAATTTAGAATTTTCTCAAGCCAAACTGAAATCAAACTTGAAATCAACTCAGAACTCAATTCAGAATAGATTCAGAACAGGCCTACAGGTCTGTAATAAAAAGACTATAACTTTCACAAACGGAGTCTGATTCATGTGTTCTTATACTTATTTGAAATATTATTCCAATGCCCATCCAATGGATAAAGCCTAAGCTTCAGAAACCGTTTGGTCGCATCACAATCACGAAAATAATCCGACGCTGACTCAGCCTGACAGCACCGACTTCAAACATGCATAGAATTCATATCCGAAGTCCGTTTGGGATAGGTGAGTACTTTATGGAAATATTATCTCATCCTATTTTCAATGGATTTATCCTCACCTCAAAAGTCCTTTTGTGCACAGAAATCACCAAAACAAGTTAGGACGATTTGTGAATTCAAGTCTAAAGGTGTTGCGCCATCTCTACTTGGGCCCAAGGGCTTTGTAACTTTCGTAGGGTGCATGTCCAACCCTAGAATAACCCTCGGCCACCCCTCTCCCTTCTCCAACTCGTATATTCACCCCTACTCTCTTTGAACTCTTTAGATTTTGTTTAGATCAGTTTAACCCGTATGTGCAAACTCCACGATGTCTCTTGTGTCAACTAGACCAACAGATTCGTGTTATGGAACCTCAACAAGGGTGTTGTGTAGCGATTGTAGGACGGGTTTGGTCATTTTGGTCAAATAGCTTCATCGTCAATGTCATATCAATCGATCGTAGTTATCGTTCTCATAAGAAGATCGAGACCAATCCTACATTAGGGGTGGTATAGGAATGGTAAAAGCGTGCTTGGCAACGGTAGGTCCACTCAGAATCGAACGGAAGCCGGTGGATACCTGACAATGTGTGATCCATAACTTATCAAGTAGAGACTAAAAGAGGGGAGTAGTGAAAAATCTTGTTTTCTTAACTAAGTCGTACATTACCTATTACGTGTTTGGACATTTAGAGTTTAAGAAATCTTATGGGTAAAATTGGGCAACTCTGTAGAGTGTAACAAATGGTATTCAAATACACCGTGCTTTTGGTTAATGGTGCTGTGTTTCATGGGTAATTCCAATAACAAGACATAAGTAGATTTGGGTAAAACTGGGCAACTCTGTAGAGTGTAACAAATGGTATTCAAATACACCGTACTTCCGGTTAATGGAGCTGTATTTCATGGGTGATTCCAATAATAAGACATAAGTAGATTTTGATAATTTGGTAATGGAAAGTATGGTTAACAAAACATTTTATGTTAATTAAATATTATTTTACTATTTTTTAAAAAATATAAAGTTCTTTACCTATAAAATTGCATCCATAAATATAATAATAATGAACTCAACTCACTCCATCTCTTGAAATACCGGCAATTAGTTAAATAGCATATTCTCATGTGGTTTGCTGAGTATCTAGTGTACTCAAGCTTGATTAATTCCATCACAACAGATACCAAAAAGTGAAAATGATACTTTAAATTTTTGCATTAGGGTTACGATCGCACTCAAGTGTTCCTGTATATGTTTATCCGGTTCTTATAAATGTAAGTTAAGTTTTGGGTTCGAATGCCCATATTGTTGCTAAAGTTGACCATTAGACTTTATTTTTAATCAAGTTAATCCCTTTTAAATATTCGTGAGCAGATATATTACTCTTTCTATCTGCAACTAAACTCCTGGGTTATTGCGGTTTGTACGACGGCCCTGTTCCCAAAAATAGGGCTGTTATAGAGAGCACAAAGGAGGCAAGGAAGAAGAAGAGGCCGAGGGCGGGTGCCACCATGGCCGCCGCCTCCTCCGGAAGGCGCAGCGGCGGCAACTAGTTGGGTTTTCTCACTGCTCGGCTTTAACTTCAGGCTATTGCCTTTTTCTTTCCTTTTGGAAATAGATAAAAAAATTCGTATAATAAAATGAAACATGCTTTAATTTTACACCCATTTTGACTAGCCCGACTCATGGTAGTATATATGTGGTTCAAACTTTTTCAAGATTTATGTAAAGATCAAGTACATATGCGGTTCTAATATAATTTTTAGCTGATTAGTTGTGATCTTGATCTGTTGTCACGTTTGAGCTGACCGTTTGGCCGATGTAGGCAAACCAAGTCCGTAGGCTTGATCTTGTGCATTCTTGATAGTCCATATATACATATATTGCTCCTTGAAGAGCACAAATGACAAACATTCTGGATGATACATATTTATGCAGCGATAAATAAACGTCCTCTGGTCCTCCTTCGGCGTTGTTGTTTGCTCATCCACCCACTGCGACTCGAGTGAGCTTGACTTGCTGGGCAAAGTGTTTCAGTTAGATGGAGCTGCCCATCCGCCCACTACGTAACGCGATCCTTTTCTACATTCTGCTGGCTCTATAAATCATGTGCCATACGCGTCCATGTTCTTCATCACCAACTAGCTAGCACCAGCAAACCGCAGCGCCTAGCTAGAGCCATGATCATGGCTCACAAGCTCGTGTGCCCATCAAGCCTTGTGCTCGTCATCACGGCAATGTCGGTGTGGTCGCTGCCACTCATGTCCTCCGCCGCCGCGCAGGAGACGACGCAACCGACGTCACCGGTGCAACAGAACGGAGGCCAGTAGCGTACATGTTCACCACCATTGCGCGCGGTGTTCATCGACGACAGATTTACACATCTGAAAACAGTCGACAACTTAACCGTGCTGCGTGCCTGCAGGTGCGTCAGGTTCGAGCGCCGTACCTGCGATGACCGCGGCGTCCTCGACCACGGCCTCCAAGAAGATCCCACTGGCGGCGCCGTTCACCGTGCCGCCTGAGGAATACTTGCCGGCGGCGTCAGCACTGCCGACCCCGACACCCGAGGATTATGCCGGCGCCGGCCTTGGCGGCGGGGGCCCGGGAGGATTCGGGCCCAACGGGTTCGGGTACAACGGGCCGTTGTTTTTCAACTCAGCACATGCTACTGCCGCACCGAGCTCCGGATGCGTTGCCGCCGTGTCGATGGCTCTCCTGGTGGCTTATGCCTCAGCCATGCATGCTTAATTAATTTGTTTATCTGTACTTAATTAAGCTTAGTACACGTACAGACTCATCTTAATTACTTGGATTACCTACGAGTTGTGTGATCACCAGGCATGTACTGATTTTACGTGCAATAATTAGTGCGATGCAGCACGACAGTCGAGGATCGAGTGCTTACTTCTTGTACGCCTCGTACGTGATTAGTCGAACGATCATGCCATACAGATAGAGCGACGTAACTCTCCTAGACCATCGATCTCCCAGAAATGTTTTCAAACGAAGGCGAAAATGGCAAATGAGTCGAGCACGAACCAAGGAGCAGACAAGCCTAATCAACGAGGGAGTGCTGACTTTCGATAGACCCGAGGGGCAGACAAATTTTCTCCGACTCGGGCAGCAAAAAATGAATAGGGATGCTACTCCGACTAGCTCGCGCAGCAAAGCCTTGCAACTTGTACTGCACTGTCCATAGAAAACCTGCTCAAATTGAACTGGTTAATCTGGCAGCAGTGGACAAACACTAATAGTAGCTATATATATTGGGGGCAAAAGACTATAAATAGCACAGGAGTGTGAATAATCTGCAATGTTGTTGTACAAGTCGGTCGGATTCAGAACATTGTACCAGTGTACGTAGCTTCAGTGAATAATCTGCAATGTTGTTGTACTTGTATTGCATTATCCATAGAAAACCTCATCAAATTGAACTAGTTAATCTAGCAGCAGTGGACAAACATCGCCACCGCAAAGCTCCTGGTGAGCCCTAATTTGCATTTCGCCAATAGCCCCTGCCAAACTTCAATTCCCTTTGCCCACAGCATCGGCCAAACCTCCCGAACCCAACCTTGACCTCGCTCGAACGGTAGCATTTTGCATTGGTTAGTGGATATCCGATAATGTGTGGCCCATAACTTATTGGATAGAGACTAGAAAGAGGAGAGTAGTGAAAGACCTTGTTTTCTTGACTTAGTAGCATGCTATCTGTTGCGTGTCCATTACATGATATTGAGAGTTTGAGAAATCTTGTGGGTAAAGTTGAACAACTCTACAGAGTATAACAAATAGTATTCGAATACATCATGCTCCCAGACTTCCCAGTTAATATAGTTGTGTTTCATGAGTGATTCTAGCAGCAAAGCATAAGTATAATTTGGAGTATTAATTTTGATACGGAGATTGTGGATAACAAACCTCCTTATATTAATCAAGCACTGTTTTAAATACAAAGTTCTATACCTACAAACTTGCATCCACAAATATTATATTACCACCTGTGACCATCCACTTGAACTCCTTACATATTAGTTACATAGCCATCTTATGTGGCTTGCTTAGTATTTAGTGTACTCAATATTGCTTTATTTTCATCAGATAATAGAGGGAGAAATGATGTTTTAAGTTTTCGTGTTAGGGTTACGACCGCACTTAAGTGTCCCTGTGGAGATTTCTTCGGTTCTTCTGAATGTAAGTTAAGTTTTGAGTTTAGACGTCTATAAAATTTCTAAAGTTGACTATTAGGTTATATTTTAATCAAATTAATCATTTTAAAATATTCGTAAGCAGACATGATACTCTTTCTATCCGTAATTGAACTTCTGATTTGTTGTGGAAAGTACGACATCTCTGGTTTTCAAAGATAGGGTCGTTACATAGATTTATACTGACCACTGATGATTCGAGTTCCGTGTATTCTTTGGTCACGCAGCAGAGCAAAACCCTCCTCCGAAGTTTTCCTTAGACATTTTGTAAGGACGGCTTCAGAAGATGTGGCTCAACACCCGGTGGGATCTCTTGGCCGACATACTGTTTGATCCGCAAATTGAGTTGCCCCGATTCAATATTGAGTCACTAGGAACTTCCTGACACCTCCTATGCCCACGAGTAACTGAGAAGCCAGGGCACGAGATGGTGTCTGGGGTAAGGGGTGATGCGTGGCGCATTCATGAGTGCAGAGATCAGTAGTTCAGTAGCACGCATGGGAGGAGGAGGAAGTATATAGGCCGGGGAGTAAAGTTCAGCATCTGGATCCTCTTCCATTATTGGGTAAGGTAGGTGAGCAAGGACTCCGTCAGAAACAAGGTGGATGGATCGTACATCTGGGCAATGGTAACCGATGGTTCGTAACTAGTTCAGGAATCAGATGCCCAAGATTCTGAAATGCTAAACATGTTAAAATATGTTAAAAACGATCAGGACATCTCATGCGCGTCCATTCTGATTAGACTCCTACAGCTCAGTTTAACCATGCCAAATATTTAGTAGTCTAGGTAGTGACTGGTAAAACAGACATAAAAGAGACCTGCAATTGGATAGTACGTGGCAGAGATCACACATTACACCTCAAAACACACACACACAAAATGCAAACCACCCAATGAATTTAATTGCCTCATTCAAGTATTAGTTCTGTTCAGTTGTGAAAAAAGCTGTGCAAAGCAGCCTGTGCTGCTTATGGCTTTGAGCAACAAGCTCACAAAAAGCCTCATTGTTTCCAGTACTCAGTCGATCGATTACAAATTCATAACAGAACTCCACTTCAATGCCTGGGTTCCATACGTTATTAATTATGCCTTGTTCTTTTTGGCTTTTCAGCTAATTTTTAGTTTTTATTTTTTTAATAATCACTATTTATTAGATTAATAAACTACAACTAAAAATAATAAGTCACAGCCCAAAAAACAAACCCTAAGACCATTTCTTCTTTTTTATTTTTTTGAATCATTATTCTTTTTAAGTTTGAATGTACAGTGTTGTGGAAGTCGGTTTGTTTCAGAATAAGGGATCAATTTTCAATGGCACTTGGAGATTTTCTTCTTGAGAAGAACAAGCTAGAGATTGCTATTTTTTCTACGTATGAAAAGTTAGTTTTGTCCCAGATCAGCTCAGCTTTGTTCTGATTCATCCGGCACCAATCGAGCCTCAAGATAGGTACTGTACTCATACAAGAAGAAATACTGAAAAGTACTCTTAGTTGCTATTGGTGCAAAAGATCAAAGCACAGGGACTTATCATTGAATCAAATCTACAATGCTTTGAAAGCCTGTAGGACCGATGCTGACAATCAGAGAAGGATAAATAATTCTCAAAACTCTCCTTAAGGTATTCAAAATATTCATTCAAATGACTATAAGAGTCATCAAGTTCATATTACACCATCTAAACTTAGCAAAATAAAGCTGGAGATCTAATCCAACAAAATAAGAAAATTCCTACCCAAGGTCGGTCAGACCGGCCCCAGTCAGACCGCCATAGATAGGCCGGTTTGACTGCAAGTACAAGGCCAGTCTAACCGGTGAGACTGGTCTGACCGCAAGTCTAGAGCCCGTCTGATCAGTCCCTTTTCTTAGATCTAAAAATATTCCGGGACAAAACTCAAATCTAAAGAATCTGCTCAATTCTCATCCAAATATTTCTAAATTTTGTGTGAGACTTGTTTAAGACATTAGCAACCTAAAACAATTAAGAATCGCAAGGTACTTGGGCTCGGGTTCACTAAAATGAAGATAATCGAATCCATATCGTAACTACACTAAAAACTCTAAAACTCAAATTACTACTTACTCGTAAGGATATGAGTTACGAGGTCTTTCATATCTATTCTCATATATCCTATCAAGTTAATATAAGCGAGAGTTCAGGCTAGAACTCCTACGAATACGAAATCATAAATCTTACTCAAGATAAAATAAAAATCAAGCAAGAATGCAAACAAAACATGATTGAGACAAAACTTTCATCTATTTTCAGTAGAGAATAAAGCTTATATACTCATATATGATTACAAAGTACAACGAAAACACTAATTTTTTCTTTATCAAGTTTTCTCTCACAATATAGAAGGAAACAAAATAGTAGAACAAAAATCTAAAACCTAAAATCATTAATCAGCAATAACCCTAATGGATTCAATCTATTAAGACACAAGAGAAATCCGTTAACCCCACTAATATAAGTTTAACACAACCACACTCATCGACCCCGGAGTTTTACTGACAGCTGTTGTAGTGATGCTTAAGAAACATGTGGCCAGAGCAAGATCTTTAATGGAAACTCGTGGGCGCTCCAGTGGCCGTCCTGCTAGCTCTTCTGCGTCTATCATCTTCATCGTCGATGTGATCTTGCCGATCCCTTCCATGCCTAGGAATGAGTAGCTGAGCAGGGAAGCGATTCAAGCGAATGAGGAGATGTCACAACTTGTTCGAGGAAAGCCTGAAGGGGAGGTACTGCACGAGAGAGAGAGCAGAGCATGGGGGAGCAAGTTAGGGTCTGTTCTTTTTGGCTGCGACTGATGGCTTTTGGCTGCGGCTGATGGCTTTTTGGCTGTTTGCGATAGAGATTGCGGAAAAAGAGATAATCGCTTGCGATTTTTTATGGTACAGATATTAGTTTTTTAACACGTACTACAATTAACTTGTAAACACTATCTTAAAAAATACTCCATTTAAAAGTTAGTTACTGTAGCAAAAGCGACTTTTAGAAGCCGCAAAGAACATGCCCTAAGTATAATATAGTGGTAGTGGGGCTTTGTTCAAAAGTGTTTTGGTTTGTAGTTATGGCTTTTGACGTTTGATTTATTGCGAAAGAGATTAAGAGAGTAAAGGATACTTACGTTAAAAAGCTACTCCGATCAAAATGGCTCATACAAACGGTTTATAAAAACCACCTTCAGAAGTTATTTCGTTCAAAAACCGACTTATAAAAGCCAAAAAAAAAATCAAAAACTGTTTGGAACATGGTTCATCTTTCACTCATTATTAAGGCTGCATTGGTGCATACAGTTTTGGAACCAGATGCACGCGCCGGATCTTTAAATGCTGATGGGAAAAATGTCGAAATGTTTTCAAGCAATCAGCATAGAGAACAAAGATGCATGCATACTTGCGCAGTATTTTCCTCACAAAAAGAGAGAGGGAGAGAACAACCGCAGTATTTGTTCAAGGACGAAGCGTGACAGTGCCATACAGCCGCAGTATTTGACAAAGTGTAATGCACTTTAAATCGGTGTAATGGTGGCGTCCAACACCACAATAACAAGCGATTGCTATCCCTATAACCAGACAAGTAGCTCTGCTCCTGCCATGAGGTAGAAGTAACAGGACGACATATGCTTCTTCTTCTTCTTCAACTTGCTCAGGTTTCAATCTGTTCCAAGATGGACGATTACTGTTTAAGTGTCTATTGATGATTCGAGCTACACTGTATTCTACGGTCAATGCAAGCGCGTCGCACATAAAAAACTCTGTTCCGAAGTGCTTCTCGTAGCCATGGACGACCTAGTCTCGCATCGGAGGGATCTCATGGCCGCAGCAGTGTCTGAACTTAACATTGCGCTGTTATCACCGGCCATGACGACGTTGTAAACCCCCCGATGCCTTCCATGCCTACCAAGTAATTGACAAGGTGTTTGGGAAAGGGGAGATGCATAGACCAGTTAGTGTGGGAGGAGGAAGTCGGTATAATACATTGGGGAAAAGATTCAGATCCTCTGCTAGGTAATAAGGTGAGGTAGATGGAGAGGACAAAATCAAGAAAAGGTGGGTGGACTGGATATTGCCAGAGATCACACGATATCTTTCTTTAATTACACCACAATGGAGCACAAAGCAAACCAGGCAGTGAATTGAATTGCCTCATTCAAGTACAACTAGTTCAGAAGCAAAAAAAAGAAAGCGGCGTAAAGCAGCTTGTGCTTCTCATGGTTTCTGGCAACACGCTCAGGTTTACATGAAGCCTCATTTTGGCCATTCCTCGGTAGATCGATTACAAATTCATAACATACAACTTCAATCCAATGCCTAGTTTTCATTGGTTATTAAAACCACTTCTTGCTCAGTAGTTTCGATATGGTCAAGTCTGTGCCACCGAATCCATCCATGATGGCCTTTGCTGAGTGAAATTCCGCTCTGGCGGTTAGGCTGGGAGGGGCAAACACAAGTAAGATAACAAGCACAGAAAATTGTGGCCTAATACAGCATGGAGTATATTGTAGGCCAAATTGGTTTACCTGCTTCGAACAACTATGCATGGCATGCCAATGCGCTTAGCTGCGAGGACGCCTGATTGGCTACCGGCAACAAGAATGCAGTTTTGCACGTCGCATCCAACGTATTCAGATCCAGCTCGCAGGGTGGCTATTATCTTCTCAGAGCTGAGAATGGTGATTGAACAGTTAAATTCAGGTATATTTCTCCAGTGCAAAAATATGGATAATCAGCAGATAGTAATAACCTTTCCGATGCTGTGTTGATGTCCACGCTAAGTTTTAGAATGGATGCAACCTCTTCTGCTATCCTCTGCTTCTCTGCAGAAGCTGTCACAACACAGCAAATGGAAATAACTCCGAATTGTACTGGCACTAAAAAACACGAACAAGATAGCAATTGTTCCAATTAAAAATACTCACCAGCCTTTTGTGCTTCCCTAACAAGTTGTTCGTCCAAACTGGAGGCAACTCCTTTACCAAAAACAAGCTGCCCATATAGGCTTCTTTCAACCTCTTCTTTTCCAACAATATTTATTTTTGATGTTCTCTCAGGGCCTAACTTTTCAATTATAGATCTGCAGTTGAAGATTTGCATGCCATTACCATGAACCAATACACAACTACAGTAACATGTTATCTTGACAGAAACAACATTGTTGTGCATATCCCAAAGTGCAAAGTCTATTTTGATACAAACTGCAAGAGTTGACAAGACAAAAATAGTTTAATAAATACAAACCGAACCTTGACATGTTTTCTCCATTTCTCCCATATGTAGTCAATATGGCCACAGGCACACCCTCAATAAGTGCATCATCAATGAACCTTTGAATGATTCATACACAGTATCAGACATAAGGCAACTTAAAGTCCAAGATAGAGTTATTCATAGTGCAAAATGAATACACAGATCACAATAAGGACAAAATATTTTGCTTTTAAATACTCATGTATTGATGAAATTAAAGCATGCTACATGGGTATCAGAACATGCAGAAATCCAGAAACTTTTGATTAAAGATGTTGTGACTTCAGTCCATTCTTGAAGATAACAATTTAGTCCTCAAATACGCTCAGTTTGTACAATGGCCCAGAGTTCTTGCAGATTTCTTAAGTAAGACAAAGAAAAAAAACACCTTGCATACTATCGGCGATGGTCATAGCATCTTACGATTAATTTATAATGATCCTGAAAGTGCTCTACAACAGTAGCTCAAATTCTCCTGGAATTCTTTCTCTAGAGGGATTTTGTAATAAATTGCGATAAAAAGGAAACAGTAGACTAACTTTTCAACTCCAGGCCGCAGTGGTAAGCTATCAGAAGCTGAGAACTCTTCCAAAGCTTTTAACTATGAGAAGAATCATGCATAAACAAGTCACTATAAGGATATTTACTTATTTAGTTCTATTGAAAAGATAGGAAGAAAAGAAACCCCTTAACCATTTTGATATTAACAAATCCAAGCATAAAAATGAGTGTATTGAACAGGAAATAAATAGTGTAACCCTGTTTTCAGGGTATATTCATAGTCCAAACATATATTTCTGACTGCTAAACCCTGTGCCTCCCAGAGTCCCAGTTGTAAAAATCTGTTTGCTGTCCCCCTTCCTCAGCAGAATCATGCATGCTACACCCATGAGATGAGAATCTTAATTGAATACAGTTATTTCTTAACTGAATACAGTTATCTTAAACATGAAAAAAGGTGAACCACATTTGCAAATTTTAGGTGGAATCAAGATAGTCTGGCTGTGATGGAAATGATCAAAATTTTAATCAGTCTAGTGACAATTCTAGCTAATATGTTAAGCACCTGCATAGCATAAAGTTGTCAAGGAATGGTTGGTGAAATATATATATCTACCTTTTCACGAAAAACACTTTTTATAAATGACCCTTTCTCACTAGTTGGCAAAGATGTAGGCCAGCCAATCTGCATCAAGTTAGGAGAAAGGATGGAGATAAGTAATGCATTTTAATTCCAATGTTTCAATCAATCAGAAAATGTAATTAGTCAGCTCCACAACACCATGTTACATAATGAGCAGTTGTGTCGTGTAGGAGAGATAAATAAAAATCTTATTTCACTGAAGGGTGCGGTTGGGAGAAGAAAAGGCCCATACCCTGTTAAAGAATAGTACCAGCATCCTTTCCTCATCACCACTAGCTTTCCTAGAAAACTATGAAACTTTAGGAAAATAAACAATATAATGAGAAATAAATACATTCTCATGCAGCCCAATTGAAACTATATTGTTCATAACGGAGTAGAAAGGAATTATTAGAGGACAAACGAAAGGGAACAAAATAGCAGGGGAAAACGTTCAAAACAGTGATGCCAATAGTTAACCCCATGCAGTAGAAGAGATGATGCTCAAGTTTGATGAGGCTAAAGAATTCAATACGCACCTCACTAAATCAGCATATATTGGCTCTGTCCAATTTGCACAATCTAGGCCAAGATTTTGAAATGCTGGTGGAGAAACATGTTAAATGCGTTAAAATAACAAGACAGACAAGAAAGATACATACTTGCAAAACTTGACTTCCATTCTGTTAACCTCCGACATGTTTTATTCTAATATAAAAACTTGTTACATAGGCCAATGCTTGTTACATAGGCCAATGCTGTCACCTTATCTACTTCATTTGATGTTTTCCACTTCAATATTGACATGGCATGGACCAGAGAAATGAAGTATCACAGAAAAGGGTAAGTACTTAATAAGGACATTAAGGAAAGATGTATATTTACATTGTCCGCACCTTCATTGAAAGCTTGGCGATTGCCGAAGCGATAGACATCTGCAAGAACTCTAGAGGAAGAGAGAAACACCTGTTACTCAAATCAGAAAGAGCAACCCCAAAAAATAAAATTGCAAAAAAGGACAAACAAAGCTATAACTACTCATCAAGCAACCACAAGTTACTATTATAAGAATATAACATGTCAGTCACATTGGCCCCAAAAACACTAACCGGAGCCAGTATTAGAATGCCACAAGCTGTGTAGCTGCCTTGAATTGTTGAACAACACGGCAAACACATCTCCTCAACAGAATTGAACTATGAACAACCGGTAGTATTTGCTCAAGAACGAAACGTGATGCATTTTAAATCGATGTAATGGTGTAATCACAATAACCAGAAGTCACATCGATTATTAGCATCGGGCATCTCCATGAACCATCTTGTTAGACTTATTGGACTATGGTAGTCTATGTTAGCTAATTCCTACCACTTTCTACACTTGCAAAGCATCTCTAGCCCATGATTTCTATGCCAGTGAGGGAGTGACCAGAAGAGTAACAGAAATAGCTCTAGCTACAGGCCTACAAGAACTGAAGCCATATGTATCAAACTACTACTAAAAACTAAATTGTCACAGAAGAAGAAAAGGTCACTCTTTTTGGGCAAGAACTGCAAGAATCCAGGAAACAAGCAGCAAAAGACGGGATATTGGGGGGAGGGGGGTCCTTACCCTTCCACTTCGAGAAGCACGGCGAGCTTCGGCGTGGTTGTTCCTTCCGAGGAGGCGGAGCACCGGAGCGGCGGCGCCGGGAGACCCCGGCCGTAACTCGGGGAAACGGCGGCGCGGAGAGGGAGAGAGGTGGAGTTGGAGGAGGTGGGGATGGAGGCGGGGGCCTTCGCGACCTCCGGCGGGGTCGGCGCTGGCGGAGATGCCCTCAGCAGGAGGCATCGGGCGGCGGCGGCGGCGGCGGCCATGCCGGCGGAGGTGCACGGTGGGCGTGTGGACCAGCGGCGCGGCGAGCTGTCCGACGGGGAGATTTTTGTTTCCTGTTGGGTCCACCGCCGGATGTGTGGACTCGATTTTGAGAACCTGACGTCACTGATCACAGTCCGTTTCTCTCCTCCTTTGGAGTTTGCTGTAATTCGTTTGCAATTGCATGTCTCCTTCGTTATTATCCTCAAAATCATCAAAAATTAACGTCCATAATCGATCGATGAATGCACTACACGAGAGCTTTGAGCATCTTAAGACAAGTTTAGAACATGCGCATGGTAAAAAGGGAACTTTGAGCCATCTCTTTACACATCGATGAGCAACTTATGTGAGATGCTTACAAAAAAAGGGAATTGGGCGAGGCAGTCAGAGGGTAGTAGTCCAAGATAAAGCTATGTGATGGCCAGTGGATGTAGGTACCGCTCGTATTGGTTTTTACTTTTAATTTTTATTTAGAAAAATTAAAATTAAAATTAAAAATAAAAATAAAAATAAAAATTTGATTTTTTGAAACGGTTTTTTCACACTTTTTGCTACCGTTTCGCTCTAAAAATAAAACAAAAAAGTCACAGATGCATCACCTACCTCTACTTTTCTCGCTCCTATCATGCACATATATATCTTCTTCACTTGTTGCACCGCTCACCCCTACTTCTAAAAGCCACTTTTTTTAGTTATTACTAATTACTTTTAATCATTAACAAAAACTAAAAATTACAACTAAAAGCCATTAACAAACACCACTAACAAAAGCCACTTAAGACGTCCCACTTAACTAATTGTGCCTTTGTTTCTTCTCTCTTTCCTTTTTTTTTCTTTTTGAGAATCAATTGGCCAGCCTGCAGGAGGATTGGGCATTTGAGATTGCTAGTGTGTCAAAAAGATAAGAGCAAATTTACCTGCAACTGGTAGGCTGTTTCAACAGTTAGGTGTTTACTATTTTGCAACATGAACAGTTAGATCCGTCCTAGCCCAAAAGAACTTATCTGGGTGGAAAGCTACATTGGGTCTGTCACACACACACTGCGAGACAATGCATAAAAAAAATATATCCGACTTATCTAGGTGTTGTGCAATTTTTGCTATGCATAAAAAAACAAGACGGATAATGCCGGGCTCATCAACGTTTTTCAGCACCCTACGTACGACGAACACATGCTACAAAAAATTACTTGCTCTTCGGAGGAAGCAATTAGCACTACTACGATCATGACGACAGTTTCGATATTTACTCTCTAAAAAATCTTAATTATGTTATGCGCTCTTAATTCTTAGTGACGAGTGTGAGAACAGGAAGCGAAAAATAGTTGAGATAATCGATGAGCAACTGTGAGAGCTTTGTATTTATAGCTGAGTGAAAAGGGAATCCAATACGTTGCCACCAAAAATTATACACTTGTTGTCAACGCGCAGCACCGCGGGTGGGGGATGGTATGGTAAGAGTGACATATGTGCAGATGAGAGGGGGGATAGTATAGACATAGTGACATATGAGCGGATGAAGAAGAGAGTAGGGAGGGACGGTATGGATGAGTTAACATAAGTGTGACATATGTACAAAGGAGGGAGATCATGCACTGCAAAAAAGGCAGCCACATGGTGGTCGTGCGGTCTACGATTTAAACCATGAATTAAATGAGTATCGTGTGTTGCTAATTATGATTAAATTAATATAAATTAACATGATGAATTCAGAGCATATAAAACTTTCAAAAAATTGGACAAATATGTTGACTATGTCGGAAGGCTGCGCATAAAATTTTATAATTTTTGGAGCTCGTTTGCTATATATGACAATTCCTACAAACAACACAATCATATAAATTTTTAAGCAATATTCAGAATAAATAAAATTATTAAAAAATTACACAATCAAGTATGTTGTGTTGGAAAATTGCACATAAAATTTTATAATTTTTAGGCTTATTTGCTATATTTAAAGAATCAAACAAATAGTACATGTAAATCATATATAATTAAGGCAACTAATTAAGTTAACTTAATTAGCTGTCATCTGGTGGTTGGACGGCAGAGGGGAGGGCCGCATGGTGGCCATTTGGCACCACCACATATCACCTTTCTATGGCTGTCATCCGATGATCGTACAATAAAAATGATATTTTTGTTAATAGCATATGATTATCGTTATTTTTGTAAATACAAGGCTAAAGAGACCAAAAGTGCCTAGAACCCGTACTAGCTCCTCATGTATACATACGCATGAAGTTACATACTCCACAAGCACAAGTCAGGCATTAATGTCACAACAATGCAAAGCTCAATAATGATCTGTATTTACAAGTAAGCTGAATCAGCGGAGATCTCCATGATCCTCCCCAGCTCGTCCCAGCTGCTGCTACCGTCCCTGAAGCTCATCAGCTCGCTCCACCCCGACGGCGGCGGAGCTCCCATTCCCGGCGTCGGCACAGCGGCCGACGACGCGCCACGGAAACCATGCAGCAGGAACGGCTGTTGGAGGGTAGTAACATGGGACCTCTCGGCGTCAACCGTCGCGTCCGACTCGAAGCTGTCGGTCACCATGGAAGCTCCGCAGGTGTAGTGGTGGTGATGGTAGTAGTACGACTCCAGCTGCTGCTGCTGACAATGATGGATTCGTTTGTTGCTGATCATGGAGCTGGCGCCCTTGTCGTGTTGATCTTGCTGCTGGCACCTCTTGTTGTAGGACATGTTCCTCTTGAAGATCCGACATACCGTCCATATTTCCTGATTAATTGCACACACACACACGCATTAATTCGAATTGAAATGATCAAGCAAACACTTAATTTTGTACAAATTTACAAATTTAGCACTCACTGGATCTTGGAAGGTGTTGGGGCAAGCGTTAATGGTGGCGTCGGCCGGCGACGAGGGGAGGCGGAACTCGTGCATCATCCAGTCGGTCTTGGTGCCCTTGCCGGCGCTGCCGCGGTAGTAGACAAGGGACTTCTTGAGCCCAATGCACTCGCCGGCGTTTGTGGAAGCGGAGGAGGAGGGGTATATGGGCTTATCGATGCCGGTGGCCTTCCAGAAGCCGGAGCCGGTGACGCGGTTGGGCCTGATGCTGTTCCTGTACTTCCTCCCCCGCAGGCAGAAGAAGTACCACTCTCTCTCCCCAGATCCCTGCTGCTCATGGCTCGATCCTGCATGCACGTACAGCAATTACTTGTACTCCTTAATCATGCATGCATGCGTACGTGTAGATTAAATATTAATCTCTCTTGTTCTAGCTCAGCTTGATTTGCCTTGTTGGGAACCAATCTTGTGACTTCTCCAATGGATTTTGCTGTTCGGTACTTCTCAGAAGAAAGGAATAGTCAGAGCTGTAACAAGTATATAATCTGGTAAAATTGATCACTTTTTTTCCCTATTTCAGAGCTAAAAAAACTAGAGATCACATGTATAAGCATGATTTTATGCATGTTAATTTGTAGGACATAATATTAAGTAGTCATAAAAAAATATACCCTATGTCCATCTGTGAAACGAAGTGTGACCAACTTCCTGCTATCCTGAACTACGTACTGCATAATCTCAGTATCTTTGGGAAAGATAATTCAGGGAAGAAATACGAAGAGCCAGGATGATGACGGTAGCTACATATATATACATAGTTTAGATTTAGATGATCTGCTGGATAGGATCGCTAGAAAGAATAAGATCATCTCTATTTCCAAAAAAAAGAAGAAGAAGATCATCTGAACTCTGAACGCAAGGTATATATTGCAGAGTTTTGTGTCTAGCTTATCTCAGCTTGTGGTTTGAGCAATCAGAGAAATAATAAAACCATGCACACACATGAGATAGAACTTACTTGGAAGATCCCACGGGTCATGCTTGTAGATGTCGATCTCCTTGATGATCTCCATACTGAAAGCCTTCTTCTCCACCTTCCTTGTTAGATAGAACCCGACGAGCTCTTGATCAGTCGGATGAAATCGAAAACCTGGAAACACCAAATCCTCCTCGTTTTCATCTTGATCTGCTCCGGCTGGCCCAGGAGTACCATTCTCCTTCATCCTTTCCAACTTCTTCTCCTCCATGACTTAGTTTGCAGGAGAGATTGTTTCTACCTTATGTATGACAGTTTGATGTTTCTAGGGCTAGTTGCTTACAAGGTGATGGAAAGAAATGCTGGCTGCTGTATTAATAATGTCTTTGATGACCCCTCCATAATTGGGACCTTACAGATATTAGTAGTGTTGATGAGAGAGATAGTCAGCGGACATGTTAGGAAATTTTCGCCCAAGGCAAGTCAATGGAGTTGAACTCTCTCTTCCAAAGGTTATACAGATACTAAGGCCCCGCTCATTCCAGTTTTTTTTTCAGTTTCAGCTTTTTTTCACTATTCAGTAATTCGTCTCTTTCTGAATTTTTTAGATTTTTTGAGCTTTTTTAAATTTTTCTTTTTTTCCCGTGTTCCTTTGCATTATCTGTGATGGGCTAATATATTTTTTCTATTTTTACATTTTTTTTAAATTTAATTATGCCCAAAAAGCCAAATCAGTTACAGTAAAAAAAGCTAGCTACAGTGAAATTTCAGCTAAAAGCCAGAAGCTATCGCTAAAACGATCACCCCCTAAATTGTGCCTCGATGACTCGCTCCAAACTGAAATATCTGGAGTATCGTGACACATTATTGTAGAAGAAAATACGGTTGTAAGTCAGCAGAGCGAAAATAATGATGAAATTTTTGTTTATTTGTACATGTTAAAAATAGTTGCCCGAAAAATATCACGTGGCTAATTATTGAGTGTTAGGACACAGATAAGCTACACTAGCACAAATTAAAATTTTTACCGTATAAACTAAGAAGCTATGCAGGTAAGAGATTATAGATCGTTACCACTAAATGTACAGTGCAGCGAAATAAGAGTTGAAGCAGTCTGGTTCAACGTAGCGCGCGTCGTTGTAATGAAAGCAGTCGATTTTTCACAAGCCAACTATCTCCTCCTTGCGATCATTTCGATCAGTACCACAGTCGTAGCAGTACCTCTACCGAAGTCCACACATCCAAGGAGGAACGTCATGCATCGGTGTGTTAGCACTAGTGCATACAGCAGGGTCTGTGAGAGGTAGCGGCTATGGTTTTGGTGGGTACGTATAGAATACCTCCCTCAGCCCCATGTCTTTTTTAATATACAATCTCCAATTGAATCCTTAGCAGCATTTGGTTTGTCCGAATAAACGCTCATATTAGGACAAAAAACTATTAGTTGTAACTAAAAAGAACCCACTGTCCAATTTACAATGCCTATCGATCTTGTTATTCCCCTGCTTGTGTTCTCTGCTTTGGTCGTGGTGTATTGCACTTGCTTTTTCTAGTATTGCCCTTCTGTGCAAGATCATGTCCAATAAAGCCGCTCTTACTCGGCCGTGTGTTGTTAATAAAGCAAACCAATGATTATGTGCTGGCTTTGATGTTTTCTTCAAGTTATTAAGGATGAATTAAACACATCATTCCAAAGTTTTTTACTTTCTATTTTCTACGTGCAAAAATAGTCAGCCCATTGTTTGTGGCACCAAATTGACCTAAGAAAAATACCATTCCAGTGGGCTCCGTACACTATTTTGGTTCATAACTTAGTACAGTTAAATGTTTCATCAATAGTTCTACAAAAAGAATAAAAACAACTATATTTATGTTGAATCAATACAAACATGCCTTCAGAACCCTCAAAAGTATTGTAGACATTTCAACATTTATCTATAGCTGAAATAGTCAGCCAGCTCAACAAAAAGTCAGACTAACATACGGTCTCTCGGAGAAAGCTATAGGTCTGTTCTTTTTGGTTGAAATTTTTGAATTTTAGCTGTTTACGATAGAGATTACGGAGAGAGATATTCACTTGCGATTTTAGATGGTACAGATGTTGGGCTTTTAACATATACTATAATTAACTTGTAGACTTCATCTTTAAAAAATATTCTGTTTGAAAGTTATGTACTTTAGCAAAAACCAAAAGTTATTTTGAGAAACTGAAAAGAACAGACCCTGCCGCTTTTCAGCCCAAAAAACAAAAAACAGTTTATGGCAAAAGCTATGGCTCCTAAACAGGCCATAATCCTTTACTAGTTTGTACTTTGTATGACTAGAGCCGAAGAATCTCAAACCATTCACACGGAACAAACTGCAGCAATAGGACATAGTAGATAGTGATGCTGCACATTAACAATTCCAAATAACTACACCCAAGAGAATCGATGGGATCATGCAAAGATTTATTACTAGTGAAAATAGGAGATAATTTTGAAGATTTCCACTTTAGGAAAAGTGTGAGGGTCGAACCCATCATTTTCGACCTGAACAAAGCTAAGTTGAACTCCAAGGATGAAAATGCAGCCAACAGCTGTAAATTTGTAAGAAGAAGAAAAGAAATTTTAAAGGTGGCACGTATAAGTCTTCTGAAAAATGTTTGCACGCGGAAGAATTTACGGTTTTTTGTTTGTTGGTGGTTAAAATCATATGCTAGACCTACAAATTAACCTTTCTAGACCCACTTGTTGCTTACCCCGTCGCTAGTGTCGAGACACCTTGAAGCCTCCCGCGCCTCCTCTGCCATGGCCACACATCGTCTCCAAACCACCTTACATTGGCTATAAAAGACCATGAGCTCGCTCTACTATTGTTATTTAATCTCACTTCACTCTATTCCTCTCCTACCTTCTTTCTCTTAACTTTATTTCAGTCTCACTTCCCTTGCTAAGCCTAAAAATGTTACAGAATTGATTTCTAAATCCTAGTTACCGTCAAACAAAATATCACTGAACAAATCAAGGATCTAACAGTACAATAGATGGAGAAAAGAAATCAAGAAAAGCAGCCCAATGTAATGAAAGTCCTAGCTGTCATCAAATAAAAATAGATTGAAAGTGAGCTAAGATAAAGTAAGTGTTAGATTTGGACCCGGACACATGCCTAGGTTCGACCGGGTTTTTACTTCCCGAGCCACAGGTCTAAATGCGCTGAACACAACTAAGTCCACGGAGCAACGGAGCAACAACCTTATAAATGGTATTAGGCCTTTCCCCCTCAAAAGACTAGTCCAATAGGTGGGGGTTCCCTCACACTTATAAGTTGTGCTTTCTCCTCTCCCACAACCAATGTGTGATTATTCCTAACAATCTTCTTATCACACATTGGTTGGACACTTCTACAACCATGAGGTCCAAGGAGATGTTAGGTGCCTAGGCTTTGATACCACTTGTTAGATTTACATCTGGACGCATGCCTAGGTCCAACCGGGTTTTTACTTCCCGGACCACAGGTCTACATGAGCTGAACACAATTAAGCCCACAGAGCAACAACCTTATAAGTGGTATTGAGTCTTCTCCCTTCAAAAGACTAGTCCAATGGGTGAGGGCTCTCTCACACTTATAAGTTATACTTTCTCCTCTTCCACAACCAATGTGGGATTACTAGAACAACAAGCAAAATTACTAAAACAATTTACTATAAAGATGTCACCAGAAGAATCAACATCAGCGTCAAGTACTGCATCTAAATTTGCAACCTTTTTGAATACCCAACCACCTAAATTCTCATGAGCAACAGAGCCATTGAGCACAGATAATTGGCTAAAGATATCAAGAGGAGAATGGATACTATACAGTGTACGAATAAGAAGAAAGTTCTTTTTGCCACCTACCAACTATCAGAACCAGCTATTAATTGGTAGAATGCTATTCAGTGGATATATCCCAATAATGATAACATTACATGGGAAGAATTTATGAAAAGATTTCGCAAACCCCACATTTCTTCTAAAATTATCATAGAAAAATATCAGGATTTTCTTAGTCTTCGCCAAGAAGAAAAATCTATTACAACATATCTGCAACAATTTCACTATTTATCTCAGTATGCTCAAGAAGATGTTAATACCGAAGCCAAAAGGATGGGACACTTTACAAGAGGCATGTGACCGAATATGATGTGTTATATTATGACTACCGAATTTTCAGACTTATAGACTCTAGTCAACCGAGCTCTCTGGATGGAAAAAGATTTCAGGATACGTGAGGATTAACAAATGAGACAACCCATTGATTATCGCTGATACAACTTGTTTTCAATGCAAATAGGACGGACATTATTGTTACCAATGTCTAATGAGGTTCTTACCTAAGGAAGAGGCTAGGACACAAGCAAAGACATAAGCATCAACGTCATACTAATCACCGATGAAGGAAGAAGAGTCCCCTCCTGAAAGAACCCAAACTCTAATCACCAACTAAGCAATATAATTAGCAATAATAAAACTTAATAAAGCATCGTTACAACACAGCAATTACAAGATTGAATTACATCCTTTAGATTAATTTCAAATAATAATTACAACTTCTTTACAAAAGGTATTATATAAGAAAAGGCTAACTTCCAAAAATTAATTACAATTTTAGTAATCTAAAAGCTAAGCTATTTGGTGCTTGTTCCTTTCTTCTTTGTCCTGTTCCTGCTAATAGATGGCGTTAGTATCCCAAGCCAAACACCTGCTTTGCTTTTTTTTTTTTGTAATCGGAGAGCAATGCAAATAACAATCCAAGAGAAAATAAAATGAAATAAGGAAGAGTTTGCCGTCAGTACCCTTGGGCTGATAGGGCCAGTAATTAGGGAGTTCCTAGAGGTTCTCAGACCGTCCCAAGCCGGTCGGTGCCTCTCACCCTTATTGAGCCTCATCATTCGGTAAAGTAAAAGCCCAAAGCCCACAATATTTTTCTTAAACTTACCTCAACCCATCACACCCTCAACAGTGCACAAACCACCCTCAGGACCTTCAGTCCAAAGCAACAAAAAATGAAGACTCAAGGAAGGATAAGATCAAAGCCGCCCAGCTATGCATAGCTTTGCTCTAGCCTTAGCCGAGAGAGGAGGCCAAAACCTCATCCCTTATAAACCTCAATACCACCAATCAGCCTTAGTGCCCACTGCATTCTCAGAAAACACTGATAGCAACCAGCCCAAAGTTCACAAGCACAGCCACGAACACCAGCATTCCTAAGTCAAACCAACCATTCCCTGCATTCTGCTTTCGGCCAAAGGCCAGAAAGCTGAGCCACAAAGCTTCACCCATAGAGCGAGCCGAGAGGAGTGCCAGAGGAGGGGAGCCAGAATGTAGTGGAAGATGAAGGCAAGCAAGGACCGAGGAGCAAGGAGGTTGACAAGGTGGACCACCACAAGATGATGCCTCAACCATGACAAATCTTGTAGACTGCATCTTCATTCCCAACCACAAACGTGTGAGGACCACACTGCAACCACAAAGATGTCCTAAATTACTTAGGCTAGTGCTGTAGTTTTGCAAACTACTACTTCATCTAGTATTGTACAATTTCAATAATTACCACCCACCAGTCTTCATGAAGATACGATGCCCAATAATTCACCGCCAATATAGTACGCTCGCACTGAGGCCATCACCAGTTAAAACGCCCGAATCTAATGGCACACTATATTACACCTTAGTCCGTAATGCCCAACGCTTGTCGCCAAGATCGTATGTCTACTTCAAAAACTGTCACCACTTAAAACACATAAGACCCATTTGCACACCGCATAAGACCAATTTACACACCACATGCACACATATTGCCTCCTCACAATCCTTATCTTTCTCCCATCCTCTCGGCTTGAGATGATACTTTACTCAGACTTACACAATACTCCATAGCCACCAAGCCTCGGTTTTACCGTTTGCCGCAATCCATCATCAAAGCACCTATACATCAAAGACAAAGCAATCGATCCGAGCACAAATGACATGCACTTGACTCTCAATTAGCAAACCATATGTATAGACCTACTCCATGACTAACCCTTATATGAAAACCGCATAACTAGCACTTGCATGGATGCACCATGACTAATAACTGCATGAATATCACTATGATTAACAACCAACAGTAGAACCAACTCAGCAACTAAACAGAGGGTTGATCTGACCGCGGCTAGCAAGCTGGTGAGACCGCCAAGTCAATGTTGGTCTGGCTGTAATGTACAACTGTCAAACTACCACCCCAAGCCGGTCTGACTGGTGCTACTAGAATAGCGCAACTCAAAATGCCATTTCATAAAAATCAAATTCAACTAACAAAAGTAAGGCACAAATAATATCAAATACCCGTTACTCTTATAAGACTGCTACCATATGGTCTTACATTTTTATCTCTCAAATTGAATGTGCATGTTCTTATCACCACCAGGGTCCATTTTTTAAGCGGAAGTGGGATAAGTTCACAGGTTTTGTACAATGGTAAACTACAAAATTACAAATTAAGAGCAGGTCTTCGTCTTTATTAAAAAGAAAAACAGCTTGAGTGCTTAACCATTAAACCATCAAATCGTGCCATCTTTGTAGAGATCACTGATCACACCTCCCAACTGCTGCACTGCATGAAGCTGTCGAGAGCGACACAAAGGTTCGACAAATTCAGAGATTGAATCACGTTGTCAAAAGCTTTGATGTCACTGCATATGTGTGGTAGATCCGGCTTGATATTTATTTACCTTCCGCAGAACTATTTACTTGCAAGAAGAACAAGTGTTTTTTTATTGAAACTTGATCACTCATGTTGACCAAAACTGTTCGCCACTTTGCTTCATTTGTCTTCCCTGCGCATTAAGTCGAAATATTCTTCTGCTCGAGTCAAAATATTCTGCTGCTCGAGCAGAACATATTCAAAGCAAAGTAGACGAGTTCCAAGTTCCAACCTTCTAGAATCGAACAGTCAGACACGAGCAATAAATTGATCGGTTCAAAACTTCAAGTGCTTTTGTTTCAGTAGACTACATGCTGCATTACTCATGTAGGCTCTGCAGACAAAATGCTACTGCTTTACAGCATCTGTGATGCTGATCAGTTCAGAAAGATGACCTCAGCATCAGTTATTTCAGTGTTATACTCTGATAACCCTCCTTAGGGCATCTCCAATGGTTAGAGCTAGCAACTAACTATAAGACTTCCACATCATCTATAGAGTACACACTAAAGCTAGCATTCTAAAGAACTATCTATAAGAATAGCTATTTGATATTTACATGCACACACAGAGCTGCATCGTTTTGCGTTATAGACTAGCTCTTGAGGAAGAGCTGGCTCGATTTTTTTTGCATACTCTCTTTCCTCCACGTAAGATATTTGCTGACGTGTACATGCTAATAGCTAGCTGACTCATCCCATTGGAGATGCCCTTATACACAGCAACTCCTATATTGAATCAAAGTTTGTGAGATATGGCATAAACATATACGGTATCCAAAAAAGTAGATAAATCTCGTAAAGATAACCGAAATAATAACGTCGAAACAATCACAACAAGAAAGAAAGATTCTATAAAACTGATCACAAATTCTTAAGCATGACCTCAAAAAAGTGTAAGTGATTATCGCTCTCTCATAACTTTCTCGAACCTTTTAGAGCCTAGGGTTTTGAAAATCGGTTTGAAATTTTTAAAGAGGGGTCCGGTTAAACCGATTTCACTGATAATTGAAAAAATTCGAAGGATTTCAGCTCAAAATTTTGAAATCAAAATTTGAATTAAAAAATTGGCCAAAAATTGGAAAATATCGGAGTTTTGGGCCGAATATTTCAAAGCAAATCGATGCAAATTCAAATTGGGTCGAAATATTTGATACCAGTTGGGGGTGCCCTGTAAAACCTATCATCAGACGGTTTTGTGAACACTATTAGGACCCTCGGATCCTTATCCTATATAAGAATCTAGTGCTAAAAAATAATCTAGTCTTTAATCCTCTCATACGTATTTTGCTTTGGTCAGTAGGTTTATGGCTTTTGGTTCTTCACGGCCATACCTCATGGTTTTATATATATTCTTTCTAGTTCTCCTATAAACTGAAGTAGAAATTCTAATCTAATTAAAATTCATCTAGGAATGTTTATAGTACGCATCTCTAAGCCATAGTAGCATAAGATATAAGTCAAAGTACTCAACATCGAGGCCAGCTAGTAAACCACTTGGTGTGAAACTGTCCGATGCTTCCCTCACACGTCTTGTCCCCTTGATTTAGTAAAGGTGGATATGTAAGTTTCTGCCCTAGGACAGTAGAACTTGATTGGCAGAGTCTAAGAAGAGACTCGTGTGTCGTCTAATGACCTCATGAGCTAGGTTGACCTGTTTCTTTCTTGTGACATTGGATTAAAAATTCCTGAACAATCTTCTCCAAAATTGACTATATGTATAAATTGCTGAACAATCTTCGTCTTACGGGTATAATTCAGCAAGTATAAAACAGGGAACCTCGTTGTTTCGTACTAGATAAGTAATAGTTGAATCCACTGCGAAACGAAATGACTGCTGAATCCGACTTTTATGTACCTTAATCGATCGAGCTATCGCCTTGTCGTTGTTAATAGTAGCATCCATAACAGTGCAAAGGATCCTTGCAGATAGCCCATGTAGAGCTTGTTGAGCTGCAGGTATTTTGATTTTAGCTTGAACAAGCGCATACAAAGAGAAGGAATTTTTAACCGCCGGTAAGACTTGTAGATCTTAGTAGATTTTAGCGTGAACAATCTTTGACACTATCAGTGTTCTTGTCTTCAGTGGTTGACTTCGTTGACAAAGCTTGGAACAAACAGATCAAAGCGATGGAAAACGAAGGCGCACGCGAGGAGTTTTCTTTTCCTCCTTTGAACCGGCTCGGTAGAAAAAGATTTACACGACCAAATTAACACGATTTACGATTTTCCACCAATCTGGCTGATGTGCAAAGCCTTGGCGCTGTCGTCTACTTGTTTGACGAACTACTTGGAGTTTTGCCCCCAAAAGTCAAACTATAGTGGAGCTATTCTTGATCTCCAACTGCTATGAGAATGGTCAGTGTCAAACTAAGAACAAGGGGGTGAAAATAGCAGTACCATTTGTCAAGATAAGGTCCAGATGTGTCATGACTACTACTTCAGAGAGAGAGAGAGAGAGACAGAGAGAGAGAGAGAGGAATGGCAATTTGCAAATTTTTGGTCATCTACACATGGTAAATGCTCATCCTGTTCTTTGTTTATTGAGCGTCAGTAGTAGAAGTCAAGTATTGTAAGTTGCAGTGCTCAATCGAGATCCATTGTCGTCTAGTCCGGTTAGGATACCTGGCTTTCACCCAGGCGACCCGGGTTCAAATCCCGGCAATGGAATTATTTCTTTTTAAAAAAATTTTGGGTCTTTTGCCAAACCTCTAAAGTCTAAACTCTTTTTTTTTAAATAAAATTTTTTATTTTCCCCCATAAACCAATAAAAAGGCTTTACATTTTTATGAATTAGCTTGAGAAAAATTTTGGGTCTTTTGCCAAACCTCTAAACTCTTTTTTTTTTAAATAAAATTTTTTATTTTCCCCCATAAACCAATAAAAAGGCTTTACATTTTTTTTATGAATTAGCTTGAGATCTCAGGACAATAATCTGATCAAAAGGAATACACACAATTTTGGTTGCGCTGTGCAACTTGAACACAATGAACATTATTCATACCGGCACCTTCATAAGATGTCTTAACTGGGCCTTAAAAAAATCCAAACTCTTATTTCTATGTATACTTCGAAGTTCTCATTGCTTTAACATATTATTGAGCATCACTTAATTTCGATGCTTATTCCTGATCAAAAGAAAAAAAATGTCACATCTGGGCTCCTCGCTGCATATACCTAATGGGCTATGCATCGATCGAGTTGGCTGGACCTGCGACTGTGAGAAACTGGAATGGGCCAATCAAAGCATGCAATCCTTGGTTCGGCTTTGACAATGTAGTCTCATGTGTTCATGATTTCGATCAAAACATGAACGAGAGAAACTGTTGAATAAATTTTGGGGCAATTTAAAATTGTTGAATAAATTTGACTTTTGGCTCTTTTTCATGTTTTTTAGCATTGGAAATTAAGTTGAAAAGCAACATCCAAAATTTGAAATTCAAATTATAAACCTGTTTCAAACTAGTCCAAATTTAAGATCAATTATTAGTTCAATTCAAAATTTAAAAATCCAAATTAAAAAACAAAAACCAAAATTTAAATTTAAATTTGAACTTTAAACCAAATGCAAATCAAATCCCAACTCAAATTCAGATTTTAATTCAAATCCAAACCAAAATAGAAATTCAAACTCAATTCAGAAATGGAAATAAATAAAAAAAACTAGAAAGTTTTGGGCCTAGCCCAATTCCTTCCTCTTTCTCTCTGCTTTTTCCTGGCCCGGCACCATTTGGCCCACTCGACCCACGCCCTGCTTTCCCCTCCCCCCTTTCCCTCCCTCTCTAGCCTAGCCCAGCACGCACCCAACCTACCCTCTCTTCCTTCTCCCTTGCTTTGTCTCTCGCTCGATCCGTCCTCGCTGCGCCAGCTCACCGCCACATTACCTGACTGCATTGTAGTTGCTTTCACACGCGCCACACCTCATCTCATCAACGCCATTCTCTCACTCACCTACTAACATTAATGGTCACATCATGCCACAACACGTTCGTCACACTGACATGGCCCTGTCTCACCATTGCATCACCCTGATTGGCCATATTGACAATTGGCCATGAGAGCTCCTCCATTGCGCCTGCTACACGACCTCGTCACACACGCCCTGTCCCGCCGTAACTCCTGTGCCCACGCCGCGATGACATCGGCCACCACTGCTCCTCCGCTTCACCCTCTGCCCACGCCATGCGCTGTCCATACCATCGGCCACCTTTGTCGGCTATAAAAGCCACCCTAGGATTCGCATTGCCTCCTCATGCCTCCCTCTCCACTCTCCTTCGCTCAATCGAGCTCTCCTTTGTGTGAATTTCATCTGCGGCGACGTCACCATCCTCTCTGGCCAAAATCATCCCTTTTGCCATTGTTTCCTCCCCGGTGAGCCTCTGGCCAATTCCTCACATGTGGAGCACCCTCTTATCTCCCTCTCACTTCACCCTCACCCAATTTTAATAGGCAATGCCTTTAGTTCATCGATGTTGTCGTCCTCCGCTGCTCCTCCTCGGGCCACCGTCGCCAAACCTCCACGCCACCTCTCTGCCCTTGCCATTCACTCTGATGAGTTCCCCATGCCCCCTAGATAATCACTGAACTAATCAATTGCTCTCCTCACCCCCGGTGCCCACATGTCAGCCACTGTTAGATTTTATTAAGAAAAACAATTCAAAACTAAATTAAAATCTGGTTGGCCCCACATGTCAACCTCTAGCATGATTTCAAATATGAAGATAAATAAAAAATAAATTAAAAACCGTGGGGCCCAGATGTCAATGAAATAGTCTCTCTCCTCTGTTTATTTTTGGATTTTTTTTCGAATTTAAACTTTAGAAAGCTCGTTCTCACTCGTTTTAAATCCAAATCAAATAAAACTTGTTTCTAAATTTATTTAAATTCAAGATATTTCTATTGGGGGTAAAATCATGAAGTTTGAAGTTCATTTTCATTTGGATTTAATTGTGTTTTCTAGTATTTATTCGATTCATATCGCAATCACTAGATTAGACTACGAAGACTATGTAGAGCAACAATTCGAGCCCAACCAGGACCCTTAAGACCAACCAGCTTGTGAGGACTTTCAAGATCTTGTATGTTTCTAGGGATCTCCTTACATACCTAGTTTCTTACGTAACCTTTACCCACTCATAATCTGCATTGCCAGTAAATCTTAACTTGATTTTCACTACATGCAAATTTAAACCCATCCTGATTTGCACGACACGCAAATTCACATCCATCCTGATTTCCACCACGAATGAATTTAAATCCATTCTCAATTGCGACTTTTTATCTTAAGAATGCACAAATTATGTAAAAAAAAATGTGGGAATAGTTATACTCACTATTGCTTTCTACCTTACAGGCCGCTTTTACACGTGCAAAAAAATGGGTTCAAGAACTTCAAGCACAAGGTAATCCATTTTACTCCTTTGTAATCTTTTTGCTGTGTTTGAACCTCTAGAAATACACACTTACGTTGGCTAATGTTTGTTCAAAAGAAATCACATTAATATTTTACACCTGATGGATCACTTGTACAATTGTTGTATAAAAGGTTGATTAGTGATTATGATGGCATTATTAGACAGGATATCTCTGAATGTTTTGAAGTAAATGGGTTGGCTGATATACAAATTAGTAATTCATGATCGTTTCCATACAGGAAACCCAAATACAATAATGGCTCTTGCTGGGAACAAGGCTGATATGTTAGAGGCGAGGCAGGTGCCAATGGAAGTATGTAGTTCCGCTTCATAATCCCACTTTAGCCATTATATGCATGCATTACTGCATATATTTTTTTGCTTGGATTTTGGAGCTACTGTGTCACTGAGATGAGATTTGGCATCAGCATCTTATAATGATGCTTATTTACTCCCAATTGCTTTCTGCAATCAGCATACCAGGGCCCTTGCATTTTAAAATACTGCATTTTCTCCGTTGCATTGGATATTTGGATGATAAAATATGGTATTGTATATTAAAGAATAGCAAAGATTGAGTACCCTTGCATTTTAGAATACTGCATTTTCTCCGTGCATTGGATATTTGGATGATAAAATATGGTATTGTATATTAAAGAATAGCAAAGATTGAGTTCGGCTAATCTTCTGCTCTAGCTTCATGGAGAAACCAGCTCCAAATGAGAAGCTGGAGCTTTAAACTGTTCAGATACAAATCTATGCTTCTCTTGTAAATTGTAATGATAGTTTTGAAAGCAAAAGAAGCATAAGAAAAGTGGCAACCTTGTGCCGATTTGGTAGCTTCATGTAAGCAGAGAATATGGAAAGTTATTATGCCGGGACATGGAAGAAACAATATTTTGCATCATGTGACAGCTTGTTTGCTTGCTATAGTGTTCTATTAAATCAGAGATACCATTTTGCGTGTATGGCAAGGTGGTATTGTTCAAATGAAAAAAAAACAATAATATAGCCCCATCTACTCCACTTATCGAGTCCTTATCAAAAGCTCAATTCATGCTGCTCGTGAAGCCTAGTGTGGAGTGTGGACTACATATGCCATGGCCTGAAATCCATGGGAGGTGTACGCACCAAAGAGGCAGTGGAAGCTTGTAAAGTGGCTGCTGCCATCCCAGCTGTTCTAGCCTCTGTTACTTCTTGTTTCTTGTCATGTTCGTTCTGTAAATGTGAATACTGGTGTTGCTGCAGGCATTCAGAAAGTGTTGCTACAGTGCATGCTCATGCTTAAGTATTCCTTAATGAGTGAAAGAGAGTAAAGCAAAGTACTTAGACAGATTCGTTCGATTTAATTCAGATCTTGCAGTGAACTTGCTCTTATATTCGGGTTGTGCCGCTAATGCGCAACGGAACTATGGTATCCAGGCTGACTGTACATGTCAGGTTTCTTTGCTTAAGCAGTAGCTTGGCCAAACTGACCATATATGCCACTTCTCATCACAGAGAATAATTTGTGCTTCGATTTAATGTTTTTTAACGCTTTAAGCAAAGCAAGTCCAGCACAACAATGTTTTCTCGACAGAAGGGAAACTCATCAACAATCTGGCAGGGGACATGCATCAGCTAAACATTTGCTAATGTAGCTGATTCAATTCAACACAAGGAAGTTCTGAAACTTCCCAAGCATATGTAGCTCACTTATAAAGAAATCAGCATCTGCATGCTGAGACAAGTAACAAAAAAAAAAGAGAGTAAAGATCACTCTTTGCTAATGCACCAAAACCAAAAGAGAAGGAATACAAGGGGGAAAGCCCAACCAAGGTGTAGAAGCATATCATTTTTCCTGTGTCAATTTTCAACAGGGGCATTGAAACATATT
The DNA here is from genome assembly GCA_036346265.1 of Melocanna baccifera. Classification (NCBI taxonomy): domain Eukaryota; kingdom Viridiplantae; phylum Streptophyta; class Magnoliopsida; order Poales; family Poaceae; genus Melocanna; species Melocanna baccifera. The sequence goes on along the minus strand of CM070709.1, from coordinate 351,549 downwards.
ATTCCAAATGAAACCCAGTATGTGACATTTTTTTAACGCTATCTATAATGATTTTCACTGGATGTAATCGTCGTTGTAGCTGTCACTGATCACCGAGACAAATCGCTCGAGCCAGGGCAGCTGGTGGAGGTCCTTCATGGTGTCAACGATATATGAGTCGGAGCAGCGGGGTGGCGATTGGCATGGGTGATCCCCCAGGCTGAAACCCCCTGCAAGGAACCTCTGGATGAGCGCCAGCTGTGCTCTCTCCTGCTCCGAGTACCCCTCAATGGCGGTGGGCATGCAGTCGAATGTGTCCCACACCCATATCTCGGATGCTTGGCTGGAATGCGCCGCCGAGGAGGGCTCAATGTTGTCATCATCCCAGAACACACAATGGCATGTCTGTACACCATGGTTGTACTCAGCACCACATGAGTAGCAGAACTCATGCCCACACCTGCACGAAACAACCTTCAGCACAGCAATAGGAATTGGAAAATGCATTGATGAATCGATAATCTTTTGTACATGCATTTTCAGGGCAAAGGCCATAGATGTATGGTGGCGCCGACCACACAACATACTTCACTACTTTAGGTAACTTGGGAGTTGGACCTACCGCTTGTGCAATCAAAAAGGAGCATGCCCATGCAAACGAAACCATAGTATAGAGAAATATTCTTGTAGTTCCAGATTTACAATAATGCATCTTAGCCCCAAAAAAAAAAAAAAAGAGAGGAAGGACTAGGCCAAAACAAAGAGTTGAATGAAGCTGTTTCTTATATCTACATAAACATACCACTGTAGTGGGGATCCAGAATCATTGAAGGCCACTTGAGCATGGTCCGAGAATATGGTGTTCTGACATAATATAACTGGTTACCACTTTCTATTGTTTTGGATAACTTTCAAATTTGGAGTCTTGGACAAAGACTAGGGACTTTGTCCAGAGGAGGACAAAATGCAAAACACTATAGGACATCGTCCAGGACAAAACTCAAAACACTACTCCAAAGCAAAGTAAGAAAACATAATCGCCATTTGTTCATAAGCCATGAATCAGTAGCATTTTGGATGGCCTCTTTTAGGATTCGCATATTGGATTGTTTGACTGAAACCACGTCAAAGTATCTGGCAAATATGGAAAAGAAATATGCAGAGCATACCAGCAAGTCATATGGAAGCAGCCTTGTGTGAGTTCAATCATTCTTTGACATCTCTGACACTGCCTCCACGCATTGTTTTGTGCAAGCCGATGCAAAGATAAGTCTCCAGCATCTCTTTCCTCGGCGGGCAAGCTCTGGTACTCATCACAGCCCATCATGATGTGCCATGGCACTCCACAGTTGATACAGATATCTCTATGGCACTCTGGACACTCGACACAATTGAGATCTGATTGACTTGATGAACTTGCCCTAGAAAAGTGCTGACTAAGGTCTAATAAAACTGAACAATTTGGAAAGGGACAATAAAATCCTTCCATGTCTGCAGTGCCAGCTTCTGCAAAAGCTCTCTCCAGGGAATCATAGCTGCTACCTGGGAGGAATGACTTACACTCACTAGCTGAAATATGATATTTACACCTTAATTGTGGGCATCTTATAGGCAGCTTTGAGGCTTGCAGCTTTTCTTCAACATATGCAATCAAGCAACTGTAGCAAAATGTGTGGGAACAACCCATCTTGATCATCTGAGAACCTCGTTTTTCCTCGCAGCAAATCGGGCAGGTGCCAACCTCATAGGGAGATAGATACATGATGCCTATTGCTTCTTTTGCCAACTGCAAGGGCCTCTCGAGTTCAAAGCTAGGAAGCAGTATTAAATCAAAGTCTTCCAATTTATCAACCAGCTCAAGAATCCTGTGTCCTAAAGCTACCAAAAGCTGGTCTTCGAGAATTTCAGCTTCTGCAATCTGTCAATGAAAAAAAGAAATAAAAAAGATTTGTTGAGTTATCCAAAGATCCATAGGTTTCGATTTGATACACACAGCAAGACAGTTAATTAATTGAACTGAAATATAATAACAGACTAGCAAGTATTCTTTAATTTCCTAAATAGGCCACTGCATAAAACTGTGAATGACGGAAACGGCAATCTGCAGCTAAAGGAACAGAAGCATATGCAGCTGCTGCATTAGCAGCACACACAACTGTGTGTTACTGCACATTCACTGCCTTTTCAGCATTTTGTTCTTCGCATCTTAATTCATATAATATTTCTCATATGCAAGACTTAATATAACAACATTTAGTCAGTCATGGGTGTATACATAGCCTTTGAATTTTCTGATAAGAAGGAAATTATCTGCGATGAATGATTGAATTGATTAACTTGACTAATTTGGAACCAGCCAAAAGGGAAAGAAGTAAAAATCAGTTATCATGGGAATTCATTTATGGTCATTCAGATTTACCAGTCAAGCTTGTGAATTTCCCAAACATGAAATACATAATTCTGTGAACACACCTCAAGAAGGCATTCAGTTTGATAAAACTGAAGAGTCAATTATGTATTTTTAATTGTGGAAAACACAAAGACTGAATGAATACCATATCAGTATAAATGACGAAAAGAAAAAACGGCCGTTCAGTGAGCTACCTGAAACAAATTATCTTAAGAGTATCCGATTCTGTGAACAGGTATAAACAAGCATATGAGCAAACGATCTATTACAGAAATCAGAAACTCTTGCCTGAAAGTACAGATTCTCTGAATTAGTAAAAGCGAAGATCTTCCGTATCCCATTCTGCAACGCCACCAATAGGCCATCCATCAGTGCCAAGTGCTCAGCTACCAGCTCCTCCACAAAGAAATCCAGCTTCTTCTGTACCCTAAGAACAGGCAGCCCGGGTGACCTCTCCATTACCACCCCAATCCCAGACAATTTCGTCCCATCTTCCTCCAAGCTCGACACGCCCTTGAAGAACAACCGCACTGAAGTCTCGTCAAGCTCCCCTTTTGCGACACTGGCAGTGAAGGACTCTTCAGTGTCCTCCCACTCATCATCTCCACAGCAGCTCCTGAAATCATCTTCGCCTGTCAAATTTCCAGCAAACCTGCCTCCTGCATCGGACAACCTCTCGTCCATCCTCAAATCCAAACCAATCAAATCAAAATAACCCTCCCTCAACTCAATTAGAAGGTTTTTTCATCCCCAATTTCAGCAATCCTCATTCAATTGGCTCACCAAGAAGCTAAGCACAGAACAAGCAACCGAAAAGTTCCCACCAAACGAGCCCTTTTGAGCTCAAGACTGTACCTAATCCCCACTCGAAGAAGGTGCCCTGTTCCTTTTGCCGCAACTACTATGGTACCAGTGGCCTACTGCTCCGCCGACCCCACAGATTGGGGGCTCCAAATAACACGAGATTTTTGGCTCAGAAATTCGTGGAGAAAATGGCCAGGAAGCACCAGACGGAGCTCCACATCGCGAATTCCAGAGCTGCGATGGCGAAGTTGGCTGGGACGGCTACCAAATTCACCCAAATGTTCGAGCTTTCTCCGATTCTCCTATTCATGCATGACACTCAATGATTTCGCCCCCCAAAATTGTACACGCGGGGGCAAAAATCACCAGCACGAGCTCCAATCGCCTATTCTGCAAGATAAAAAACACCACGAATTATGACCAAAATTAGCAGCTGCAACCAAGCATAAGCTTTCTACAACCGCACACCGAATCGGTTACTCCTAGAATTGAGAAAATTTTAGCTCAAAACATGAAAGCCCCAAAGAAAAGGAAAGAAAATGCATACCCCATAGTCGCATCTAATCGGCAATTCTGCGAAAAACTCATCCAAACAGATCTAGAAAAATCAAGCATTTGGCCAAGACTACAAATTCCAGCCCCAAATTCAGGGTAGAAAAAAATCGCAGACAGCAAGGGATACATACTCTCTCGCAACCATTACCCATGTACGAAAAGGGCGCGAAATTTGCAGGGAACCATCTCGGTGTCCCAAACGTAGCAATCGAGTTGGCCCAAGAACGAATAAGCCCCGGATTTAGCTGAGAAAAAAACAGGGAGAAAGAAGCGCGAGGAAAGCACCTGGGAGTCACATCGAGTGAGGCCTCGGGGACAAGAACCCAGAGGAATTGTGGGCAAATGGAGACTAAGATCGAAGCTTTTCGCGGTGGAGAGGGTGCCTTCCTTCCTTGCGGCAGTGGGGTGAGAATTTATTCGGCGACGGGGGAAGAGAGGGAGAGGAGGAGTGGCGTTAAAGCAGGAGCCCTCGTCCCTGTAAATAATCGCATTTCTTTTCCTTTTCCTTTTAGGGAAATTTGCGGTATCGTCCCTGTAAAACATAAAAAACGCAGCTTGCCAACTTTAACAGCCTCCCACGAGTTGTATATTGCTCGTGAAAGCGGCGAGGACAGAGCAGTTAATGGTCCATTCTAAATAGTTTTTTTTGCTTCTTCGCTTTTTGTTTTTAGAATCTAAAAGTTATTTAAAATATGCTAGTTTCTAACGGTGTTTTCTATTTTTTTTCTCTCTCTTTTTTGCATTATATGTGAAAATATCATGGTGTTTCTTCTTTAAATAAATATTATAGAAAAAAACTAATAGTAGTTAAAGTGTCATTTCAATAAAAAAACAAAGGCTAAAAACTCAGGAAAAAATGAATTAAATTGACCCATGGTAATCAGGCAGACCTACCGGAATGAGAGATTCCTCCTCCACTTTCTACCAGAACGAATTGCCAAAATGACAAGAAAAAAATTGTTGTCGTGACGACTGCACTCACGCCGGCTCCGAAGGCATTGTAGGCTCTGTCGGTGTGAAGAGTCCAGACCGGCTATATAGGTTGTTGAGTCTGCGACTGGGCTGGCGAGGTCCACTCCGTGATGAAGTCCGCCAAGATTTGCGATTTAATCGTGGTGCGAGAAGCGTAGGCCAAAGAGAAGGGCACCAACTCAACTGCCTACTTGCTTATGCGACCTATCGCCTCCTTATTATGTAGCATCTCCGCTAGAGGAAATGACGAGGGCACCATGATAGGGTGCGCCAGAAAATAATACCGAAGCTTACGCGAGGCCATGAGGAGCGCGTAGGCTAATTTCTCCAACTCCGTGTATCATTTCTTGGCTCCTTGAAGGGACTCCAATATAAAGTACACTGACTGCTGAATAGAGCCCTCCTCTAAGACGAGGATTGTGCTAACTGCCGTTGGGGCTGTCGCCAAATAGAGCAGCAATGGGGCCTCTAGTGCTAGGGAGGCGCCGGAATCGTGGGCGATGGTCGCTTCGTCGTCGTCGTCCGAGCCGATTCCCTCCCTGGCATTGATCACAGGCGGTCTACGGTGGGCGAGTGTCTCTGCCATGAGCGGAGTGGACCCTTGATCGTCAGCCCCTGTGCACTGGCCACACCCCCGGCCGTCGGTGCCAGTGCACTTTTCTTTCGCTTGGTTGCTGACGTCGTTTTCTTGGGTGATATTGCTTTTCTAATCTCGCGGCTTGCTCATCTCTCCTCACAGTTGGTGCCAACTGTTGTAGCTACGAACCAAACAGTAGGTATGGGATTGTCAGAGTGTGTGCAGGAGAATGAGCTATTTGCCCTTGCCTTGCTAACCCAAAGGAGAGAGTGTGTATATGTCTACAAGGCCTTATTACAATAATAGCCTTATCATCATTGCCAGGTGCTGAGGAGTAGGAGTGCTCATTTGGGTTCATGAGGTTTAAGTTTTTTGGCTTTTTTACTACTACTAGTAAGGTGCCCGTGCGTTGCAACGGAAAACCAAATTAAAATGATGCATGTTATCAAATATGATCTCAAACTAAATAATAAATATCAACCTTTTCTTACGTCATCATGTATCAAACAAAACATACATATTCATACTCGTAAATAAATCAAACATCATATTAGTGAAACAAGATAGAATAAGCACCACATACAACAATATGTACAGAAATGATAGTAAACAAGAAGTGTCGTGTATCACAAATTCACAATCAGTTGGCAGGAACAAGCATTTACCTTGGCACATTGCGTCTGATCACGATCAAGCAGATACAGAGGAAGAGCACCCTCTTGAACATCATCATTGACCTTTTGTCGAGAAGTTGACTCATCATGCATTTTCAGGCTGCAAAGAAACAATTGACAATAAAGCCCCATAAGTGTGACTGCAATCAAAAAGGCAAAATCTATACTGCAAGGAAAACTTAATTTACATGCTCACATCCCCTACTCCATAATTGTTTGAGTGTGTTGTTTGCTAGAAAAAGTTGTGTACTACGTCGCGCCAAGTGGATTTTTATACAAAATGATCGGAAGACAAAATACAATAAATAATGCAAAAGCATGCTGATATGTGTTGATCAATTTTACATTAGAGATGAATAGATAGAAACAGTCATGGGAAAAAGAAGGAATGTGTAGGTCATAGTGGTAGACTTTTAAGTGTTGGCAATTTGGAAAAACCATTGTGAGTTATAGAAAGAAAAAATCTATGAATATTGCACAACAATAGTTAAATGTTTGAACAATAGTCATCTTGAACGAATATAATTACCAAAAGTCAAATCCGACATCCCAAAAGCGATCAAGAAAAAGTTGTAAATTGTCAAAGTCATAAATGTTTGAACAATAGTCATCTTGAACGAATATAATTACCACTGCAGTAGATGACATTGACAAGAAAGCACCAACAAATACTCCTCGGATGATTTAGCACTCGCACAACCGGAAAATGGCAAATTTTACTTTTAAGTTAGTATCTTTTCTCTTACCCTTTCTCTTACAGGGCAGTATACAATGAAACAGACAATTAAGAAATTGATGGGTAGTAAAATACCGCAGCAGTTAGGCCACACAAGAACATGAACAGAGCAATCTGAAGTAAACCACCAAGCACAGCAACAGGCCCAACCACTTTCAACTGATGGAAATGAAAAACATGGTGAAGAAACCTTTTGACACATCATATATTTACGAAAAATATATTTGAAAAAAGAGTAAACATTGGACTAAAGTCATTAGCCATGTAATTACCGAGTACCTTTGTCAATGAAAACTCAAGGCCAAGAGCGAAAAGAAGAAACACCACACCAAATTGTGCAAAAGTCTCCACCTGTAGTTGAACACAAGAATTCATGATAAATGTAAGACTTCAATTAAATAGCATCACTCTTCTGATGTCATTGCTACTCTGGATCATGCTTCATTTACAACATGTTCAGCTATGATATAAAAGACATAAGAATAAATTTGGACAATGCTTCATTTAGAGAAACCAAATTATGAGTCTTGAGTGCATAAAAGATGTTATTTCAAATGTCTATGCCAACTTTTTGGTGGACATGTTTTAGAAAAGATATTGCTTTAACAAAACTACAAAAAAAAATGAAATTAGATCAGAAGACGGACAAACTTAGACTAAACAAAAAGATAGAAGTGCAATTTGTAAGCTTTTAGTGATCATGTTACCTGCACCATTTCACTTATCAAGTTCAAGCCTCCAGGTCCAACAAGAGAACCGGCAAGTAGATAGCCAACAATAACTTGGAAAGATAATAACAAATCATGCCTACTGAAGAGGTGAACAGCTCTTATCACTAAAGTACCTCAGATCTATTCACCGGTTGCCCCAAACAAGAGAATATGATACCACCACCAGTAGCTGAAACAATTACGACCACCAGATCTTTAATCAATCTGCAATTCCAAATTCGTATATAATGGGTTATCCGTGGCGGATCTAGTATAGGAGCATAGGGTACAAATGCACTCAATTTTTGTGTAAACAAGCACTATTTATTATAAAGACAGCATTACTCAGCTGGTTGGCACATAGCTAGTTGAAACAAAACAATGGGTGTTCAAACCCTATGTGAAGCATGTACATTTTTTTTTCATCTTTTTAGCTTCATCCTCATTTTTATATAGCTAAGTTCCCTTTAGCTTCTTTTCATAGAGAAATTTTCTCTATTTCTTCATTTTGTCATCTCTTTCGCTTTATCCTCATTTTTATGGCTAATTTAAGTTTCCTTGAGCTTCTTTCTATAGAGAATATATGTTTACATATAATAAGAGTATTCATCCCAAAGGACAATTTTTTAGAGAAATTTTCAACAGTTGTTTGGCAAAATTTGAATATAGAACTTGAAAGTTTACCTCTAAAAAAACTAACATGTAATAACAACATCCTTATGATGTTGGAGTGCATCTTAAGTTCGCATTCCCATCAAAAAATTCATAGCTCCGCCACTGTGGGTTATGAGCCCTCAGTAGATTACACATGCCACATACATGTCAAGGTAATGAAAGAAAACTAACCTTAAATCTAATTGAAGTGTTGGATACTTTGTTTTACGATTCGACATCACAAAAACATTATCCTGCACAAAGTTACAGTTAGTGATAACCAAACCAATCATAGAATGTTTCGATAGCGAATAGATAAGAATGCTAGTTATTAAGTGAATTTACACACCTCTTTATCTATCACAAGAATTCTCATTCTGACCCCTGAACATGTCACCTATTTGGAAAGGTTTTGAGGAACTGCACAAGAACCGCTGTTTAAATTAGAAACTTAGCATGTTAGTGAACAATGCTAACAGCAGATTCTGTTCATATTATAACCATACTTTGCCTGCTCTGAATCATTTTTCTTCTTGTCATGTGTAATAACGCTCTGATCTCGAAACACTGAACAAAAACAAAAGATAAGTTGTTTTGATCTTTCCATAACGTAATTTTTTTATCTAGCAAACTACTTTGTGTAAATCAAATCATCATACCAAAAGAAACCTATGTAGAATTACAACTCAATATAAAAAAAGGTACATACATGGTGAGCAGCTTCATTCCTCAAAATTTCAAAAATAAATATTAAGAGTAAATCTGATGAGTAGATATAGTAATTTGAACACAAAACAAGCAGCAGAGATACGCCACACTAACATGATTGGAGACGGGAACAATTCCTTAGCGAAGTTACTTCAAAGACAACCCCAAACTTACAAACTATACCAGTCTAGTAGCATGAAAACATGACTTTAGAGGCATCATTGTCCTACACCCACATCCAAATAACAAGAGAACAAGTGCCTCTACGCATCTGAAGCAGGCAAGACCAAAAATCAGAAAATAGGTAAACGATAGAGCAAAGTCGAGCCTAATCGACAACTGACGGGCGTTGCCATGCGTGAACCGAGGAGGCGGGAGGGGCGATGGAGAGAGGCGGGGGGCGACGCGGGGGGGGGGAGGCGGCGCGCGAGGGGGGGAGGAGGAGGCGGGGGCGGCGGGAGAGCGAGGCGGCGGGCGGCGCGCGGCAGAGCGAGGGGAGGCGGGTCGCGGGGAGAACGAGGGGAGGCGGGCGCGCGGGAGAGCGAGGCGGGCGGGTCATGAGGAAAACGAGGGAGGCGGCGGGGAGCGATGGGATTAGGGGGGCGGGCGGCGGGGAGAGCTAGGGTTTAGAAGACAGGACGGTTCAGATTAATCAGATTGAATCGAATGGTTTAAAAGAAGTGAGAGCGGACGTGACATCAACCACCAACTCCTTCTTTTTAAATAGTAAAGATAATAGCTTTTTTGTATTGTATCTGTTGATAACTTTTTCAATGTAATTAAAGTTAAAATTTTAAAAATAATTATATTATCATGAATAATATAAAAAACTAACAGATCAAAAAGTTCAAAAATAAATTAATAAAATTTATAAAAAAATATATAACTAAAATGCTAGAAGCTTAAGCTCCATAGCCAGCCGGGTGCAGTATGGGAGGTGGTCTACATTCAAGTATATGCTACCCTCTACACACTACACAGTGTAGCACACTGCAGGCTACATAAGTACGTACATATTACACTCTGATAGCTTTTTTATATACAGCAGTCTCTGAACTAGATCAGAATTTATAAGATATGATATGAGTGTGTACGGTTTCAAGAACGAAAAAGATCAAAAATAACGACGTTAAAGCAACCACTACGAGAGAAAAGATTTGGTATAGTCGACTGTAAACTTCTTAAGCACACCTCAAAAAAGTACAGAAGATTATCCAATCCTCTCGAATCTTTTAGGACTCTCGGACACTTACCCTATATAAGAATCTAATGTTAAAGTGTAATCTAGTCTCTATTCCTTTCGTGCACCTCTGTCTTTGGATAAGTGAATTTTTTACTTTATTGCTTGGTTGCTTCGATTCTTCATGACCACCCCTTATAGTTTTATAAAGTCCTTCCAGCCCTTTTTCCAAAGTGGAGTTAGAATCTAACTCCAAAAGAAAGTATGAATCTTAAGGTGGTTTTGGGCTTACGACTTATGGCTTAAATATTTGAATTTTGGCTATTCGCGAGAGGTAGTGTACATAGAAAAATAGTCGTATACGATTTTGGTCGGTACAACTGAACTCAGTATACTTTTTACTATAATTTTCTTGTTGACCCCGCCCTAAAAAAGCGCACTGTTTAAAAGCTAGTTACTATAGTCCGTACAAACATAAATCAGCTGAAAATAAAAAAGAATACAACCTTAATTCTAATAGGATTCATCTAGACCCTTGTGGCACACCTTTCAAATCCTAAAAGATTAGGATATGAATCCAATTTCATAATTCAATATTATTTTTATTTTTTGTTTATTAACTTCTATCAAATTTTTTATTTGGAGAATCCTTGTACATTGCATTCAAAGATTGAACATAGTGACTAGCAAATTACTTAGTGGCTTTTGGGTTACATGGGGCCCATATGTCATGACTATACATAGAGGGGAGCAACATATAAGAAATAGAGACATACAAAGGCAGGGGTGAGCTCACCGGCGGCAGCCTGTACACGATGGGGCAAGGCCAATGAAAAAATGGGATGTGGGGCTAGGAAATGAGCCAGAGGAGGCCACTTCTCATAGCTTTCCTTTAAAGTAGAGTTAGAATTCTACTCTAAAAAGAAAATAGAAACCATAACGTTATTAGAATTCATCTTGGATTTTTTTATAGTTCATTTTTTAAATCATAAAAAGATTAAGATGTGAGTCAGGATTCTTCGGTGTACATATATCCCGGTATTTGATGGAACTCGAGTGCACCATATACAAAGACAGGACAGGACGTGACTTCCGGGAAGCAATATAATCAATATTATGACCAAAACTTGCTAGCTGGACAGGACAGGACGTGACTTCCGGGAAGCCATGGATATGGTGTGCCATGGAAGACTTGGCGTTTAGTACCGTGGGTTAGGTGTTTAGGTATAATACTCTTCTGGTTTGACGTGCAGCTTCGCATAATAATCAATATAATTAAATTAAATAACACCCGTTTAGATAAGTGCTATAGTACTGTTGTGCTAACTGTACCGATCATGTGGCAGGTTGTACACTGTTAATGAATACTGTCTGACTCACCCTAGAAAACAGTTAATTAACTAGTAACCAATCAATCTAGCTGCGTGACAGTCTGATCACAGCCTTATCAGAACGCTGTCATTTTGCCATGCAGATCGATCCCGCCAAAATTAAGGCCCGGCTTATTTTGGTCGGTCTAAGCTTTTGACTTCTAAATTTTAACTTTTTGTTTTGTTTTTTTAGCTTTTTAGTTTTTTTAGAGGGTTTTTTTAGGTTTTTTTGTATTTCTTTGTATTATTTTTGATGGACTAATCTATTTTTTATTTTTTAATTTAATTACATTAAAAAATCTACTAACAGCTATAGTATAAAATTCAAACAGTGAAAAAAACTAAAAGCCAGAAATTTAAGTCTAAATAAGCACATCTAAGCCAGTGCGTACGTACTAGGAGTAGACTAGTATAATTAGCTAACATTCTGTAAGGGTCTAAAAAACAACGTACTTTAAGGATACCAGTAACCTCCGCGATTATGTCAGTGAGTACACTGGTAATATATGACCTCGACGCTACATATGTCATGATTCATGAATATACGTGTATACACATAATGAAAGCTTAGGATAAGGAATGTGTTCCATTGACGTACACACACTGGGCATCGTCTATAGTTTTGACTTCTATGTTGATCTACACATTATACCATTACTAACCACGTATGGGTACTTTTGGATAAGCGTACTCTTTTAGAGATATTTTATTGAAAAGTTTTAGGATATACTTTAAATTTAAATTTGTTATGATTACACGTTAAACAGTAGATACAAACTTTAAAAAGTCAGAGCAAGACACCTGGAGCCTAGAACTCACTAGAGAGAGAAAAGTGAAGAGTGGATACTTAATATTAACTCAGCTTTTTTCTTATACACAGTGTTATCTCTCTTCATGGTGTCTTTGGGATATATTTATAGTCATAAATGAAAATACTTACATAAGTACCCTCTTGAGATCTTTACTAGTGAAGGTAAATATATTATTTCTTCGGCATAGCCTATTATGTTGGCCTGGCTTTTAGCTACGTGTCTACTCGACTACTCGGGCTTGCGTCTGGTGAGCTGATTAGATTAAGGCTCCATTTGTTTCAGCTTTTTTTCAGCTTCAGCTTCTAGCTTCAGTTTTTTTTCACTATTCAGTAATTCGTCTTTTTCTGAATTTTTTTAGATTTTTTAGGATTTTTTACATTTTTCTTTTTTTCCCGTGTTCCTTTGCATTATCCGTGATGGGCTAACAAATTTTTTCTATTTTTACATTTTTATAAATTTAATTATGCCGAAAAAGTCAAATCAGTTACAGTAAAAAAAAAGCCAGCTACAGTAAAATTTCAGCCAAAAGCCAGAAACCATCGTTAAAACGATCACCCCCTAAGATAGAAACTACTCTTCCAACAAAACTAAATCCCAAAACTCCTCGTACAAAATAGGGCCTTAAGAGACCAAGCAAAATAATATGCACGTGAAGCTAGCACTTTCTTGCATGATATTGGATCATCCATCTAGTAATTTCCCGGTGCTGCCTCGTGTTGATCAGTTAGTTTGATGGAGCTTCACATGTCGGTGTGGACTAAGCTAGTACTACGGACAGCACATGTGAATGGTAACTTTCAGCTTTCTGTCTGGCTTAGCCTTAGATCGTGTACCATGACCTGGAAGTACCCCCACAAGACCACCCCAACACACAGCCAAAGAAGGATAGTGTAGCTAAGCAGGAGCAACCCCATTTCTGAAGCCGACAGTACCAGTAAGGTAATGTCCTAAAACCCTAATCTATTCTATTGATAACACTAAAACAACCAGTAGCACCAAGACCAGGTAACCAACCCAATTCACCACACATGACTGCTCACTGAACCCCAACACCCTTCTGGATAATCAGCAAGACACGCAACACACATAGTCCACACTCATAACTGTAGAGAATGCATAAAGGTAAGAGTAGGGAAGGGAGGAGGAACCAGGTAAAGCAGCAGAGGAAGTAAGTTCCAGTGTCGGTGGTTCATGGCCAATGCCTGGAGAAACATGGGATCTTAACATGGGAACATGGGAACTGAGTCAATTGCCTGGAGAAACATGGGATCTTAGCATGTTGGTTTATCTTGTCCTCTCCGTTGTCCTCTGGTTTGGTTTCTCATACTGTGAAGTGCTGAATGCCAATGATCCATGTGCAGCACAGACATGACGAGGTCTGTGGAATTTTTTTGTTGTCGTCGTCGTTGGTTCTGCGTTGATTCCTGAACTGCTGCTCGCCGTCTACAATACGTTTGCCGGTGTCGTTTCATGTGTGAAGGCATGAGCTTGACTGTGGCATGCATGAGCTAGCTAGTCAAGGTCGTCCAGCAGCTACCTTCTCTCTCCGGGTCCATTCCAGCGGCCGGCCGGTCATTCAACGACACTGCAGCCAGTACAATCATTGTGGAGTACCTGCATATCCATTGACCCAAGATTGATTGTCAATATTGTATTTCGCATTAGCTTGGACAATATAGTTTGTCGTAGAAATACAGGAAATTTATTTGCTTGGACATTACTCAAAAGTGCACATCGTTTATCTAAAGAAAGGAAAGGATTGCAGCTTGCAGCTTTAGGGTTGTCAAATCGGCCCTAGTTAAATATCTCCAACTTTTTTTTCTTTTGTCAAAAAGAAAGGAAAGGATTAAAGGAAACATATCTCCGACTTTTTTTCCGTTTGTAAAAAGAAAGGAAAGGATTAAAGGAAACACATCCGTCGCGCCCACCCACCCCCCCACTGACATGTGGGTCATCCTCGCCGAGAGCGCGTGGGTACGCCCGTAACTATCGCCCCAGCGTCGAGCGGGGCCGCGAGGTATATATTCTCTCGCCGTCTTCCGCCGCAAGCCAAGAAGCTAATCCCCGGCATTTCCCCATCGATCGATCTCCATCGATCTCCAAAACCCCTAACCATCCAAACCCTAGCGTGCGAACCACACCTCCCACCGGCCATGGAGTCCGACGAAGACTGGGTCATTCTCGACTCCGACTCCGACGACCGCGTCCTCGCGCTCTCCTCCTCCTGCTCCACCCCCGACGCCTCCGACGACGAGAACGACGTCGTCGGCGACGACGGGGAGGGCCTCTACGACCCCGAGGACGCCGAGGAGGACGAGCAGCCGCCCCCACCGCCGCCCAAGCCCCTCTCCGGCCTCTTCTACCGCACCCCCTCCGGGGCCGCCTCCTACACCGCCTTCGACGCGCTCGGCAGCACCAAGCAGCTCATCCCCGACCCGGCCTTCTCCGTCTTCCCCGAGGAGATAACCGTCGTCGCATCCACCCGCGGCCTCGTCTGCCTCCGCGGGCGCACCACCGGCCTCTACTACATCGCCAACCCCGTCACCTTCGAGCGGGTCCACCTCCCGTACCACAACTGCGAGCACGGCGCCTTCGGGGACCCGGCGGTCGTTATCACCTTCGACGAGTCCTGCTTCGACGAAGACATCGACCACTACCACGTCGTCGTTGCCTTCCACATCGGCGACGGTATCTTCGGCTTCGAGTCCTTCTCCTCCAGGACCTGGGAGTGGCGCGTGGGCGGCGATATCTGCGCCGTCGAGCATGTGGTGTCCGCGTCCGGAGTGGGTGCCCTCGGCCGCGCTTTCTGGCGCACCACCGTTGGCTATATCCTCTGCTACAATCCGGAGGCGGGCTGCCCGGATATGATCTTCGCGCCGCCAGAGGTGGAGCACCGGCCGCTGTGGGAGCTCGGCGAAATGGAGGGGAGCCTCTGCGTGACGTGCATGGATGAGCGCGTCAATGAGGTGGCGGTGTTCTACCTGGACCTGAACCGCGGCGCTGGGGAGATCCCGTGGGCTTGGGCCGGTCAGTTCGACGGCTGCAAGCTCAGGAACCGCGAGGGGGTGACGCTGCTCCGCTCGCAGGGCGTCGCGGAGGTGGTGATGTTTGACCCTCAGGCAGAGATCGTGGTGGCCATGGACTTCGAAGGCCGCACCTCCCGCACCATCGGCCCCCTCTCAGG
Source organism: Melocanna baccifera (assembly GCA_036346265.1). Classification (NCBI taxonomy): domain Eukaryota; kingdom Viridiplantae; phylum Streptophyta; class Magnoliopsida; order Poales; family Poaceae; genus Melocanna; species Melocanna baccifera. Next base: position 336,224 of record CM070709.1, on the reverse strand, counting down.
CTGCAAGTACTTTGAGGATTTCATCCCCTACGTGAGCTCAATTACCGAGATCTCCAGGTACAATCAGGGCTTCCTGTCTCCTCTTATTTTGGATAACACTGCATGAGATGCGATCGTATTAGATTTGTTATGGTAGATGCGTTAATTAGTATCTGCAATATATTTGATTAGGCTTTTATGATGCTTGCTGTTTCTGATGTGCAAGTTTGTGCAGATCTGTAGTCCCCTTGCATGATTAATTGTGTGGTTATTAGTTTTGAAAATGTCATGGCATTTTCAGTACTGTTGGATGAATGGTGCTATCTGAATATGTCGGTCTTGCTGATTTGTTATTAGATATGATTGCACTATTGAACAAAATATTTTTCTTTTTTGGTGAAGTTTGTGACATCCGGATAACTTGATATAATTTATTTGATAGATGCACATCGAAGTATGCATAAGTCTTTCCTGAATGCTGGGCGTGTGTAGTGTGGACCAAGCATTCCACGTATCGATGCGACACATTGTCGCTTACCTGTTGTTAAGTGATCATGTTTCTGCAGTGCAGGAATCATTGTCAGTCTGTCAAATTTGTTTGTGAAATATTGATGTTGTTATCGCTGTCAAGTGAAACTGATTGATTGGGTCTCTGTTTGACCAATAGTATGCTGCTAGTTTCGTTTTGTCATTCTGATACACGCACACACACACACTAGTACTGTTTGGCCTTTACATTCTTATCCGAATGTTGGCCTTCCTCTGCGATAATCGGCTGATAAGGTGTAATGGTGTCCATGTTTAATTTACTTTAAGATTTGCTGGTACTTTTAGGATGCTGTAGCGATATGATTATAAGACAGCCCTGTTTCATGGTTTGTTGAAAGGGGCAGAACATTAGAATTTGGCTTAGTATTTTGGTTTAGTTAGCCTATCCAGATTCTTACTATAAACCTGTCTCTGAAAGTAGTGTAGATTTATTTCTCTTTTAGTTGTAAATCGCATGAAACCAGTCCATCAATTCACCATTCCTTAAGATGAAACTAGGTTTCCTTCAACAGGAAAGCAAGTTCATGTATTCTCGGAAACTTTTGGTGTTAAAATGGGACAATGGGTAGAGATAGCTCCGCCCATTTGCTCACCTGCTGAAGTAGATATTTTACTATTGCTTTCTGATTGATAACTTTAAAGCCCTTGGTTTTATTTTTTTCAGCTTTTAATAGTCGTTTTTCTACAATAACTAGCTTTTTTTAGTAATTAGTTTTCAAACGGAGTATCTTTTCAAAGCGAAATTTACAAGTAGATTATAGTAAATACTGCAACAACTTCATTTATATCGGCTCAAATCGCATGTAAGTCTCTCTCTCCGTACTCTCTCGCGAACAGCCAAAAGCAATAAGCCATAACAAAAAACTATAAACTGAAGCAAAAAAAAAAACAGGCCCCTTATTTGGCTATAAATAATGCATATTTTCTGCTTGACCTTTACATTGTTTGGTACCTATATTGTAGCTATGTAATAGAGCTCTTCTGAGTATTGCCAGCTTGACATGATGTGTAATAGCTGCTTTTGCTGAATGCCTACGAGTTCTTGAGCTATCAGAATTTAGAAATTGGACTGTTGTTTTGGCGCTTAGCCTCTCAGCATTTGTATGATAAATAACAGAGAGTAGAGTTTGAGAAGAAATCGAACTGTTTCAAATTGTAATGCTGCAACTCAAGTTGTAACATGATGTTAATCTGATGTTGGTGTAGTTTGCTCGAGCTAGAATTACATTTTGTCCATCATTGCATACCTAGCAAATTGTGTGTTGATCCACTAACAAGAGCATTCATTCGAATTGCCTGTTTTCAGTGAACAAGTTGGTGCAAAGTGCAATGCAATCTGGCGAAGTATGCTGAGGTCTCAACTAAATCTGTAAGTATCATCAGACTCGACAACGCAACCTGCAAACAGATTCTTCGCCTCTTGACTTGTACAAAGGCATGCCAATTTATGCTTCTGTTTTAACGATGGCAGGTACCACTAAGGAGAAGATTTGTTGATGATGAGAAGAAATAATGAAGCTTCCAGAATTGTCCAGCATAACGGAAAGCAAGATCGTTCTTTCAGTCTCTGTTTTGCCTGCCATCTACTCAGCTTTTTTTTTTTTTTGCAGTTGCTAGTCGATACAAACTATGTCCTCCTCCTCTCCTCCTCTTCCTCCACCTCTTCTTGTTCTTAGGTCTTATGTCTGCCATACACAAAGGGAGAGGCAGACTGCCCCGTCTGTCGAACACTTGGTTTCCTAACTGATACATTGGTGCACGGTTTAGTTGTGGGGAAGTTTGAACCTGATACCATATACTAATAGAGTTTGCATAAGAAATCCTTCGCATATCTGGCATTATAGCTTTTTTTTTCAAATTTGGTTTATTTTTGTAAATCTAGTCCTCTCTTTGAGCTCAGCGGTCGTGGCAGATGACATACACCCCAGCTTAACAGGAGAGGGCACCACGGTCGCGTCTGCCGAGCTCAGGCGTGGTGCTACACTCGCCCCTGACGACGTTGCGGTTCTGTCGATGACGCCGACCGCGGCGCTGAAGAACCGACCAAGCATATCATCCAAGCATCAAGTGCTAGTAGATTACGGGATGCTGAGGGCCTTCCCCCTCGCCGGCGCTGACGAATGGTAACAGGTAGGGGAGGTTTCTTGAGATGAGATTCCTCAGATGCACAGATCGTAGCCTGCGGAGAGCTTCTTGACCTTGAGCAGCGGCGGTGCCATCGGATTGGAGGCGGCCATTGCCGTGGTTGTGAGACCTTTTGGGAGGAGGAGGTGCCAGTACGAGTGTTAGGAGAAAATAGTTTATGCAACTGCTTGAGTTACCTTCGGATGCTTGTCCCAGCTTCTTGTACATAGTGCACTCCTGTCAGATGCGAGTTTGCAAGAGTTCCCAGATCAACAACTGCCAGGGCCATTTGAAGAATGTACACAAGTAGTAAGAGATACAGCTAGTACAGGACAACAATATATGTTTGAAATCCAGTATCTCTCCTTAATGCAAGATTCTTATGAGTTATAGGCAACACACAAGAAAGCACACTACGCATACTAGTTTTGTTCCATATGCAGCACTTGCTCTATACGTGGAATGCTTTTCCTTCAGCTGTCGTTCACTTAATATTCAGGTCATTTTTAGGTGGAGGTTAACCTTCAAACTCTGCTAGCAATCAAGCCTATGTAATTTTACACATTGCATTTGTACTGGCTCAACCGTATCTTCAAGTTTGTAAACTTTCACTGAATCTAAATATGCATTTTATTTCTCCAAAAGTAGGGATAGCTTCAATGATGTGTCAGGTTTTCTCTTTTTGCAGAATCAAATACATCTATCAATTAATGGGAAATGCATACCTCAGCAAAGAAGTGTGTCCCAAATGTAACAGTCACCGTTGGAGTGTCCAGCAAAAAGAAGCCTTCCTCATTTTGAGAACTCAGTAGATGTAAAACATTGGAACTTCATCGTCATTTTTTTTAAACCGGTTCATCGTCATTTTTTACTTGTCATTTTTTATGGCAATATATCAGGTACACAAAACATGTTTGGTGAACATATACACCAACAGCCGTCGGATTGGAGATAGGTTGATGAGATGCACGCGGCCGCCCCCTCTTCCCACTTAATCATTTTTGCGTATTGCAATTAGTTTTTTTGCTTCTAAAAGTTTAATTGTTATGCAAACATATCAGGTGCACAAGGCATATTTAGCGGATGGGAGATCGGGGATACTCTCTAATACACACCTTTGAGATTTAACCATTACTTCTTCTAATTATTATAGGCTAATAATAATTATTGCAAATATAATGACATGAAAGTATATATTTTGATGATAAATTTATTAATATCATTTCTACTTGATAAATTCAAAAACTTTTGTGTATATTAACAATCAAAGTTTTAAAAGATGCTCGAAAATGACATTATAAGGTGGTGTTCAGAATGGCGGTGGTTTATGGTTTTTTTTACTGTAGATGAGTTGACTTATTTGGTATAATTAAATTTTAAAAAAATTAAAAATAAAAAAACATGTTAACCCATCACAGACAATACAAAGAAATACGGAAAAAAAGAAAACACAAAAAAACAAAAAGGAAAAAAATGTCAGTTTTTTAAGTTTTTGCTTCTATCTTCTGCTTTTTTTTTTACTATTCAGTAATTTTATCTTTTTCTATTTTTTAAATTTTTTGAGCTTTTTTGTATTTTCTTTTTTCCCTATATTCCTTTGCATTGTCCGTGATGGACTAACATGTTTTTCTATTTTTAATTTTTTTTTAAATTTAATTATGTTAAATAAATTAACTCAGTTACAGTAAAAAATAAGTTAACTATAATAAAATTTTAACTAAAAATAAAAAATCATCGCTATTCCGAACGCCCCTTAAAAAGAGCACGAGGGAGTAATATGTTACTGTCAGGATTCGGCCGGGAAATTAATGCTGTCACCAAAGTGGCTCTGGCTGCATCCCATCCGTGGCTAGTTTCTGACATTTGTTTCAACATTTGGCCAAGCTTATTCTCATCGACGCAAATAGGACACACATTTTTCTTTTACAATTAAAGCTCATTGGATTGGAGGAGCAGGAGATAATAATTCCTCACCATGCAAGGATTGAGCGTGCTACAAGAACACGGTAGAAAGAACAGTGTCTTATTCGGCAATGGACTCAGCTTCTGAGGTGGTTTTTTTCTTGGAGAACACGCAGAAGTGCTTGCACACCTTTGCATTGATACGTAACAGGAACAGCAAGCCATGAACTTAATGAATTGTTTTAAATAATTAATTTTAAAATTTAAATTATAGTACTATACCTGCTTTTTTACAGCTTTGATCATATATCGTTTCATGGTTGGGTGACTTGGACTAGTCCCTGTCGCCCAATAGCACCCGTTGTGCGACAAGACCCCAAGTCACTCAACAGTTGGGCGATAATCCTCTAATTGCCCAAACGTTGGGCAATTTTTAAAAAATATGTAACTATTTTATTAATTCGATGAAAATAATTGTGAAAATAAATGGTAATTGTTGTAGGTAGGTAACATTTAGCAAATCTTATTTGTAACTTGTTTTTTAAAATAAAAGGGCAGACAATGTGGGTTGATCTGTTTGTGATTTTCGTAAATTATGAATAGTACAAAATCTGTTAGACTCGCAATAATATTTTTCGATCATCGTATGTTGTTGTAGTATGATAAATTTTCTAAAAGAGTTTGTGAGAATGATTAAGGTAACAATGATTTGTAAGTAGAAAAGTAAGTGATATTACGATATAATCAGGAATTCATACATGGAGAAGAACTTTGGATGAATGACATAAGGAAAACAACTTGACTATTCATCTGACAAGGAGGTTATATGGTACACAGACTAACGAACCAAGGATGGTACACTTATGTCTTTAGTGAATTAGAAATACATAGGACATATGAACGAAGAGTATCGAACTAATGTGTGGAATGTGGCCATTTGCCCTTGTGGCCCAGCTTGGTGTTGTAGTCCTTACCATCGGCCATGGCCTTGGTCGCCAGTTTATGCCTTCTCTCGTGCTTCTCGTCATGAGTCTCCCACTTCTTGTGCCTGCACACCTCCAGGTGAGTTTGTGTCTCCTGCCGGATATGCTCGCTTCGATCTTCGCTGTGATGCCACTCCTCTATCCTCTCGCATGTCGTTCGAACATCCTACTTCTCGTAGTCCAGAGTTCACTAATCGTACGGGTGGATCTCCCGGTTGATCCATTTGCGCGCGGTAGGTGCATAGCGGATTCGGAGACTACGGAAAGAGTGGAGAGCTTGTTAGTGCATGCCATATAAGAGAATTGGTAAGAGAATGTATTGTAACTTATTCTTATCGGCTGTCAGTAACAGGCTGTATTCCAACTTCGACTAGGATAATCTCAGGTGTAGTTACTGCAACCCCAGTAACGTATGTCCAAGATCAATCGCTCCTTGGGTTTGAAGAATTTGTATACCTCGCTGCACCAGTAGAGGGGGAGTGTCTCCCCCATGGGTGGGTCTTGCGGTGAACGCTTGGTGGGAACGTTGAGGTGTAGGTTGGGGTTGGAGATACCAGGGGGGCTTCGCTTTGGGGGTTGGAGGTACGAGGTGTTTCGCTTCGTGGAGGTGGCTTCCTAGCACGCTTTGCTTGTTCGTCTCGGGCTGCAGCAGCCCTTGCGAGTTGAGTAATCTCCTCTCATTGCTTCTCCATGCTAGCGATGTAGTGTTGCAGTTGTGGTGCAGGAAAACATGCTACAGAAGGGGTAGTACTTATAGTTTTACCCGATGTAGCGTACGATTGACAAGTCCAATTCGGTTTGGGCAAATTTGCGTCTGCGAGGCAGTGACATATCGGACGTTTAGTGAACTAGCGTAGCATCACATCGCTGCTTAAAGCTGCCATGTTTAGTCTTATCACCACACAAGGCTGTCTCATATGGTTTTGTCACTGCACAAGGCTGTTTTATCTGGTCTTGTCACTGCGCAAGGCTATCTCGTTTGGTCTTGTCACTATGCAAGGATGGCAAATAAAATTAAAATTTGCAAATGAAGTTACAACCTGATAGCATTTGTACTGTTAGTACCAGTACACACATAAGAAGAAATGGTACTGCACTTCACGGACTGACACTACAAATGAAGTTAAAGTTTGTAAATGAAGTTATAACATGATATAATTTGTAATTGTAATACCAGTATGCACACAACAACAAGGCACACGGCACTTCACATTGGTGTTCCTACTCATCGGCCTTCCTGGCCATAACTATCGTAATGTCTACTTGCCAATCCAACTTCCCCTTCATCCATATCATTCCTAATGTGACGACTCTGCCAACGGCCCTTCCTATCTGTCAACGGCCCTTCCTATCTTTCAATAGGTCAAGATTCAGAATCTAAGCACTTTGTGCAATATCCGACGTGGCAAAGTTGACCACAACCCGAAAACCTCTTAGCTCACTGCACCACGCCAGTAGTACCCTCTCCTTTATGAAGTACTCTGACATGAAGTACGATGGGTTCATGTTGATAGTCCCATATACAGTGAAGACATGACAGCATGACTTGTGAAAGAGTTTTGACTTATTGCATGTGCAGCTAGGTTCGTTTACATGATCTCCAAGGCACACCTCGTAGGTAACAAGAGAGTGAGCAGTCTCAAATCTGGCTCTGTCTCGAAGGAGAATGTCAAAACAATGCTCCATATTGCCTATCACGTAGATCGTGTGTGACTAACCCTTTTCGATCTTGGTCTGCATGTATGTTGTGATCTTCTAACAGTACGGTGTATGTAGGTTGACTGCATGAAGTGCTGTATTTGCATGCTTTTTTTTGAAATATCTGATTGTATCTTGTAGAATGCCTTTGACAATGGTGACTAGGGGCTGAGAACGGATGCACCTAAGAACCCAGTTATACACCTCCGCAAGATTATGAGTCATTATACTATATCTCGTACCATCTATGTTATGTAACAAGGACCACTTGTCCAAAGGCTCGGCTTCAATCCAATGGGAGAAGCACTTGATATTCCTTAAGGTCCTCCGCGTCACACTAGGAGAGTCAAGCTCCAGTAATGGTGCGAGGCATTCGGGTTGCACTGCGCCAGGAATGGCCGACCGCTTTTTCTCTCTTGACAACATGCTTCCTGTTGTGCTCCTCCAACATCTCCTACAACGCATTGAATTTACGTTGTTGGTTCTGCATGGCCAACCTCTTGAACAGCTTCATCAATAGTTGCTGTGGGAACTGTTTGAAGAAGTTGGCTCCAGATGGCGAATGCACTATCTGTTCCTCATGTCCGGCCAAGGGAACGGTTCTTTCGGGTCTTGCTAAAGTTTTCTCATAGCCTTCATCATCCTGGGGTGACGATCATGGATTATACAGACATCGGTATGTGCTCCAACTACTCCTTCCTTCACATGTCAAAAAAACCACAACCAGCTGTCGAAATTCTCACTTTCGATGAATGCCACGCCAAGGGCAGAATATGATTATTGTCATCAATGCCAATTATTGTCAAGATCTGCCCCTCGTTGAGATCACTGATAACATGTGCCTGAAAGTGTCGATGTAGACACCGAAGGCTAAGAAGGTCCTTTGCAAAACTAGGTAACTGGACGGTCTTCTCAACGGGTTGTCTTTCACAACATTGTGTGTGACCGGGTTTCTGTCCCACAGCACCTCGAGCATACGAGGAAGATTGTCGTAAGTTGCCTCGAAAAAACCAAACCTCCTTTCCAAAGCCTTTTGCTTCGCACGTCATGTCTTGACGTAGGTAATCTTGTACTTAAATTTCTGGTCAATAGCCACCATAATGTACTTGGCCTCTAGTCCCTCTTCACTATCTCACCGTACATGAGATTAACTATGAAGGTGGACGTCAGGTTGGGATGCTTCGATAAAACACTACTTAGCACACAGGAGTGTGGCTCCACCTTCGAGACAATCCAGTGGGTTTTGTACTTAGGTCTACGTGCGTGCACATGCTAAGGACTGCCAATCTACTTGCAGACCACGGTGTACTGTTCTAGACTGGATTTTAGGATCTGAAACATCCGCTGCATAGATAAGGCCCACAGCTTAATAGCATCTTGCATTAATCCCTTGTCAGTAAATATTGCATGAAGCCGAACCTTCGTAGCATAGTACTCCCATGGTGATTCATACTCGTCATGCACAGAAAGACTCTCAACATCCACCCTATTCCATACTTGTGGCATGTGACCCTTGTCCTCATCGGAAGAGTCATCACCATACTCTTCTAAAACTTCCTCCTTAGCCCAAGCCATCTAATCATCGATCTCCATCTGACACACTATATTGTCGATATACTCCCCTACGTTTGCCTGTTCAGTGGGCTCAGCTTGCATCGTGCGATATTCATGATCTGCCTCAGCAACATTTGCATCCATCTGTCGGGTGGGCTTAGGGTGCGGTGTGTGATATTTCAGTTCTACCGATGCAATATCACCCACCGTGTCCTCTTGATGAACCACGTGTTATGCGCTTGAACTGCTTCCACCAACTGGACCTCCTGTGATTTCCTTTGGACATGGTTGTACGAGTAGCACACACTCATAACCACGTCGGCAGCAGCCTTCCACAATACTCTTCCATCCAACCGTTCGTATCAATCTCCTTAACTCCCACTGAATATTCGTGGCAGACCGACTCAAAGCCTATGTAGGACAACACTGCACACCTCGGGGTTCAAGGAGAAGCTGCATGTGAGATAGTATAAGACATCTCCGATTCAAGCATTCTCCATATCCAGGAGTGACATACTAACTTGCAGGAAACTGCTCAAGTTAACACAATATAGACCTTCACGAATAGTACCAACATTATAATACACTTTCAATGTTGTGGGTTCTGATATGACTGATTTCTCACTACAAATAGTACCATTTATCAATATGCATTCACTAAATACGTGCTAACCAAATACGTATCTACACATTGCTACATTCATATGAGAATAAGAACATATGAGCTATTACCTTCACGCGAAGATCTTTTCTTCTTATCAATGAGCTTACTTCGTCTTTCTCTCTAACCTTACAAACTCCTCTCTTCTTCTTTCATTCTCCCGAGCTCATCTCCTCTCCTGCACTCCCTCTTTTGATTTCCTTTCCTCTTCGTCACTCCCTCTCCTAAGCTCCTCTACTTCACCATGTCTCCTCTCCCTGTTCTGAGCTTATCTGCTTCTTCTCTAGCAACCTTCTCCCCCTCTATTTTTTTCATTTCTCTCAAGCTCCTCTCGTTCTTCTTACGAGAGAAATGATGAGAGTGCTCGTGAGGGTGTTAGGTCAAAGAGAAAGGAACGGACTGATAGCAAGTAGCTACATAACCATTGGGTGACTCGAGACAGTAGTCACCGTACGGTTGGGTGTTGCACATGTCGCCCAACCGTACGGTGACAGATGACCATTTTTGTAAAATAAAAAACGTAGTTATAATACTATAATTTAAAATTTAAAATTGATTATTTAAAAACATTTCTGAACTTAATGCTCCCTTATCGGCGCACTTGCCGTAGCGACGATGGCAGCACACAGGTGGCGTTGCGGAAATTGATCAATGCGTCGAGCGAGCTGGTTCGCCTTTTGTCTTCCTCCAATATTTCAGACAGATTGGATAAGATCAAACTGAAAACAGAAATTTCAGAAGACTGGATCGATAGAGAAGAAAACACTACAGATGTAAAAATGTTCATGTCGAAAGTAAGTTCATCTGACTACAAATGTTCCCTTTAGCTATCTTATAATATAATCCGATCGTCCATGGAATAGCTGTGTGACAATTCATTCAGAAAATGCGTCTCATCCTTTTATCATGCCAGTACACATGACAAAAATGTTTATACCAGATGGTTAGAGACAAACAAGGTTCGCATTGCGACACAAGTGGCTACGTCGTCACAAAACTATGCTGTTTTTTTGAGTCCTGTGCCTGAAAACATCACTCTGTCAAGCACCATTTCCATTTTCCGCGAGTCATATCAACTTTGCCTCTAGATCTCCCAAAACAATGGAGGCAGCATTGCGGCCTGGCGCACCCATCACCCCACCGCCTGGATGTGCACCGCTGCCACAGAGGTACAGGCCCTTCAGAGGGGTTCTGTAGTCTGACCTGTATGGCGCAAAGTGCAAACGTGTTAGCCATGGTCCCAAAGTCAGACATCCAAGTATCGAACCTGGAAGGGTCAAAAATTGCCAAGTAGAAGAAGGGACGAAATAGTAAAAGCAACTAGGCATGTTGCAGTCCCAGCCATACCATCCCTTGGCGGGCCTCATTAGGAAAAGAGAATCCAAGCCCATTGCACCGTGAAAGATGTTGCCTCCTGTGAAATGACAATCATGTTGGTTTTGCTAACTTCTGCATGACTTGCAAAAAACAGTGTACAGTATGGAGAGAGATTACCTGTCAGGCCAAACTCCCTTTCAAGATCAGGTGGAGTCAACATATCATAGCCTACCACTGATGAGCTAAAACCAGGTGCATATTCATCGATCAAGGAAAAGCATCTTTCAGCAAAGGATTTCTGAAAATTGGTGGTCAATGGTCGCAGGGTAAGCCCAAATTCAGAAATACACTTCACTTCACGGATAGTGACAGATGACGATGCTTAAGGGCATCACGTCATCTACTCTGTTCAAGTATGGGTAAGCAATATTTATGGGGCAATATACACAGCAATCTGTGAGGGTCGTGGCAAGGTGAAAAAAAATTAAACACAGAGTGCATAATCAAGTCAAAATGTTGGGAGGGCCAACTTACTCTAATAGTAGAATCCTGCCAACTGCCTTGTGAAAGCTTGTACGGAGTGTACTGAACAAAAAGATTAATAACATGCTGACCTATTCGAAGGATAAAGAAAAAGATGGAATTTGAGTCAGTCCATGACTCCATGTAAAGTATATACACAATATGAGATATAACAACTGTAGAGACATTCAAAATAACCTTGAACACATGAATTGTAAATTGCAAATATAATTTACATAAAACAGACTCCACAAACGTTTCTTGCTCTAATGGGATAATGAGATATGCCATAATAGTAGGTTTACACAACTGCAATGATGGGGAACAAAAAATTGGCATACCTGGTGGAGAGATGGTCTTATCCAAGACAGAAGGAATTGTCATTTCTATAACAGGCCTTGCGGACGAGACACCGCCTGCGGCTTCCTTGTACGCTAGATCAATTTCCTCCATGCTGAAGAGCAAGTAAAAGTTCCATATTGAAAGATAGTAAGGATTAAGTCTGACAAAGTGACTGTAGGACTTTACAAACATAGTTCCATATAATAAAATAAGAGGCCAGACCATCTTGCTTTTTCCTTAAAAGAATTAAAAATTAGTCTACAACTGGGAGTCTACAACTGGGAGATCTCATATGACATGGTTACTGTTAGCAAGACCAGATTATGCTCTTTATTATCATAAGGTACTAACTAAAACATGACTACTTCAATACATACATGTAGGTAATCAAATAGGTATATAAAGTTGAGATGACAAGCACAGAGCACTATATCAAAACAGCCGAACTGTGAAACTGTTGAATTAAGAGACCAACTTATGTTGGTAAACCAAAGCTATACTGTACATGAGCAGGATCAAGAAAAAAAATAGTCTCACAGATTTTTGCTTGTCCACAGTTATGCAGAAGAAAGATTTAAACAGCTGAATAGAATAATATGTCACATACCGGTTGTTGTCGAAGTAGGAAATGTTCGCTAGCATTGGTTACCTTTCAGACCCGATGTGTATGGTACCCATGTGCTCTGGACCACCTTCAGGGTTGATATCTTTGCAACAGTGAAACTGTGGCAGCCTGTCAACAGCCACGTTAATCTTTGTTGTTGCCTGCCCTCCATGGAATTCATATTACATTGTTAGCAATCAATATCACAACTCAGTTACTTGAAGTCATTAGCTCTTAAAGCCTTGAAGGCTTGAACACAAAATAGATGACATGAATAGACTCTCTGTTTTCATTTCAACGATCTACAGCAGTAGTAGCACCATTCTCGGTAACCTATACATTCAAAATTTGCTACAAAAATAACTTTGTTGTATTTTCCCAATATCATAGGTTCTTGTTTACTTGATAAAACTTTGTCTTGTATGCTAATACACATAAGGGTAATGGATAAACTATAAAAGTAAAGTGAATAAGGTTACCATGAATATATATTGCATAGAAAAACATTTTAAAAATGGACACCATTCATGTAGTTTCTCTATTAAAATATGGTTGTAAGTATAAAAACATTTTTAAAATGGACACCATTCATGTAGTTTCTCTATTAAATTATGGTTGTAAGTTCTTACAGAGCTATAATCTGCTGTCTTAATAGCAGAGAGGAAGTCCACTGGAAGAATATCAGCAGGCACTAGTTCCTGCAAAAGAAACCAGATATCAGTGAGGAAAATAGTAGCTTAATTATGCCTGCAAAATTAGAGCTCATAAATCTTCACAATATTACATATTCAGAGTAGCTCTTACCACAAATGTTTTATATGGAGTGGCATTTGATAAAACAACTGATGAGTGCACCTCTGTTCCATCAGCCAAAGCTACCTACAAATTCCCAATCTTTCACAAGGTTGAAAGCAATGAAATACACATACACTTACTAGTTAGTCAAAGTACTTACCCCTCGTACCTTTGCAGTAGTTTCATCAACCATAACATGGGAAACCTAGACAAGAACACTGGAGAAAGTGAGGCAAGAAACTTAAAACGGGAAATTGGGCACAAAACTATAATTATGCCACTACATAGTAAATGACTTTTCCTGTGGAAAACCCAGTTAACCGTTGTGAATAAATGGTCATGTTTTTTTGTTCTGCTTAATTTTGAATCACTTGCTCTGCTAAAGAGCAATCTTACGAATCAAAGAGGTAATATCAAGGCCTATGAAGAGAAAAGGCACCTCCGCATTTGTTACAATTTGCACGCCTGCTTCAAGAGCTGCTTTGCTTATAGCTGATGACACTGAACCCATACCACCTTGGACATACCTGTAGCAAGTGTTTTCTTTATCAAATATAACAAGTTTTCCGAAAAAGCAAAACAAAGGTGAACTAGAAACCAACTAATAATAAATCCAAAGTGCTAGCACCACCAGATTTGGCTAGAGTGATGCCATTTTCTATCACATTAGCCCTTGAAAACTTGTTTTTTTAAGGCAACTGAAAATTTGTCTGACTAGACAGTGGAGATATACACCAGCCGACCGTCTGTTCAGTTTAATCGATGCTTAGGGCCACAGAGGTTCACACATGGTTTCAGGTGTAGAAAAATGAAGGCTACATTTTTCTATGGTGGAACAGAATAACATGGATAATCATCTCAGGGTAAGAAGCATACGCCCAAACACCACGCTGACCACCAGTTTCCCCCATGACATGGTGCAGGAGAACATATCCAGATCCTGGAGTGTGGACACCCGCCTAAAGAAGGGGGACGGAATGGTCAAATTCTAATCCACTAGGCACAAAAGTTTTATTGGTTCATGTAAAGCAACCTTACCATAGTACCTATCACAGCATCAGTTGCAAGAGTCGCCTTCAATACATCACTCTGTAGTGGTAGAGCAGTCAACAAGAAGCCATTGTCCATGGATTCAAGAAGGTTATGTACTTATGTATAGATTGTCAAATGCAATAAAGCAATCACACACTTGCTTCGTGTGATCAATGTGAAGAGAAGTATTTAAGAATAGAGGGAAACAAGCTATCGACCTCAAACCAGTTGTTCAAGATCTTTGACGCTGGTGAAAGAAGAAGATCGAAGAAATTCCTGCCCACAACCAAAAAAAAAAAGTTTGGCTTTACATATTGCATTGTCCATAAATGGTGCCTAGCGACAAGGGGCCAGTACTTAGTACTCAGTACTCACACCATGTCCTTCTGCCCCTGCTGCATCACAATCCCAAGAAGCTTGCTCCAGAACACAGACTTGTCGACCTTATCCTTCATCCTGTCGACCATAGATGGGTGGTACTCCTGCCTCAGCTCAGGAGGAGGCGAGTCTATGACAAAGTCCATGAGCTTGCAGAACTTCTCCAGCTGCTCTTCGTACCTACATTCACACATAGACCCTGATAAGAAGATGATCCTTGGCTAAAATGCACACACAAACCACAGTCAATTAGTATTAAGATCATTCCAAGCTAAAATGCAGCTGAAACCGGTCATCAATGTCTCTTTCAAGGTAGTATCACCTTGGGTATGCCTCTGCATCCTTCTTGGAGAACTTGCTGATCTCCGAGTGGTTCAGCCCCGCGTCTGGGCCGAGAAGCAGGTACCGGTCGTCGAGGCACGGTGTGAACGATGACGGGCTCCGCGGCAGGAGCTTCAGCCCGTGCCTCTCCAGCTCCAGCTCCCTGAAGTAAGCACCGATCGCAACAGCGGCAGCAGAGGAAACAACTCGCGTTACAAGGAAGTTACAGAATGCAGATAAAGGAAAGGACTTGGTATGTAAATCTCACAGCAATGGAGGTTGCGATCGTAAAGAGGGATGAGCCATTTTGGGGTTTACCGGATAAGGGAGGGGCGGAGGAGGCTTAGGAGGTAGCTGCAGCGGGAGAAGAGGAAGCCCGGGACGAGGTCCGACTCCGACACGGCGGCGCCGCCCAGGACGCCCCGGCGCTCCAGCACGGCGACGGAGTGGCCGGCGCGGGCGAGGTAGGCGGCGGCGGCGAGCCCGTTGTGGCCCCCGCCGATCACCACGGCGTCCCACCGCTTGCCCCTCAGGAGCTGCGACGACGGGGAGGACGCCGCCGATGTGGAAAGGTTGCGGCGGCGGGAGAGCAGGAGGCGCCTCGCCGCCGGCGACATCGGGGGGACGGACTCGGGGTTTCTGTTTGGATTTGGGGTGTGTTTGTTGGTGCCCAAAATTTTCTTGTCAAAATTTGGTTAGCCCTAATAATTTAGTAAGTTTTAGAGTTATCTAAATGGATCGTGTCGTTGTGGATCAACCTGAGACCCGTTACTATAGACCCAACTGAGCACAGCACAGCTTATTTAGATGATGGACCGTGTTGGCACAGCACGATTGACCGGGTCATGCCGGCACAGCATGGCCAGATAAAAAATTGTAATTTTTTGTTACAATTTTTTCTTAATATTCTACTTTTTCTACAATTTTATGTAATTTTTTAATTTTTCCGGGTTAAATGGGCCAATCGTGCCGGCACATCCCATTTAGCTCTAATTGTGCTCGTACCAACACGGCATGGCCATGGGCCGTGCCTAGGCCTGGTCCTCAGCTCACGGGCCGGCACGGCGCGCCCATAGGCCGTGCCTGGGCGTCCTCAGCTCACGGGCCGACACGGCACAACCCGTTTAATTAGCCGTGCCTAAATATGCTGTGCCTGCACCAGGCCCATGCCATGTCGACCCATGGCCCGTTGGATAGCACTGGTAAATCTATAGCTTTACAGTGATCTCCTATCTATTTTTTTTTTTGTCAATCTTGGCTAAATTGTGAGCAACCAAAATTTTGGCTAGCCAAATTTTGATAGGATTAGTCAGTGGTGCATCCAAATCTTTTGCTCTCTCGGGGTAGTGTGAACTGAGTAGGATGGTTGCTATCAATTCTACTAGCACCGCTAGGAAGACATATTTGAGAAAGTACGTGTCTCTACACTAAATTTCTTGTAAATCACAAGCCAGAGATGCATAAGACATATGGCCCCGCTCGTTTCGGTTTTTTTTCAGCTTCTACTTCTAGCTTCTTCTTTTTTTCACTATTTAGTATTTGTCTTTTTCTGAATTTTTTAGATATTTTAGGCTTTTTTGTATTTTCTTTTTTCTCTTGTTCCTTTGTATTGTCCCTAATGGGTTAACATGCTTTTTCTATTTTTATATTTTTTAAATTAATTATGCCCAAAAAGCCAAATCAGCTATAGTAAAAAAAAAGCCAGCTACAGTGAAATTTCAGCCAAAAGCCAGAAACCATCGCTAAAACGAGCGCCCCTATAGTAACTTTGTGTACTTTCTAACCATCTCTACTACTTAAAAGAGAAAGTTGATAATAATTTATCTGCTTCTTCTAACTTCTCTTTTGCACCTCTTAAAAGATCTATAACAATATAGAAAAAGCAATCTACTAAAAAAATTACACTACCTTAGAAAATTCTCTAATAAAAAAAAATCAAAGCTCTATTAGGTGCGCAGTAAAACCGAAGGCGCGGAGGCACGATGCGTTCGAGCGCATGAGCCGAGCAGACCAATCTCGATAATATCTAAGGGCCACTCAACTTAGCTGTGCGTTCAAGTTCTGCGATTGAACACAATTTTTTTCACTGCTTCTTTTTTTATTTCTGTTTTTTGTTTTGTTTTTTGTTGTATTCCTTTGCATTGTCCGTGATAGGTTAACATGCCACTTCTATTTTTAAATTTTTTTAATTTAATAATACCAAATAAGCCAGTTCAGCTACAGTAAAAAAATCAACCAGCTACAGTAAAAAAAGCCATAAGCCATCGCTATTTTAAACACCCCCTTACCGTGTTAGAATAATATAAATTTTTTATGCGCAACAAAGTACAGGCATTTGTCCAGTACTAAGTGTATTACAGTGTTGGACAGATCAGTTACGCTATATGAGCTTGTTCTTTTTTGCTGCGGCTTTTGGTTTTTGGCTGAAATTTTTGAATTTTAGCTGTTTGCAGCAGAGATTACGGAGAGAGATATTCGCTTGCGATTTTAGATGGTATAGATGTTAGGCTTTTAACGTGTATTATAATTAACGTGTAGATTCCGTCTTAAAAAAATACTCCGTTTGAAAGTTAGGTACTATAGAAAAAGCCAAAAACCGTTTTGAAAAACTGAAAAGAAAGTCCTATATCGAACAAATCAGTTGTTAATAATAAGTACATTTGATGCCCACTGTGTTGGTTTCGGCCGGAGCAGCATGGAAAGTTTGGGCCTCGTATGTGGATCTGTTCTTTTTGGCTGCGGCTGATGGCTTTTGGCTGTTTGCGACAGAGATTGCGGAAAGAGAGATACTCGCTTGCGATTTTTGATGGTACAGATATTAGTTTTTTAACGTGTACTACAATTAACTTGCAGACCCCATCTTAAAAAATACTCCGTTTAAAAGTTAGTTACTGTAGTAAAAGTCAAAAGCGACTTTTAGAAGCCGCAAAGAACAGACATTGTTTCTTTTCCCTACGTACGTGCGTTGGGATGGGGCCACCAGCAGCCGGTGCAACATACTGGAGACGGCGCACCAGAAAATACTTCATTTAATTTATTAATGTTAGTCTGTATCTTGGTTTAGGAAACTAAAGTCCTAGTTCTCGTTTGGAATACTTAGGAGTCACTTGTTTTAGCGATGGATTCTAACTTTTGGTTAAAATTTCACTGTAGCTGGCTTTTTTACTGTAGCTGGTTTTTTTACTGTAGCTGATTTGGCTTTTTGGGCATAATTAATTTTAGAAAATGTAAAAATAGAAAAAAAACATGTTAACCTATTAGGGACAGTACAAAGGAACACGGGAAAAAAAGAAAATATAAAAAAGCCTAAAATATCTAAAAAATTAAAAAAAGATGAAATACTAAATAGTAAAAAAAAGTAGAAGCTAGAAGCAGAAGTAAAAAAAAACCGAAACGAAAACGTGTTGTTTTTTAGTTATAATTGAGGGTTTAGCCAAAAAAGGCTTTTAAGGGTGACCACTGTATGGTGTTCTTGCGTTTGTTGAATTTCTATTTAGATTTTATCTTAGCGTGAGGGTTCTTACTGTGGTGTAAATATTTGCTCACTCGATCACGAGATCCCCCCATCATAGCTAGTGCCAATTTTGTTGTACCTTTCCTTTGTATTAGTGATGTAAGGAATGAAATTATTTCTTGTTCTATCGCTTACATCTCACTTAAACTTAGTATTACTATAACATGCAAGCCGGATCATGCTCAAATTGGACACTGGTAAATGCAGTTTCTGTTGATATTTTCCGTTTCGAGACGAACAGGGCGACCTATGGCGTAAAGCGCAATTAATTGGTGTTTTTACTAGCAAACAGTGAGAATCACTACGTTATTATTAGCCAGAAGAACTTTGCAGTTGCTACTCTGAGAAGCTACAAACTAGACGTACAAGTACAATATGTGGCAAGTAATTAAGGTCCAAACTAAACATCGATCGGGACGCTCGTTTTAGCGATAGTTTCTGACTTTTGGTTGAAATTTTACTGTAGCTGATTTTTTTACTATAGCTGATTTAGCTTTTTAGGTATAATTAATTTTTTTAAAAAATGTAAAAATAGAAAAAACATGTTAACCCATTAGGGACAATACAAAGGAACACGGGAAAAAAAGAAAATATAAAAAAGTCTAAAATATCTAAAAAAATTCAGAAAAAGATGAAATACTGAATAATGAAAAAAAATAGAAGCTAGAAGCAGAAGTAAAAAAAAGCCGAAACGAGCGGACAACAAAGCTGCGGGCTCGTTCAACGAAAGGTCCGGTGGTCTAGCGGTTAGCACGTTCAAATCTCGGTGGGACCTTATTTTTTTTGCTTCCTTTTTGTTGAAAATTTTAACCTTGATGACTTTTGTTTGGGTCTCCCCATAAACAAGTTCATTTATCGGAACGATTACCCTTATTTTTCTTTTCTTTCTTTTTTTGTTGTTGTTGTGGAATTGTTACCCTCAATTGAATTACCAATTCGGTCATGTAGATGGTCATTCTTTAAGCTTTAGCACGTAAACATTTTGTTCTAAGAACATTTGTCACTAGAAAACAATATCAAGTGCCACCTTAACATAACATCTACCTGCTTTAACTGCCAACTAGTATACTCAGTTAATGGAGAATATATTTATATATATATTATAGAATAGTTAAAGGATAATCCAGTGACACCTTAATAGGAAGAGTAATTAGCAAAAGCTAAGAGACCTGAGATGATCAGTGTTAGCTAGTGGTGGTTAATTAAGGGGAAAAAAAGAGATGGGAGCAAGTAAAATAAGGAATGCTACGGTGTTTTCACGTGGAGAACACCGATCGATGCCCCAGAGGGGCATGACCGTCATTTCCCGCCGAGATATTTTTAGAGCGTACGAAAAGGGGAACCGGGGTCCCCTCCACGTCACGTGGGACCTGCGCTGCCCTAGTGCGTCCCCCCTGCACCGGATCATCATCATCCATGGCACAAGACACCAATCACAATCTTGAGAGTGCCATACAGCAAGCCTCTCTTGCAGTTAGCAGTTGGAGATCAAGCTCTGCTGTAGCAGTTGTACTAAATTGATCTGTAGCATTTGGACCGATCTTGCGATGGCTTTTAGGAGGAATTATTCATCATATATCTTTCTCTTAAACTGAAATTCAGAATTTACTCTTCGACCTACATGTTAGTGACTCATCCCGACCCTACATGTCAGTAACTCGGGAGGATAAATCCTGAAACTCTCAAATGTAAGGAGAGTATATGACGAAGTTTTCCCTTTTAGAATACACCTTCCTGCTTGTTCCACCGTGCTTGATACGGATCATTAATTCTTGGTCCAAGTACAATTGCAGATGATTTGTTCCCAATGATTTTGTATGATAACATGATGGGCTTCCTCTGAAAAATTGTAAGTCGATATAAAATGGATGGCGTGCTTAGTTTTCAATTTTATCTAAAATAATAATAATAAAAAAGGACGACGTAGACAAAGATGACGAGAATACAAAGTTCCGCTCCTTTTTTTCCCAAAGGCTTTTAAAAAATATATTGAAAACCAAGCAAAGATGTGAATTATTCCGAATTAATTTCAAAATATCTAAAACGGCCAAACATGTGAATCAAACAGAAAGCAAGCGAAGACGATGCTCGGTGTGAGCATAGCGGAGACTTGGTCAAAATTGCCTTTACCCAGCTGCGGGCCCACCAATCCCCAGCGCTCCGCCGTCCGATCCGATCCCGACGGTCGCCGCACCGTCAAGGTCGCTATAAAGCGGCGCCCCCGAGGGGCAGCTCCTTCCTCGTGCTCTCTCAGAGGTGGGTTGGCTTCTCCTCCCCCTCCGGTTCGGTTCTTGCGGGGTTTCTGGTGGGAGGAAGGCATGGCGGCGTCGGACGGTGCTGAATACCGCTGCTTCGTCGGCGGCCTCGCCTGGGCCACCGACGACCGCTCCCTCGAGGCCGCCTTCAGCACCTTCGGCGAGATCCTCGAGTCCAAGGTAACGTCGCACACCAACCCGACCAAATCCCCCTCCTTGCTCTTCGCTTTCTGGTTTTCTGGTGTTTCCTTGGCTTGATATGCTGGGTTTTGTGCGGATCTCTATGATTTTGTTCTGAATGTTTAGATCTGGTACGGTTGCTTACATCAACATGCATAAAAAGCGCATCTTTTTAGATTTTTTTGAGGAAAAATATCCAGATCTGTGAGAATTTTGTTTACTAGATGTTTTTCTGATGTAGATCTGCTAGTATGTTGAAGAATTCTTGACGTTTCTGACTCGGTAATGGCTGTGCGTGCAGATCATCAACGATCGTGAGACCGGGAGGTCGCGCGGGTTTGGCTTCGTCACCTTCGCCACTGAGCAGGCGATGCGCGACGCCATCGAGGGGATGAACGGCAAGGAGCTCGACGGCCGCAGCATCACCGTCAACGAGGCCCAGTCCCGCCGCTCCGGCGGTGGGGGCGGGTTCGGCGGCGGTGGCGGCGGCTACGGCCAGCGCCGTGAGGGCGGCTATGGCGGGGGTGGGGGCGGCTACGGCCAGCGCCGCGACGGCTACGGCGGCGGCCGTGGTGGCGGCTATGGCAGCCGCAGCGGCGGCGGCGGCTACTCCGACGGGAACTGGAGGAGCTGAGCGGTGGGGCCTTCGCGGCCAGTTATCCTGTTATATTGTCGTCTAGTGTGCTCCTATCTTGGTGTCGTCGTCGTCGTCGTCGTTTGGTCGTGTGGTTCGCATCAGTGTTTTTGATCGCAAGCTCGTCGGTTCGCATCAGTGTGCTCCTATCAAAATGTTGCTGTTATGGTCGTGATGAACTCGGTTACCTTTTAATCACAAGAATGAAAACAAGTGTGCAAACGATTCTTGTCCTGGCTGCTTAATTGCCTTGTCTGTGCAGGCAGGATCTTCCGATCGCTAGTTAAAGCTGTATGTATCATGGAGAATATGGTCACATATCATCATCATCTTTGCAGAGTGAAGGATAACTGGTACAGATCGTCACAGCACCGAACCGACCGATGATGCACAGGCAGATGCTTCTGTCATATTTGCATTCCATTCGGTGTATTTCCCAGAATGAACGACGAAATTGCTCCACAAACTCTCAAGATTGTGCAACTCGTCAGAATTGCACTGCATCAATGCTGAATTCCCAATTGTCGTCTGCTTTTGCCACTTGAAAGCATTGATGCCAAAGTACGCTTCGATGCCTGTGGAGCGACCCGACTCACAGAAATTCGAGAATGTCAACCGATCATTATCCTCTTCGAAAATGAGCTTTTACATAAGCTTGATTTCAGACGAAGCACTTCGCAGCAGTGCGGTCCACCAGCAGTCCCAACAAAAATCGGAATGCAGTCACCTGAAAGCCTGCTGGCTCTAGTAATTACTTTGCCTGACCATCGGAGGGTAAATTTGCTACCTAAAGCTATTGAAGTTACACTGATGAATTTCTAAATTTCCCAATCACAAGCTCACGTTGCGAAACATGTCCTCGTAATTACCTCATGGAACTAGAAATACGAGGGCACCCTGGACATAACATAACCTATGACATGCTTGCAACACAGTCGAGAGACGATCAAAGACAGCAACAAGATTCTCACATTCTATTGACTACAAGAGAAATGATCTAATAGAGCAACAATATAATTACATATGCTGAAATTACTATAGAAGCTTTCAAAGCACCTTTAGTTAATACAAGGGGCATTTTCTGGAGATATTTATAGCATCTGAATGATCAAATAGAACATCGTCCTGAACAAGCTTTCTTGTTCTGAAATATGAACTTAAAAATACACTGGTGTCCTCCCCATTTATCTCGAGCACAATTGTCGCCTTACCCGAGTTGTCCGGGCCGCCGGGAAATTTTCACATCAGTGATCCCTTTAACGCAAATAAAATCAATAACACTAAGAGAGAACTCAAATTCCAAAGGTACTCATTCATCATCACTAACTAGACCGATGGCAAACGAGAGAACGGTTTATTAGGCTCGATGGGCTGACTCTGATCACGTCAGGCCCAGCTTGGGGTTTGGATGGTTGAGCTGTGGGTGTGCGCTCCAGGGTTGGCACTTCACAGCTTTACGGTGCTGTCAAAAATATCAATAATTCAGCTACTACTTAAAAAAAAGGAGTTGGTGGTACGTGCGTCGTTTTCTCTTCCCCCTTCTAAAAAAAACCGGAACTTGATCTTACCATAAGTAACTGTGGCATTTTCTCTTTCTCGTTGCACACTGGGCTGCAATGGAGTGTCGGGCCTGTGCTTGATCGCTTTGGTTACCGTCTAGGCTGCAAGAGAAATATCTCAAGCTGCTATTCCAATTTAGCTCCAGTTGTTGATCAGTGCGAGGGGACTCTTTATGTAAGGCCTCATTTCACTGCATATAGTTGTTTTTCCAATTAGCATGGTTTGGTCTTCTCACATTTTTATCCTACCTTCTCTTTCTCGGGTCTACTCTTTCACTGGTTCACTCCATCTGGACATGACTGAGGACTCAATCTGTTCTTCATTGTCTTCACGTTGATTCTTGTTTTTGTATTCGCAATTGTTGCCCTGCACCCAAAGTTATTTTCTTGTGCCTTGTTATGTATTTTTTTTATAACATGGTTCATTACAGTATTTTAGTGTAGATAATCCAGCTTGAAATTCATTACCATTTATGATTGTATTCTTATGAAATGTCAGTCGTGAGGACGACAAAATTTGTGGTTGCATTAGTTTGTTTCACTTTTGTCGTTGTCTGCGTTGTCGTAAAATGCAAAATAGCTCAATTATCAATTGTGTTAAAGGTAACCATAGGCAAAATGGAAGTGCATTTCTTATGGGGTGGTTCTTGGGTTGACATTGAACTTAAAAAACCAAGCATATTGTTAGACTTGAGTTGTTTACCCTAAAATGGCACAAAAAAAATGTGTGTGTATGTGTATGTCATGTAAATGGTTCTATCCTCTTTGGTGTATACTGTGGATTTCTTACCTCCATGGTGGTTTGTGAAGCAGAGCTAAAGTGATTAAGAATAGTACTATTTTAGTTTGCTACAAGTAGACTCCACCTGTTTGAGAATTTAGCAAATGCTCTTTACAGGGCAGTTTATTTTCTAAATGACTCCACAATATATAAACATCTATTGTGTATTGTATCCTAACTATTCAGAAGCCAACAACATGTGATTAGTTTGCCAATGTTGTCACTTGTCATTCAATGGAATTATCTATTGAGAGTAGTATAGAGTTTAATGATCTTCTTATGGAAACAAAAAAATTCCTCACAAAAAAAGGAAAGAAAGAAGCAAAGAAAAAAGAAACTATATATATATATATATATATATATATATATATATATGTATATATATATATGTATATATATATATGTATATATATATATATATGTATATATATATATGTATATATATATATATATATGTATATATATATATGTATATGTATATATATATATATGTATATATATATATATGTATATATATATATATGTATATATATATATATATGTATATATATATATATGTATATATATATGTATATATATATATATATATATATATATATATATATATATATATATATATCCTGCACAGCTTTGTTCTAGGTTTCTCTTACACAACACCAATATTGTTTTACGAATGAATTGCTCTTTTGAGCTTGATTTTGATTCTATGCTAAATTGCTAATTGTGTAGGTTTTAGAAGCATTAGATGGTGTTCACACAGGCCTGGTATGTATATTGGGAGCACAGGACCACGTGGATTGCATCATCTAGTATATTAAATGCAACATATAATGCTTATGTTTTTATGTGTTATTTAGTGTTCCATTTTGTTTCTTTTTCTGATCTTTATTCGGGCTTGTGTATCATAGGTTTATGAAATATTGGATAATGCCAAGGATGAAGCTCAAGCAGGTCATGCTGCTAAGATTAATGTAGTCCCTCATGACGACAATCCAGTCAGTGTGACAGACAATGGCCGTGGGGTATGCAGTTCCTAAAATCCATGAAGGGTAACTTTCTGTGACCTCACCATCTACTCTTCACAATCTTATGTGGTGGTTGTTTATTTAAATGATGGCAGATTTGGTACGAAAGGAAATGCATATGTGGTTTGTAATGCAATATGATATAAAGGCTTCATTCACATTTGTTATTTCTTTTATTTGACTCTCCGACAAGATAACTCACTATTATAGTAAATAATATAGCATCATAAAACATGAAATTTGTCATAATCACATAGTCCTTATGTGTCTTAGAGGATCTTCTGCGAAGGATAGAATTACCTACGCATATATGCATGCATGTGATTCATGATATGATTTGGCTTACTTGTAACATGAATTTTTTATGCTATTTAAAATTTTAAGTTTTAACTATTTTTCTGAAATGGATTCACAGTGAAAATTTCGAGTCTCAAGCATGATCAACTCATAGATGTAGGAGAAGTTTTATATAAAAAAGATGTAGGAAAACTCATATTAGTTTATTTGAGATTTTACAATTTACTTTATTAATTATTTAAGATCCATTGCAGCACTTAACTAGTTAGTGTTAAATTGTAATACTACTATGCAAATAAAATACCTTATATCTGTACCAAGAAAATAATTCAGAGTAATGGTTGACGGTAATTCTACAAATAAAATACCTTATCTCTGCAAGCTCATAGTACTGTGCAAGAATAGCTGCTAGTCCACGTTGGTGCAGATGAACTGTACAGTTCCCTGGGAATCCCGAGGCATGCTCTCCCTCCATCCGCAACAGCCAACAACGCAAGAGCTAGCCCCACCACAACACGTTTTTATTTTCTTTTTTTTTTGGGTCCTCTGCATCTTCCGTATGTAACGAACATTATGACAATCCATTCCATCAAATATATAATATATTGCTGCAAATATCATTCTTATAAAAAAGTATTGCTGCAAATCTGAACACCATGACATAATCCTAATCTGATTATTAGCTGCCCGTGCATGTACTCCTCTCTTTCTTAAACAGCAAAAAAAAATGACATATTTTCTTTTTTAAACAAAAAACTTATTTTCTTGATACAATCGTACAACCACAAGGAGATACTAGTATTTTATTTAGAGGCGACTAGACAATGGCCGTTGCAATGGTGTAGCAACATGTTCTGTGAAGTTTCATAAAAACATTTGAAAAGTTCAAGTTTCACCGAGTTTCATATGTTTCTAGAAGTTTCAGATGCTTTTAAGAAAGTTTAAGGCAAAATTTCAACGAGTTGTATATTGTAGAACTCAAGTTTAAACAAGTTTTATTCAAAGAGTTTGAGGTTTCATCAAGTTTCAAGAAATTCTAAACCAATTTCGATGAGTTTTCTGTTTTTGCCATTGCAAACGTGCGCGCTCATCGCGCATCACTCCTCGTCGAGTTGTGTCATCGTGGTTTGCATCGTGTCTCTGTGTCTCGTGCTGACACGTCTCACCACGTGTGCTCACCGTACATCACATCGCACCCCATCGAGCCACACTACCGTGAGAAGAGAGGCTGAGACAACATCTACAATGGAGAAGAAGGGGAGGCGCAGCTCCACCCATGGCAGAGGAGGATGTGGGCGTTGTAGGGGGGAAGGGGAGGTGGAGGAGGGAGAGGGTGACACCGGTGATGGGAAGGCATCTAGGTGCACATCTGCGACGAAGACATCGACAACAAGAACCCTAGTGGGATGCGCCCCTGCCACGGCCTCCTGGCCTCGCATGCTCGTACATACCGTCGTACGGTCATGTGCCACTCGCACTTGGTCCTCCATGGAGATGCCGAGAGAGAGAGGCAGAAGAGGGGGGGGATGAAGGTGACGGGGAATGGTTGGTTCATATGAGCTGTAGAGTGGATAAGGTTGCGATGGATTAGAAAGACAACTTTAAGATCTGTGTGATGAGTTTGATCTAACAGTAAACCGCTATTCTGTTGGAATGGTATAGTGTGTCATAGCTTTTCTCTTTTTTTTTGAGCATGAGCTAGCGGTGCACCGTGCACCCCAATCTGCCCGTCCGTGTGTATTCCATTCAACAATATATGGGGAACAAATCACGCTGCAAATCGCACAAACCACTCAACGATTGCAATTAACAATAGTATTTTGCTGCACGATAATAATTAAGTAGTTGCCGATGTTTTGTTCTTTTCTATTTCTCATATATAGGAAGGCCGTGCGCAGAGATGCCATTTTGATTACTTCTGTGTTATTTTATACATTGCTCCTAAACCAGGAGATAACACTAATGCACTACCAACATCAAGAATTTGGAACAATATATTATCTACAGAGGTCATTCCTTCGTATCGATCCGTACAAACATATACGAAGATGCTGGGCTAACCCATCCGTGTCGGAGAGAAAAAAAATATCTGAAATGTTTGGTCTGCTTGTTAATTAGTAAGAACCATGCATCTAAGGTAGATGTATCTTCCAAGACTACTGATTTTATTAGAACATTTGTCGTCCATGTGCCAAGCGAATTGCACCATATTGGATACTTTATATATAATTCGACCGGAGGTTTGCTACATTAGCCGGGCTATTTCTGATATGACACGTAGTAGCTTCTAAGTCTTACTATATAGTACACTCGCCAACTGCTTCCATTAACAAACTTTTGGCTTTCGCCTCAGTTGTTAACTAGTGTTGACATGTAGCAGTGATCGGTAGTTCCGATGTATGGCATCACTCCAACAAATACTTTTAATTAAAGCAAGCCAGCGCGTAACCGCTGACCCACATACGAGCACCAAGTCCACGATGGTGTCTGCATGTGGTTTTTTCGTTGAAACTTAAGGCTGGGCTCGTTTTAAGCTTAAGTTTCAAGCTTTTAGTTTTTAATTTTTTTTCTGTTCTTTAGGTTTACTTTTAGATTTTTTTGTCTTATTTCTTTATGTTATCTGCGATGATATAATTATTATTTAAAAACTAATTATGTTAAAAAAAATACTAACAGTTAGAGTGTAGAATAAGTTACTATAATAACTAGCTTCACAAGCCGACGGGAGCACCTCTCTCGATGATAGGTCTGTTTGAAGCTGTTTTTAGAAGTGGTTTTTGGTTTTTGTTACAGTATCTAACTTTTAAACGAAGTATTTTTTTAAAACGAGGTCTACAAGTTAATTGTAGAACACTTTAAAAACTCAATATCTGTACAATCCAAAATCGCAAGTGAGTATCTCTTTTTTCATAATCTCTATCATAAACAGCTAAAATTTAAAAATTTCAATCATAACCTATAAAGCATAGTCATACCAAACATGCTTGATATATATATGTAGTCTAGTCTAGTCGATGATGAGATGTCACAGTATTTTAGCAGGCGTTCCGAGTCCTAGTCATTTTTTTTGAAGTGCCGCAATTTGTACAGCTTACGCAGCACGTGATTAATTTGTTTAGCCGGCCGGCCATGCCTAGCTTGATCCATCACACATCAATTAGTAATATTATTGCCACGTACACTAGCGTTGCTACAATCAGCTACCAAACACCATAGACTTGCACTTTAAAATAACAGAGAGAAGCTACTACAACCATTTCTCATTTGGATGTCGCTTTAGTTCTATACGCGTGTCACGTAATAATAATGCTTGTTTTTACATGTGTCAATTGGTTCTATACATGTGTCAGGTAACAATAATGCTGTTAAATAATAATAATAACAATAATAACTCGACTATATGTGCGGACGTTCATGCCATTATATATGGCTTCACGTAAGATCGATTCGAGTACCACGGCTAGCTAGCATTTACTTGTGAGAAAACAAACCAAAACACACGTCGTTTTATTTATTTGCACTAAAGATGTGGGGCTTATGCGATTTGAGATGTCCACGTGCACCAATGACCAATCAGACAGCCGATTAAAGGGGTGTTGATTTTGCACTAAGAGGTGTTCGTATAGATTTTTACTGATGACTTTTTATTAAAAATAAATTATAATTATTGAAAGAAGTGATTTTTAAAAGAAGAGAGTGAGTGGTAAAAAAAATAAGGAAGATATATCGTGATAGAAGTGAGCGGTGGAAAAAATAAGAGTGAGATATTATAACGAAAACGAAAGAAGTAAATATATAATGTACATATAGTCTTCCATCTCATAGCGAGAAAAATGAAGCGTCCTTATTATCTTTTCGTTTTTTTTTATAGAAATCAGAAGCAGCAATACGATCTGAGCGTAAGTAATTTGACTTCATGGCAAGCTGATACAGTATGCACGCGACAACACGATGACGCCCCTAGATTTGTGTCACACGTTTCGGACCCCACATGCACTAGTGTGGGACCCTCCTTTTTGCATTTTTTTTCTTGGCCTTTCTCTTCGAAAGGAACCAACTTATGAAATTGAGACCTAAAAAATTTATAAAACTGATATCTGCATAGAGTTTAAAAAACATGCGTTAATATATTGATCTATTTCTTTTTAGTTTATAGCTTATTACTTTCTCGAATAAATAAATGGGATGAATTCTTTGTCGCCTCTTCGAAACAGCTTGTCGAGACAACTTTTTCAAAATATCTTATCGGTTTATTGGTATTCAGTTCGTTCACACAAGCACAGTAACGACTTATCAGGATAACTTTTTTAAAGCGGCTTATTGGTTTATTGGCATTCGGTTCGTTTACACAAGCGTAGTGATCCTGTAAGCCATCAGTTACAGCCATAAGGCATCACCCGCAGCTAAAAATTATATTCCTGGACGATATAGTAACTTAGAATTAGATCAATGACTGGAATATATAATTTGTCTTAATGATATTGAGAGACCATGTGAAAGTTTATAATATATTTGTGATGAACAATTGACACTTTGGTAGAGTTGAATTTGAATTTTGTAAAAAAAAAGATTTCAGATTGTGCTATCAGGTTCAGATGCTATGGGGTAAGTGGTCAGACCGACCATGGTCTTTTGGCAAATTGAATACCAAACACTTGTGTTTCCTTATTTGGTGATGAGTTTGCACTTGATACCACTGGAATTGAAAACAAGAACTGAAACTAGATGGAGTTTTACCAAAATTCCAAAGAAAATATTTTCTAGTTTTCTTAAGCAGTTAGACCGTCTAATGGCCGACAATTTAGACCGTCTAATGGCCGACAATCTAACCGATGTAGTCTGACCACCAAGGGGAGAGCGGTCAGACTGGTGGCTGCTGCTAGAGAACAGTGAAAATAGTTTTTTGAGTTGGATGAGTGTGTGCACAAGATGGGTGCCATTGGTTGGTTGTGTTGTATTGCATGATACATGGTTTTGACTAATATGAGTCAAGTGCATAGAACTTATGCTTGAGATAATTGCTTGATCTTTGGATGTGCAGGTGGCTTAGAGAATGTTACCGGTCGACGGCAAAGGACCGAGACTAGGCGAGGGAGCTGAGGTCCGAGTGTTTGTGTAAGTCTAGATAAGTCTATGTGGCTCAAGAGGGAAGCACATAGAAGACAATGATCATAAAGAGACAAGTGGTGCATGTGGTGCGCCAAGTGATGAGGCTGATACTTATAGAGACGGTTGAAGAGAGACCGAATGAGTGAATATGTGACAGCTAATTTTTAGGCACTATGGGCTACGTGTCAAAGCATGTGGAAATACTTTGAGGTGAAGGTGATGACGTAGTAAGGGAAGGTGCTCGAAAGCTTTCTCGAGTATATTTTGGTAGTTGGCTAAATATCGAGTTAGTGCCTTGATTAAAACGATGTCATAGGAAAGCGCAAAAGAGAAGTGGATTTGGTCAAGAAGAGCTGAAATTGCCAAGTAGATTAATCGCTAAAGGGTTAGCGGGTTGAGTTTTGTAAATACTTTAAGAAGCGTGCATGAGTATGTAAAACCTATGTTAGTAGAGATAATAGGTTTTCTCGATAGGCTGAAATGGTTGGACCTATTAGTGTTGTTGCTAGTTATTAAAGGAGATGAGAGGATGTATTAGATCCAAGAATTCTAGGGTTTATGTTTTTATTCTACCACATTATCTCCGTCCATGCTTGTGAGAGAGAGAACTTGAGAGAGAAAATAGTGGTATTTTGGCTACACCTTGTAATTATCCATAAGTATGTAAACTTCAACCTTGTAATTGTGGTCCAACCAGCCCCAGTGATCAGACTATCGTTAGCCCTGCGGACGGTCCAACCCTTCCAGGCAGTCTAACTGGCCTTGTACAGAAGGTTGCTGATTTTATTGGCTTAGGTGTCTAGTCTTGTTTTGTAAAGTATAGTTGATGTAATTTGAACTTGATGACTCTCATAATCATAATGCATTTCTTCTTGACCAATTGGAGCTCTCTTTCCAAAATTCCTTTCCATTTCCAAAATAAACACAAATTCGCATTTTTTTGAGAAATTGCCAATGACAAGGGGGAGATTGAGGGACCATGTGAGAAGGTCCAGGATTTTTTATGATGAACCATTATCAATGTATGCTAAGTTAAAATTTAAATTTTGTGAAAGATTTAAATTTTTAGTCTGCTGGTTTCAGCCTCAGGTAGTTAGACAGGCCCTGTTGAGTGGTCTAACTAGTGCAACCAGTTTGATTGGTCAGTAGATGGCTGGTAGACTCGCTATGCATGGCAATCAAATTGGCTACACATAGCGGTCAGACTGGCTAGTTCTGAATTTCGATTGAGAGTTCTGAATTTTCAAAGTTGATCGTGGATCGAGTAAATTTGTCTTAGGTCAGCGTATTCATATTGTATGAAGTATGTTTAAGCTAACATGGGTCAAGTTGTGAAGAACTTGTGTCTGAAAATAATTTACTATTGGAGAGGATGTCTCTAGTGTTGTCTTTTAGTTAAGGTGAATATCTTAGAGACAACTTTAAGAGATAGAATATTATACATGCCCTCACAAACCTTTACATGCTCCAATGCTACCGGCGGTCTTAATCCCTTGAAAAATATAAAACTATTTTGTTGTGTAGGTGAGGCCATTAAGCTAAGTACTATTATATGGGAAACTTGGTCCGACCACATAAAGCTAGAGAACAGCCCCTGATTCACAAACCTTTACATGCTCCAATGCTACCGGTGGTCTTTTGAACGAGCCAAAGTTTTTAAGCAGTTAATCCCTGTTAGGTGGGGAGATGTTAATATATATAGGGGGTGATCGGAATAGCGATGGTTTTTGGTTTTTGCTGAAAAAACGTTGTAGCTGACTGAAAAAACACTGTAGCTGAGTGACATGTTAGGCATAATTAAATTTCAAAAAAATGTAAAAATAAAAACGGCTCGCTAGTCTAGTGTGGACAATGCAAAGGAATATGAGAAAAAAATGGAACGCAAAAAAACCAAAAAACAAAAAAAAATTCACTACGTGACAAAAATGCTACAGTGATTCTGTCGCTGCTACAGTGCTCCGATCGCTAAACAGTGAAAATATCTCCGTTCTGATCGCAGCCATAGTGCCAATCTCAATTTGTTCTTCTGATTGATCTGATTATACAGCTGAAATCGATGCTCATTTCACTTTCAAATAATTACATGGAAGCACATAATCCAATATATATCGGAGTGACACTTCACACACTTGAATTAGATATTGATATAAGGCATCATGCCATGCATGCTTAGTATACAACAGTAGTGCACAGGAAGGCCAGTATGAACCCTAGAAACGGTCATTGAGCCTCCACAATTAACTAATGCATCAACGGACAAGCTATACATAGCTAGTTTGATTGAATATACGTTCAAGTTGACTTGGAACGTGCATCAACACACAAATAATATATATACTAGTGGTACTATATGGGTGTTATGCATCGATCTCTCTATATGGCTAGCTACACATACATATATGTAGTTGTGTTATACATATATGTTGCATGGTGTCGTGTCAGATCACCAGTTCACCACAAATTATTATTGCATACTTTCTTTCTTTCTGTGGGGTGCAGTGTAAAAGACAAGTATAATCTATATTAATTAGCAGGATTAGGCCACACAGCAACAGCGAAAAAACTATTCTTTTATTTGTTCTCTTCGGCTTGCTTGCTTTCTAGAGAAAGACAGAGAGAGTGAGGCTTGGGAGGAAATTATAGAGGAGGGAGAGAGGAGCCATCCATAGACAAGGAAGGCATATATGTCGACACCAATACACGGATCCATCTACCAAACAAATAGGCCAATACACTCTCAATTATATGGATGCTGCAAGAGGCGTCAGTGGTGTTAGCTAGGCCAAGATAGTAGCAAAGTCTCGCTGCAGATTTGAGGAAGTCTTCCCAAATTCATCAATTGATCTGCTGCAGGTATTTGATGTAATTCATACGTACGTATATCGATCTGTTCCTTCTTCTTTGAGGAGAGCTTTCTTGGCTGGTTTGCTTGTTTGTTCTTTCTTTTGATTTGGCAAAGAAGATGAGACATCGGTCACATCTTGTTCCCCAGCTAGCTGCTAGCCTTAGAGTTGGTAAGGTGCGTCTGTGCCATGCTTGCTAGCTCTCTCTCTCAAATCAGCTCCAGTTCATTCCTCCTGACATGTGATTGATTAGCTAGTGTTCAGCTTGATGAGCTTTACCTGCAGCAGGCGGCTTGGCTGGCTACAAAGCTACCAACTTGCTGTTGCAACGTAACTTGTTTTTCTTATCATCTAGATGGATTCTTCTTTCATAAACTAGCTGATAAAGAAAGAAAAGGAAGAACAGATCCCAATTTTCTTGGAGCACACCTAGCATTTCTTAGATTCTTAGGTTACAGCATATGCTTATCGATCCAATGTTCTTATCATCTTCATGGCTTGTTTGTTGATGCAAGCAGGGGGCAAGGATTAATCGATTGATATGGACGACTCGAGCCAGTTCATGCAGTGGGCAATGAACACGCTGCACCAGCAGCAACCCTCGGCCGCCTCCGCCGCTCCCGCATACACTGATGGCGGCGGCGACGGCGAGGCTGCTTCCTTCCCCTCGCTACAAGTGCTCCGCAGCGCCTCCCAGACCACTGCGGCCGCCGGCGTCCGGGACCTGACAGTCCAGGTCGACCACCGGGCCAGCAGCTGGAGCTCCGGCGACAGCCCCGGCGCCGCCATGGAACACGACGCGGCAGCCGGGTGGCCCCCCCACACAGCCCGCGCCAGAACCGGCCGCGGCACAAACAGACCGATGAGCTGGAACTTCAGCGCCGCGTCGGCGCAGCCAACTGATGAGAGCGGCGGCGACGACATTGCGCTGCCGGACGCCGACAGGGCCGCGAGAGCGCGTACGCCGCCCGGGAAGAGAGGGGGCAGCGCGGCTCCCTCTGCGGCGGGGGGCTCGTCGGTGGCGGTGCGGTCGGGGTACGTTCAGGACCACATCATAGCGGAGCGGCGGAGGAGGGAGAAGATCAACCAGAGGTTCATCGAGCTCTCCACCGTCATCCCCGGACTCAAGAAGGTCGTTCACCATTATATTCCACTTCCTTTGTTTTTCTTTCTTTCTTTTTGATCGATTAATTAGCTAGCTCTTATTTAATCTTTATGATTCTTCT
Organism: Melocanna baccifera; assembly: GCA_036346265.1. Taxonomy (NCBI): domain Eukaryota; kingdom Viridiplantae; phylum Streptophyta; class Magnoliopsida; order Poales; family Poaceae; genus Melocanna; species Melocanna baccifera. The sequence continues at coordinate 302,040 of CM070709.1, read as the reverse complement.
TTAATTTCATGCTTGTTGTTAACCTTCTCATCAAGGAGTGCCCTTCTCTTTGGGTTTGTTAACTTGTCTTCTTTTTTTTTACCATGTACAAACTGGAGGTAAGATAGTAAGATTGCATGCATTGTAATATGTCATAATCATCTCTCACCGCCACTGTGGTGAGCTAGCAGGCATTTGCTAGCACAGCAAATTGCTTATATATTTGCAACAAAAGGGCAAGCAGATTCTTTGTTAATCTTTTAGGAGTACTACTTTCCGGGGTAAATGATAGTTAAATATTTCGCCTGTTAAAAACCAATCTACAGAAAGTGCACATTAGTTTATTACAATCTACAGTAGAGCTCGAAATTAAGGTAGGGTGCAGCTAGCCGCAATACTGACTCGATCTAGAGTCCAGACGAAACAGTAAGTACATATATCTGCAGCAAAATCCACTCGTAGCAGCTGTAAATAGTACATATATATATCTACTTAGCCCAAAGTGTCATTAACGTAACACCTTGAAGATGTCACTCATTATAATTAGCATCAATTAATTAAAATGCAGTTGCACCAAGCTCATGGCCTTAGTGATCGATCGATTGATTACTGGCTTGTTCGATTGTGATTGCACTGCAGATGGACAAGGCCACCATTCTTGGGGACGCGGTGAAGCACGTGAGGGAGCTGCAGGAGAAGGTCAAGTCCCTCGAGGACGACCACAACGCCAGGAGCCATACCAGCAGCATCCAGTCCGTCGTGCTCGTCAGGAAGCCATGCTTAACCCCCGATGCTGACGACGGTTCATCGGCGAATCACGGCGGGAACTCGCGGTTGCCGGAGATCGAGGCGCGGCTGTCGGAGAAGAGCGTGCTGCTGCGGATCCACTGCGGTAACGCGAGGGGGCTGCTGGTGAGGGTGCTGTCGGAGGTGGAGGAGCTGCGCCTCGCCATCACCCACACCAGCGTCGTGCCCTTCCCAGCTGGCACCGTCATCATCACCATCACAGCAGAGGCAAGTACCGCGCGTTATAAATATAACGTAAGGCGTAAGCCTCACGGAGCGCGGGTACGCGCTATGACTACTGAACACATCTACATCTGCGAGACGCTATTTATATAAATAATACTAGAAAGTACTGTTTTTATGAACAGTACCTTGAAAATGCGCGTATGCATTTACATGCTAGTTGGACACAAATTACACTTGCTGAATCAATTAATGCAACAAGAAGCGTATTTTCATTTCATTCTAAACAATTAATCATGCATGCTCAAGAATCAAACAATTCGTAGTCCAGTGACCGGTAATAAGACAATTGTGCGTGCTCAATAGTGCAGGTTGTCCGTTCAAACCCCGCTGAGAGGGCTACAATGGTGTGAAACAGATCGTGAGCTCTCATATTTATTTATCTTTTTGGATGTCACAGCTAGTTGAAGCAATCTTTTTGGACATGTAACAACAAAATCTTACTGAAATTACACAACGCAGCAACTGCAAACTGACCCTTACAAAAGTAAGCGCGGTAATTGCATGTGTACTGCAGCATGATCAGTGCATCTGGAGCATATATATTAGTTATTTCATGTAGATCTCACTTGTACATTAATTAATGTCCGAAGATTACTCTTTTTAATTATATATGTTTGTTTTCTTGCCAGGGTACTCCATGCATGGGATTTCTATAAAATCTTTTGAGGGATATGGCCTGGAATGGTGTACTCCCCTTGAGTAAAACCCCAAATGGATCAAACAGAAAAATTAAGACTAGATAAATATGAACCAAGACTTTGTGGGTTCCGTTTTTTTCTGATTTAGGATTGCAAAATTGTACATATGTGTTGAAGACTGCACCAGCACGAAAGTGAGTCCGTTAGTTGAAGTGTTGAACTTCAAACGTGTATTGGCAACATATTGGGTCAGATCAGGTGGATGAAATTTTCGTCCATAAAAAAGGTAAATGAAATTTTGCACAGATCTTTTTATGATCGAGTCGTTCAATAGATAAATCAGTCAAAATACAGTGAGAAAATTTCTGGCACTCAGAAATGGACACCTAATTTTATTTGCAATGGGGTGGGGCAGGGAAAATGTTATCGGCGAAATTTTGCCGATAACAGCTGGTTACTGGTCTTACTCGCGGGGACAGGTAAAATTTTATATCAGACAAAAAATTTCAGATTCATCAAAATTTATCTAAAAAACTTCAAAAACAATATTGCACATATATCGTAGCATTCACATAGCTAGGGAAATCTGGTGAGAAGTCAGCCAATGTAGCACCTAATCGAGCCAATGTAGCTAGGGAAATACCTTTGTTTTACAGACAATGTCAAATCTCATATTTCTAAGAGTCCATTCGTCTGACTTGATGAAACTCTCGACATCCTTTAATTCATATATGCATGCATATATAGCTAATAAAATAGAACAATTGGAATTGTATTCTTTTTGGAGGGAATGCTTGAGGTAGCTAGTATATATGAACAATAAATACGTGTGTACCTAATTTAGAGACATATATACTAGTATGAACTTACTTCAGATTATGTTTTTATTGATCAATGTTAGTTGGTGCAACTTTTCAGGTGGAGGAGGGGTTCAACGCCACAGTGGAGGAGATCGTCAGGAGGCTGAACTCGGCGTTGCATCAGTATTACAGCGGCAACTGCGAAGAAACAAGCAGCAAATAAGAAGCAGCTAGCTGTTTTGCTCATGCAGATGTCTCTATCCAAGTGAGGGAGATCTGAGCGTGCAAGCATCCTCCTTCGAAGATATTAAAACACTACAAAAGAGAAACTTATGGCGAGGAATTCCTCGTCATGGATGATGTGCTCATGCTTAACGTACATCGCATTCGTGCGTCCTTGCATGCACTGTGAAGTAAAAAAATGACGACGAAGTGATCTCGGCCATGCCTGATATGATCGAGCATGTCGCATGGTGACGAGAGTCGCGAGTTTTGGTCCGAGTTGCCGGCCGTACCTGCTGTTGCTCAATCCAAATCATTGACGAGAGAACCAGAGTGACCTGCTGCTGCATGATGGGATTTTTCTTCTCTAAAAAAATGGACCTATTGTCATATAGTTTTGCAAGTTGCAGTGTGTTTGCATCATATCAATCCTTTCATATATGTGTGTGTGCTTTGGTTGGTCCTCGCAATTGATTCTATATAAACTCTCAAACTCTCATCTAATATTAGGCTGTTTATTTAACAACTGCAACAATACCTTGTTTTGAAATACTTTAGGGGTGCATCAAATTAATCCCGGTATATCTCCTCTTGACTCGTGCGTGAGTCATGCATGCAAATATATATATGTTTTCGTCGTATAAGGTTTGACGGCTTAGTAAGGTTTTAGTTAGTTCTGCATCAATCTCATTGGCCCTCTTTGTTTAAGAGATATTGCGTGATTTGTACAGCACTATCATATATAGCTCCTCTCAGAAAAAAAATGGATGTCAAAGTTATTTATATGGATACACAAAGCTGTTGAGATATGAGGTGCAAAGTTGGGGCAGTGTTGTTTGCATAAAATGCAACATGTCTTTAGTTGGTAGGGCAAGCCAAGAATATGCCATTCGATCTATATATTTTTTATATATATTCCTGATGAAGTTGTACCGCACACCGTGTGTGTGTACATAGACGAGCATACACATTTATTAATACACGGAGGCTCGTCCTCATGGAATAAGCATGTTTAATAACATGTTAACGATGATTTCGAGGGATTCGATGAGTGTTTTATTGGCAATTAATTCGATTGGATTAGTTTAGTGATGAAGCATTAGGGTGATGAGATGAACACTATCTTTTGGGGCCATCTCTGGTTATTGGGCCAGACAAAGTACTCCAATTTCATAAGGGTGGACTGCTACCAAACTGGAAGAACATAAAAATTGCAATTTGAGATCAGTGACAGCTCTGCATATCTCAAGAAACTCTAGTTTATGCCTAGGTAAACTTTAGTTAAGCTCAAGCCAACCTATATCATATCATATCATTGAGCAATTGGGCACATGCATGCAGGCATGGATGGATGAAAGGCTTCAATAATTGGTCGATTCCTTAGCCGTGCATGTTTGTACCAAGGTTGGCCACCCCTCGGCAGCAGTCCTCTTGATCCTCCTGTTTCTGCAAAATACACCAGGTTTGTTTCGAGCCAATGACAAATAAGAAAAACAATGTCGGTACGTAGGATCCATCGGTTTCTTGCCCTGAGAACAGACTGCATTTCTCATTTTCCATATAGACCAAGAAACAGCAGCACAACCTATAACCACCATTCTCCTTTTTTCTTGGGGAAGCTACTAAGCCAAGCCCCCATCATTTGATCAATATTACTAGGTAGGCTAGAAATTCCAAAAGCACATTGCACAACAATCCACACATATTTTGCTATAGAACAATCAAAGAACAGATGCTTAATACTTCAGCTCTACCACAAAACAGGCATGCACTGGGGCCCTTCCAGCCTCTGTGCAGCAGGTTGTCTCTTGTCAGAATGCTGTTTTTAATCAGAAGCCAAAAGAAAACTTTTGAGTTCGGGTGCAAGTTTCACCTTCCAAATAATCTTACAGGGGAAGGATATGGATTGAACTTTCAGAGCACAACAGAAAGAATGAACAGAGAAGACCCCTTTGGCTCCCAATAACCAAATAGTCTTATCAGGTTGATCAGAAACCCGGACTGCAGAACAAAAGTATTTTCAGCAACTCCCACATTCGGAGTGTGCGACCCAACCATCGGATCTCGCTCTGATTAATTGCAGTTAATTTAATGCTGCCATCTGCGGTTAATTACTAGATACCCAATAGGCCTCCCCCACTGTTTCGCGTAAAAAAAATAGAGAACTGTATAGGTCCTACTCATTTGGATTCAGACTTCTCGTGTATTTTTTACTATTAATAATTTTTATCTTTTTCTGGCTTTTAGCATTTTTTAAGCTTTTGTATCTTCTTTTTCCGTATTTGTTTGCACTATACGTGATATACTAACTTGTTTTTTCATTTTTAGATTTTTTTAAAAAATTAATTACATCAAATAAGCCACTGTCAGCTACAGTATAATTTTAATCAGCTATAATGCAATTTCAGTCATAAGTGACTAAATTTCAGCCCAATTGAACGGTCTCTAAGTCATCACGCACATTTCCTATGATGGATTTGATGTGGAGTAACACGGTGACACTCCCGGCCTTTGTTAAAGCCTTCTCTGAACAGAACCACTTGCACTTGTCCCCAATGGCGATGCATGCAGTGCAGTGCCATTCCCTTTTGTTAGTTGCTGTCGCAGGTATGGCACAATAACGTTAGTGTGTGTAGCACCTCACATACCAATATAAGACAATACTATGGAACATCATCGTCACAATAAAAAATAAATAATAAAAGCAACAATAGAAATTTCAAAAGAATTAAACTTTATGAGTACTTCATTAAAAAATTAGCGGAAGTTCCACTTCTAACCAAAAGAGAATAAATGAAATAACATAAATAGTAGCAAATCATGGTACTGAAAACTCAAGTGCTCCCACCCATATATGATGCTATCACTCCATTAGTCTTTTACCTGAGAATGGAAAGAGCAAGCGTGAGATTTAAAAATCTCAGTAAGTACCCAACAACAGTCACAACAATGTGTGAAAAAGATAAATAATGCAAGTAAGTAATTAACACAAGTTAAATGTAAGGTAACTAGGTTACCAGAAACTCTGGTAAGGATTGGAGATAGAGATACCAGAAACGGCGGAATTAAGGATAATTGTTATTTAACATATTATGGCAATGACACTGGCGATTACTTCCCACATACTTGATTATACGAAAGTAGTCAGACACAACACTGTCCTCGACTGTATAATCGCAGATAGAGTGTAATATCTTAAGTAACAAAAATGTACGGTCCCCCATACGTTACCAGGTGGATGAAAATCTCTCCTACATATGGGTAACCCCAGGCTAGGTAACTGTGATATTGTTAATAGGTTATTTGGTAAGACTTTAAGGGAACCAAAGGAAACTAAGCTAAGGTCATGATAAGTGAAAGAATTCGCTAGAGATTTGGAATGGAGAAGCATTAGATCCCGATAAATGGTGATGTGAAATAATAACATGGTGATAACGGTTTAGGAATATTTTTAAAGGAGGTATTATAATAAAGCTCACATAAGGGTTGACAATCGACTAAATTTTATTATGTGTTTAGTAATTATTAGTCAACTTAACAATTATTAATATATATGTATCGGTAATCACTCACATAAGAAATCATATTAGCAATACATCATGATATCAAAAAGATAAATATAGAGGCTTGGTATTAAAATATTGCTAGTGGTTTCAACCTAAGTCTACAATATGATCATCCGCTACCCCCATTAATAATTCAAACATGAATTTTAAAACACAAATTAAAAGCATGAATTATATAACATTATTAACTGAGTATTCTAATAAACCTAAAAGCATGTGAAACAAGATAATCTAGAACATCATAATATAAACAGTATTAGAAGTCTAGAACTAGACAAGCATAGTAATAAGATAATAACCAATTAAGATTTAGTGACATGATAATAATCAGGTAAGCTTAGTAATATGATAATAACCAGGTAAGCTTAGTAATATAATAATAATCAGGTGAGATTTAGTGATATTATAATAACCAGTGTAATTTAATGATATGATCATAACTGGTGAGATTTAGTGATATGATAATAACCAGGTAAACTTAGTGATATGATAATACCAGTGTGATTTAATGATATGATCATAACCGGTAAGATTTAGTGATATGATAATAACTAGTAAAATTTAGTGATATGATGATTGTACTCAATGGCAAATGTGACAAGTAATCTAGAACACATGGTATATGAAACAGAAAATGTTACGGGTCGCGAGATACTTGCCTTGATCATGTTCGGCGGACTCGCTGTACGAGGGATTGGAGGTACGTAACTGCCCGAATGTTCCCTCAAAGGCTGCGCATGAACCTACAGGATGGAACATAGATAGATCAGATCAGGACTAAGATAAACTTGGGAAGGACGGACAAAAGAGCAATCAGCCGGAAGAATTCGCGTTCACTAAGCTTCCATCATGCGAATCGCCGTTCAGCTGTGCGAAACGTCGTTTGGCCACGTGAACCACGAAACACTGCGTGAATCGTGATTCAGCTGCGCAAAACATCGTTCGGCCCCATAAAATGTCGTTCGGCCGTCGAACCACGGAACATCATGCGAATCATGATTTGACCGCGCACCCGACCGGCCGAACCACGTGATCGTGGACAACGGTCACCACCCGCCGGCCACCACCGCCACTGCTGGCCGACCGCCACCGCCGATCGTCGCCACCACCATCGTCGTCGAGCGCTGCTTCCCATGCCGCACCACCGCCTACCACGGCCACCACGCTAAGTAGCCATGTGGGCTAGCCGCCTTGGCCGACTGCCATGCCGCGCCACCACGGTCGGCCGCCGCCGCCGCTAGCTGTCGCTGCCATGCCACACGCCGTTGTACACTACAGCCATGCCGCCGCCGCACGCTACCGCCATCACCACGCCACAGCAGCCTCCGAGAGAGAGAGAGAGAGTTGTATGTGTAGATGTGAATGGAGAGGGGAGAGAGAGAGAAAATAGTAGACGGGAAGGAGAGATATATTAGGGATGGAAAGTGATTAAAGATATTAGGGATGGATTAGGTTAGGTTTTTTTTTCATTTGGAATAATATGCCTTTTTAAAAAGAAAAACCTGGGCGCTACAGTGTGCCGCCATTAAACTTCAAGATCTTGATGTCTCACCCAAACGGTTCTGAGTCAGAGCACAGTGTTCTTCGGCCCCAAAGAAGCAACCTTTGGCCAAGATAATATTTTTTTTGTATCATGAAAGCAACAACACCACTACCAACAAACATCAAACATCTCGCGTCACATGATTTGGTTCTTTCCATCAGTGTATTAACAATCTGCAGATTCTAACTATATATAGGGTATATATTGCCATGCACATAATCCCTAACTATATATAGGGTATATATTGCCATGCACATAATCCCTTTCACCATTTCCTTGCTTGATACGCGAAATCCTTCTCTCTATTGTCAATAGACGTTACAATATACACCACAGGATTATATCATGTATACCATGGCTCAGATTCGGACACACCTGATACGGTACTGAGAACTTTGCTCCCAAGCAGCACATGTTAACTGGCAACGGGAGAAACAAGACAGACAGCAGAACCCATTTTGTTCAGAAGCAACTTTTATTAGCACTAGCAGACCTGTCGTATTTGGTACACCCGCATAGATTATTAGTATCATGTATACAGTTGTACAGAGAGATTACAGGATAAGTGTATCCGGGAAGCAAAAACACAGCTCATGCATTTCTATGTTGGACTTGGACATTCCAAGATGGCCTCACTTCACTTGATGAAAGACACCCTTTTGGATACTCTTGACATTCCAAGATGGCCTCACTTTACTTAATGATGAAAGAGACCCTTTTGGATACTCTCGAGTCTCGCCCAGCTCTTTCTTGGCCTTCTCCAGTCCATCTCTGCATGGGCGTAATGCATGCAGGAAATAGGTAATGAAGGTCAGCACAGTTCGAGGATATCAAAAACAATTTGTGTGAACCTAATGCAGCATTATAAATAATGGTATGAAATAGACGCTTTTGTTCATATGCAGCATTCTTAAGATCCCCATCAGATGGTCATCATACAGCAGTACAGCGCAGCTATGGGATCTGAAGGAATCATGTGATCATGATTTTCCCGCCAATGCGAAGTCATACAATTTCAAGGAGGTCATCTCTATTTCTTCAGGACTGTTTCTAAGCACACCTGCATGATTGCATACATGATGGGTTGATTCTTTCTTCTGTGCACTGTATTCTAGTCTATGGAACAAGTGACTGTATTTTTAGTCTATGGAATACAAGCCATGAGACTTTCTTCTCAGTATATACTTATATGGAAGATCTAATAATGAAGGTTTTGAAGATTATGAACTGGCAATATGAGCCTAGTGATAGCTTGAGCAAAATAAGTTGTCAGGATAAACTTCACTGGAAAGCATATGTGCAGTTGGCGTTGAGTTATTGTGTGTGTGCAACAAAAATGCATGCTAAGAACACGAATATCTGTAAATTAAATTACAGACCTTTCAAACTCATTCAATGGACCAAGTGGTAAGATGCAAAGAAAGGCAGTTCCGTCACCTTCAGCCCCAACACAAGGAAAACGGGATTTGCAAATCAGAAATACTGTTCAATGAATTAATATTAAGAAATAAATTAAATAATAAATATAATAAGCATAAAAGAAAGAAAGAAAAACCTGAGAAGCTACATATGAGCACTCCACTATCCCAGCATCACCACGCAATCCTCTCAGGCAGGCATCTGCAAATTTAGTTGCTGCATACGCCTACAAAAGAAAGTGCAGTATTAATTGATCCAGCATTAGAAACTATGAATTAGATACACTAATATGCATATAAGTGATAGAAACCAACCATCGAAAGAGTTGCTAATCCTGATCCTGTTGTAGCCTGAAATACATCAAGAACAGGAAGGACCAAAAAGGAAGTTTACTATTAACACAGAGAACATTGGTCAAGAAACAACACACAGGAGTGACCAATGAGAAGCAACATATGAAATATCAGTCAACCAACTGTCAGGCCTTCACCTTAAAACACATGTAAGCATCTAACACCAAAACTTACTATAGACCCTTACGTGGGTAAAAAAGATATGCAAGGAAGGTTTTGTTGAACTTAGCATGCACTTAATAATTGACCTTTGTTGCATACATACACCGCATTTGTCTTTTATATAACATAAGGATTGTCCATAATTTCACATATCCAGTTCACATTTCAGTGGTCTCACTCTTATGTTATCTAAATTTAGCATGCTAGTTCCTTTTCACCATTGTTAATTATAGAGCTGAACAACTACAACCAATTTGCATACCTAATACAACACAGTTACTTCGACAGAGAATCTCAACCAGTATACATAGCTGAGCAATTGCCCAAGGGACTTTGTGGTTGACTTTTTTTCCCTCTTTCCTTGTGCATAAAAGATGCAGCATAGGATGATAGGAAAAATCATACCTCAACAACTTCTGTCCCACCATTCTGCATGCGACAAGTGAGGTAACTAATTTCTTCTGAGGTAAACATGCAGGGAGAATTCACCTATGAAAATAACAAATTTCCATCAAGAAAATTACAAAAATAAAATAGGGTGGAGTTGATTTTCTACTATTTCCATCAGACAAACAATTTTTCGGCTACATATATGGTTCAGAAATTTGCAGCAATTGAAAGTACTAATGACCTGTGAAAGGAGTGGTAATATTGTAACTCCTGCATGCCCACCAACAACAGGAACATTAACATCTCTGGGGTCAAGTCTGTCCATGTAGAAATTAGTAATATAATAGCGCAGCATGGCAAACTCTTTTGAAGTACATACCACAAAAGTATTGGCTCTCACTACATCAAGTGCTGTCACCCCCAACAGACCTTAGGGTCATATGTCCCAGCTTTCTTAAAAACTTCAGCAGCAATTGGAACAGTAGAATTGACAGGGTTACTGATCACATTCGCAATTGCATTGGGGCAGCATTTTGCAATTCCCTCGCAGAAAGTCCGGACAATCCCGGCATTTATGTTGAACAAATCATCCCTTGTCATCCCAGGCTTCCGAGGGACCCCGGCGGGAATGATCACAAGATCCATTCCAATTAGAGCATTTTCCAACTGCGGCTGGCCCAAGAAACCACCACCTGTATAACTTAAACCCTGGCATAATTATTTACACCCAATGATCAAGATAAATGAATAATTATACAAATAGCAGAGGAGAATCAAGGATATCTAGGAAGCTACAAAACTGAAACCCAATGACAATTAAACTCCTGTTAGAAAAAAATGCAAGTAGGTTAAAAAGATTTGCTGGCAACATTATTTATGTCTTAATATTACTGAATGTTTAGATACTAAGTAAATTTCTTCCAAGTTTTCTGTAGAAATTCCTGATGCAACATGATTTTTAGAGCTATGCACATTTCAGCAGAAATTGGTTACTCGCTTAATTGTTTCCTGAGTTACAAAGATTATAACTACTAGCTGCTTAACGTTAAACTGCTTCCGGATCAATCACAAGTACAATAGAGAAAACATACGTGCAACATTTTATATCCTCTAAACATAAACTAAACATAAGATAGAAACTAACAGTAGTAGAGGTCTACCAACATGCAACTGTGACAGTAATTCAACCTTCAGAATCTTGTAAAGCAACATTATAAATTACAAAAACAGTAGGTAAGCACAATGTCCAGTAGCATACCACAGCACCAGTGTCCATGTGGCTAATGTCAGCTGTGACACCAGGTGTGTTGACAACATCATATAGATGGAGCACCGAAACAAGATGGTTCATCTTCACAAGCAGAGCGAGTGGCTGACCAATCCCACCAGATGCAACCAATATTGCAACCTTGAAGCCTGGAGCCACACCTTTTGCGCGGCAATTAGAGTCCCTCAGGAGGGAGACCCCCTCCATCTTCAAGATAAAGCAAGAGAAAATTTAGCCGAGTAGAAGCAGATTCTGGAAAACATGGTAGCACTTCAATTACATTCTTTTAGCTTCGAACTACTACAGCTGAACCTAAGGTTATGTCTGAAGGTGCAAATTTAGGGGTTAAGTCTGAAGGTGTAAATTTAGGAAGTTGTCACTGGAGTATCCGATATAATTTTCAACTAAGAATAATTTGAATGCAATTCTTAGTTTCCTAGACTGATTGATAGCTATTAATTTGAAAGTATAATAAAGGGAGAGCATGCTTGTCCTCATCACCAGAGCCAACTGGTGTTTATTATATATGTAATTTACAAGGTTTCAACTATCCACAGCTAAGCAGAGAATTTGCGGGAACCTTTCTTTTTAAGAAATCAACAGATGGTTACTCCTCCTGAACTCCTTCATATTAACTCAAAATTGTCAAGTGTTTACATGAGGCCAGCATGCTGCATGGCAGTTGCCTCCTAAGATAAAAGAAAACGGGGAACGGGGGGAAAGAGATTACATCAAGGACTACTCCTATGGGGTGATTACACCAGTTGATTGCTGGATCAGGGGCCTGACTGAGGTGGTCACTGAAGAGCCAGATGCAGGAATTCATGATTACATTCGAAAGATTCTAGTAATTGTACGATTTGACAAAATTCTGGCATGTGACCCACCAAGGTTCGAATTTTTCATCGCAAACCGACAATTCATCGGCAAATCGGTACCTACGATGTCATTACACATAATGAAGGCAATTTTCTGTTCATTCAGCGTTTTTTTATCTACACTCGCAGTATCACAGAAACATCCATCTAACCTGAAGCGGCGGAGGAACTTAGTTCAACGTACGAAGGATCCCACCAATATCTGCATTTGTAACTAACTCAAAACGATCCTAGAAACTGGTGTCAGAAATTAGGCTCCCCCAAGCAAAAGAAGCCTCCAATTCCATCAATGTCAGAGCTTTCCACTGTAAACCTTAAAATTCACACCAAATTTGAACAGCACCACTAAAGAATTACTCCCTAAACTAGACTAGAGCAAGAGATCCAAACTAAACTAAGCATACATCTAGGTCCACCCCCAAAGTTGCAAAACTCACCAATCTCCCACCTTAATTTCCATCAGGTAACGCAAATTTACCATAGAAGAAGTACAAGGATGGGTCAGCTTGCAGTACGGCGAAGAAATTTGCTCAAGGACTCCGCTCTAACCCCCACCAAGTCGCATCAACAAGAGAAAGGGAATTCTTGCGGCGGGTGAGATGGTCCTAACCTGAGAGGTGGGCGGCTGCAGGTGGGACGCGAGCCTGGCCATCCTCCTTGCCGCCGCGTCGGCGCCTTGCTCCATGGTTGCCGGAGACTCGGAGAAGCAAAGGAGAAGACGGAAGAGAGGAGAAGCCTCGGTGGTGTCGGGGGAAAAGAGGGAACGTAGAGGGGTTCGTTGTAAAAGCTGTAGGCCGTGTTTGGGCCTCAAACGGTAGACTCTCTAGACGTCTTTTCGGCTAAGCTTTCGGCCCGTTTGCACTCCAAGAAGCTGCGGACATCTGATTCCTGTTCTTTTTTGTTTTTTAAAATAATTTTTGGTTATTATTTAACTTTCAAATAAAATATTTTTTTAAGATAGAGTCTATAAATTAATAATAGTACATGTTAAAAGCTCAACATCTGTACCATCCAAAATCGCAAGCGAGTATCTCTCTCCGTAATCTCTTTCGCAAAAAGCTAAAATTCAAAAATTTCAGCCAAAAGCTATAAGCCACAGCCATATCAAACAGGCTTGAGCTTTCGTGGCTTTTGCGAGATAGGGTTCCATGTGCTACCTAAGTTAAAAATAATTATTCCTAGTATGCCACGCATAAAACGTAAAATCTCACCCTCCTCTCACCGCCCATCCGTCCCCTCCATACCCACCCACAGCCACACCCAAGTTGGGAGCGCGACTAGGGTTTCAAGCACTCAGCACTACCTTCCTTCGACGTGGCCACCCGCTGGCATTGCCCTTGGCCTCCTCCTGTTGGAATCGGCTAACACCTTCTCCCTCTTCCCTCACTACGTCCGCCCCCCTCCTCTAAGCCCATGTGTCTCAAATCTGATACGGTGGTGCTCGCCCTCCCTCAGTCGTTGTGTCAATCGATGCCTCCTCCGTCACCACCGCCTTCCCTTGGCCCGGCACCACCCCGCCTCCTCCCTCGACGCTGTTCTCCATCTCCTCTGTCAACGTCACCTCTCTCTAAATCTGGAGGCTGCCTTAGCCCACCTCCCTTTGGATCTAGAGGGTATGCGGTGCACCGCTGTCCTCTCCCCCTCTCCCTTCAGTGTGTTCATGTAAGTAGTAATTTCACTCGGTGAAAATTTTGCAAGCATTTTAAGTTGTAATTTTCCTTTTATCTCCATCCGTCTGGCATGAACTTTGAGCTGTGGTTTGCAACATTTCCTCATTCATAGACAAGCAATTAGCACTAGAAGTTTGCAAGGGATGCACATAGTTTGTCAGATGCATCAATTAGATTTGGTTGTAATATTAGGATGCCAAATTTGAGTGTTGGAGATTTAGAACACAAACTTTGTTCATGTAATGATTTCTCCATTTTATCAGGATATTGAGATATTCTTTTACCAATTTTCTAGATGTATGAATTTCACGTAGAGGTTGTTCAAAAGGGTTGATGCGGCTTCTGTAATTCATCTACCACGAGTGTCGTCGAAAAATAAACTTTGGACAGAAATTTTTATTTATGCATATTGTTCCTCGGTTAGCAATAACAATAGTTTTCTATGTACCATTATGTCCATTTGATAGATGATAAACCTGACACCTCACTTCTCCATGGTAAAGTTGGTCTCTTGTGTTGATTTGGTATACTCCCGCTATTATGCCCTAGGATTCCGCCCAGGGGAGCCCAGCCACATAGGCTTTTTGCAAACAGGCCCTCCAATTTTTTTGATTTTGCGTACAGGTCCTTGGTTTTACAGGAAAAATACCCTTTGCTTTTCCGAAATTACATATGGGTTCTTGATTTTTTTCATAGAGGCCCTCATTTCATGGGATAAAGCCTCACGCTTTTTCTAGAATGACGTGTGGACCCTTGATTTTTTGTGAAACAACCCTTTGTTTTTTTCTAGAATTACATATGAATCCTTGATTTTTCAAAAAAATTCTTATGAATTGTCAACTCTTTTTTTTCGGTCCACGTGGTAGCTAGCGCAGCGTGGCACCGCGCTTCTGCAGCTAGTTGTTTCCATTGCAAGTCTGTCCTTGCAAAAAGTTCTCATTGCAAGTCAATGAAATGGAGATGATTAGTGCTTGTACAAACATTTTATGTTGAATCCGAGTTAATTTTATGTCGTGCTTGTTGATTGCCTTTGGTCAGAGATTTCTGAAGTCAGTTGCAAAACATATCTTTAGACTTCAGAGCCATGTCGTTAATCTTTACCAATCTATTGATCTATTATTCTATTCTGGGTTCTGCTAATCAGTAGTTTGGCTAAAGCACATGGTAGGGTTTCTAAAGTTTTGTTACTTGTTCCTATGTCGCTTAATTAGTAGTCAATACGATTTCAAGCAAAATTTCATTTCACTCAAAAATGCAGGACGTCCAACACCAAACTTCTTCAGCTCAACCGTTCAATCCTTCAGCCATACAACCCAGCCGAAAGCAGCTTTTTAGAAAAAGCTACGGTAATGCCAAACAGAGCCTAATGTAAGTCACATTTGTAGTTAAATTTTTGTAAGATACTTGACTATATCATAATCTACATAGTTATTATAGTTCGTACAAACATAAACCGACTAAAAATAAAAAAGAACTCAGCCTTTAATTTCAGCTGGAGAGATACAAGCTAGGATTGGCGGGGGGCCGCTGAGCCTGCGATCGGTCGAGGCAGATCTTGGCACAGGAAAGCACACAAGAGACCAAATTAGTAGTACGTATGGACGGATGCGCGCAAACAGAGGAAGAATTCATTCACTGAATCGGCTGCAGTGCAGTTGACCATCGTCTTCAGCACTGAGCTGAGCTGAGCTGGTAGGCAGACAGATGGTCAGCGGAGCGCTCCCGTTTTTCAACCTAGGGGCCCCCTCCAGCGCGGCCTTGGCATCGTGTCCACACCGCCCCCGTTGGTGGGGCCCACCCGTCACTCTCCTACCCTACCGCCTCAGGACTCCTCCCAAATCTCAAGCTTCGACTTAATTCCTCCTCTCCAGCTTGCTGTCCCTTTCCATCCAAAGCTGGCTTGGCTTAGCGAGCTTCTCTGACGGACGGATGCCTAGATGCAGATGGATGTCTTCAACCTTATTGTCGATCCGTGAGCTAATGGCATGGCAAAGGGCCACGGATATTTGGCAAGTAGTGTCTGACGATCGTCGACAGGGAGGGTCTAATCTTGCTATTGAGTTGAGTCCGTAGACCATATGCAAGATTAAGTAAAAGCTCAGGATGAACATGCTAGCTTTTTGCTGCTTAGCTACGCAGTGCCGTTATTCTCAGAACTCCTCCCCGGGGCCGCAAAGTTTATGCGTGATCAGCATGACACGATTATTACAGCAAAATATAGCATCGATGTGAATGGTGCTGCTACCTTTTTGACATCGGCCCAAGCAAAGAGCATGGGTCGCTAGCTCCTTTGCTCCCAAGAGTCAAACAAGTCGTCTTAGCAAGAACAGAAAAGAAAGTAGGCGTCCATGGTGCTTACTTAGTGTCTTTTTAGTTGGGGTTGGCCTCCAATAGAAAGAGAACGCACTGATGCAGGCAACGCACCACTGCACAGCACACAGTATTGTTTGCTTGTCTTGTTCCATTATTCCATCATGCATCATGCATACGACAACCAAATTAAGAATGTGAGCTAGCTCCTTGCACCTTTTGGCTTACTGCATTCCTTCAAAAAAAAATTTGAAGGCAATAGTCACTGAATCCTTAACAGAGTAGAACACAGTTAGTAAGCTAACTGAACTAGATATTGGTGATTCTAGCTGTAAGGTACTCGCCGGTTGTTCATGGAGGTTTTATAGAAATATGAATGTATATACGTTCATTACGCAAGGTATCAGATCAAGCATGAAAAACTATATACGGCATGAAAATATACTCACTCTCTTTTCTTTTTTTGCAAATTTGTTGATCTGACATAAACACTTCTGATAATTTGCAAGCTACAACCACTCAGATACAGATAGTGGTGTGGTCAAGTCGTATCGATCGCTTGCATTTGTTTATGGTGATTACATTGTGTTAGTGATCTGTTGAGCACCACCGATACATCTAGAGTCTACGTGCTAAAATTGGCGGATGTTGACCCGTTTTCGTGTGGTCCTAGCTACTCCTAATGCTACAGTACAGTATCGTTGGAAAGCCACGTTGTTTTAAGTACTTAATTCGTTTACATCGATCGAATTTGAGACTGGTACGTAATATCTTGGGGTGGAATGGATGCATGGCTCATTTCCCCCCTTCATGATCTAGTCTTTTCATTAATCTATACAAGCTGAATTTTAATTGAAAAATATTTTTTGACGCACGTAGATTCGGTGATGGAGGTAGGTAGAATATCTCTTTCATCCTTTTTCCAAAGAATAAACGCAAGAAAATATTTTGAAGACCTAGCTGAAAAACCAGCTCCTATTGAAAATTCCCAATGGATCAAGGCTTTCTAAAATAACTCGTCATCCTTAGGACTAAGCTCAATGAGCCCTCCTTTCAATTTTATCACATATGACTTTTTCCAGAATATCTTTTTGCAGTAGTATTGCGTACCAATCAGCTGACAGATTTAATTTACAGCATTGCAACAACCGTATGAAGCGCATAGGTATCCTTATCTTCAACTCCACTATGCGTGCATGGTCAAATGACCGTGCAAGGTGTATACTGCTGCACTTGCTTGATGATTATATTTTGAGCTGACATGTTCAGTTGGAAGAAGATAGGTGGGGGGAGGAGGAAAGATCCACCACTGAGATGCAAAGATTGCAGACAGTCCATGCGACGGCGATACCTGCATCCTGGAAGAGCTTAAGACTGACAGCAACATCTGCCAACCCACTGGTTCAGCTTACAGGTGGAGCGATCGCCAGCGGAAAGCTTGCATTCTAGAAACCCAAGTGATCCAGAAATGACACGGCAGTAGCAGTTACCTGGAAGGATCGGAGGACAGGTGCCCCTGTGGGCTGCAGGAAGCATCGGAGGAGAAAGCGATCGGAGGAATCGGCGGTGCTGTGGATTGTGACAAAAATTAACAAGCAGTCAATCCATCACTTCAACAGAGAGAAGAAAGGAATAAAGAAAGAGCCTAGCTAAATATATGAATGTGAGCACGTGTGGTTTTTTTTTTTTTTTTTGTTCTTTCTGGTTGGGTGCGCTGTCTGTCTCACGGGCAACACAATACAGAGTGGAAAGTGAAATTATGCGGGCCACCGGGCTGGGCATGGAGCTATTAGCAAAGCCTGAGTATAGCTTTTAGATATAGCTTATAATTTTTAAATTATTTATAAGAGATAGTATGAAGTGATAGAAACTCACGTGCGATTTTGACCGATATAAATGAAGTCACTGTAGTGTTTGTTATAATCAACATGTAGACCCCGTCTTGAAAATACATTACATTTCAAAGCTAGTTACTGTAGAAAAGCCAAAAAAACAGATTTTAGAAGTTAAAAAGAATAGACCCACGATCCTGCTGCATGTGTTACAGGGCTACAGAAAATACTCTCTGACTTTATACATAAAATCAATCTATCTATTACATTATTAAAGTGATAGAAAAAGGAAGTCGTAACATTCGCTCTTAAGAGCTACAAATTCTCACGTTAATCGGTAGAAAAAGAGAAAGATCTATACCGTCGATTGTGGTGGGTCTAGACTATAAAAGTCTAGATTAAAAAAAGAGTCAAAATTAAATACAATCTAGAAGTAACTGACATTCGGAATAAAAAATAAAATAAAAAAATAAGCAGTTTGATTTTCATACGAATTCTATGTAAAATTCCTAAATAACTTTAATTTGGAATAGACATTAAAGAGAAAAATAGCAATTGGATTCATATATGAATTCCAACAAAAAAAATAAGTGAAATTTGAAATAAAAATTATAATTTAATTTTCATATGAATCTCAAAGAAAATCCCCAAATAACTAAAATTCAAAATAAATTAAATAAAATTAGCAATTTGATTCGTATACAACTCCAATAAAAAGCTATTTTTTTTAATAAAACCAAAAGCTATAACAAATATAGCATAACTAGTATCGAAGGAGATCACGAAAGAGTGCAATGGCACTAATTGAACTATCCTCGTACATAGCACGCAAAAGCAAGGCATAAAATAAGAATTTAAGACGGAATGGACCATGGCAGGGGAAAAAACAGGGAATGACTACAATCTCACCTGACCATGGTTAGCAATGAGTAGTATCGGTACATCAGATTTTCAAGAATGGTATGAAGATCAGAGGACATCCCGTCATAACTGATTTTGACAAAAAAGAAAACATACTGAAGTCTCCAGTCGGCGCAGACCAATTGTCATAAATTCAAGCCATGGAAACTCACCCAATATGAACCAAACACCGTTAGTCACTATCTCACTGAAGTTGTATTAACTGGACTATCAAAAAAAGCTGTATTATCTGTAATGGAGCATCATTAGACGTTTCTTTTTTTAAAAAAAAGATATCCACAGAAATAACACCGGTGGCACGTTTTAATCACAGATGACAAAATAAAGTGGCAAGTAGAAAGGAAAGTATAGCCATGATTGATATAGTCATATAGCCCTGAAGAAAAGAGGCAGAGCAATTCTTAACGCATAACAAATTGGAGCAGTAACTCTACATGCACACAACAAATTTGTGGAAGCATAAAATTTTTGAAAAGGTATCAAACACATTATTTGCGGGCAATGGAATGTAATCTGATACGCGAACAAACAGGGGAGATGAAGGAATTGTAATTTCGTACTTTCAAGCACATACCAAAGCATCAGTAGGTTAGGGCATCTTCAATGGTCCTAACTAGCAACTAACTAGGAGACTTCCACATCACTCATATAGTACACACTAAAAGCTAGCATTACAAAGGACTATCTATAAGGATAGCTATTTGATACTTACATGCACACACAGTCATTTAAAGAGGCTACTTCGTTTTGCGTTATAGACTAGAGATGAAATAGTAGCTAGTTGTTTGTGTTTTGCATACTCTCTTTCTTCCACATAGGATTTATGCTGATATGTACATGCAAATAGTCAGCTGAGTCACACCATTGAAGATGCCCTTATAGGCACAATGATAGCAGTGTGCTTTCCAGGCAACAAGCTGGGAAGGATATCTCCTGAAGCATTGGAACCAACAGTTCAGTGTAAGTGATGATTGATTTCATCCGCTGAACCGGTCTAATCCATGAGTACATGTGCCTTCTTTTTTTCCGTTATATACAGCTACGAGGGCACGCTATTCATTTTGCTTTGGAGATGTCATGAGTTTTGCAACACAGACAGTGGACTTTTAAATTTGTGCAGTAATGCCAAGAATGAGATACCAGTTAACACATAACCTGCATTTCCTCTGGCCTTGAAAGCAGGAAAAATAATTGCTTTGAAAGCAGTCAAACGCGGCGGCCGGAGGAGACGGCGATGCTGCGTCACTCGGCGATGGTGCGTGCAGAGGGGCCAAGTGGTGCTCTCGTGGGCTGCATGCTGCGTCCGTCCATCGCTTCGTCACTGTCTCTCTCTCTATCTCGTCTTGTTGCTCTGCTCCACCCCCACCCAAAATCAAGACATACAAGCAAAGCAAACACAAGCTCAATGCTAATTAATTAGCATGCTTTACACCGTCATTACTTTAGTACCCCCCTCAGTCTCTCTCCACTAACTGACAACCTCCGTAAATAACCCCAACCCTTCGTCCATACTCCTAATCCGTTATTACTCCCTCCTAAACTTTTTTTTTCCTTCCATAAAGAAAACCACCCTCAAGCACTAATGCTACTACTCAAATATTATAGCGGTATGTTTTTGGGCTACGACTAATGGTTTTCAGTTGTTAAATCCATAGCTTAATATGCTTTTTGAGATGACGGAGAAGTAGATGCCAACGGACATATGGTTTTTGATCAGGAAACTACCATTCCGTTTATTTCACCTTACGAAGAAGAAGCAGCCTACAAAAAAAAACACAAAAATAATAGGATTTATTCACATATATCCTCCCCTTAGATTGAAATTTAGGATTTACCCTTCGGCCCGCATGTCAGTGACTCATCCCGACTCCACATGTTATTGAGTGAGAAGGATAAATTCTGAAACTCTCAAATATAGAGAGGATATATGATGAAGTTCCCCAAAATAATACGGCTTAGAACAGCCAGCCAGGGCCCCCTACTCTACTGCCTTAAAACCGATCATTCGCCCTCCAAACACTGACACTGAGGACGAACCATCCTTCCCAACCATGCCACCCGCCCACCCCATCCCCCTCCTCCTCCTCCTCCTCACCGTCCTCCTCGTCGGTCACCGTGCCGCCGCCGCGGCCGGTGGCACGGTATCCGAGGTGGACGCCCTCCTGGCCTTCAAGAAATCCCTCTCCATCCCGCCCGCCGCCGCCGGTTTCTTCGACACGTGGGACGCCGCCGCCTCCACCCCCTGCAACTTCACCGGCGTCACGTGCAGGTCCCGTCGCTCCGTCACCGGCATCTCCATACAAGAGAAGGGCGTCGCCGCCGCGTCCGTCCCGTTCGACGTCCTCTGCAGCTCGCTGGCTTCTCTCACCACGCTCTCCCTGCCGTTGAACGCGCTAGCGGGGAGCATCGACGGGGTCGGCGGGTGCACCGAGCTCGAGGAGCTCACCCTCGCATTCAACAGCTTCTCCGGCGCCATGCCAGACCTCTCGCGGCTGATCAAGCTCCGCAGGCTCAACGTCTCCCAGAACAGCTTCGCCGGCGCGTTCCCATGGGCGTCGCTGCGCGCCATGCCCGACCTCACCGTGCTCGCCGCCGGCGACAACCCGTACTTCGCTCAGACTGACTCCTTCCCGGAGGAGATCACTGCACTCAAAAACCTCACCGTGCTCTACCTCTCCACGGCCAACATCGGCGGCATCATCCCGCCGGGCATCGGAAGCCTCGTCAAGCTTGTCGACCTCGAGCTCTCGGACAACAAACTCACCGGCGAGATACCGCTGGCGATCACCAAGCTCACCAATCTCCAGCAGCTCGAGCTGTACAACAACTCCCTCCACGGCCCGCTTCCGCCGGGGTTCGGCAAGCTGACAAAGCTGCAGTACTTCGACGCGTCCATGAACAGTCTCAACGGCAGCCTCTCCGAGCTCCGGTCCCTCACGCAGCTCTTGTCGTTGCAGCTGTTCTACAACGGCTTCTCCGGCGAGGTGCCCCCCGAGTTCGGCGACTTCAAGGAGCTCGTCAACCTGTCCCTGTACAACAACAACCTCACCGGCAAGTTGCCGCAGACTTTGGGAAGCTGGTCGGAGTTCAACTACATCGACGTGTCGACGAACGCTCTGTCGGGGCCGATCCCACCGGACATGTGCAAGCGCGGCACCATGGTCAAGCTGCTGATGCTGGAGAACAACTTCTCAGGCCCGATTCCGGCGACCTACGCGAGCTGCGCGACGCTGGAGAGGTTCAGGGTCAGCGACAACTCGCTCTCCGGCGAGGTGCCCGAGGGGTTGTGGGCGCTTCCCAACGTCACCATCATTGACCTTGCGGCGAACCAGTTCACCGGCGGCATCGGCGACGGCATCGGAAACGCCGGTTCGCTGACCAATCTCCTCCTGGCTGGGAACCGGTTCTCCGGCGCGATACCGTCGTCGATAGGCAACGCCGGGAATCTCGAGACCATAGACATATCGTCGAACGAGCTGTCCGGCGAGATACCGGAGAGCATCGGGAGGCTGGCCCATCTCGATAGCTTCAACATTGCCGCGAATGGAATTGGCGGGGCCATCCCGGCGAGCCTCGGCGCGTGCTCGTCGCTTAGTACGGTCAACTTCACCAGGAACAAGCTCGCCGGGGCGATCCCGCCGGAGCTGGGGAACCTGTCAAGTCTGAATTCCTTGGACGTGTCCAGGAACGACCTCTCCGGCGCTGTGCCGGCGAGCCTCGCCGCGCTGAAGCTGAGCTACCTGAACCTGTCCGACAACCAGCTTGTGGGGCCCGTGCCGGAGCCGCTCGCCATCTCGGCCTACGGGGACAGCTTCCAAGGGAACCCCGGGTTGTGCGCCACCAACGGCGCGGACTTCCTCCACCGCTGCTCGCCTAGTGCCGGAGGCCGCTCGGCAAGCGCCGCGCGCACAGTCGTCACTTGTCTCCTTGCCGGCACGGCGGTCTTGCTCGCCGTACTTGGCGCGGCGATATACATCAAGAAGCGCAGGCGTGCGGAGGCCGAGGCTTCCGTCGCCGGGGGGTCCGGCAAGCTGTTCGCGAAGAAGGGCTCTTGGGACCTCAAGACGTTCAGGACCCTGGCGTTCGACGAGCACGAGATCATCGACGGCATCCGGGACGAGAACCTCATCGGGAGCGGCGGCTCCGGGAACGTGTACCGCGTGAAACTCGGGACCGGCGCTGTCGTCGCGGTGAAGCACATCACCCGGGCGCGCGCAGCGGCCTCGAGCACGGCGCCCTCGGCCGCCATGCTGCGGTCGCCGTCCACGGCGCGGCGCACGGCGTCGGCGCGGTGCCGCGAGTTCGACTCGGAGGTGGGCACGCTGAGCTCCATCCGGCACGTGAACGTCGTGAAGCTCCTCTGCAGCATCACCAGCGAGGACGGCGCGGCGAGCCTGCTGGTTTACGAGCACCTCCCCAACGGCAGCCTGTACGAGCGCCTCCACGGGCCAGAGGGCCGCAAGCTCGGCGGCCTCGGGTGGCCGGAGCGGTACGACATTGCCGTCGGAGCCGCGAGGGGTCTCGAGTACCTCCACCACGGCTGCGACCGCCCCATCCTGCACCGCGACGTCAAGTCCAGCAACATCCTCCTCGACGAGTCGTTCAAGCCCCGCATCGCCGACTTCGGCCTCGCCAAGATCCTCAACACCGCCACGCTGGAGTCGTCCGAGGGCGTCGTCGCCGGCACGCTCGGCTACATGGCACCAGGTAAACATTTGTCCTTTCCTGTCCCACTCTGCTGCTGCTTTGTTACCACTAGACTGCTCTTGTCGGAAGCACGTGCCACCATGTACAATCTCTACTGAACTGCTTTTCTTTTCTTGTTGGAGAAATCCCTACTCCATAGTCGTTTTCACGTTTCGGCTATGTTTGTTCAGAGTACGCGTACACATGGAAGGTGACGGAGAAGAGCGACGTGTACAGCTTCGGCGTGGTGCTGCTGGAGCTGGTGACGGGGAGGACGCCGATCGAGGCAGAGTACGGCGAGAGCAAGGACATCGTGGACTGGGTGTCGAGGCGGCTGGACAGCAGGGAGAAGGTGATGGGCCTCCTCGACGGCAAGGTAACCGAGGACTGGGAGGAGGAGGAGGCCGTCAGGGTGCTGCGGGTCGCCGTGCTGTGCACAAGCAGGACGCCGTCGATGAGGCCGTCGATGCGCGCCGTCGTGCAGATGCTGGAGGACGCGGCGATCGGGCGGGAGTACGGCGTGCTTGTGGAGGTCAAGCTGGTCCCCTAGGCCGCCGTGCCACAACAATTTGGTTGATGGAGAATGAACGGCTGAGATCAACGCAAGAACCTCCATCGTAATTGCTCCATCGTCAGCCAATAGTCATTTCAGGACAGGTCAACGCAGTAGCGTTTGCCTGTGTAGCAGTCCAGAATAATGAGCCAAGCAATTAGCGTGTGTGTAAATAAGATGTAAACACGGCAAGAAGAAGAAACAAGAGGTCAAATCTGCATGCCAAACATTGTTCTCTTGGACTCGCTCGATTTCTGCAGGAAAAAGAGGGGCTTGCTCGAGACTCTTCAGACGAGACATGCTCCTCCAAACCGTCCAACAATTCGGTTGCAGAATTACGTAAGAAGAATGCCTTTCATCCGTGTCCGGGAATCATTGCAGAGATGAGTCCGCGTTCTAGTACAAGGCATAGACTTTCTTGCATGGTTAAACAGCACTCGTATGGTAGTAGCACCACCACTACCGTAAGACCTGGCAATCGTCCTGTAGACAATCTCGCCCGTCGTTGACAACCCGGCCGGTCTGCCCACTGTGCCTCATGTTGCTATCAGACAACACACACAGCTGTTCTCTTGTTGATATGCAGATTTTTTTAGTTCTTTTCCAGCATGGCTCATTGGGCATTTCAAGACTGTTCCATCTTTTCTGCAATCCTTAGCCAATGTGCTGAAGAAAAAATCCTAGCCCAATTCGATCTGCACTGGAGCATAAAGTTGGTCCTATATGGCGCTTATCAGACTGTTGTCTGCATGTGCAACAAGGGGTTCAGATGTCGCAGTACCCCGCGAAGTCGTCGGTGGCGGTCCATCTCCTCCGTTTGCGAGAGGAACAAGGCCGGATTAGCTCGGAGGATTGAGCCCTCAACACACGCCTTGCTTGACTCTCAAACAAATATAAAATAAATTACTACGCCTGTGAAGCACCATTATTCCCTGACATATAATAGCAGGGAGTAGACCTAGGGTTAGGTGGGCTTCGGACTATGCCTGCCTGTCTCGACTCGCATCCTTTACATCTGGATTCATCATTAGTTTTACGTATCTGGACCTACTCTAGATCTCATCGGATTCACTTCCTGATCCTTAGGTCTTAAATGGGCTGCGCTTCCTACGCACTAAGCCCACGGGCTACCCGCAAGCAAGCCTCCTAAGCAACAACCTTATAAGTGGTATTGGATCTTCTCCTCAAAAAAAAACTAGTCTAATAGGTGGAAACTCTCTCACATTATAAGTTGTGATTTTTCTTTTCCTACAATCCATGTGGGACTATTTTTTTCTAACAATCTCCTCCTCACACATGGATTGTGCACACCACACTCTTGAAAGATGTTAGATGCCTGAGCTCTGATACTAATTTACATCCAGACCCATCCTAGGTCCCACGTATCCGGACCTACCCTAGGTCCCACCGGGTTCACTCCCCGGTCCCTAAGTCTTAAATGGGCTGCGCTCTATATGCACTAAGCCCACGGGCTGCTCACAACCAAGCCTCTCAAGCAACAATTTTATAAGTGGTATTAGACCTCCTCTCTCCAAAAAAACTAGTCTAATGGGTGGAGACTCCCTCACACTTATAAGTTGTGCTTTTTCTTCTCCCACAATCCATATAGGACTATTTTTCTTAACACATCCGATGACGTCCAGACACACCATCCCATGATGGACCGCTACCGTGGCGTGCTGGCCTAGGCCCGGCCCCGTTGACTTGGACACAATGACGGGGACATTAGTGACGGCGGCGGTTGCTGTCATCTTCATCTTCCTTTGCGCTAGGCGCTACCATAGCGTCGCGCCAACCATCGGCGGTGGGAGCGGTTGAGCGAAGGGCAGGGGCTGAGCGCGGTTCAACTTCGTGGGGGCCTGGCGACATGGGCTGCCACAGGAGGAACCTGGACAAGATGGCAATCGCCGCTCTACTGTGAAGGGAGGTGGCTGAGATGGCAATTGTTGAACCGCGCACAAAGTTGAACCGCGCTAGTGTCTTCAGGATCCTTCTCCATATAACCCCGCATTCCCATCCAATTCTCGATTCCCACAAAGACCAAAGAAGAGCAGAACAAACTATGTTGTCTTGTCCCCTTCATGTTTAGAATCACTAACCCACAACTTAGCAATACATACTACCTGCTACTACCTACTACAAGGATCAAAGAGGAAGAATACCCAGATATGATCTAGAAGAAAGTTGCAAAACTGAGTCTGATAGAAGGAGAGGATGGAGAGAACAGAGCAGCAAAAAAACACTAGGATCAAGATCTGGAACAGAGCAACAAAATGGAGGAAGAACATGGGAGAGTAACCGGTAGGAAGAACGGAGCAACAAACGAATGAAGAATAGAGCAGCGAAACGGAGCAGCGAAACGGAGCAGCACCTGGCTCGATCTGCCTCTTGCGAGGGTTGGCGGAGGTGCTTTGCCCGCGGCCTCCGGGGCTACGACGGGGAGGTTGCCGGGGAGTTGGGGAGGGATCGCCGCATGCCGCCATCGCCGGTGAGCACATCTGGTGTGACGGCTCTACAGGAGGGGAATGAAAATCTAAAAGCCCCTAACTTTGAGAGCACCATCTGGTCCAACAAGGCCCAGCCCAGCAGCCGAGTGCGTTAACGAAGAACATGGGGGGCAGAGACACATAGTTGGCTCCTCCGCCCTCCCCTTCACCACCCCTTCTCCATGGTGCAAATCGCCCGACTAATGATGGTTAGTCGTTGACTTGGATTCTAAGTGGCTCGACTAGGCAAGTAGTCGAGTCGAGGTCCTCCAGTCATGCTACTAGGCCGACTTTGCGACTAATCGTTCATTAGTCGCTACTATTCGTGCGGCTTCATAACAATGCCTATATGGTAAGGGCGGTCAGATCGAGAGGCTCGATAGGAGAGTTATTAGAGCCATATGGAAGATAGTGAGGCATGAATGATACTTCGAGGCGAAGAAGAAATGGTGACACATCGGTTGAAAGGCATTGTGGTTATTTGCCCTAGACCAGAAAAGTGAGTGGTTTGCAAAACCACAGTAGAGACCTAAGCAGGCTAGGTCAAGGAATCTTTAGGAAAGGCAAGGTATGGTGGATTTAAGGTGTTAGAGCCAAAGTTAAAGGCGGCGCTTTGAAAAAGCGTGCGTAAGTGAAAGACCCATGTGGGTGATGGGTTAACGGGTTCCCATGTGAGTAGTGGATAACATCTACTTTGTAGCCATGATTAGGGTTTCATTTGTGAGCATCCACTACATAAGGAAGAGTTGAGAGAGAGGTGTATGGATGGAAGCACTCATGCCAACTTTTGAGAACTAGGGTTTGAGAGGAGTGCTTGAAACTGGCTCTCAAGTATTTGTCCTCTAATTAGAGTGGCTATAAGCCTTCATATCAAAGTGGTAATAGAAAATCAAACTTGCTCATCATGTCTCCCTTGCGTTCTTATTTGGTTTCCTTGCCTTCTTGAGTTGGATTTGAGGTTTCTTGATTCCACTTGTTTCTAGCTTGATTCTTGCCATAGTTTGGCTTGCTGAGATATCTTAAAACTTATCTAAGACTATCTTGGCCATCTAGATCCCACGAGCTTGTCTAGATCATTGTTTTCCCTTCTAGCCCGGTTTTGATGCAACCTTCTCTAAAATGAATAAAAGTTGGAACTTTGAAAACGATTTTTGGAATTGTTGGTTGGAATATATTCTTGATATCTTAGAAAATATGTGTTTCAAATTTCAAGTGATTTGAAGCTTTGAATCTAAAGTTAGGTCAATTTGTGGATTTAAAGTTGTGCTGAAATTTCAGGCTGGGAGCGCGAGCGATCAGATCGCCATTGTGGCCCCGGTCAGACGCTTAGACTGGCTTTGGAGGCTGTGCATGTTCTGGATATTTTTTTTGCTGTTATGAGTTGTTTTCTGTTGTTCAAAGTTAGATTTTGATTTTCTTAACTTTTCATAGCTACTTCAACTGCAACTATTTTTTCGCTAAAAGTATTTTGAAAGTTTTAAAAAAACATATAGTAGCATTTAAGGTTGGCGTCTAGCACCGTGGCTTTCAGCGACCTGGTGTTGTGTTGTTCAGAATGGGAAGCACTCTCAGACAGTAAAGATTGTGGCAAGCAATGGTTCACTTGTTGAGCTAGCAATAAGGTAGAGGAATCCAACATGGGTATCAATGCGCATTATGGTTTTGAGGTAGCCGGGGTCTGTTTGGTTGTCTGCATCAGGCATGGCTCTCGCCTGTTCCCAGCTGATGCAAAATTCCCCTCCAATCCAGGCAGGCTCGAGGGGGTCCAGTTCACGCGTGCAAGCGCGGGTGCAGGCGCCGAGATGGGGTCACCTCCCCCCTCACGCGCCGCAGCCGCTCTCATTGGCAATGGTACCCCTCCTAACTGGAGCTAGGGTCCCTCGTAATCCCTAGATCTACGCCTGTTCATGTGGTCAGTTTATGTTAGAAATTAATCTTGATTTGGTATTTACTTTGAGTTAGTGCTTGCAGTTTCCAGTGAATTAGTGCTTGCAGTTTTTGGTCTGTAGTGTTTGCAGTTTTTCTTGGTTATTAGTACTTCAGTTTTTAG
This sequence comes from Melocanna baccifera, assembly GCA_036346265.1. Taxonomy (NCBI): domain Eukaryota; kingdom Viridiplantae; phylum Streptophyta; class Magnoliopsida; order Poales; family Poaceae; genus Melocanna; species Melocanna baccifera. The sequence continues at coordinate 273,283 of CM070709.1, read as the reverse complement.
TCATTAGTACTTCAGTTTTTGTTCTTATATTTGCTATAAAAGGAGAAGAAGTAAACCAGAAAATGCTGCCAAGGTCTGCAGCGCCAAATCTTATGTGAATTCGTCGTGTTCTTGCGTTGGGTTCCTTAGGCGTTAGCAAGAGTTTAGCCAGCAATTGGTATCAGAGCGAGGTGCGAGGAGAAACTCCCTAGCGATGAATCGCTGGTCGGCGTAATGGCGTGCACAGCGGTGCGTGTCAGTTGGAGGTGCACAGGTGCTGGCAACGAGTCGACTGCAGCATCGTACACTCAAAAGCACGGTGGTGAAGGTCCGCACAGCCATGGCGAGGTCAGGGCGGTGTGCCATAATCGCACATGACGTGCACACTAGGGGTGACGACGTGATCGCTGTGGTGTGGCGACGACGAGCGGCATAGGTGGGCTGCAAGGCGGGAGCGGCGTCGACGGCAAACGACGTTCTTCTACCATCAGCAGTGTCTTGGTGTAAGGTGTCGCGAACACGGTAATGTCTAAAGCGGCGGCGGCATCAGCTAAGTGTTGTGTTGCATGTAGTTGAGTCCGTGTGCGAATATGAGTGCACGATTGCATTTTGAGTCATTTGACACAGTAGGAGTGTTGCATGTGTGATTAATTTGGTCGTGTACGTAGAAGGTGTGTTACATACGTGCGTATAGTCATATCATGGTTGTGCACGTAGGAGTGTCAGTGCGTAATGCATGTGTGTGTGAGTTCTTGTAGTTGTGTCTAAATTCTCATGTGTATGCTCGTCATTAAGTTGTGCCATCGGCCAAAGACAATTGGAACTGATGAATAAGTCAAAGTCATCGGTAAGGTGTGTCACCGATGGTGAAGAAGTGAAAGACGCCAACAAGTTGTGTCACTCGCGGCATAGTCAATAAGAAGAAGGCAAAACTCCTTAGAGATGCGTCAGGAGATTGGACTTCATATTGTGAGGTTTAGCAAGTCAAGATTAAGGGGAGATTATTAGAAATTAATCTTGATTTGGTATTTACTTTGAGTTAGTGCTTGTAGTTTCTAGTGAGTTAGTGCTTACAGTTTTTGGTCTGTAGTGTTTGCAGTTTTTCTTGGTCATTAGTACTTCAGTTTTTAGTCATTAGTATTTCAGTTTTTGTTCTTGTATTTGCTATAAAAGGAGAAGAAGTAAATCAGAAAATGCTGTCAAGTTCTGCAGCGTCAAATCTTATATGAATTCGTCGTGTTCTTGCGTTGTATTCCTTAGACGTTAGCAAGAGTTTGGCCAGCAGTTTATACATTTAGTGCTCTAATTTGGGTTATAATCCCTAGATTTGCTCACTTCATCTGGTACTATTAACCTCCTTGGAACAATATTAATGGCTTGTGATGAAGATAGATTAACTCAAGAACAGGAGAGGGAGAGGGAAACTAATCAAGGAGTTAATGGTGTGTGAGTCTTACTGCGTGGAGCAATCAAAGCCAAGGAAAAGGGGCCCGTCTGGGAGGCGGAGGGAGCAGCGATCACCACCGGCGGCCATGACAGCAGCTCGATCTGGGCCGTTTAGTTTCCCCTCGCTCTCACTGCGATGCGTTTTGTCGGTGTCTCCCTGATTTCGACGACGGGAAGCTTAGGGCCCAGGGAGCAGCATGTGGCTCTCTTAGCAGAGCACACATGCCGCAGCACAGAAAAGCTTCTTTTTTAGCTTCTAAAAATTATTTTTTTAATTTTTAGATGAAGTGTGTTTTAAGATTGAGTCAACAAGTTGATTGTAGTATATATTATAGTAACTTTATTTAAATCGATCAAAATCGTAGTGAGTTTCTGTTATTCTGTACTCTTTCTCATGAACGACTTGAAAGTAAGTTGAAGCCTTTGAAAAGAATAGGTCCAAAAGGGCGGAGAGAAAAGAAGAAAAGAATATGCGCAAATGCTCACTAAACGGCAAGTAGTTTTATCGGAATTCTCTTATGAGAAGTCACACCAGACCTGCGAGCTATTCGCAAGAGAGGAGCGATATCCGTTGAGATTTTGATATCATGCAGAAATGAGGTAGAACCAACCCTTGGCCACTGATTGATCACACAGATGAATAGAGCTGCATCATATGACAAGAAATTGCTAGCCATCTGAATAATTGACAGACAAGCGTGGAGTGTTTCCCATTTATTCACTAGCACAGCATATGCACAAGTGTACACCTATCATTCTGATGCAAATACACGACACCCGTAGGATATGAGAACAGAACAGCAGAGGCTTATAGTAAGCTTACACAAGTACATTAACATAAACTGTACATAGATGATGCACACTGATGACACATCATAACATACAGAGATAGGGCAGTGTACTACTAGTGATGGTCGGAGTGCTGCTTCTTCCTCTCAAAGAGGCCATCTGGACCTGCAAACAAACACAACAACATGACAAGGGTTATGCAATTCGGCAAGGCGCTGCTACAGTCGACTCTGTGAACAGATTATGGTTTACGACTATGACAACCATGACAAATGAACTGTCAAATAGATCATGTTCAGTTTTAGGCGGAAGAGGGATTGCAAGATAGAACTAACTCGTTAAAACGATAGGTGGTACAGAATGCAGAAGCAGAACAATAACTTGTCGAAAATCTTCCTTCAAATTGGAATGGAGAATCTAAGTGAGGACATTCATGACTTTGTTGGTACACCTGTTTCGCTAAATTATTACGAGTGAGCAAAGGTTCTGACAGAAGGGGTGCAATGAACCCATTAGAACTAAGCGAAAAACCTCCACCTGGGGCATGCACACATTCCCACAGAAGAACATAGAACGCTTACGTCAGAGATTGGGCTTACTTGACTTGCACACAATAAAAAGAGAAAAACTACAAAACGGTATACCGTTTTGCATCTTCGCGACGGTATAGCTCCAAACCATCCCATCCAAGTATTTAACGGGTATGACATTGTTTGTCATCCTCCTGCTGGTCTCCCACTCTCTCTTGCTCCTTCTCATTCCCAGCCGCCGGTCCCTCTCATGCTCCCTCTCACTCCCATTCGCCGCTCCCTCCCTCTCTCTCACCCTCACTCTCGCGTGACGGCCAGTGAGGCACTGCCACCACCGACGGGTTAATCGTGCCCCTAGATGTAGAGGGAGGCCGAGGATGCGGTAGTCCGGTGGTGGGCGGGGGCAAAGAGCGCTGGGTGGCGGCAGATGGCGGGATAATGAGACTAGTGCCGAGAGAATGTTAGGTTAGATGAGGTGCCTGGCGGAGGAGGGGGAGCCGACAGTGCGGTGAGGCGGCAAGCTCGCCATCGGCTAAGGGGGGAGGGGCAAGGTCGGTGGAGGAGCTGCGCAGAGCTGTCGCTAGCACCAAGGAAGAGAGAGGAAGGAGGGGCGAGCTATACCGTCGGGAGCGCCTCCGATGTTACATCGTTGGCTAGTAGTTCTCCAATAAAAATGTGTGGTTAAAGCATGTAAAACCACAGAATAATCAAAGAGGCGTCAGTGAAAGTTTACCCTATGGGAACTCGTGATGCATAGGTACGGGTAAGTCTACATACAGGAGAGAAGAAACTTATCAGACATATTCAGACAGGACAAGATACAGGAATCAACAACTCCATGCCACTTAGAGAGTGTTCGGAATGACGTTGGTTTATAACTTTTTTATTATAATTAATTTTTTTAATTATAGCTGAATTGGCTTATTCTTCCGGTACGGGCGATCTCATCAATTCGCAAGCGACAGAATCAATCGATGGTGACGCTAATCAGTAGTCGCTCCTACCGGTGGGTCTGGGAGAGGTTGTAGGCGGCGATCCCTATGTTCGTTATCTTCTGCCACCTGGCCGCCTCCTCTGCATAAAAGCTCAGCTCGCCCGCCGTTACAAGCCACGCAGGCCAAGTTACGTGCGTCGTCGTGGCGGGCGGACGAGGCCAAGTGTCGACGGCGCGCCGCGGAGGCGGAGGGCCTCTTGGCGACGAGGAAGCGGGCCACCGGAGCCGCCATCTTTTCCGGCGCGGCCGCGCAGGCGGGTTAGAGCAGACGCAGCGGTTGAGCATGGGGAAAGCGATGGCACGAGGCTTCCAGACAGACAGAAACAAGCGGGCTTACCGATCGGGCATATTTTTAACCGGACGCTTCCATGTCCGAATTTCGAGTATTCGTAAACTCTTTTATTTCCCCACTGGATAAGGATAATTACTATATTTGATTGATGTGCAGCTAAACAATGATCGACAAGTGGGCTCCTCCAAAAAAAATCATGCTAGAAAGAAATATTCATGGATGGATCGACACATCAAGCATGCGTGATGTATCACAGAAGATAACAGAGTTTGCATGACATGTCAAAGAAATTATATGGCCAATGCTGATGAGCTGCTTGATAAGGTATCAAAATTCAGAGAGAGACGTTCCTAAGCAGCAGCAGCAAATACGTAGCAACTAACTGATAATGGCACTGAACCATGAAAATGGCCTTCTTGCAAGGTTGCATCATCAAGCAATTCCCCTCCCCTGGTCCGCAGCGCACAAACAAGCAAGCATCACTCATGCCTGCTTGACAGCATGGGAAGCACGAGAATTCCCATGAGAATTCCACTGAAGCAGCATCCATACGATTGATGTCCCTACGTAAACAGGGTGAATTAATCAGAAAGGTTACAAAAACAACCAAGTCAGAAATGCATCAGCACTAGTTCTTAACCATTTCAGATTGAATTCAATTACCACCTATTCTGATTATTTTCGAGCTCCATATATAATCCCAATGAGCTTTGAATGACATTAGGTAATTTTGCAGAACATGACTGAAAAATATGACATCACGACGCTTTAAAGGCCAAAAACACACAGGGCATTTTATCTACAAGCATGGGTAGGGAAAAAACACACTAGCTCTTACTGTTACAACTTACAAAGCAAGTCTTAATTTCCTAAAGTTAAATTGAATCATTTTTTAACAAAGGGACAAATTGAATGAATATTTCAGATACCAGCTAAATCAACCTGTTTGTAATAACTGCAGTACTCAAAGCTAATTTTGTTGTGGAACTAATTAGGTGACAAAGTGGAGAAGTGAAACAAATGGTGTACTGAAAGTAACGTTCAGTACCTGCAAAGAAGCCAACTGTGCTCAGATTTGCTGCAGCCATGGTATGGTATATCAAGTATTCAGTGAGGAAATGGCCGAGAGCATAAATGAATGATAGGAAAGTGGCTATATAGAGAGGCTTATTTTCCAGGTTGAATGCACACAAAAAGCACAGAGTGCAGGTCAGAAGCGTCCAGACCCCAAAAGTGCGACCATGTACATCAGTCACTGCATGTAAAAGAAAAATGTAAACCATATATTACCAAAATGAGATGTCTCCGTTAAACAAGTCTTCACAAGAAATGAAAGAGAATACACAGCTATTATGACTTTTGACATGCCCACAGCCAAAACAACGTAGCCAATGTACAAGAATTTCTTTTGTAAATAATCCAGAAGGCAAAGTGGCTTGCAAAGGAAAGTAAAATTTCCAAAAGTCTTCACAAGAAATGAAAGAAAATGCACAGCTAGTATGAATTTTGACATGCCCGCAGCCAAAACATCGTAGCCAATGTACAAGAATTTCTTCTGTAAATAATCCAGAAGGCAAAGTGGTTTGCAAAGGAAAGTAAATTTTCCAAAAGAAAGGAGAATGATTGTGTTGTATGAATCACTCCTCTAGCATATCCACATTCTTAGCAGCATGGCTACATAAACCTTTCTCAATTCCTACGTAAACTCCACACGGTCACAAAAATCTTTCATTACTGCATGAATTGCCTCACAAATTCCCTTCATTGGACTGTTCTTACCTATCCCAATTGCAAAATTGGGACCTTCCTAATTAAGATTTGAATCTTCCAATACAAAAATATAGTCATCCCTAAAAAGAGTCCTCGTTGTAGAAACAAATATTCTTAAATCTTGACATATTCCTAATCTAGCAGACACCACGGGCCAAATGTGCTACTATGAGAAGCAAGCATAACCTCAAGCTCTTCATCTCATATATCCCGAAATGCCACCGCCACGGTCTCAACTGGTTCCTGCACCTTGCCAATCTACGGATGGATTCACAACACTAGTAACCACAAATGCACAAAGATCCGACTTAATTATATGCGATACATCAGAGTTACTAACTTCGAACATTTTCTAAGCATCAATTTCTGATCTGCAATGTATCCATTCTTGGCTCAGAAGCTCACCAAGTTCCTACTTAAAGCGCAACTGCAGTTCCTTGAGACATACTAGTACTACCAGTAAGGACCAAACACTCAACTTCCCCCCGGAAATCTCCTCTTGCCAAAAAAAATCGCAATCCAAACCCACTCCATTTTGAACAAAACAGCATTCAAAATCACCCATTTGCGCAACTTGGAACACTAATCTCAGAGAAGACCTCCTCTCTAATTCTTCATCAAGAAGACAGCATCCAATCCATTAGTAGCCCACCTGAACCCAACCCCGTCAGATCTACCAACATACAGACCCCGCACGTGTCGGCCCCATGGGAGGGGAACAAGCAAGAGAGGACATTTTGAGAAGACGGAGATGAGGAAGAAGGGGGGGGGGGGACGCACTCTGTGTCTGGGAGAAGACGGCGACGCGGAGCGCCCAGATGTCGAAGAAGCCGAACCAGACGGAGGCGAGGCGGAGGGAGCCGACCAGCATCAGCCACCACCCCAGCGCCGGCACGCCCTTCCTCCCGCCCTTCTCCGCCATGCTCCCGAACTCTCTGCGGCGATGCCTCGTGGGCGCGTGCGGGTGCGCGATCTCTCTGCCGTCTCCGGTGAGTGGCCAGTGGTGGAGATTCGCGTGGCTGCGCACAAATACCCAAAACAGTCAACAGATCTCAAACTCTTTTCGCGGACAAGTCTATGAAAAGTGGGGCCGGATGACATGGAAGTGGGGGGTGAAGTCACCAAGTTGGCTAGAAATTACCACAAGATTAAATCACCAAGTTAATCGGAGTAAGGGGCAACCAGGAGGGGCACGATGGGCACGCCTCCTCATGGACGCAGAACCTCGAGCCGGTGAGGAGGGCGCCGGGGACGAGGGGGCGGCGGAGGAGGGGGTCGGAGGGGACGGGGAGGGGGGAGGAGGGGGCGGCGAGGGATCGGGGGGAGAGGGAGGTGGCGGGGTGAAATGGAGGGCCGACGGACAGAGCGAAAAGAGAGGGGGGGGGGGTTGGAGGGCGGGCATTAGTCTCTAAATAGCGTTCAGATCGATCATAGAGCAGCAGCACAATCTAGTGTAGTATTTTATGTTAAACTTCTATGAAATTTATATGTTCCAAATGAGGTTTGATTAGAGCATTCGCTATTTTAAGATCTATATAATTTATATATACCTTTATTTCGCCATCCTTATCTTTCTGAGAGTTTTGATGTCGAGTACAGGGGTTTTCTCGGTTGAGTTCTTGATTTGTAGCGGGCCGATCTTAGGTCTCCAAAGCTCGAATTTTCAATGTCTCCAAGTATGAGTCTTGAGAAGAAGAGGAGCAAGGCATCAACCCATTTTATGGGGGAACCACTTGAGGAGGAATACCGAGAGGGCCGGCGGAGAGAGCAAGAGAGAGGAGGTAGGGAGGAGATCAGGAATGGTACTTGCAAAAAAATATATAGGACCTGAGAAATGGAACAAGACTGACCTATCCAAGTAGTGAAGTCTACCTATGCTAAAGAGTAAGTTCAATATTTGGTTCGAGTAGCCAGCCCATTTTCAGGAGTGGCTTATTATAGTATTCTTAAAAATTATACGAACAAAGAAAGCCTATTTTAGGAGTCCACCATATCAAGGGAAAGGGAGATCAGGCTTGACATTCACTTTGTTTATCCATCTTTCTTTCTTTGCTTTTGAATGACTTGATGGGTTTGAATAATAACAAGAAGAGTCAAGGTAACGAAAGTAGCTATACTCTAGTAATTGGCGGGGCTAGTGCTAGTGGTGAAGAAAATCAAATGGCAGAGAAGACACGGATTCAGACTTCTTTTTCCAAATAGCCCTTGGTGGTATGCACATTCATTGAACGAAGAAGGCAGTCTTTCTTCCTCACGAACAAGATCAGAGCACATAAGGTTAGGCACTCGATTGGATGTTCCCGTACGTACTCTAGAAGCAAGATCGCAATACGTCCCTATAATACATCGTAACGTCCTCAAGACTTTCATTGTCGAAGAGTGAAAGATCTCATAAGTCCTCCATACGTCAGTTTTAACGAGGTGGGTGTGAGAGAAAGGAAGATGGCAACCGCCACCATCATCGTCGCTACCGTCTTCGTTGTGTATAGTTACTTCAGGCTAAACTTGGGCTGGTATGGCACGAACACTAGCACAGTGGGCTTTAGACCGTGCTTGGGCCTAGACGAAGACGAGGCGGACTGGCACGGCATGGCACGATAGAATGATTGGCCCGAGCTGGCACATCATGAAGTGGCCTGAAGTACGATGGGCCTGGGCGGTGCCGGCACGGTACGACCCAATGCCCACCTCTAGCGAAGAGGAAGAGAGTCGAGGATGACGGGAGACTCCAGATCCTTCGGGGTCCAAAGCGAATGATTGGCGAAGATATCTCGTGGAGATCGACGATTTGGCGATGAGACGAAGGAGGTGTGGAGAGAGAGGGGAAGTTGGAAAGGAAGACGAGGCCCCACCGCTGCCTCCACACACTTGATGGAGAGCGACTCCGGAGGACATTTCCCTTTTGTCATTCACCAAGTAAGTGTGGGTCTAGGTTATAATGGCATAGATTAATTTGAAGTTCCATAATGATGTTGACATCCTTACTAAACCTACTCCATATCCTCCAATTGAACCAACAGGGTTGATTTCAAGAGCATGAGCAAAGAAACTACAGTAACAAGTGAACTTGCTTTTTAAATAGTATACTTTTGATAAGAATTTGCCACTACCTAATTCTAGTGTGTTGCGTATACTTATAGTTGTTTTATTGAGTATCTCTCCAAGGCTGTAACTAAAGCAACATGAAGACTTCCCTGGCCTGATCGAAACTAACCTTAGTTCGGTTGTGTATCTCATTTTATGCTTTGAGTCCGAACCATATTGTGTTTGTGAGTCCGAACTGCTAGGTAAAAGAGTTTTACTCGGTTTGTTGTGAACGAATAGGGGTTAAGTCAGTCTTGGCCGAATTGTGATATGCTCGGTTTGATTGGCCGAACAAACACAGCCGACCCTAGGCCAATCTTTTTGTGAGACTTTGAGGAGGCACCTTAAATACCCGTGACCCTCTCCCTTGTAACCCTTAGACCACTTATATCAAATTAATAGATTGCAAGCAAATTTGCTCTTGTTCTTCCATGTTGGCCAAATCAACTTGAAGTGTGAATTGGGAGATACAATCATGACCATTCAACCTTTCCGCTGAAAATTATAAGCACGATAAATTTCACTTTGGTTATCGGTGAAATCAGTATGTGTGTTCTTATAAATTAAAGAGTGTTAATCCTTACGCAGAAAATGGAAGATCGTTATGATTCGAGAGGCTACATATAAGTATTTTAATCATACGTTGAGAAGATCGAACAAACCCGTATCACATAGCAAATTCATACAACTATATACGACAGGATATGCTCAGGTACCACTCTACAACTACAGTTAAGCAAATATGTCATAATCTGCCAAAATAAATACAGCCTGAAGCAGCTTTTCAGCTCGCAAATATGTCGGGATGCATGCCATATTGAAGGGCCAAATGGCTTTATGTAGCTGGTGGCTGCTGAGGACGCCCAAGACAAGTAAAGATACAGATGATCCACTGATCAGACCGATGAAACAAGCAAACATGCAATGGGGATGGAGATGTGCAGGCACCTGACCTGACTTGGGAGAGACCACTATGACTTGACCGGCTCACTAGGACGTACATTTTGTCTTGTTTGATAGGAGTAGACTAGACAAGACCTGCAGGATTAGACGCTAGCTGACCACGCCAACTCCGATGCTTGATGCAGCGTCTTTTTTGAAGGCGGTACTTTGGAGCGCTTGTTTTAGCTATAGTTTTAGTTATAGTTTCTAATTTTTATTTGAAATTTTACTGTAGTTAATTTTTTTATTATAATTAATTTAGTTTTTTAAGTATAATTAATTTTTTAAAAAATATAAAAATAGAAAAAAATATATTAACATATTAGAGACAATACAAAGGAACATAAAAAAATACAAAAAAATCTAAAATATCTAAAAAATTCAAAAAAAGATGAAATACTGTATAGTAAAAAAACAAAAGTTAGAAACATAAATCGAAATCGAAAAAAAGCCAAAACGAACGAGAAATTTATTTCTACACCAATTTTCACGTGTATTATTTAACTAGTTGCCTGTTGTTGCTCCAATTGTTTGTGGTAACGAGGACACTGAAAGCACCAAGTCCCACATGCACGCTAGTTGGCTACTGCATTGCACTTCCTTTAAAGTTAGCACATGTACAGGACGCATCGATCAATCAAGTGCGGAAGCTGTCTGCTCAGACTCAAGCTCAAGGGGTTCACTTTGATTTATGATTTTGGATTCACTTTGATTTATGATTTTTATCTTATAATATTTAAATTTTAACTATTTATGATAGAGATTAAAAAAAATAATTTTATACAATTTTAGCTAGTTAAAATCGATATAATATCTACTAAAATAACTTATAGACTATCACACATCATTTAAAAGCTATCTACAGTAGCAAAGTACAAAAACCAAAGCAGGCAAGCCATTTCAAAACCAACCCTTAGACTGTAAAGGGTCGAAGACCACAACAGCTTAGGCTGAAGAAAGTTTATGGCTCCACCTTATCTAAGTTTTGTACCAGAAAAGAAAAATCCTAAGTTCCAAACTGGAGCCTAGACTACCGTAGAACTGCGCCGCTGTCCACAAGAGCAATTTTTGGCACCTGAACAACATGCTCAAACCGATCCCTTGTAGCTCGGAGCATGCATCGCATCCATCAAGGGTTGAGGGGCATCCCGCCACACTTGCATCTCCAGCTGAGTGCCTTGTAGTTGGAGTGGTCGTCGTAGGAGGAAGGCAGTAGCGCTGCCGTTCTTGTTCTTCTCAAGCCGCCGCCGCCGCCACCACCACCACCACCATTAATATTACTGCCTCCTGAGGATGATCTCCTCTTCTTCTTCTGCAGCTCCTCCTGTGGAGTGACGGGCACCTGCACAGCCTCGCAGCGGACGCACGACCTGCACCTCCCCTCGCAGCTCGGCGGCCTCGACCCAACCGTACTGCGCATGGCCCTCAAGCTCTCTACGGCGCCCTGCTTCGCCTGCAAAAGCATCCATGATCGATGGCATTGGCATATCATCTCATCTGATCACTGCAAAAACATCCATGCATGCAGTGGTAACTAACTAAGCTAGCTTAGCAGTGCGTACCTCAGTAATGGCAGCTGCGTGGCCTGCGGTACTACCGTGAGTCGAGGTGATCAGTAGAAGAGCCAGCAGCAAGAGGAGGACGACATGGCCCATTTTGGAATGTAAGCAAGGAGGGAGCTCGAAGGAAAGAAGAAAGGAAGGAGACGATGAAGATGCGAAGGCAAAACTCAAGTTGGTGGCGGGGGCAGCTGATCGAGGCTGCGGCGGCGAGGCACAAATTAATACATGCGTGTGCAGGCGCGTGTCAGTTACAGGTGAATGGACCAAGCATGAAACGGACAGCTGGTAAGCAACACCTGCAGGTTGCTCATCTTTTTTACCCTGCGTCATGTCAGTTCAGTTCACTACTAGTATCTATGGTCGATAGCACTCGGCCTCCACAGGTTTTGTCATCTAGTGTTCGGACCGTCAGAGACCAGCTAGTATCTACTGGATGGAAGCTCTAGGCTCCATTTATTTAGACTTATATTTTTATCTTTTAACTTATGTTTTATTATTTTTTTAATTTTGGTATTTTTTTTAGTTTTTTATCCGTTCTTTTTTCTTTGTATTCGTTTGTATTATACGTGATAGACTAATCTATTTTTTATTTTTAGATTTTTTAAAATTAATTACACTAAATAAGCCACTGTCAGTTATAATGTAATTTTAGCCAAGTACAATACAATTTTAGTTATAAACCACTAAATTTCAACCCAATCGAGCGGCTTCCTAGTCTGTTAGATGTCTAACAAGTAGACAACTCGGTCCGATGTGTCAGATTAATCTTTTTGTTTCTTTGCATTAGTTACATTCTAGTTGTGTTCGTGTGTAAGTGTAGCATGTATAGTGGCTGCAGTCAAGTTAGTTCAAGTTAGTGGCTGCAATCAAGTTAGTTCAAGTGTGTCAAGTTAAATAGATTTTAGGATTCAAGTTAGTTCAAGTTAGTGGCTGCAGTCAAGTTAGTTCAAGCGTGTCAGATTGATCGAGCTTCTCCCACCGTAATTCTTCGCTTCAATAGGTCGACACACGCTCCTACCGTACTTGATGCCATCATCACCTGCCAAACCTTGCAGAGGCCATGCACTACCTCACCAGCACGCCCACACCCTTTGCAGAGCTCCTGCCTCGTCCCTCTTCCACACGCGCGGCAACCTCTGAAGTGAGCTATTGTTCCCACTGTCTTATCTTGCCTTTAAAACCCAATTGTCATCACATATAGCCTCACACCACTCCCAATCTCATACTAAAACTGATCAATCGAGCCTTCTCTCGCCGCAGCTCTGCTGCCATCCTCCCCCGAGCCTAGTGAGCCCTAAACACCATCTTCTCCCTCCCTAAAAAAACACTCGATTGCTTTTGGCTAGACCATTCTCAAAGCACCACAAACAATTAGCCAAAGTTAACTTCCCGAGAGCATTTCTCAATCGATATAGCTCCGTGAGCCACCATTGGCCATGGCACCTCTCCCGTGGACAACCCATCTGAGCATTCCCTTACTCAAACCACTCGAGCCTAGCAGTGCGGAGTACTGGATCGACAAGATGGCGTTGTCAGCCATCCTCCAAGCGGTGCCGCTAGAAATGTTGGCAACATTGGTGGCGAAGGACTTTGCAAAGGGCGCTTGGGAGACTGTGCGCACGATGCACATGGGTGTTGAGTGTGTGTGTGTGGAAAAGGTGCGGTCTTTGTGCAAGGAGTTCGAGTTGATTCGTATGAAGAAAGGTGAGTCCTTGGACAATTTCGCCATGTGGCTGATGGACCTTGTCAACAACATCCATACTCTCGGAGTAGTTCCTCCCAAGTACACGCAGATGGTCATTGCGATCGAGTAGCTGATTGACTTGGACATGTTGTCTATTGAGGAGCTCACCGGCTGTCTCAAGTCTGTGGAGGAGAGGTATGAGATTGATAACAATGAGGCCGAAGCAGGTGGCCGCTTGCTTCTCACGGAGGAGTGGAAAGCGCGTATGAAAAAAAAATAGCAAGAATAAGGGCACTTTTGACAAGGCAAAGGTGTGTTGCTATAACTACCAAGAGTATGGACATTATTCTTTGGAGAATAAATGCTTGAGTCGAGGAAGGAGAACAAGGCGCTTCTTGTTTTGGCGGATGCCGACGACGAGCCAGCACTACTTTGATTAGGGGATGCCAGCAAGGAGGTGGTCGAATAATGGCAACAAGATTAGGAGGTGATTGTTAGATTAATCTTGTTGCTTCCTTGCATTAGTTACATGCTAGTTGTGTTCATGTGTAAGTGTAGCATGTATAGTGGCTCGAGTCCAAGTTAGTTGAAGCGTGCAGCATGGCGTAGCGGGTGGATCGACAGTGCGTAGTGAGCTGATCAACAGCCAGAAGTTGAGTGCACGTGTAATTACATATCCAGGGAACTAGAAGCTGTTTAACAAGAATTCCGTGTAATTATTTGAACTGCATTTAAATTACTAGTAAGTTCCTAACAGTTTCTTAGTTACTGTACAAGTTAAGCAAAGTAAATTTAGTTACTGTGTATCCTCGCCCCAAACCTAACCCGAGCTCGCTCTCGCTGCCGCTCTCCCGTGCCTCCTCTCTCTCCCCCTCCCTCGCGCCACCATCCCTCCCCTTGTCCTTCCCGTCGTCACCACTCCCGAGCGCATCGGCCGGTGCCGCGGCGCAGCCTTCGCTCGAGGGTGGCAGTGACGCACACCCACAGCGCGGGGCGGCGCAAAGCGGGCCAGACAAGGGCGGCGGTGATCTACAAAAGGTTTGGTTCCTTCAACTGCAATCATCTAACTAAATTTGGTAGACTTCTTCCACAAGTGTACCATTCAGGATAGAATGGATGGCTGCTGCTGTTCATCAAGGAGATCTGAAGCACCGGTTCGTATCTATGTATGTAGACCCTGCTTTGTCTTAGACTACGTCCTCTGAATTTGAACCGTTCTCTTATTTGTGTGCCGCTGTGCGTTGCCAAGCAATCTGAAATAAATGTCGGGAAGTTATCTATCATCTGTCTTCCTTTCCCAGTCAAAATTCTTTGCTGCGTTAGAAGGCCGAATCAAATTATACGCAACCGTGGTTCTCGCACATTTTTATTCGAGCTGCTTCATGTAACACATTCCGCTGATGATTTAATGATCTCACACATGAGTGTGCCCCAGATTTTCCTCGCGCGTTACTCGCAGATGCGAGCGATAACAGAGCACTAGATGTTTAACTGCCACCTTTGCATTTCCGTTGCAATAGGAGTAGTTGTTTTACTTGTATGTGCATCTCCCATTAGCTGTCTTCGATCCCTGATAATTCAGCAATATAGACTCTCTAGACAGAATGCTGCTTGCTTCTCGGTGGGGATGCCCTAATCCTCTGAGCTACAGCGCCACTCCGTGGGCAGAGAAGGAAACTGGCCTTGGCTGCTCCTGTATTATTGTCGATAACCTTGCACCAACTAAAATTACTTGAACTGATCTGAGGAACTGGTCCATCCAGCTGCTTTTTTTTGGGGAGAGAAATTGATTTAGATGATCAGAGTGGTCTTCAGTGTCTACTTGCGTGCAGTAGTTTACATCATATAACTTAGATTGCGCCAATGTACTTGCCAAGTAGTTAATTACTATAACAGTTTACATCAGATAGCTTAAATTGCACATGCTTGCCAAGCAGCTATATTATAAACAACCGGAAGCCAGAGTGTTCGTGATTAATTGTCAGGTGAGACTTGATGTGTTGGTCATACACTGCTTTACAAAATCTACCTGTGCTCATTCAGCCCTCCGTTTTTTTGTAATAATGTTGTGTTTCTTGTTCAGTGGGACACATCAGGGCAGGAAAGCTCCAGGACAGTAACAAGCAGTTACTATCGAGGAGCTCATGGAATCATTGTAATTCCTCTTGAACAGCCCGTATTTTGCAGTTAATGCTGATCATACAGTCATTTCTTTTGGATGTTTTGTTTTGCTCCTCCGATGTAATACAATAATTTAGATTTGGTTGGAATAGTTTTAAGTTTTACTGGCTCCTCTCTCTCCCCAACCACTGTCTGATAAAAAATGGTAGGTACGACTACGAGCTCTAGAAATTAGGGGCGCCTGGTTTGTGTACTCAGTGCATCGTCCTGACAAAACTTGAAGTGTTGGTTGTTGTTTTCTGTTCTTAATCCTGTGGTAAAATTTTTCCAATGGTAGAACCAGAGCAGTGGGAATTGGGACTCCAGGACAGTGATGAGTCTGAAATCTTACCATTTCGACATCTGTGCAGCATGTCTTGAATTCAGAAGCTGTTGTCTATGCCCTTGAAGGCTTGAACTCTCTCTCCAATGTTTTAGCTAACAACACACATGCTTCTATAATTACCATGACAGATCATAACATCGATTTCGACGTAACCTTTCCTCTCTCACAGATGAGCTAGCCCTCTATCATAAGCTTCACAAATCACAAGCCAGAAGCTCAACTGGTCAACGCCGGTCATCATGGTCGCTTTAATTTTTGCATTTAACCTGAAGATGACATAGAATTCGTCGATCTGACGTGAGCTAATTACAGTACAGTAATTAACGCTGACGCATGTCCGGTTCGCGTCAAAATCAAACGCAGGAAAAAAACATCACCATGACCTAATTGATTTGCTAAGACTTGCTACTTCCTTGTTACGAGACATTAATATTATTCTGTGGACTGCATTGATTTGTACACATTTTGTGGCTGAGCAGTGGTGTACAAATAGGTTATGTCTACCGAGCTAGTCTACAGCCTACAATCTGTTATTATAGGTATGATCTATGACACAAAAAGCATCAGACTAGACCGGCACAGCAAGAAAGGGCGGGCCGTGCCTGGGCCGCCACCCCGGCCAAGCATATCGACATAACATGACCTGCATAGTGGCAGGTTGATAATATGCTGACGTGATCAAGTCTGACCCTACGATATCAGTAATTTGCTATGCCAACTTAATGTTTTTGGTTAGCAAATAGTCCATTGGACCTGCTGTGCAAATGGAAGCAAGTTTAAAGCCCCGCTCCACTGGGATGCGAGCTACAGTTTTTTTTCACTTGCGGCACTTTAACAAGCTTATTTTCGTACTGTAGCTGTTGTTAGCTTTTCAACGTAATTAAATTTAAAAAAGAAAAAATTACATCATCTTGAACAATACAAAGGAATAAGGGAAAAAAACAAAAAAACAAAAAAGCAAAAAAAAAGAACGCCAAAAAAGACAAAATTAAGAAACTAAAATTAGAAGGTGAATCTCAATGGAGCAGAGCCTAATGGTTGAGAAAATAAAATATAAGTTTTGAGAGTAAAGTGACACTACTCTGTAAGTTTATGGAGCTACAAGGCAATTTTCTCTATATGAATTATATGCAAAAATCCATAGCCAGTTTCTGATCTTGAGGTACTACTGTCTGAGACGTAATGTAGTGACCTATCGGGGAAACGTGCATGAACATGTGGAAACAGAACCCCCTGGAATAGTTGATTTCTTGCTCACGGAAACTGTTTAAGAGTCAAAGTGCAGACCATGTCATGTGCTAAGGGCCTATTTATTTTAACTTCTGACAGCTGCAGCTACTTCTAGAATCTGTAGCTCTCTTAAACAGTCTAGATTTTTATCTAGATTCTAAGTAGTCAGAAACTACAGAATCCAAAAAATAAATTAGTAGCCAGAAGTTGAGGTTATCCAGCTTCTTCAGATTTTGACTAGCTAGATACTCACCAACTGCTTCTCAGAATCTACAGTTGAAATAAACAGGCTCTAATATAGATTCACACAAGTCATTATCTTCCCTAACTTACTATTGTAGAGACTTGTCTAAGCTGAACACTTAAGTTTGATCTAATCAATTTAATGTCAGTAGAAATAAGTAGTGTGTTGCTTGATCATAACAACTTCTTTAATGTCAACAGAAAATGGGGACCGACCATGCTGGTCCTCTAAAATCACGTTGCTTGACCATAGTTCTAGTTGCAGCACAACTCAAGACACTATGTCTGTTCTTTTCAACTTCTCAAAATGGTTTTTATTTTTTTGCTATAGTATCTAACTTTTAACTAGAGTATTTTTTTAAGATAGAGTCTATAAATTAATTATAGTACATATTAAAAACCCAATATCTGTACCATCCAAAATCGCAAACGGGTATCTATCTCTCCGTAATCTCTGTTGTAAACAGTTAAAATTCAAAAATTTGAACTAAAAATCAAAAACCGCAGCAAAAAAGAACAGGTTTTAAATCTTGAACGGTTTAGAAGCTTTGAAGTGAAGCCATCGTCTGAGTGATTAGTCCAGAGAAGAAACCAAAACGCACGCAGTCAATTGCAAACATACCAGAAACCAGCATGGCTAGCTACTAAGTACTAGGCTATAATGACTTGTTTTCGTTCAAAGATAATGTCCACGGAATCGAAGAGAAGAGCATATATTCGGGCCGGCCAGTTGCCTAACAAGAGCCCCCAAGAAGGAACATCCCAACAACTCAAACCTGTGTGCCGCTCGCACTTGCCTCCTGGGTTGTATCTGCTTTCAGCGCATGCACAAGTCTAATTTGTCAGCTTATTATATGTAATGTCCAATCTCATGCACTGTATACACGGGCATGTCTAATCTTTTCACTCATTAATCTCCACAGCCGACTAGCCAATTGCATGCTTACTATGTTCTTGCGTAATCATTGCGTTAAATGTGCAAATCAGGATTAGGATTTTAGGTTTTTAAAGGTTTATGCTGCATTATTTAGGCGAGGTACTGGATTTTAGGTTTGCAATGAGGGAAAATACTCGTATCACTACTCGTAGTATATATAGAGATACATCCTTGATAAAAAAAAACATCAATAGTAAAATACAAGAGGTATGGTACACTTTGACCCTCTACAAAAGAGACAACAAGACAAGTAGAAGTTACAATATTAGTATAGGTGTCGTCGGACTTAAGCTGCCTTGTAGCATATGTTCTTTTAGTCTACTGAGATACCAAAACCGTCCTGACCAACCGACACCTCTCATTGATATTAGGATCATCACCCGGCTAATCGCAAACAAACCAATTTCAAACCATCATCAGACAACCCAACCCAATACCATGCCTTTTGGGAAAACCAACCCAGTTGCAATAAACCACAGAAGGGCACAAGGACAGGCAGGGAGGCCATTGAAGATATACCAGAGATAACCTAGAGAAGAAGGAAGAGAGAGGGAAGTAGTATACCAGAGGAGAGACCACCACGGCGACGGTGTGCCACTACCGGCAACCATGCACACCTGACGGTCACCATACTCCCTAGCATGTGGGAAGCCTCGAGTCCCGCTATGGCAAGCCACAGTTGCATCACCATCACCACCTTCACCCATCCATGCTCAAAAATCACTCAAATCACAAAGTAAAGCAAGCAAAAATCATGAACTACAAATAATGGGAAGGGAAAACTTTATAGTAGAGGGGGCTCAGATTTTTTATGGCGAATCTAGAGTGTACAAGGCTAGATCTAGCCAAAGGCAGCCAATGGCGGTCGGTGGAGGCCAAGCTGGGCATAAGAAGAGGTCGGCTGGGAGAGGGAAGCATGACGTCGACAACCCAGCTGGCCAGGGAGGAGGCGCAAGCGATGTCGGCCAAGGAGGAGGCACAGAGAGAGTTGGCCAGGAGGAAGCATAGAGCCAAGGAGGAGTGAGTGGACCAAGTAAGGAGAGATAGATAGAGAGGGAGGTAGGAAAGAGAGTATTGGGCCAAGCCCAGTGCCCATCCTGCTTATTGAGGAGAGGGAGGGAGGGAGTAGAGTAGTTATTTGTGTATTGTCATACAGAGCAATCTGCTATATGTTTAGCTACACATTTACTTTTGTTAGTAATATTTAAATTGCAAAACCCCATTAATAATTGTTTGTGATTATTAAATTGAAATCATGTCATTAGTAGATTAAATTTGCATAGTAGTATAAATGGCATCCAACTATAAAAATCTGCAATCAGCTATATTAATTTCGGGGATCGCATGGGAACGCATCGATATGGTTTATTTTCCGTATTCATAAATTGAACCGTAACATACATGCTAATTTCAGGAAGAGAGCCAGTTCCAAAGGAAGAGTTTCACTCGAGAGAACCTCAAATAGTGATTTTTGATCCACACTTAGGCAAGCATGCCTTTGATCATCAAATCAGAGTAATTTTGTTTAAAAGTTATTTTTATGCTAGATTAATATCGCTCCCTACATAAAATAAATTTTAAAAGAAGTCATGTGCTTGATGATGATAATGGTGAACATGTACTTGAGATTAATAATGATGATTAAAATAAAAGAGTAGGTAGTTGAAGAAGCCACTGTCATACCAATAAATAAGAGGTGGATAGAGGGTGCCCTAATGATAGTGGCAGGTATGGGGCCCTCTGTATGTGGATATTATATAATGGTAAACCAACTTTACTCGTGTAATGGATCGTACTAGTCATATCAACCATGATTTCGTCTAGAGATGGGCAGAATCAGTAATTCTATCAAGATTATTATACACTTCATATGAGTAAAGAGTATATGATTGTGATGATGACATAAGACCAGAGAGAACAAAACCCAAGGCGTATATATTAGCGTAGTGGAGTGTCGAGCGAAGGTGCGTCCGGTCCAACCAATGACTTGCTCATAATTGGATGGGTGTTGGGTGAGGGTGAGAAACCATCTCAAACCGACAATTATGGGTAGTCGAGTGGAGGTATAGTATTCTAAGATAGATATAAAAGTTATATGCTCCGATTTAGGCATTGCATCTAAGGAAATGAGAAGATTCATTTGCTACAAGAATCAGGGTGTTTATGGGTAAAGTGATACAAGCTTGTGTAGTGCTATATAAATCATGAATTTATGTCTGTCTCCTGGACTGGAGGTTACGAGAACCAATTGAGGTTTTAATCTATTTATATGAGTGTTCAGTAAATTTCCAAATTAAAATCTAAAATTCTTTCTCAACCTAGAAATATTTATTTTTGAGATGTTATAAGATGAGAAGAGATTCAAAGAGATGATGGCTTATGATCATGCAAGTGTATTTTTGTTATTAATACTCACTGTGTACTTTTGTACTCACTCTTACTATTAATCCTCCTTGTTATAGGTGAGTCGGCACAACAGCCTACATGGTCATATCAAGGTCTATGCTGAGACAACTATACCGAAGGAAGTGAAATCGGTCCAGAGTATGATGTGCACGAGATGGAGGCCCCTTACGAAAGTTGGGAGGAGTAGAAGGCAGTTGAGAGACATTTATATGAGCCCTATTACATTAGTGCGTTGCTATCTACTCGTCTCCGTCTTTATATAATTACTAGCTAAATACATGTGCTTTGCTATAGATAAAATAAGAAGAATTCTAATTAGCGGTTAAAGACTAAATACAAAATCAGAATGCACGCGCATGTTTAGAACAATATACTAAATGGGCATTTTCAGCAAATCAAACAATCCACTAATAGGGCATGTCCAGCAAATCCTAATCTATGACATATAATTGACAAATACAAGGCTAGGGAGAGGTGTAGATGTTACAGTGCAAGGACGTGGAATTTTGCTTCTTCATTTGCCTTCTATTCTGTTCTACTACTCCTTGCTAGTTCATGCCTTCTTTACACCCAGCGGGTGGGGCAGTGCAACTTGCAGCGGCAGCGGCAGGGCATGCATGCAGTCTCAACTCTGAAGCACGTGGTGTTGTGAGGGCCAATGCTTGCAGGTGCTGGCAACGAGGGGAAGCGATCGAGGACATGCAACAACACACAACTTCATGTCTCGCTCGGGGTGGTGATGTTTGGCACGCACGTCGGGGTGCGAGTAGAAGAGAAGGGCATCATTAGAGTTTGGAGCGTGTTGCACATGATGAGATAACGTGAGTACGGGATCAATGAGTACGGCGCTGGTTTTTCTCCTGAAGCCAAAAATCGTGTGAGTTGGGAATGGAGCCACATGTCGACACCAATCTATCGATAAGAGGTAGAGAGACAGATGAATCACCTGTTGATGGTGGTGAACCACCACCACCAACACCTTCTTTTAAGTAGTAAATATTAGTTAAAATATTTCATTTTCAAGTATTGTGATATTCGAGCAGAACTTGTTAAGCCATGTTTTGGATTGTAGCTCTACATGGCAATAGTATTGTAATAATATTGTATTATCTCTAATTATTATTTTGTTGTAATACTCTGATGGACTTATTATTCATTGAAGTAGTGTTTTATCGAACAAACGAATAATAATCCGTTGACTAGTGTTATTACGCCTTTGTACTGACACGGGTCGTCACATATACTATGCTAAAACTATCACAAATAGGAAGTATAACCACACCAGTTAAAGGATTAAAAACCTTTCTGCTACATCCATATCCACACACACTATATATATGAAAATGATTTCATACTCCTAGGAGTACGTACTTCCACTTCTTTTATACCGTTTAAATAATTTTGTTATACCTCTTTATCCTTTTGACCATAATCTAATAATGATTATTATATATTCCAATGCGAGTTTCGTAAAAAATTCATTAAAAGCCACTTTTATAGTATAATTTGTGTATATACTCATTTTATATATAGAAAAGGGTATACATTAAAAATAAAGGGTTCCAACAAAAAATTTTCTACCAAATCGCGTTAGAGTATCTTAGATTTAGTATTTAAATATATCAAAAGTGATAAAAAAATATAATTTATTTGTTTAAATAGTATATTGAAAGTAGAAGTATAAATCCATGAGTACGGAAAAGACTTCACGTGTGTGTATTGTTTCATTGAATCCATCGACATCAACATGCAGGTTTTCTTTAACAAGCAGGGTGCATGAATAATGCATTCACCCGTGTACAGGCCAATTACCGAACCACGCATGCAACAATGAGTCAATGACTTGAACTTCCAGGAAATGCGCTTCATTGATCAGAGGAGATTATCGCGATCAAAAAAAAATTTAAGGACCGTTCTATGCATAATCAATCGGGCGGTAGGTAGGCACGTAGCCTGGCCAATTAATTAGTCCTCATGCTTGAAAGCGATTCTTCAGTCCAAGCACAGGACAAGAAGAAGCAACACTCGTACATGTACTGAATTACTGATGTTTCTAATTAGATAGTGACTGAACAACCGATCGATATACTCAATCCACTAGTTAGCTAAGCTTATTTATACCTCACCACTCCAGAAATTAATTAGCAGCTCATCGCACTTACAAAGCCTCCGTTTGGAAGGCGGAAATTTTCAAGTGGAACCGATCGAGAACATTGAATTCATGGGGAGGGCGCCGTGCTGCGACAAGGCGACGGTGAAGCGGGGGCCGTGGTCGGCGGAGGAGGACGCGCGCCTCCGGTCGTATATCCACCAGAACGGCACCGGCGGCAACTGGATCGCGCTGCCGCGGAAGGTCGGCCTCAGGCGGTGCGGCAAGAGCTGCCGCCTCCGGTGGCTCAACTACCTCCGGCCGGACATCCGGCACGGCGGCTTCTCCGAGGAGGAGGACCGCGTCATCTGCGGCCTCTACGCCGCCATCGGCAGCAGGTGGTCCCTCATCGCCGCGCAGCTGCCCGGGAGGACCGACAACGATGTCAAGAACTACTGGAACACCCGCCTCAAGAAGAAGCTCCTCGGCGCCGTCACCAACGCCGGCAACGGCAATCAGCCGAGCATCATCAAGTCTCCGTTACTACAGCTGCATGGTCACCATTACGCTGCAAATGTTAATTATGCAGCGCTAAATCTAACGCCATTGCCACATCTACTGTCTTGGAACGGCCAACCGAACGGTACTATTGGTAGCTGCGGCAGTGGTGTTGACATGCACGTCGGAGCCGGAGCCGGAGAGGGAGGAAGCATAGGCATGTCAACAGTCACGGATGCCGCTGCCGTCGCAAGCCACGGCTACGATGCTTTCGCTGCCAGTGAGCCTGCAGCTAATACGAGCTACTCGTGCGCAACAACGCCGGCGACGGAGCTCGACGAGATCTTCCGTTCGATCGGCGGCGGTGATCTCTCTCAGTGCACGGATGCGCTGCTGAACTGGTGTCAGCAAGGTGAAGGTGTGCAACAGCAACACCTTGGCATGCCGTACTGGTGATCGATAATGTGACGTGCATGCACGCATCGTACATCCACACTTACAGATGAGATGTCGATTGTTTTTTTTTTCTGGTTACTCTTTGGGTTTGTTAAACGTGGCATGCATGCTCACACTACAAGAAATTCATGTTTTAGCAAGCTTAATGGAGTGGTTAATAAAACGTTATTGTTCTGGGGTTTTGTATACTACAAAGATTTGGCTCGGTTGACGTATCGCAATTTTGAACTGTGTACGTATGGTTTGTTGAGAGATCAAATCATCCACAATCATCATCAATCATTGATTGACTGTTGCTTCAATCGCCCAAAAGATTAGCCACAAATCATTTGGGAGTTCAGCACTCAGCCATGAACTTTTAGGTGTTCATTGGCCTTTAATTTTAGCTAGATTCGCCATGTTCTCAATAAGAGAATCTCCTGTCTAGTTTCGCTTGCTCTAAGCTGCAATATGCACATGGTTGTGCTGGCCGGTACATTCTGGAAAACAATCAGTCATTTCCATGTAAGTACCTACGTTGAAAGATCATCAGGAATGTCATCAAGTATCATCAGGAGACTGTAAAGGGCCTGGTAGCCTCTGGAAACTTCACTTAGTGAAGAAATGCGATCGCTCATCAAGGACCTGGCAGCGCACGCATGAGTCGTCCAGAAAGTCTAAGCTCTCAAGTGTAGAGAGGTCACCACTGACATCAACAAGACCCTTCATCCTCTACACATGGAAGTCAATACTCCAAATTGGAGTTAATTTCTGCAGACCTGCGTGTCTGTGCTCGTGTGGTTCTACTTGTACACTTCTACGGAGGCGCACTTTTGTCAAAATCAGACACACAAAACCTCAAGTTCAAATACAGCGGGAGCAGAGGGTGCCTTCGGTAGGGCTTTGACCGGCTTTAGCTTGTACGTGCAACAGCAACTAATTTTTTAAACTATGTATTTTTAAAAAATAGAGTCAATAAGAAAATTATAGTAAAAAAATATACTGAGTTCAACTATACTGATTAAAATCGTATGTAACTATTTTTCTCTGTATACTACCTCTCACTAACTGTCAAAATTCAATATTTTAAGTTATAGCTCATAAGCCATAATCCATAGCCCAAGTTCAAGTAATATGTGGAAGGCAAGGCCATAGAAACAACACAAACACCATGCATCTATTGACAAATCTCGCATTTGCATTCTGCAAATGTTCTGCATGAGTGTTACAGATCCACTCTCTTAAAAGCACGCTTTGAGGGAGAGAACAAAAAGTTGCTGGTGAATGCCCCTGCATGACACCGACCCTTGTTCTATATGCGCTGGCAGCGATAGAAAGACCACTTTTTTTCCTTTCAAGAAACAGTAGAGAGATTACAATTAGCAGTAAACAAAGAGGAAGGGAACACCACCAGAGAAAATAAAATATTTGTTGACACCAGCAAGCCCTGGATTTCTGTGAGGCACCGCACAATACAAAAGAAAATCCCCCGGGAGATTTTGATGACTGGACTGATGGTGGCTGTAAAGTTTAATGGGGGAATATGCCTTCCAACAGCAGCCCAATGCCAAATGTCAAGAACGGCCACCAGATAAAATATGATGGCACATGCTTCTTTACAAATATGGATTAGATTAAACAAAGGTGCACTCCATGCAGGACAACAAAAGCTAGGCAACCAGGCATGAAATCCCAGTTTTACGTGCTTACAGCTATGATAGCTCAGAACACCGATTATAAGAATCTTCAATACCTCATGTAGCTGATTAAACATTAGATGATGGGAACTTGAAAAGCTACCCAACAGACGAGTTGAAGTTAAAAGAAGAGAGTAACTGAGTTGCTAAAGCAGGCAAAGAACCAATGGAAAGAGGAACAACCCCACTCCTAGATCATTTCGCACAAAATATGATTTTCATACAAGAAAGCTTTTTAGCATTACATTGATGCATGCAAGGCCAAGGCTTGAATCTACCCAGTAACATGTCCTGGAGTTGCTAACACGGATATCAAACGAATCAAAACACCAAAATTGCAGTCCAGCAATCATGACGATGCTCTCTTATATTGCTGTCTTAAACCGTTTTTCTCGTCGTATGTTGTATCATGTATGTGGCTGTACATTTACAAGAGCGGACAGATGAAGGGGTTAGTGGTTTAATTAGTTATCCAATGTTCTATTCTGATAAAGATCTTTTCTGTAATCTGGTAAGGAAAGTAATCGATCTCACAGCATGCCGCAGACGGCTAACGGGGAGTCCTTTCAGTGTTGGGTGTGACAAATCCCTTCTGGGTTCCTCACAGGTTTCTTTGCCGTTAGACTCACCGGAGCTACAACCTTCGTCCTCATCCCTCTCGACAGTCTGAATTTTCTCCAAGGGTATATCTTCAGTGTCAGGGAACTGGCAATAAGCAGAATGAAGTCGGTGGTGGATTTCATCCATTCTTCCAGACCGCTCATCTTCCCTGTCCATGTCAATTAAATCCTGCATATTCAGAACGCAGCAATCAATAACACAAGAGAGCAGTTCACCTAGGTTCATCACTATATGCTATTATGGAGCTAATACTAACCTGAGCTGGAAAAGTTCTGAATAATGG
This sequence comes from Melocanna baccifera, assembly GCA_036346265.1. Lineage (NCBI taxonomy): Eukaryota > Viridiplantae > Streptophyta > Magnoliopsida > Poales > Poaceae > Melocanna > Melocanna baccifera. Next base: position 247,266 of record CM070709.1, on the reverse strand, counting down.
GAGAAGTCGGTTTCTGCAATACTGATTGAATAAAAGAGTAAGAATGATAAGAGGTATGGTGAAGCCTGCTGCTACTGGTGATTCTTTAAGGCCAAATACACCAAGGCAGATGATCTGGGTGAGCACGAGAGAGAATATCACTGTGTTGTGTGCTATGGGCCAATACAAACCACCTGTGTCATATCTTGTGCGGTAAACATTGAGCAACTGAAAACAACACAAATAGCATATCATTAGCATGTACAGCCAAATCAACCAATACGCTTTTAAGGCTAAAAATATAATATTTTACCACTTCATTTACCAATTTTAATTGCATCTAACAGTGTAAGCTACTAGATAGACAGCATGTTCACCTATAATTGCAACATAATAATGATGATTGATGAAAATATTCATAATTACATATTTATGGATAAAGTTACAGTTATGAACCTCCAAACAGAATACCATCTCTAGGTTCTCACCTGATTGCGGTATACGACATAACCAAGGAAAAAGTACACCAGCAGAAAAGGTAAGATCAGGGGTGCCAGAACAGAGCATGTGAAGCCCAATAGTCCAAACAACATAACTTTTGGTACTTCTGTGTGATAGGGGAAGGAGGGCACAAATTCTGTGTCTTCTTTCGTTCTCAGAATATATTTCCTTACAAAGTTCCATATCAGACCAAAGAGTTGCATAAGTTCAGATGATAAACTGGCCCATCCTGAAGTCAGAACATAGGTGATGAAGAAGGTAGCCTGAAATGAAAATAAATTTACAGAGTTGCAGGGAAATGTTAGAAGAAAATTAAAGACAAATCTAGTATCTTTCTACATGCAAGAAGCCTTTTGTTTGTGAATTTCGAACTATTGATCTTTCTGCAGCATAAAGACAAAAAAGAACTTGTGATTTACCTGCCCTGGTATAGCTCTAGCAAGCTGGACAGGGATGTCCTTTGGGCTTGATAACACATTCAGTTGGCTTATGACAGTACCAGATAATACATTAACAAAGAATACGTTCCAAACTGTGAAGTACAGCACTTTACAGCAAGCACTCCTCTTCCTTTCACTGTGAGATGTAGGCCCCTCTAATGTAGAAAATAGTATCATTGTTGGAGCAACGGTGTAAAGAAATATTTGCAGTATAACACTGGGAAGGTATCCAGTAACTAGCTGGCTCATGTATTTCCTGCACATGGAAGAGCAGTTAATAGACACCACATTCAAATGAACACAGCCATATTTCTATGTTGAATAGTGCCTCAACAACACCAAAGCACAAGATACATCAAACTATGTTCCTTTACTTATTTCAGTAGAGTAGACTAACTTCAGAATATGTTAATCAGTCTAAATCCTAACAATTGGTTATATTGTTTCAGTTCTGGATGAGATCTGATGCACACTACAGTCTACAAGTCACTAGATATGAAGATGAACTTTATACTAACAAGAGAGATATGAAGATGAACTTTATACTAACAAGAGGTCACTTCCAGTATAACTTAGGTACTTACGTCTTCAATATCCCCTTTAGGAAAGGAAGCTTCTGCTGCAATTGCTCTAGCTGAGATAATCCTTGTATAAATGTCACTGGTATCAGAAATAAGAACATAAAAACAATAGAACCTAAGAGCGTAGCTATTCGGCGAATCCAAAGCTGCTTGTAGGGTAGCCAAAGATTTGACCAATACAGATCATCTGGTTCTGGAGCTAGATTAGTAACCCATTTCAAAGGGTTAGATGTTTGAAGTATTTCCGATGCAACAAGTGCAGCATACCGAGTTTTGAAAAATACGAAAGCAGCCGCACATTCCTGTATATAATTCCACAACTGAAGTTACTAATTTATACTGACTTATTGATGAATTTAGTAAAAGAACCAATATATGCAATATTGCAAGTTGAACCTCATCATCTAAGTTCAAGCTGGAATCATTCAGGTCAGCTTTCCCCTTGTTCTGCTCAAATTCGGTGCGCAACAACTGGAAAGAATTTGAAGAGGCTCCACAAAGACAACATCTGTATGTAATTGCCCTGCAGCTCTGATCGACAGTGGTGTCCTTGAAATGTTTGAATTTTCTATATGCCTTCTTTGCACCAGTCTGCCAGAGGATGAGATAGATTTACACCAAAAGCCGAAAGCGAAATACAAAGATGCAGATAGAAAGGTATACTTCACTACTTCATGGAAAGACAAAAAGAAAAAAATCACATGGAAAGGAATGTGTAATATCTTAAGTTGGGTTTACATTATCTGTTTATCTGCCATAGTGATTATCCAACTATGAGAAAAGTAAGCCTACCAATAATAACATTAAATCATAATCTTAGCGGTTCTGTTACCCCCCCCCCCCCCCCCAAAACAAAAAAACCACAAATAGAAATGTTCTCCATTACAAGAATGCTCGGCAAATTTTATATGGCCTGTGTCTTTGTATTGCTTACCATTATCTTCTGAATTTTCCCAACTTTGTAAACAATTTGATGGAATAGGTAACTTGATGCATGATACTTCGTGAAGAAATCATCAACAGCATTACTGCATGATTCTTTAGTTGTCTTTGGTATCCCGCGAACAAGGACAGCAAAATGGCTCGGATTGGGTGTTGCACGTGTAAGATGAAGGAGCCTCAACCTAGCAATGTGCTTGTACTCCTAAAAAATCAGGTAGAAAAACAACATCAAATGTGTTGCCGAATATGAGGAAGTAGAATATTTCGGTAATTCCTATGGGCAGATAACTTACAAGATATAGGAGAATGCAAGCTACTCCAGATATTATGTACAGGGCTACACAATGGACCCAAAGCCTGAAATGCAACGAATCAGCACATAAACTGAACATGAAAGCATGTTTATTGTTCTACTACCATACTATGTCTATTTCCGAAGTTTTGAGGAGTGAAGAAATACATGGGACTAATCAACTCTGATTAGAGGCAAAACAGGAATATCACTTCAACCATTGGTAAAACCACCATATAGTAAAACAAAGGCTAGTTGTTCAGCTCACCATCTTGATCTCACTTGCACATTTCCGATTGTAAAGATATCCAACGATTCTTTAGGAATCCGAACATGAAGTATATCTTGTCCAAAATAATTCAGTGGAAGAATTCCAAAAACACACAGAAGGGCAGCTAGGGAGAAGATGCGTATGCTGTTGAAAAACAAATGTATCAGCATGCAATTTTGGCTATTGAGATTAAATAAATAGGGGGAAAGAAACCTAAATAAATTTTTAAAAATTAAGACAGGATGTGCAATTCTGCATAACAGAATGTCAAGAAGTTCTGTTTTAGATACAGCTTCACAGTTATAAGTTTTCTTCTTCTGATTCATATCCCATATAGCCATAGGTGTTCAAAAACCCAGCAATGACATACCGACTTCTACTGGGACCAACACAATGATACAAAGGGATACATGGAGGCCAAAATAAAGTCCTGTATTACCTGAATACAAGAATTCTATTGAAAACAACAGCATCCAACCCAGCAGCAGCCAAGATCTCTTCCTCAGTACACTGCAGGGCCTTCACTATCCACCCAGTGGACGGAACAAATCTCTCCAAAATAAAAGCCTCTCGGAGCCGAGTATGCTCCTCAGCAATCCTCCGCCCAAAGTAGACCCTGACATTAGCTGGTTGCTTCCTCAGAACAGAATAGAGCGACAGAAAAAGCACACAGAGACCAATGTTGATGCCCGCAGAGGTCAGAAGTGCGTTGATTTTCATCGCTTCCTATCCAAAGCCACACACAACACACCTTATGTCATCTAAACACAAGCACAAACATCATCCTTGGTACACTCAGCACCTGCAGGAAGAGGAAGCGATTACTATAACACATGTAGCACACAAATATAAGCAGTTTCAAAAACTCCGTCCAATAAACTGCACGATGGCATCCTGCCCGGTTTCCATGTCGGAAAACCAATCCCATCATGAGCATCTCAAACGTGCTTCATAAAGCTAACCAGTTACATCAGATTTGAAGGTGAAGCCAATTGCTCGGCGTGGAGGTGCAACAGGACAATCGAAACTTGAGCAAACTACTACATAGCATACTCCAAGGTAAAATCAGCCTTGTTTATCAAATATGGTGTGAGAGCGCCGTCAACATCGTTAACTGGAACCGAATGAATCCAAGCTGTCTAGATCAGTTAACAGGTAGATTCGATCGATCATGGGAATCAATTTCGCGTGCGAGCATCAGCAACACTAGACTAGCACGCGACCGAAACTCGAATACCTCCAAGTTCCAACTAAATTCATAATATACAAAACATCAAAAATCGTACTAGAAAGAAGAAGAAGCAACCGCCGCGGGCTCTCTCCCGTTGACTGCAGTAACAAAAGTTGGAACTCAGGAAATCGATGATCAAATGCGGGGACAAACGGAGTACCCAGCAGCATCGCGTGGAAACATCTACTTTCGCTTTACTCGAATCCGCGCGAGGATTTCGCGAACCAAACCAATCTCTCAAGCTAGTAAATGAGAAGGCAAAAGAAAAAAAAACAAGGTAGAGAAATCAGTTACCTCCAAGTCGCCCGCCCAATCGAGCAAACGCCGCCTCGATTCCGCAAAAACCCTACACCATTAAGCGACCAAAAGATGAGAATAAGAAAAAAAGACGGGAAAATAGTCGGAGGCATCAGCGGGGAAGAGCGCGGCCGAAGCAAGCAGGCAGTCACCTTGAGGAGAGCGGCAATGGCGAAGAACGAGAGAGAGAGATGCGAGAAATCAATCGAACCTGGAGTCGGAGATCGGATTGCGGGGCCTGTCGGAATAAAACCAAACTTGCTTTTCGAGAAAGGGAAGCGAAGCGAAGCGAAGCGAGCGAGAGGACTGGAGGAGGAGGAGTTTATTCTTCCCTAAAATCTAATAGTATCCCCTTTTCCTACTCCTGAAAAAGGAAGTGTATAATAATAATAAATAAAATTAATAAATGGAGGAAGGAAGCTTGTGACGTAAGATCCCTTTAAAAAGTATTATTTAAAAACTATAAAAATAAGCCGAGCGATAAGCGAAAAAAACCCACCCGGAAACGACGCGGCCTCCATGCCATGTATTATGCTATGGACACGTGGCACGCATGCGTCAGGTTGCCATGCTGTCGCCAGCAACAGGAGCTAATTTGTTTTACGATTATTGTTAAGCGGGTCATTACGAGATTTCAAGATTATTACGTCATGAGTTTCCAGGTGTTTCCTTTCAGGCAACTCTTCGTGTCAGGGAAGGGAAGGGGAAAAAAAAAACGTTGCTTTTGCTTCTTTCTTCCTCTTCCAAGATTTGGGTGAGCTAATTCATGACCAAGCCGACCTGGACGGTGGCAATTATTAATTCCGTGAATTCTTCCCGAATCATCCATGCGATAATATTCAAAGATTTCGACTGCAACCAACAATAATAAGATGCTTCTCTTGCTTCTGTCCACACAAGAACGTCTCGTGGCCACCGCATCGTCCGCATGCATGATGCCCAATCAATTGGGCATATATATATATATATATATATGCATACATCTTTATATATATATATATATATATATATATATATATATACACGCACACATATACATACATACATCAAATCTAGATAATTCTTTCTTCTTATAATAAAGAAAATGCTCGTGATGACCCGTTTCATCATTCCCAGAATATGGCACCCGCTACGGATTATTACTCCATAAGAACAACATCTTAGGAAATAATAAGTTACATCAGAGCTACGTAGCACAACAATAACTAAAGACACTGCATTATTACAATAACCAGCCTTACAAGACTACTGTCTTTATGTACACAACTTCCTGATTAACCACAACCATACGAAATTATTACAGGAGTACTACCAAAGGTCCTAATTATATAAATATCAAATACGTAAGGACATATGGATTATTTATATACCCCGACTCTGTGAGACGGGATACTAAATGTCGTCTACTCGTCCCAACTGCCAAACAAGACATCCACCCTGCCCTGGCCCTCAATATAATTGTTCTCGTCCCACGCGGCATCTTTTGGCCCTTTAAACCCCATATTCAGCTCGAGGTAATCCCCAGTCGATCTAGAATCTAACAAGAGAATTTAATAGCAAGAGCGAGTACAACATACTCAGTAAGCCTTAATAGCAACAAATGCAATGGTATGCCTAATTTCTTCATAATCAACTTCTTGTTTGAATCACTCAACAAGAAAATAAGTGATTAATTTAAAGAAGAGAATTTGCATGTTCCAAATACTACTAATCACTTTTGTCGAAGAGAAAAGGCTGTAGTTGATCTCCGTAGTCTTCAATCCAGGAGACAGGTATGAATTTATGATCTTATTAGTATCGCGTTGGCTTGTGCCACTTTACCAATAGCTACTTTGAACTCTTTTGCAACTAGGTCATCCACATTCCCTTAGATATGGTGCTGAATCCAAGTATAGAACATTTTTTCTAGTTCCATTATTATATCTTCACCCAACTAATCATAGTCGTAGGTCTAGGGCGGTCACTTACCCTCACCCGACTATAAAATAGTCATTTGTTAGGGGCTATCTCTCTTCCCTCAACACTCCACAGTGCTAAATATATGCGTCAGGCTCACCACTTTCGGGTTTTATACCAGGCCCAGGTCCGCCTGCTTTGGATCCACAACTCCTAGGCTCTATACCAGTTATGGTTTCCTCCACATCACCTAGTTATACTACGCACCCTTGTGGAGAATATAATAACGTTACAGGGTAGTATTTTCTACTCGTCGAAACAAAAATATGGTTGACACGAGAGATATGGCTCCCTACCTGAATGAGAGTGGTTTAGTTCTTATATTATAACCATATGTAGAGAGTCCCAACTTGCCCTTTTCTCTCTTTGCTTGACCAGGGAACACTCTACCCTCTTAATATACATAACTTACAGTTCAACTACTCCTTCAATTAGATATGTTCCTCTCTAATCTCTTTCCTTTCTCATCTGACCACCATTTCTTTGAAAAAGAAAGGAGATCAGAGTGATGATGAGTAAAGTGGTACAAGCTTGCGCAATGCTATATAAATAACGAATTCATGTCTGTCTCCGGGAAAAGAGATCACAGAAACTTATAAGAGTTTTAGCCGTTCATACGAGTATTCGATAGTTTTCTAAGTTAATATTATAGAATTCTTTCCAAACCTAATAACAAAACTTATTTTTTATAATTCCGAGAAAGAAATGAGAATGAGAAAGAGATTGAGGATGAGCAAGAGATTGGAAATATGAATATATTTTCTTAGAGATGTAGAAGAGCATCAAGTGTATTTTTGCTAATAATGCTTGCTGAGTACTTTTGTACTCACTTTTACTATTATCTTCTTTTGTTTAGACGTATGTTAGATCGAAGGATTGCTACGATTCACCAAGAAGCAACAAGTCCTTGCGTAAGGACATGGGGGCAAGAAGAAGCCATGCTGGCCATCGTCACCGTGGTCTTCTCATGCCTGCAAGAAGCTCCAATGGTGCTGTGGAGGAGAGCATGGCTAAACTGCCTGAGGTGCACCTCAGGGATGCTTAGGTGGTGATCATTTTAGCGATGATTTCTGGTTTTTGGCTGAAATTTCATTGTAACTGGCTGAAATTTTACTGTAGCTGAGTTAGTGGATAATGTAGTGAATAGTGAAAACAAACTGAAATTAGAAACTGAAGTCGAAAAAAACCGAAACGATCAGAGCCTAATCGTCATCAGTTAATCTCCTGCCTGAATCTCTCCGAGCTTTCTTAATTTCTAGTGCTGCTGTGTCAAAGTTTGGTGATTGGAGGCCAAGAGGGAAGCGTACCGTTCGTGCAAGAGATTTGCAATCTTTCAGTTTCAGATTGTGCGTGTGGTTTATTTCACCATCTTCTCCCTTGCCTTTTTGTACAAGTGGCAAACATTAGTATGAATGCACGTTTCAACTAATTAAAAAAAAAGTCATCCAATTAGTACCGACTAGTACTGGTAGTGCCGACTAGTGCTCCTTCCATGAGAATCTCTGGCACTCGATCGCATCTTGTTATGACTGATTTCTTTTCTCTTTTTATCGCTTATATTGATATAGACTATAATAACTAGTTTTTAAATAATATATTTTTCAATGTGAGATTAATAAAAAAAATTATAGTAAAAAATATATTAAATTTAGCTGTACTAGCTAGAATTATATATGATTATTTTTTATACATATTATCTCTAAAAAATAATTAAAATTAAAATATTTAAATCATAAGTTCAAGAGAATCACCAGCTCTTTCTTGTGGCGAGTAGGTGAGTAGTGCGTACAGACAAATCGAAGGTTGACGGCCCTGGTTTCTTACTTTTGCTCTTAGCATTTGACTACTCCGCAGGTTAAAAAGGCAAACAAACATTGAAACAGGGTGTTATTTTTACGCAGATTCTTTAAATAATTTTTTATATTTAAAATTATATATATAATTTATATTAACATCTCTATCATCTGTTATTATGGTAAAAAAATATAGATAAAAGTTAAAAACCATTGATCACACAGCAAGGAACACCCCAGCAGCAAATGCACGCGCACGTACGTCCAATTGCCTCTGCAGGTGAAGCTAGCTACGTCAGAAGATTACATGCAATAAAGGAATGAATTCTTAATCCAATCCCATCCATTAGTGAACTTTCATTAATTTCTCTATAGTGAACTTATCCACTTCGTCACTGCACCCAATTGCAGCCCTGCAGCTGACTATGCCCCTATTAAAGATTGATGTAAAAGGACTGATCTACCCCTATTTAATTCACTTGCCCTTTTGCTTTGAAATTTTTGGTATATATAGTACCGTTTGTACTTGTAATTACAAAAATATCCGTATATCTATCGTATTAGAAAAAATGACGTTTTTGCCGCCCGATGGCTAGACGGCGATGCCGTGGAGGTGACGCATGTCACCTAGAGTGTCGGACCCCGGGTTAACAAATTTAGATGCCCTGTAATTCTACCGTACTATTTCCTAAATCAATAGATAGTGCTCACAGATATATTATTGCATATCAAAAATATATTATGCGGAAAGCTTAGTAATACAGTACTAACTTACTCATGAACCAAATAGGCCAAAAACAAAGAGATGCAATAGCGAAAACTTCACACAGGTGGGACCCTTGTGGCTTGCTCACAGGCAGCCAACTAGGGTTCGCGATCTAGTTCTTGACCTCATCGATCTCCAGCTCTGTCGACTCCTTTAATGCACAACAGTGCTTGTCCATCTTGCCTTACTGACCGAATGATGGTAATTAAACAAGAGTGAGTACAACTGTACTAAGCAAGCCACCACACATGATGCAATAATAATATGTATAAAGCTGTTAAGGGAGGCTTGAGGTTCTTTTAGTTGCTAAAAGCAGTGTTTTGAAAGTACAATAAGTAAGGAAACTTCTGAGACTTAGCAGTTTTAATTAAATCAGATTTTCTAAAATTGATTGTGAGAATGCAGTAATAATTGTAGCGCAGGTTACATCTACCTTTTATAGTGCATGGTTACCTCCACCAATGCTAGTTTTTATCTCCACTAGAGTACATCCCTCCACGAAGAGTTAAAGTCAGAGTACTTTCTTCTGATAGGTTTTTATCCCGTCTACAAATGTATTTGAAATAGAACTAACTCAAGAAAGTTCACATATCTGCTCTTGATCGTGGGTACGGTTGTTCGAACAATTTATACTCTACAAAGATTGTACATCTTTACCCATAAGAGATATACTCTACAAATATTGTACATCTTTACCCATAAGAGATAACACACTTGCTATATTTCGCATGTTTCCTTTGACATACAGGTCAAGGGGATCACCACATGGCTTTTACAATGCATCTAGCGAAGGATTGCACCCACTAAATGTTCATTTGGAAGAAGGCTATATTCAAAGCCTGCCGAATCAGTCAGTAGTATTAACTCCTTGGCCTTCGTCTGCACCCAAGCCTTGATCCCGCTCGGATTCATCGTTTCGCCGAGTCTTTTAAATTCTAATATGCGGCAAACAAACGAAAGACTAAATAAATCCAAATAACTTCAAAAATTCAAATAGATTTAGTTGGACTTATTTATATTTTGTTAAGCTCGAGGAAATGAGAGGATTAGGATAGAGATGGAGTTAGCAGATTTTTGAGTGGAAGCAAAGTGACTAAGTACTTTGCCAGGAAAGGTTATAAAAGAAGGATTAGAGTTAAAGGAATGTTCGTGAGGATATTCCACTTTTAGATTGAAATGCAGCTGATTAAAAGATAACAAGTTTTGATCTTTTTATTTAAAAGCTTCTTTATTTAATTTATATTTATTAAGAAAGTTTCATAAGTTAGGCTAGACTTACGAATAGATAGAAGAGATTACCCAAGATATTGGGTATTGTTACTGAGTGTTGGAAACTTAGTGATTTTAGGATACAATTTTGCATGTGATATGTTAGTTACTAGATAGCTCAAGATGTAATGTTATCTGAGATCTAAAACTGTCCGATATTTGGATTATTAATTCAATACTACCAACACACTACTGACTGAGCAGTACTGGTATATTGCTGAGAAGTTACTAATATTTCTATAACTCCTTACGAAACCACTATTATTTTATCCAGATTGTACTATCCAACATCTCCTTTAATTATATATCATATTCTTGTAATTGCGACTTACTTGAAAGCTAATAAAAATAATACAGTATTACAACATGTTGTGTGTGCTATGAAAACTAAATATTTAAAATATTATAATGAGATTTCGTACTTATATGCATTTATATTTATTCTAGATCTAAGAGCTAAAATTATAGGATTTACTAATGCTCTTTCACTTATAGGTGAGTCTGTAGGGATATATTTCTAACTATTTTACATCTGTTCGTACTAAATTGTCTGAAGTTTATCAGAAGTACGAGTATAAGTTTCAGAGAGTTCACTTGCAATGACCTTCACCAGCACTCACCACAAGTAAAAAGACAAATACGTAGAGCAAAATCTTTGGTGCACCAGGATCTTCCGAAAAATCAAGCTTTACATCGTCAAGTGCTGAAGCAATCCATACCAGGGCCCGTGAAAAACTATTAGTCTTTTTGGATAGTAATTCTGTGCCTCACCATGTAGAGGACTTCATCATTTTGGAATAGTGGCACGAGTACAAGCTAACATATCTGGTGCTATTCATATTAGTATGTGATGTGCTAATTATTTCTGTCTCGACGGTTTCTTTCGAGACTGCTTTTCGTTTTTCTGGAAAAATATTGGAGGAAAGAAGAATAAGTCTCATGAATGAGATGGTGGAAGTACTTCTCACATTAAAAAAAACTAGGAACAAGCTGATGCACAAGCTCAGCACTGTGTGGTGGATACGGAATTGAAACATGCATTCAACAATCTCTATTTAGACGGTGGCAACAATACCAACGCTTCTTAGAGCATCAATATATACATTGTACTTTTCTTATTTTTTTATCTATAATACTGAGTTACAAGCTGTGCTCTTTTTATGTTGCTAAGATTTTCTCAAGTTGAGTTTTACTTAACAAAGCTTTTAACGAGATAACCATTTAAATATTAATAAAACTCATTATTATATTTCTATAATTTATTATATTCTTTTCAAATTCTATATGTTTTTTTTAAATTTTTTGGACCGAAACAGGCTAACCGGATCGAACGGGCTAGCTGTGCTAATTAATCATGGCACCAGACAGTCAAAATTAACCCGGACGATGATGAACCGTGCTGGCGAAAATTTTAACTAGTATCAGAATATAATTAGAGGCTAGAGCCGGTGACAAGGTCTTCGGAGAGATCAGTCGTTTGACCGACCAACCTTTGGATGAATAGTCCAGCCGCCGGGGTGGCACCCCGGTTAACCTTGGTTCTTACTGAATTTGGCTCCATGGTTTATGAGTTGTGAATCCTAATGCAAACTCAATACGCATATAACCCCAACGAAGAATTCAGAACTGGGTCCGACATGATCAATATGCATATAACTTCAGATCTCCTAGTAAGTGTAAATTTCAGAGCATCCTAAAAAAAGTATAGATTTCAGAGTAGTATGATCTCCAGACGAGACAAAGGATTTCATGGTTATAAATCTGAACGCATAGTATTTCTTAGAAACTAGAGCCCTGCAGGCATTCAGCACACCACGCATGTGCATTGCGAAATGCCAATAAATCGCTCTGTCTGATTCCAACTGCCGCTTCAGATTTTGCGTACATACATCATCTGATCCTTCCTGTCCAGCTGCCCAAATCTACACCCCAAATGAATCCAAGTGGACCACTTCCTCTTCATTTCCAAGCAGCAGCAGCAGCAGCAGAAAACCTTAAGACTGTAACCCTCCCGTTCTTTTCATTAGGCGTAGCATTTAGCATTAGCCTTCCCATTTACCCTCCGTTATATTTTGAACTGGAGGGAATGTTGGTTTGGAGAATGCACGGCATAGCCGGTGATTTGCGTTGTTACTTATATGCAACACATGTAGTAAATATGAGAAGAAAAGAAATATGAAGCAGTTTGAGCTTCTGAAGCAGGAGTGGCAAAGCAAATATGAGAAGAAAAGAAATATGCAGGAGACTGAAGTATGGTACTCCTCCTAACATCCATGTAGTATCTTTCATATAGTGCTTTGTTGTTAGTCCCTACCTCATCATGTGATCTAGTACCGCCTGTTGCTGCGTGGGGAGATGGAAAGATGGAAAGGAGAAGATGGTGCCGCCGAATGCCAATTGGCATTTGTTTAACATACTGGTACTCATTACTAAAAGCTCAACTAGTAGCAGCAGCAGAGTGCAAACACATCGAGTGCAGAGCAAACATCTCACATACAAATTTCTAGACGAAATTTGTCCTTAACCAAAAGCTGTATTAGTACAAACTAAGTGCAGACACATGCCGAACTGAATGCCCCATGAATTGTAATAGTAGGGGTAGCACTAGTGTTCTACAACTTCCATTTTTCCTTTTGAAATCATTAGTACTTGTACAACTAAATTGTCCTTCAGCATCTGCACTTTATCACAAGCAAACAGTATAGAGGTACGAGCCAACACAGTTGCACTTTTTACACACAAGGAGACCTGGAAAAAAATTATACACACCTTCAATCTCTCTCTCTCTCTCTCTCTCTCTCCAAATTAACACACTGCCGAATCCATCACCAACTAAACCAAAGTTTTTTTTTGTTCCTTTTCTTTTGAGAAGGAAGTCATCAACAAGATGTTGAGCCCAATTCAATTTACAATGAGAATTAAGATTCAAGCAAGCATGTCACGCACAGCCTCCCCTCTGATCTCCGCAAAGATCATGGCCTCTATGCTTGCACCTACCAGCGAGACCTCCTCTTCCCTGAGCCGCCTCCATCCCTCCACTGGGCCGGAGATGTCGAGCTCCACCAGCATGGGGATCTTTGAGATGTCTCCTGCAATCCTCTCCCAGGAAGAGATGATCACCTGCTCCTCCATGGACTTGCCGCTCCTCATAACCTTCTCCTTGTCTTCTTCCTCCATTGCACAAATCTTCGCGTCGTTGTAGAAGGTGAAGCATGGGGAGGCGGCGCCGATGAAGTCCTGATCAGGTAGTGGCGAGCTCCCTGACGTCGATGGCTTGTCGTCCTCCTCCCCTGTATCAAGAAGTGAGAATTAATGCCAAGAAAATGCAGTAACAAAGAGAGTAAATATGGACAAGACTGCCTTTTTTTTTTCTTCAAGGAGAATTCTTGGACTTAAATGGCGAAGCAGCAGAGCGCTTACAGTTGCCGAGCATGGGGGATTCCTCGTCGGAGTGCAGCTCCAAGACGGAGACCGGGCTGAGATGCCTCCCATGCCTCGGGCTATCGTCGTCGAATTCCACAACAACATCGCAGTCGCCAATGTCGCCAGCGCGCGGCAGCAGCCGGAAGCTCTCACGGGCTCCGCAGGAGAAGCAGCCGGCGAGGTCCCACCGCAGCGCCCTTCTCACGGCCCTTCCGCAGAACACCCTGCCCAACGCAGACCTCCCAGTATTGCTGTTGCTGATGCCACGCCTCTTCCTGACGGAGCCGTGGTCGCAGAGCCCCAGCAGCCGCCGCCTGCAAGCCTCGGCCACGGAACAGCAAGGCACTGCCTCGGTGGCGCCGCTATGGAGGAGGAATGGCTCCTGCTGCTCCTGGAGCAGGTCGGAGAGCCTCCTGCCGTAGCAGCTCTTGGCCATTCCCTAACCAATTCTGCCTCTCAAGAGGCAGAGGTAGAGAGAGGCGTGTTCTTGCAGGCCTATCACTCCTAGCAGCTCTCGTTAAGGCAAGATCACTCTCTCAACTGATCAAAATGCCGGCTTTGGTTGGCGATTGATGCGTATATAAAGTCGAGATGTCGTCGTCTTCTTCGTCTTCTTCTTCTAGACAAGTAAAGCAAAAGGCTACTATTACAACCACACCACAATACACTGGGCCTCGCCAAGTACTCAATTCTTTGGCTTGGAGTGGCCGAGAAAAGTGTAAGTGTGAGAGTGTGTGCGCGTCCTGAGGACATTAATAAGGTCCCCTCCTAGGTAGTTGTTGAATAGTGGAGGAGGCATGTGGTGCAATGCAGTGCAATTTGCAGTACTGGCAAAATAGAAAAGAAAAGATTTGATCTGATGCTGATGTTGTTTGCTGAACTGCAAGCAAGATGCAAGGCACTTTTAAATGATCTGCTTGTGTGAATATGAAATGCAAGCAGGACACCATGGATTCATGATTCTACCGAGGCATTTCTTTACTTGGAGTAGTCAACGATCAGGAGATGCATGGAGTAGTATTGAATCGCGCAGAAGCCGATGCTGGGTGGTACTAGGACAACACGGCAGCTAGCTAGAGAAAGGCTCCATGGTGAAGTGAAAATGCCCACAGGTGAACAGGCGATTGATTCAGCAAATCCCAATGTCCTGCCAAACTGTTGGGCAGGTAGGCTTCTTGCATCGCTCACTGCTCTAGCTTTGTACCAGTTTCTGATTCTGTATTTCCTTCCTTCTTTTCCCCAGAGATTCAAAACCATATCATTATCAGTGTTCATTATACTCAGCAAGTCGCAAGTCACTCGTTCGCTCACGTCTAGACTCCTCTACTGATCGGTAGTCTCCATTGCCTTTTGGGCTGTGAGAGGGGAAGGCAGGGAGGGGACAGTGCAAGGGAGCAGCAAAAGGCCTGCAAGAGATGGGCTCCATGGCACTGCCCTTTAGCTTGCATTGCACTGCAGGGGGCAACTTTTTTGCTGGTGAGAGGTCCACCATTCAGATCAGGGCATGCATGAAGCCTGTGAGACTCACTACAGCCATAGCAACAGCAGAGGTGTGGTGTGGTGGTAGTGGTAGTGGTAGTAGTGTGAGTCCTTGCATGTCCCTCCATGGCGTGCCTTTCTGTTGTGCAGTGCAGAGTTATTACCACTGCTACTGCCGCTGCCGCTGCCACTACCATTAGCTGCCTGAAAGTTTCGAGGAAGGAGGCACAGGCACAGCTGGCTGCCTCCATCAGTGGCAACTGACGAAAAGGGAGACGATGGTAGATGCAGCTGGTGCGGTTACTTGTTTGCAACAGTGCCTATCCGAATTTTTAAATGTTGGCGTTTGCAGTTTCAAAAATTTACCAATGCTCCATCCATCAAGCTCTTGCATGCACATTGAATGTCCCGCTGACATTCCATTCCTGTGCAAACTGTGTATGACCGGATATAGATGCTGCTGGTCTCTCTCTACCTGGCAAATTTATGGTTTTGTGCATTCCTACATTGTTTGTTAGGAAGCAGTTACGGACAGCCATGGTTTAAATTGCACATTTCAAATACTGGTGAGAATTTGTCATAGCTCTGAATGGATGCACTGCAAATCAAATTTAGATTTACTCCGGTCGTTTTTTTATGAAAAAGTTTGGCTGATGATCTGACGGTTCACAGCAGAAGTGAAGATTTGAAGGGACTAGAGTGCAGTGCAGGGCATCTGTTGTACCCGGTTGGCTGCAGGATCTTTTCTCTCCTCTCTAGTCTCCCCATCTTTTCTTTCTTTTCTCTTCTTTTCTTTCCATTGAAAGCAAGCAAGAAAGAAGCCAACCAGCTTTGCTTGCTTGCACCAGCCAACAAGAGGCAGCTTGTGATTGTCTCCACAGGCACAGCTGCTTTTTCTGCCACTGCCAGACTGCCACAATACATAGGGAATGGTGCCATCTTGCCTCCCTTGTTTTTTCTTTTGGTCACACACAGTGACACAATGCACCTGCATTCTTCTCCTCTGTCTGTATGTATTGTGCAGCCTTGTCTTTGTGTTGAGCATGGAAGATCAGAGCAAGGTTGTTACACTACTGGCAAGTTACTTTGGAGTTTAGGGTATTAAGCGCGCTAGAGGCAGAGAGCAAACACAAGAGGAAGAATCTTAGTGTAAATTTGACCATGATCTTATTTATCATTTGCAGACTTCTGCAAAACAAGGAAGCAGGTCGGCAACAGCATGTTGGTATTATTGTGAAAATCAAATCAGCACACGGATACAGAAAGACTGAGCTGGGTCCTACTGAACGGGCCCGTGGCCCAAAACTGCAAAGCCCTGCTACTAGAAAGTTAGCAGCCCATAACCCACAGGCCCATGGGCCAAGTAGAACTGAAAGTTTTTTCTTTTTGAAACTAAACTGAATACGGCAAACTGTATGAACTACATGTGAGCCTTATCATGGGATGTGGTAACACTATTTGATTGAGCTGAATCATATATATAGATGCCACGTTTACCTTTGTCGACTTCAGTTGTATCCATCCTATAGGCAGCAGGGAATTAGAGAGGGTTCAGATCAAGCCTCATTATCTCAATCAAACCCCTTTTCGTCCTCCGTCCCAATCTCTCCAGCCATCTGTTTGGATTGTAGCCCTCCAGCAACAGTTCCTAGATTAGTTTTAGCTCCATCACAAACACACACACACATATGGGCTTGTTTGTTTGGCTGCGGCTTGACTTTTGACTATAGCTTATTAGTCTAATAAATAGTAATTGATTAGAGAAGCTAAAAGCCACTAAAAAGCACAAAAGACCAATCCATTTCAAGAAACTGCACCGTTTATTTTGATTTTCAGAGAAACCAAAAACCAAAAAAATCGGGCCACAAATTTCATACCACAACCAACTAACTTGTAGAACCAAAGAAGTTAGGTCTCTTCCTTTTAGCTTATGGTTTCCCCTGAAAAATAGGACAGCATCACTGTTGTCTTTTTGAAACGGTTCATCGGTGTCTGATCCATTCGCATACGCGCTTACATTAGTGCTAAAAAATTATCAAATGCAGCCGAAAAGAATCCACTCTTAATCGCAAGAGGAAAAACAATTTTGCATTTCTGAAGCTGCACCCGAAAGGTTTTGTACTTCTTTTGGCTATTCCTTAAGCAATTACTAATAAATTGAATTGTGCGAAACTACTCCCAAGTATATGCAGTAATATCCGAAAGGAGAATATTGCGCCGAACGTACGTATCTAAACTTGCGCATCTTATAAGGATCGAGATGTTTAGATACCGCTCAATTTAGTTTTTATTTTTTAGATTTTGTTTTTTATTATTCATTAATTTTATTATTTTTCTAGTTTTTTTATTTTTTTTTGAGTTTTTTACTTTTTTTCTGTATTTCTTTGTATTAGCCGTGAAGGGATAATATGTTTTTTCTATTTTTAAATTTTTTAAATTTAATTATGTTAAATAGATTAACTCAATTATAATAGAAAAATAAGCAGCTACAATAAAAAAAATATAAACCACTCTAAATACCTCTAA
The DNA here is from genome assembly GCA_036346265.1 of Melocanna baccifera. Classification (NCBI taxonomy): domain Eukaryota; kingdom Viridiplantae; phylum Streptophyta; class Magnoliopsida; order Poales; family Poaceae; genus Melocanna; species Melocanna baccifera. Next base: position 229,520 of record CM070709.1, on the reverse strand, counting down.
ATTTGAACATCATGCACCGGTCACTGACGTGATTGTGGCATGTGGGCCACACGTCAGCCTTTCCGTTCTTTTCACCGGCTGTTTAAGGAATCAAAACGAAAGCTAGTGAATGCGTTTAGGGTGTTCAAAACAACGACTTATAGTCTTTTTTAATGTAATTGTTTTATTTTTTTACTATAGTTGAGTTGGTTTATTTGATATAATTAAATTTAAAAATAGAAAAAATATGTTAGCCTATCATAAACAATGCAAAGAAATACAAAAAAAACCTAAAAATAAAAAAAAGAAAAAAAATAAAATTATTAAATAGTAAAAAAAAGAAGCTAAGTTGAGCAGAAACATAAGTTCAGAAAAGCTAAGTGGCGAGACCGACAGGATACGCATGCAGTGTCGAGTCGAGGCACGAAAGCGCCAGCAGCGAATGCACACCACAATTAGGACACGTAAAACACTTTGCTACCTCCCTGTTTGTGCGTTCGACGTGGCGACGGCAACCCGCCACCAGCTGAGTGAAACATGTGGCCCGTAGGTTGCGGCTTATATTAGTGTCCGATTTATTCATATAAATATTTATATTAAGATTAAAAACTATCATTCGTATTTTAAAAAAATATACTTTCAAGAGAGAGGGAATCAATAGAAAAATAAAGCATACATGCAATTCCTCCACAAACTTTAATGACCACAAAAATTCTCAACTGGAGCGTCTGTACATACGGGGGCAAACGCAGAATTTGACAACAAAAACAGAAACGAGATTAGACGTAATCGTCACACGCTCGGCGAATCAGTGCCAACTCGTTTCCATTCAATTTTTTTTTTGGTCAAGAATTGCTTGTTATATCTTCCTTATAGTGATAGGCTATAGCTCGAGACTTAGGAACCATAACCCATGGAATCCTCGCTATATTAGGTTCTAAGAAACCTAAATTGGGCCCAAAGAATAGCTGCTTCAGCCCTGAGGCTTGCGCTGAGCCCGGTTCGGCCCCTGTCTACGTAAAAGAGGATTGATTGATTGGTTCTGCATGCTAGATTATGATCCAAGTCCATTCATCGTTGACCGGGTCGAAAAGATCCATGCAATCGCACGGCACGTCGAGTGCGCGCTCCTACACGATTAACGAGGCCAGCGTCTGCAGCTCGAAGCCGGCGGACGCAGCCGCGTACAGCTGCCGGAGCGCTATGGCGCGGCGCGCGGCGGCCAGCCGGCGGCTGAGAGCGGTGGCCTCGGCGCGCAGCCGGGCGTTGGTGAGCGCGACGAGCGCGGCGCGCGCCCTGACCTCGGGGAGGCTCGCGGCGAGCACCCGGTTGCCGGCGCGGAGCCTGTCGACCTCGGCGCACACCTCCTCGAGGTGCCTCTGCTTGCGCGCGCGGGATCGGCGCGCGGACTCCCGGTTGGAGGTCTTGCGCCGGAGCCGCCGCCCTCCGTCTTGGTCGGCCCCGGCGCCCGAACCCGCCGACGTGTCGTCCTCCGTGGGATCACGAGGCGGAGTAGCGGGTGGTGGTGTCCCGTGTTGGGGTGGCAAGCCGAACCCGATCTCCGTGAGGAAGGCCTCGACGTCCAAGGCGGGGTCGGGAAGCTGGAGGGCCATGGCTTTGGGACCAGAGGGGCAGAATCGTAATTAGCAACTTGTCAGAGGGGCGCGAGTGGTGAGAGGGGGAAAAGGGAGGGAGCAAGCGTAGCAAGCGCGCATTTATAGCCGGAGCGGAGCGTTCGATGCGGGTCCCGCATTTCGGTGGTCACTGACGAGCCAACTTTTACTTTAGGTTGTCATCATTTCGACTTTAGCTTCTAGCTTCAGTTTTTTTATCACTATTCATTATATTATCCACTAACTCAGCTACAGTAAAAAAGTCAACTACAGTAAAAAAATCAAAAATCAGAAACTATCGCTAAAACGATCACCACTTAATATGGCTAGGAGTCGGATCGGATTGATCCGTACTAGTCCAGGATCTAATTGATCTGGTACGTCTAAGTATGGCACATATATAGTATATGATGGGCCATATCAACACGGCACGAATAGCAGGTCGGGCCGCCTCTTATAGCCGGAGCGGAGCGTTCATGTGGGTCTCATATATTGAGTTTGGAGAGAAAATATAAATGTTGTGCCTTTATCTCAATCAGATGATGATGTTTGCGCTCAGCAACCCCATTCTGGGCATAGGCACCAGAACAATAAGACTAGTAAAGAGTGTCATGTTCAGAAAGAAATTATTTGAAAGCAGATTTGCGAGTATACGTAATGTACACAACAATTGATACTCTCGAATAAGCTTTTTAATTAATTAACTCATTTGAATGTGTGTGTTTATTTTGAGATTAATTGCTAGCAAAGCTTACTCATCCGACTGTCATTAATCATACAATCATCAATATATAATGGATGAACTAGATGACAATCCGATTATGAATATATATGAGCTACACATCTATATATACTTAAAGGATATGTTTTAAAGTAAAAATCCTTGATATATAGAAAGAAGAACATAGATTAATACTAATGAAACCACAAAGTATAGATTGAATACCCCTTAATGTGTGTATACAAGAATGTATAGTGGGAAAATATGTGCACATATTCATCTTAGACTTTTGGTGGAGTTTAATCTTTATTTTTGATCGGAGGAATGCACTAAGATATAAATGAATATGAGTGTCAAATGCATACCTCTATGATTTCACTTTTTTCTCCAAATGATTTTAAGTCATATCATAGTCATTCAATCATGTTAGTCTCACAATTGCATTTGTCATTTATTACATCCAAATGAGACTAGATAATATTATAACTAATAAACAAATTAGTCTCATAATTATATTTATCATTATCACCAAAATCAACTTAATAGAGTTTGAACTTACACTGGTGGAGTGGCGGGCAACCTATGGATCGGTGGCTTTGGCGACGGCGGCAGCTTGGGTGGTGACGGCCTCGGTGACAACGGAAACGTCAGAGTGGCGGATGGCGGGAAGCAGACCAAGAAGAGCGATGGCAAATCCTCGGCAAAGGTGCGGAAAACTACCTTTGCTTTGACACCATGTTATGTATATTGTGTATTTATTTATGAGGCTCAAAGGGTAATATATATAGGGAGTATAAGGAGGATATACAAAGAAATATACCATATACAGATAAGAAAACCGAGACATATAAGAAAATAAATAACAATCAATCCTATTATATTCTTAACACAATGAAGCACTGAATCCAAAGATTAAACCACTGAAGATCCAAACAAAATTGGTTACGACATACAATAGGGTAGATGCTGGTTCTACACTTGAAAAGTGTGTGTGTGTGTGTGGGTGTGCTGGTTCTACATATTATGAGCGAACATGCAAGGCATCGGTGGGTTGATGCATGCATGCCCAAGGAACATGACACAACCTAATTGACAGGGCTGGCTAGCTCCAAACCTTAATCACTAAGGAAAGAGCGATATTCTAGCTACATCCATCGTCTTATCTTGGCCCGCAAGATTTGGGAAAGTTTGATTGGGATTTATGACTAGTGATCAATGGTGTAGCTACCCTGAAATTCGTATGTAGGAGGTACATACACGTATTATTAAGGAGATAGAATGAGAAATGTATGCATTTAAGTAAAAGACAATCTACGGTACATTCACCTTGTTTCTTCTGGCTGGTGCGTTTGACAAGCAATAGTAAAAGTTCAGTAGCATTATAGGCTGACAAATTGTGCAATATATATGCGTGTAGCCTGCCCACATAGAAAATGCTCGGTAGTCCTATATATATTGCCCCCCTATGCACGTTAGTTGAGTGCATCCTAGCATCGATGGATCACTCTATACGTGTGGCGAAGAGAGCTAGCTAGACCATCGATGGAGCACTTTAATTTCAGGTAAATTAGGCCACTGAAAGCTACAGGTTATTCAGAGACGCGCATATTTTTCTAGGTTGGTCATGCAAGCAATACAAGCATCCCGTCGAGAATGTGCTCAGCCACTGGAACAGCATCTCATGCAAGTCATCATCCACTATGCATCTCTAAAGTGAACTATATATAAAGAAAAAAAACTCTCATCTCAATGGAATATTCCAATGTTCCACGGCACAGCAAGTAATCTTTGGTCTTTCCATGCACTAATCAACACACATGTACACACACATATACATGTATGACATCAATCATTCGAGATAGATTATCTGAGGAAATTTAGAAGCCATGCAGTGCTATGTGCAAAGGAACTTCTGTTTACATGCAGTTTTCAGAACACACCGAATGTATAAATTAAGCTGGTTTAATTGCACGTAGCAGAACACAGCCTTCGGAAAGAAGGACATTATAACAGACTTTGCCTGCACCATATTGGAAATTAACAAGTCCTACTCTACTATAGTCTCAACTCTCAAAAGCACTACTGCATCTCACTATGTCATAAGAGATCTATTAAGTACGAAAGCTGCCTCCTTTAGGGTAAAGCTAGAAGGCAGGCATAACATTTTATGCCGCGGCATGAGCCACAACAGTAGGTACTAGACTACTAGGTTCTTTTTCTTCATGGGAGATGTAAAACTAAGGAGCCAGAGAGAGCACAGATGAGTAAATGAGTGAATTCGGAACTGTCCTATCCCTTTGGGGATTTATATACATGAATAGAGTATGATGGAAAATTCACATCCTAACTCTTAATAATTACATAAAGACAAGAATGAAATAATACATTCATTTGCATATAAGACACTGTGTATTAGGTTTATCCAAAGACCAACTAGCCAATCCTAAGGTACGAGGGATTGAACACCCTACAACAATTTCTGTCCCAGCAAGTGGGTGGCACGAGAGAGACTCAACGAAAGATCAATACTGCCTAAGAAGTATTTTAAAAAGAAAGTGTGTGAGCTAGCTAGGTTAGTAGCAAACTGAAGGAGGTGGTTTAGTTGAATGCTGCTTTCCTGTTCTATTTTTTTTTTCTGTCTTTATGTGTTTCCATCGATATGGCGTCTATTCAGAATCACTGGAGATAAAAAAAAAAGCAGAAAAGCCGCTTTCAGTTTAGTTAGCTACACTAATGACCAGTATAGGAGGGAGCTATGTCGACAAGTGTGTCATGGCCATACAGATGGCATGTGCAGCTCCAAAGACCAGAGCCTACGCCTTGGTGTGCAGTTGCGCAGATGCAGGTGCACGTACGCATGAAGAGATCTGGTGAGTCCGTTTGGGCAGCCACATGCTGTGCCTCAAGATTTGGGGATAAAGCAGCCTTCTGGGGCTTCAGAAAATCCAGAAATCCAATGCGATGGAAGGGCGGATGAACGCTACTGCTATATTAATCCACAATCTACAGTGTGGACACACCATGCATTTCATTAGCATTCGTCACTTACAGAATTTGTGTTGAACCGTCTATATATGATGAGGTGTCTAGGATGACTTTTTTTTAGTAGTGTAGTGATAGGTAAGCTTAGAGATGGAACCTATTGTAATTGCGCAAGATTACTGCATACTGATTTTTCTTGCTAACTAAAGGTTAATGTTGTTGAGAAACCCCTCGCTGGCGACCAGTCCAAGAGATTTCTCTGCTAAGTACAAGAACGAATCAATCACAAAGCGACAGAATAATAGATTGAACACAGAGAGAGGTAGAGAGAACTCCTGATCTTTCTTTATTGCTTCAATTCAATGGAGTACAAAATCAGCCATATGGCTCTCTATTTATAGGGGAGGGTGAGGTGCCCAATATGGATAGGGACTCGTTTAAACGGAAACCATTATCCCTGGTTTCCTAATACTCCCCCTTGGGCACTCATCCGACATACTCATACCTCGTTAAAACTCCATAAAAACCCAGTGGGAAAAATTTGGAGAAAGAGTACATGATGCATGTTATGCTGCGATTGCACGAATTGTCTCATTAAAAACCTTGATCGAGAAACTTCAGGAAAACTCGTCAAGGGTAAAAGAGTACAATTCACCCAACTTCATTTAGTCTTCAGGACTTTTATTCTTTGGGTACTTGATCTTCAGGATCAAGATTTACTAACGGACTTGAGAGAATTCTCCCTCTAAATTCTGCACTTCTCTAAGTCTCATCATACCGATCCCTCACACGCACCTTTCAAAACTAGATGCGGGGAGGGACTTTGTGAATAGATCTGCTAGATTTTCACAAGACATAGTATGCAGTACTTTAATCTCATCCACCTTTTGCAATTCATGAGCATAGAAGAACTTGGGGTTGATATGCTTTATGAGATGACTCTTCACATAGCCCGTTTGTACTTGTGCAACGCAAGCGGCATTATCTTCATAGATAATTGTGGGGTTTTGCACAATGTTCATTCCACATGACTGCTGGATGTGGTGAACCATTCAGCATAGCCAAGCGCATTCACGTGCTGCTTCATACAACGCTATTATTTCTGAGTGGTTCGTCGAAGTAGCTACAAGGCTTTACTTAGATGATTTCCAGGAAATTGCAGTTCAACCACACAGGAATACATAGCCTGTTTGTGACTTTGCGGTATGCGGGTCAGACAGGTACCCAGCATCTGCATAGCCAATCAAGTTCAGATCTTGATTCTTTCTGTAAAACAATCCAAGGTCCTTGCTTCCTTGGAGATATCGGAAGATATCCTTTATGCCCTGCCAATGCCTTTTGGTGGGCTCTGCACTATACCTTGCTAATAGGTTCACGGCAAAGGCAATATCCGGTCTAGTGCAGTTTGCTAAGTACATGAGTGCTCCAACTACACTCAAGTATGGGAATTCCGGTCCCAGGACTTCCTCCCCCTCTTCTCTAGGTCGGAAAGGATCTTTTTCTTTGTAAAGATCTCCGATCATAGGTACTTTGATGGGAATGCTTTCTCAAAGCCGAATCTTTCTATCACCTTCAGGTGTAGGTCGATCGATGTACTAAGACTCCTCCAGGACATGCTCAAGCCGCAGCCCAAGCGTAACTTAGTCTTGCCCAAGTCTTTCATTTCAAACTCGACTCCAAGTAGGAGCTTGCTTCTTTTATATCATCCACTGTCCCGATGATATTCGGATCATCTACATACACCGAGATTATACGAATCCATTCAGGATCGCCGTATAAATACACAAGGACAGTCTTCATTGTTCGTGTAGCCTTTCTTGCAGAGAAAGTCGCTAAGCGATTATACCACATTCTCGCAGATTGCTTTAGTCCATACAGGACTTTCTAAGCTTCACACCGCATGATTTCTATTTGCTCTGTCTTGGTTCGGAGAGGAATTCCTTCAGGACTTTCATATAAATCTCCGAATCCAAGTTACCATAAAGGTATGCAGTCACAACATCCATCAATTTCATTTCTAAATTCAAGTTCACTGCCATTGAGATCAAGTATCTAAAGGTAATTCCACTCATGACTGGGAGTAGGTTTCTTCATAATCAACTCCAGGACGTTGACTGAAACCTTGTGCTACCAGCCTTGCTTTGTATCTCACTACTTCGTTTCTTTCATTCCTCTTTCGAACAAATACCCACTTGTGCCCTACGTGGTGCACATGGGGAGGAGTGCGCATACGGGCCCAAACACTTCTCTTTGTTCAGAGATAGCAATTCGGTTGCAATTGCCTTCTTCCAATCTTCCCAATCTGATCTTTTCTTACATTCAAGAATGATGCAGCTCGGGATCAAGATCAATGATTGTGGCAATTTTCTTTGCGAAGTAGATATCGACATTGGTCGTTGTCCTGCTCGTGGACTCTCCTGTGCACATAATTTATAGCTATTTATTCATGAGTTGCTTCTTCCGAGCTTCATCTTGCGACGCTTCTTTCCATTGCGGTGGCAAGTCCCTTTAGTTTTCGGCTCGATGTGTGCGCACACATCCATGCCGATGGGGATATTCAGATTCGGTATGTCCTTTTCAACAGTGTCATACTGTGCAGTCTCAACGGCTCCCCTTCTCATTCTGGGGACTTGGTGATCGGCCGTGATAAGTCCTTCTTATCCTTTTCGCCAGCGCCCCGGTTACTTTGGATTCGAGGGCGGAGTTCTCGCCCTTTTATTCGAGGCCTTTGGACGGGATTAGGATACCTTCAATTTTCTTTGGTATTTCGACCCTCTCCGGTGCATTGCGTGCGAGCACATGTGACTTAGTCACGCTCTTCAAATCACTAAAGTGATCAGCAGTTGATTTGCTAATGCTTGCAAATCGATGATCTTCGGACCTCTTTTCAGTTTCACTAGTGCGCGGTTCATGTGCAGGAATTCCGTGGCTTCCCACGTAATTTCCGACATTTTTCATCAATGGGTTGATTTCTCCCCTAATGTCGGAAATTATCCTCATCAAAAATGCAACAATGGCTGGCAAGATGCAAATCTCCGACATGGGTTCCAAATACCGATTATGGATGCGTCTCATAACCAACGATATCCCGATCTTACGGAGAGGACCCATTGCAGTTCGCTGTGGAGGGGGTATATGTACATAAACCTTGGATCCAAACCTCCTGAGATGAGAAATTTTCGGTGGTGACCCTTGCGCTAGTTGCATAGGTGAATGGATGTTGTAGACCGAGGGTCTAAAGTTGATGAGATTTGCTGCATGTAGGACTGCGTGTCCCCAACATGTAGCTGGCAAATTACAATTCTGCAAAAGTGGTCGGGCAATAAATTTAATTCTCTTGATCAATGCCTCTACCAAACTATTCTGGGTATGGACATGCGGTACCGAATGCTCAACTGCAATCCCCATTGCCATGCAATAATCATCAAATGCCTTTGAAGTAAATTCTCCGGCATTGTCTATTCTGATGGACTTGATGCGATGATCAGGGAACACATTTCTGATGCGAATGATCTGCGAGATCAATTTGGCGAAAGCATGGTTTCTTGTGGATAATAAACCCACATATGACCATTTTGAGGAAGCATCAATGAGCACCATGAAATACATAAATGACCCTGAGATGGGCTGAATAGGACCGCAAATGTCTCCCTGGATGCGTTCCAGGAATGCAGGGACTTCATCCTTCACTTTCAGAGTGGAGGGTCTAATAATTAATTTCCCGGTGGCACATGTAGGGCACACAAAATCTTCAGGATTTGGAAAATTCTTCACATTAATATTATGCCCGTGAGAATTGTTAATTATATTCCTCATCATCCTAAGACCTAGATGGCCTAATCTGTCATGCCAGAAACAGAATAGTTCAGAGCTTCTAAATACTGTCTTTCGTAATGCAGTGTAGGCGCCTTAATGTTGGTATAATATAGCCCGTTTCTAGTGAAGGAAGTTTTTCTAATACCCTTTGCCATTCTCTTCGCGCCGTGATGAGTAGGTATTCTTACTGTACTCTTCTTGATCTCAACATGGAAACCATTTACGCGAATATCTTTAAAGCTTAAGAGGGTTCTAGTCGAATCTGGGTACAATAATGCGTCTTCAATGACCAAAGTTATACATGCATCGCTTCGTGCCCATGGGAAGGATAATTGTAGCTCTTCCGGAACCAATTATACATGCATCGCTTCCGGCGATTGTCGTAAGGCTGTCATTGCTCTTACGAATCGACTGAAAATACTTAGTCTCTCTTAAGATGGTATTCGTGGTACCACTGTCGGCAAGGCATACTTCCTCCATAGGGCGCCACACGTGCTCTAATATAAGGTATTTTATTAATATGTATTAAAATACATACATCACGTAAATAAAACACACAAATATTAGAACATATCATGTCATTGTAAACTGAATAAATGAATGAATTATTCCAAAATCATCCAACCATTATGAGAAAATAAAACTAGAGTACCATTCATGCAAGATTTAACTTGTCCATTTAATGCAAAATAAATGACAATTAATGTCTTATGCATTCTGTGCATCAGACGGAATCAACTAGAAAATCGTTGACTTCTTCGGCTATCTTTTCAGGCGTGATGTTCTCTTCGAGAGAAATCATGGAGGTGGCTGCCTCTAAGTCGTAAAGGGGTGCTGCTGCCGGGATGGACTCAACCTCCATTATTTCAGGCAGCGGCTCATGATGCTCCCCCTCAACAGCTGCAAAGTGAGCTTCAGGCTGCCCTTTGCCATTGTTCTTCTGGGCTTGGTGGGCATCAATGACATGTTGCGGTGCTTTACAGATCCGCGACCAATGTCCCCACTTGCCACACTTGTAGCAATCTTGGTTCTGCTGGCCATAGGTTTTGCCACTCTCCTTAGCCCTTTGTCATTTGGAGCATCTGACTTGCCTTTCTGGGCAACGGTCTTACCCTTCTTTCCCCTTCGTTTCATCAAGGGCTTTCGCACCTTATAGCTTCCAGCGTTGGCTTCACGGCCAGCGTAGCTGCCTGGTGGCTGAGTGACGTAATTCTTGCGGAGAAGTTCGTCCTGAGCCTCCGCAACCTGCATCATATCAATCAATTCGGCGTACTCCTTGTAGCCGTCTTGACGATAGTTGCGGGCGGATTGTACAGCATTGGGGTGAAAGGTGGACAGGGCCTTCTCAATCTTCTGCTCATCTGTGATCTGCTTGCTACAGAGTTGAAGATTGGTACAAATTCTGTGCAAGGCAGAATTGTACTCCCCAACCGTCTTGAAATCGGCAAATCTTAGTCCGATCTACTCCTGCTCTGCTTGAGGAAGAATGGTGTACTTTAGCCTCTTAAACCGCTTCTTGAGTGCGGTCCAGAGTGCTAGCGCGCTTTTCTCCGCCATATACTCATTCTTGAGAGTAATGCAGAGGTGGTGCCTGAGGAAATGAAGTGCCTGATCATTTTCCTCAGGTGTGGGTTTGGCGTCATGCCGTCCGCCAATCCCAATAGCTGCGCGGAGCTTCTTGGCTCCAAGTACTATCTCGACATCGGATGCCCACGTCAGATAGTTCTTGCCATGCTGGGCAAGCTCCTCGAACTCCCGGTTCGTGATGCCAGTCATCTACATGTGATGAATGGAACATATAAGTTTACTTCAGGTAAACATGCATGAAGTTATTTACTGCAGGTAAATAAATGGTACAATAGGTTCTCATAATGTCTCATAAATTTCTATGCATTTTCCATAATTTACTGCTAATATTCAGTGATTAAAATCAATTAAATAATTACAATTAATCAAAATAGTAAATAATTGCAGAAAATACATAAAATAATAATAGCATAACGTGCGGGCGGCGGCGTCGCGGGCGGCGGCGGCGGCCATGGAGCGCAGCGGGAGGAGGCCGACGGGCGGCGGCCGTCGCGGGTCGCGCTGGGCGGCCATGCGGGCGGCGGCCGTCGGCGGGGCGGCGCGAGGCGGCCATGCGGGCGGGCGCGGGGCGGTGGCCCGAGGCCGATGCAGGCGGCGGAGCGGCGGCGCGCCGAGGCGGCGGCGTGCCGCGCGGGCACGCGGCGCCGGCCGGCGGCGGCGCCATGCGGGCGCGCGCGAGGAGGCCAGCGCGGAGGCCGGTGGCGGCGAGCGCGCGGCGGCGCGACGCGGGAGCCGAGGCCGATGGCGGCGGCGCGCGCGCAGGCAGCGCGACGCGGGAGCCGAGGCCGCCGAGGCGCGCGCCGCTCGGCGCGGCGTGGCGACGACGGCGGTGCCTCGTGCGGAGGCGGCGGTCGGTATGCGCGCACGAGAGGCGAGGCCAACCAAACAGAAAAGGCAATGCAAAAGAAATTTTGTTTCTCATCTACGATGCAATCAACATCTACCCGTTTCATAATCTACCGATCAACATTGTGTCGGCGACTTCGTGTCCGCCGCGTAGATTAGGGCGGATTTGCATCGTTTTCTGATGCAATCAACATCTACCCGCTTCACAATCTACCGATCGACATCGTGCGGCGACTTCAAGTCTGCTTGTGGTAGATTAGGGGGATTTGCACCGTAGAAAAACAATCTAGAACGCGAAGAAAAGCAAATTCAAAGCGATCTAGAAAAACCAATCTATTAAGTGCTTCGATGATTACCTTCGTTCACCGGAGCGATTCGTGCTGATAACGTGTTGAGAAACCCCCGTGGCGACCACCCAAGAGATTTCTACTAAGTACAAGAACGAATCAATCACAAAGCGACAGAATAATAGATTGAACACAGAGAGAGGTAGAGAGAACTCCTGATCTTTCTTTATTGCTTCAATTCAATGGAGTACAAAATCAGCCATATGGCTCTCTATTTATAGGGGAGGATGAGGTGCCCAATATGGATATAGACTCGTTTAAATGGAAAGAATCCGTTTAAACGGAAACCTTTATCCCTGTTTCCTAATAAATGTTTGAAGCAGAGGCGACGAGATCATGTAGGTGGGTTACCATCGGCTCTTGGTAAAGCTAACCAAAGTGAAAACAGAAAGGCACGTGCATGGGGCCGTCAGGAAAATGGGCTAGTCATGGGCTGAAGGAGCTAACTGAAGAGCGCATTCCACTTCCTAATGGTTGGCTTGGGCCGTCCGGCAGTTGTGACGGGGCGTCATGTGCGTACAGCCCAGCTACCAGATTCTCTCTCTTTCCTCTTTGTTTTTACTTTTGATATCGAATTTCCTGAAGATTAACAGAAACGAAACTTGAAGAACACTAGTTGATCTTACAAACTGTCCTATCCCTTTGGGGATTTATATACATGAATAGAGTATGATGGAAAATTCACATCCTAACTCTTAATAATTACATAAAGACAAGAATGAAATAATACATTCATTTGCATATAAGACACTGTGTATTAGGTTTATCCAAAGACCAACTAGCCAATCCTAAGGTACGAGGGATTGAACACCCTACAACAATTTCTGTCCCAGCAAGTGGGTGGCACGAGAGAGACTCAACGAAAGATCAATACTGCCTAAGAAGTATTTTAAAAAGAAAGTGTGTGAGCTAGCTAGGTTAGTAGCAAACTGAAGGAGGTGGTTTAGTTGAATGCTGCTTTCCTGTTCTATTTTTTTTTTCTGTCTTTATGTGTTTCCATCGATATGGCGTCTATTCAGAATCACTGGAGATAAAAAAAAAGCAGAAAAGCCGCTTTCAGTTTAGTTAGCTACACTAATGACCAGTATAGGAGGGAGCTATGTCGACAAGTGTGTCATGGCCATACAGATGGCATGTGCAGCTCCAAAGACCAGAGCCTACGCCTTGGTGTGCAGTTGCCTGCAGATGCAGGTGCACGTACGCATGAAGAGATCTGGTGAGTCCGTTTGGGCAGCCACATGCTGTGCCTCAAGATTTGGGGATAAAGCAGCCTTCTGGGGCTTCAGAAAATCCAGAAATCCAATGCGATGGAAGGGCGGATGAACGCTACTGCTATATTAATCCACAATCTACAGTGTGGACACACCATGCATTTCATTAGCATTCGTCACTTACAGAATTTGTGTTGAACCGTCTATATATGATGAGGTGTCTAGGATGACTTTTTTTTAGTAGTGTAGTGATAGGTAAGCTTAGAGATGGAACCTATTGTAATTGCGCAAGATTACTGCATACTGATTTTTCTTGCTAACTAAAGGTTAATGTTTGAAGCAGAGGCGACGAGATCATGTAGGTGGGTTACCATCGGCTCTTGGCAAAGCTAACCAAAGTGAAAACAGAAAGGCACGTGCATGGGGCCGTCAGGAAAATGGGCAAGTCATGGGCTGAATGAGCTAACTGAAGACCGCATTCCACTTCTTAATGGTTGGCTTGGGCCGTCCGGCAGTTGTGACGGGGCGTCATGTGCGTACAGCCCAGCTACCAGATTCTCTCTCTTTCCTCTTTGTTTTACTTTTGATATCGAATTTCCTGAAGATTAACAGAAACGAAACTTGAAGAACACTAGTTGATCTTACAAACTGTTATGTGCTGCTCTGCTTATGTAGTTCAAGCGAGAAACAATCCAAGAGATGGACAGAATTCTCTCAAGCACGTACGGCATGCTATGTATGAAACTAACCATGCATGATTGCCAAACACCCAACAGCTGCATAGAAACTACTGTGACTGGCAGCAAGAACGATAAGTTAATAGATATTCCCGGCTCGGCGTTGTCGGCATTCTTCTTGACCTAAGCCGAGTGATAAGTCACCTTAATTCGATTCGTGCGCGACTTTGTATATCAGCACGGACGGTGATATATTCTTGGCGCCAAGTCCAACTAGGCATATTCTTATGCTACGATCCAGGGCACTCACTCTCAATAGCCTCTGTGACCTTTTGCTGAAACATCGCGGCGCCCATCTATATGGCGTTTAGGACCCAATTATACCGCATGCTGTCGATGGAAACTTTGCAGTAGGCAACCATGCATCTATACGATACGATGCTTGCTCGACGGCTTCGTAGAATATATCTTGAAATGTGCGGACCAATTAATCAGTTAAAAAATGCAGGACTACAGGAGGATGTACCAGCAAAGCATCGCGCTGCCCATCCATATTCAGCCCGTTCTTCGTGTTCCTAGCTCGGCGGCAAGTGTGAACTCGGGAACTGAATATCTGGCCGCCACCATTGCCGTGCTGCAGCTGCAACCAAGTCCGAAGTCTGTAGACGATGATACGTCGCATGCAGTTGTGACAGCAGTTAGAGGTCACGTCGAAACAAGGGCTTCTTATGTCAAAAGGAAAAACGAGAAAATGTCTGCCGAATCGGCCAGCTTAGTCGTCGTATCATCACTCAGACGACGACTTTGTCGGCAATGCCTGCTTACAGCCACGCACGGCTGGCCGGGCACAGAACAGTTTGGCAGGCGGCAATTTTTCTTGGTTGGTTCGTCCAGTATCAGACGGTGGATCGGAGCTGCTTACAGCCATGCAGCGAGTGAGTTGAGCTGTCGGAGAAATTATAACCTCGTCCGCCGACCTGTCAGGCTCTCTGAGCTCTCTGCCAGCTGCCACGTTCGCATGTCGGCAACTCAAAACTTTGTTTCTCAGGAATGAATTGCCGTCCATGCAAAATGTTGGGAATAGTCGGTCGAGGAAGAAAAGAAGCGTAATTTATAGGTGTAAGAGAGACTTTGTATATCAAACTAGTCTTTTAAGGAGAGAAGATCTAATACTATTTGTAAGACTATTACTTCACGACTTGCACACGACGGTCCGTAGGTTTAGTTGTATTCACTTCATTTGGATCTGAGTCCTAGAGAGTAAATATGGTTAGATCTAGACATATGGTTAGGGTCCGAGCAAACACAAAATGCCAATAAGACGCTGTTGTGCGGTGACAACTCTGAACTTGCATCTCAGAACGATATGGACTTTGTATCCTTGAAGGTTACTGGCTAGGATGGTTCCAATGGGATCGAACGATTGCAAGGGGACACTCACACAGAGCAAGCCAAAATGGCAAACAGGTGGCGCGCACACACACACACACATATATATATACACAGCGCATGCGGAAGTCTCCGGAGAGAATAAAGATGCATGGGGCGCAGTTTTCCTGATGGCGACGTAGTGATGCAGGCAAGCAGCTAACTTTGTTTCTTTCTTTCAGGACCTGCGTTGCATATGCTTCCCGTCCCGTGTGAAAAGCAGAGAGAAACTGCACCGGCCCTCGAGTGTAGGCTAGTGTACACCTCCCGAGTCAGTCGCTCTGTGCCCGAAAACTGCTCACGCCTTGGAGTAAGTTCTCTCTGGTAAAGCCGACACCGAGCACCACCGTCTGTCCCCTCCGGTCGAGTCTCCATCGCTCTCGCATCGCGCGCGTTTACATACATATAAGTCGATCGAAACTAGCTAGCTTGCCTGCCTGCACCACCTCAAGATTAATCAACACCAAACCCATGGCCACCGCTCGCCACTCCAGCGCTCTCCTCCTCGTCGCCCTACTCTTCGCTGCAGGCGTCGCCTTCGCCGCGCGCGACCTCGGCGACGCCAACACCCTGCCGGCGCCCTACGGCATCCCGGGCCTCCCAGCCGGCTTTGGCGGCGGGTGGGGCGGAGGGTACGGCGGCCCCGGCGGCGGATACGGTCACGGCGGCGTCGAGGTGCCCACGGTGGTGTGCTCCGAGAAGGGCCCCTGCTACGGCAAGAAGGTCACCTGCCCCAAGAAGTGCTTCTGGTCCTACAGCCGCTCCGGCAACGGCTACGGCGCCGGCGGCGGTGGCGGGTCCTGCACCATCGACTGCAAGGCCAAGTGCACCGCATCCTGCTGAGCGATGCATACGCCTAGCTAGCGCTAGTAATACTGGATGAATTAGCTGCTGCATCTGATCGATCGCAGTAGCTAGTTACCTCTGTATCAGTACATGTGAGCTAGCCTATACGTACCTCCTTCGTAGCGCACTTCTCCTGCGTATCCGGCAAAAATATATGAGCTAGCTAGCTAGCCACCCCTATCTAATGGAGACTATATGACAAGTAACTGCTACTCGACTAGTGTGTATGTTCTGTTTATAGCAGCTTGTGTGTGCTCTTGCTTAACTCTCTTGAGGGAACTAGTAACCTACATGCACCATGACCATGTATGGATAAATAAAGGAGGGCATGGAATACAGCGCAGATCATACTATCGTATCCGTCGCCGTATGTATGCACCTTGTAATAAACTTTCATATGTATGCCCTGTTTGCTACGTCTGTTCAACCCTGCCTACAAAATGCAATATGGTACCCATTTCGATCCTACTTGATTTGTCACCTTCTGTTGTTGCTTCAAGGTCTCAAACTGACGGCATACATGCAGCTTCATTGGTTATCCTAGAACATGGTTCTATCCATTCATGAGCTTAATTGGCCAACTCCACATATCAGGCAACAGCCCTGGGAGAGCACGAGTCAATCCATCAGTCGCTCATGTCCTCACTTCCATCTGAATGCTCGAAAGCATCATAACATCCACCAGATCTTGTTCGCTCTCCCCATCAGTTTCCATTTCATCAACTTCAGGTTCTTCCTCGTCAGATAATCGGTGGGGCTCCCTCTTCCTCATCAGATTCATCATTAACAATCTGAACATACTTGAATTATGAGGTTGCAATCATGAAAAATATCATGTTTTCTGGTTGGAAGAAACTAACCTCACTGAATAGACAAACTACACAGGTAGAGAGTTCAAGAGCCGATTTGAAGGCCGTTGACGTTCTTGCGTTAATAAGCTGAAAGAAATGCAGTCAGTAACATTATAATCCAAAAACAAACATGACTTATGATTGCTAGCATGTCTGCGCTGTACACTCAGACTGACATATTCAAGATAAGTACTGAAGCTCCACGAATTTCCAGAGACTACATTGCCTAGTTGCAGACATCCAAATGCTTTCATCGCTCAAAGAGGCCATAACGTGCAGTCGAAGAGAATTCTTAATCCGATACAAACCATTTTTTACTGCTAACAGCACAGGTAAAGAAAACTATCAAACTCATTTTACATGCTTGGGGCTGTAAAATTATATATTAGATAGAGCATCAAACAATTGCAAATGCATATGTCACTTTGTGAGAATATTGGTCCCTTCAAAGGACATTTAAAGTGTTTCCATGCAGAGTTCTATTAGAATTTTTAAAGAGAATCATCTTCTTAACAGTTTGTCTTTAAAATGGTCAGTGACAGCAGCTATATTACTGAGATATCCTTCACAGATCTGAAGCTACATACTACTACTGCAATTGAAAATAAATACTCACGGACTCACCTGATATATAGTGAGTTGAGCAGCAGGAGAGAAGACTCCTGAGATACTATGCTGCTCATGTGTCGACTAAGCAAAGTTTGCAGCCATGGGAGCAAACAAACCAGTACTACACCCCTTTGTGTCAAAGAATAGCCAGAAATAAGACCCTTTTTGTCAAAAGATGACCAAAAAATTTCAAGAGTTCGCAAACAGAAACATTATTGTTTGAGTAGCCCACGATAATATAGCCAACCATGTAAGCAAACAGAATGAATTGAAGCTCTCTTTTGTCACGTCTACCAACATGCACCACATAACATGTCCCAAACACTTGTGTACTGAATTGACAAAATACCTCTAAAACATTGTCCTACCTAGATTGCATAAGCAATATGAAGAAGTTGATAAGCTTAACAGAGTCTGCTGGCGTTAGAAGTGATATGTACAATAACCTGCACATAAGCCAACATTTAAACTATCAGATTTGATGACCTAATTGCATTAAGAATAATTGATATACAGAGTTCTCAATGCTAGTATATAACAGCTGTCAATAACCAGTAGGTTACCACTAGCAGAGTAATTGGTCAATTAACTAACGCCAGAACAGAGAAAACTGGGCAATTCAACCGACTCTAGTCTGGAGATAAGTTGTTATTGTCAAGTTCATTTTCATTGTGGGAGTATTAAGGGTTCTGGTCGTAAGTCTTCTTTCTTTTCTGATAAGAAGGCAGGCAAAATAGACTGAACTAGACTAACTTTGGCCGAGACCAGGATTGGAGAGCTTCCCCTTTCGGATTACCAACAAGCACATGGGCACATGGCTCATAGTAACTTTGGGTTCAATAGACTTAATCCTTTGTTCAATTTAAAGAAATTCATTAAACATGAGCAGTAAGCAAAATCAACCAAAGACACAATGGCCTAGTTATGGGGAGTTGTGCAGGTATTTGCAGTTATGATATGAAGAGTCTCCACGACCAGGAAAACAGACCCATGTAGAATCCTCAAATGGAACATGTAGAGTAATAAGGTGGGCGATGTACTCGAGATGAAACCCATGTCTGTGTGTAATGTCACCTAAAGCTTGTACGGGCCAAAGAACAGTATGTTGAATTGAATTTCTATGAACAAATGGTGACAGATACAAAGTAAACAACCTGATTTCTATGAACAATTTCTGTCGCAGTAGGGGCAGTGAAGGGCAGGAGAACAGATGTTTTGATAATTACAACATTGCACAGAAAAGGAAAGGGATGGAAAGAGAACCATACCTTGCCATCTCTGTTGTATAGGCAATTCAGCAATGAAGCATGATCATCAGCCCGCAGAACTTGCTTGAGCAAGACATGGACTGAATCCGCACTCGGCGGCACCACCATTACCATGGAGGGTGACTGGTCGTTAGCATCACCACCTGTTGTGTCATTGTCTTTGTTGGGCAGATTCAGAGTCGCAAGTTTCTCCTCCATGGTTGGTTCGTCGAGATGATACTCCGGATTAGCAACATCCTCGTTGATTGTGTCTAAAACATCATCAGAGAGAGAGAGAGAAGCACACTGATTTGGTCAGTGATGAGAGAGCTATGAAACAGAAGGTATCCCAAGACTGAGGAACAGCACAGCGTGTGGACAGACAGAATAGATGGATGGTTACCTGATGGGAGGAGAGGACCGCACTGGGCAGGTCGCCGCCGCGTGAGGTCCGTGGTCACCACCATACTCTTCAACGCGACGTTGCTGCCGGCGCTGGCGGAGAGAAGAATCCGGGGGAAACACACACACACACAGAGAGAGAGAGAGAGAGAGAGAGAAAGGGCCGGAGGGCGCACGGGTGGGCCGGAAAAGCCCAGGCAGCCCAGCCCAGTCTTGCTTTTCCTTTTTTTTTAAAAAAAAGAAAGGGTTATACAGTTGTTGAATGATGCTTAGCCCTCTGCCCCATTTTGGGTGATGATTTTCGCATGTTGTTGCATCTTCCAAAACCATTTTCTCCATCACCTAAGCGAATACAGCAAAGACTCCTGTTTGCGAGCAATGTAGCATCAGAAGGAACAACCTTCAGTGCCAATGGAAAACCAAACAGTGTCAAATAACTGCTGAATGATGCTAGCCCATAGATTTGTCGTTTGTTTACTAGTAAGGTATCCGTATGTTACAACGGAGCACCAAAAGAGAGTGATACATATCACAGTTTTCTCCGCCAGCCTCTGAGCATGTCATTGCCAAAGCGTCTAGATCCAGTTGGAAATTGTGGTTGGGTTCTTTTCCACTTATAGCTTGTAGCTTACAGTTTATACTACAATAACTAGTTTTTATACCGTGCATTTTTTAAGGTGGAGGCAACAGAAAAACTATAGTAAAAAGTATACTGAGTTCAGCTGTACCGACCAAAATTACATTCGACTATTTTCTTCTGTGTACTACCTCTCGCGAACAGTCAAAATTCAAAAATTTAAGCCATAAGCTACAGCCCAAAAGAACCTACACTGTATCTTCCGTCGCTCAAAGAATTATCAATAATTAATTAATTCTAGGAAACAGATAAAAAGAAACAAAAGATAAATGATAAAAGGCTTCGTTGTCATCAGGAAGACACCAATGTCTCGCGGCCACGGCTGCAGCCGCAGCCTCCTTCCTTCTCTTCCGCTTCTCCTCCCCTCTCCAACGTCTTCTTCCTCCACAATCTTCGCATTGCATCGAATCCAAGAATCAGAGCAATCCAATCCTACCTTTCTCTCTGTTCGCTCTCTCTAACTCTTTCTCTCTATAGAACCCAATAATCCCAAATCTTGTGTTATTCTCCCCTCACCAGCCTCACCTCATCAGCTTCCTCCTCTCCTCTTTATCCTAGTCACCTCTGCTAATTGCTGCTCTCCACCCCTCCCTCCTCTCAACGGCTCGACTGGCCAACCGACCCTTCTCTCCCCTCCCTAGATTGGCAGATCTAGGTCTCGTCTTCTGTGTCTCCAACCTCCCTCTCCCTAGCTTCTACGGTCTCGCCTCCCTCTCCCTGGCTCTTCGTTGCAGACACCTGGGTTTTGGCTTCCTCGATGGTCGGTTCCCCCATTGGCCTACTGCTCCCTACGTGGCGTCGTCCTGGGCTAAGATCCGCCTCTCTGGCCCCAGCCGCTACCGATGACCTGTTCCGTAACCTCAACCTTCTGTCCTGCTCTTCCTCCATGACTTGGTCTCTTGCCTTCAATAAGAACCCATCGCCCAACCCGTAGTGAGTGGTGCGGACCGTGCTGGTGGATATTGGTTGTGTAGGCATGGTGGCAAGCATTAGAAAGTTAGTATTTACAGCGGTGCGCAATCGATTCTGGGGCGATGCCGGATCTGAGGTGGGGCATGCTTGTGTGGTGTGGAGATTGGGATTGGAAGGAGAGGGAGAAGCTTGTGGCTTGCCGTTAAATATGGGAGGGTGGTGAGAAGTTGAGGAAGGCAGTTTAGGATTCGAGGAGATGTGGCAGTTGGAGATGGTGCTAACTGTTAAGGCCTACGAGCGAGCAATTGAACTACGATCGTGAAGTAAGAGGGGGGCACTGACATCATGGCCCACTCCACCACTCGTTGGCGTGTGGATCAAAGGAGGGGTGTAGGGGGTGAATGGATAAACTTCCTTTTTATATTAGTAGAGATTAGGTAAAACAGGGCTACAAATTAAAGTTGCAGATTCCTTAAAAACAAACTGCAAATGGAAGAGCAATCTTCATGAAAAATACCTAGCAAATAAATGGAAGAAGCCATTCACTCTTGTCAGACCGTTTAAGAGTACTAAAAAACATCATCTCTAGAATTTCGGCTAAACTCTATCTAATTTAAGCTCAAAACTCCAATTTGAGTGACACGTAGTGTAAAATCATCCCTAAACATGCCTACACAAGTGTTTAGTATCTAATTTTAAAAAGGCTATATGGCCGATCAGACCCCTTCATAGCCGCTGGTCAGACAACTCTTCACAAAGTCTAAAGAAATGCCCAAGTTCGGTCTGACTGACATTGCTAAGTTGGTCAGACCGGTTAAAACCTAGCAGCAACTCTGAAAACTGAAAAACTTTGAAACCAAACTCAACTATGACAAAACTTGTAAATCAAAGTAAATATTCATCACACACCATGGACATGGTGACCTTCACATAGTCTCACAATCTTTTTCTTGATGAGTAATTTGACAAACACCCTAAAAGACAAGAATTTGAGTTTGTTTCTGATAAAAGAAACTCACGAGTTGTAAAAATCACACATAGTCCATTTTCAAGAGAAAAAAGGAACATGACCATGTTAGGAGGAAATGGAAGGGAGCTAATAAAAGAAAGAGCAAGTATTTGACAAGAAGATCCAAAACACTCCAAAGACTTCTCAAGGGCAAGGTCTTGCTCATAGTTTAAAGAAAAGAGCAATCATTCAACATGATCATTTTTATAGCAAGGGAAGGAGTTAAAATGCAAATGTAATGCACAAGAGCTACCCCTTAAATTTAAAGCTCACTTTGCATTTTTATCACTCACCAACTCATTTTCTCAAAATGCTCTCTTATTCTCCGTCTTTTCAATTTTAACTTTCTCATTCTCCCATTTTTCTCATTTTCAAATTTTGCCTCTCTGACTCTCTCCCTTTTGGCAAAATAATCATCAAAGACAAAGAGAAAATACAAGCTCCCCCCTCAAATGTTGCAATGACCACTTGGAATAAAGAAGGGCATAAAAAGAGCATGTATACGTAAATGCAAATGCAAAGCCTATAAAAGCTCTCCCTCACTTTATTATCTCATCTTAGCTCAATTTGGCACAAGAGTAGCATTTTTCACAATTTTAATTTATGTTTGCTACAAACCTCACCTACATGCATGATAAGCACAAAAGAGAGTATGCATGCATGCATGTATGAAAGTGCAAACCTAAAGAGTTTTAAAAATTATCCAAAGTAAGGTAGAAATAAAAAGATATCACTCAAGGACATTAAATAGGCATGCAAAGTTATCAACATTATGACTAAGCATGGATATGCAATCTCAAACAAGATAGATTACAATTTATGCAAGACTTCAAAAATGGTAAGTTTATCAAAGGTTTCCTAATAGGAGTTATGCCAGGTCAAAAAGGCTAAGTGAAGTCTAGAAGCTAAAATTGAGACATTAGAAGTGCTAGAAGTTCTAGAAAGTACAACTTATGCTCACGTAATTAATTAACGCCAAGTCTGACCAATATTTAGCCTATTTAGGTCTTATCTTGGCAATTCATGTCGTTCAGGTGCTCCGATGTGACATTCGCACCGATAGGGTCATACCACCACTTGGCATAGAGGGTGGTCATCTTCGAGCTCCTCTTGGTGCTCTTAGCAACTGCGCACCCCGTCGACGGCGACCTCCATGGCAGCGAGCAGGAACCCGACACTCGGGAGACGGAGCAGCAGTCACAGGAGACAATGGCAACCACCGCCGTGCCGGCAGTGCCCTCCGTGCTCACTGTGCAGGGCCAAGCTGATTTTCCAGGCTCTGCACGACCCCTGTCTGTGCCAAACCAGCCTAGCCCGTCACGTGGTAAGCCCGTGCCGTTCTTAGACCATGCTGGGTTGGCACAAAAAAAGCGCGGCCTAACTCTTACCTCTAATCCTGATGACCTCGAACGACGAAGAAGTGAACGCGACAGACAGATGAAAGAACACAAACGGTAAGCAACTTTGACCACACCAGTCAGCAAGTTTGATCAGAAAGGGTACAAGTAGATGTCAGTGCGCGTGCAGCGGAGGGTTGAATTGAACGAATGGAATGCAACGGCCAACACGCACTTTGACCAAATGATCCACGTTGCTACTACGTCCACTAGGCATGGGTGCCCTTAACATTCAGTTAGGAATAGAATACCAGTGCACAGTTAGGATCAACCCAACCATGCATGATCGATGACGCATCTCATCATCTTCTCCTCACGCGCCAAGTCCATGCCTAATTCATTTCATGTCTAAGTTGTAGTAACCCAACCACGCAGATTGCAGCTTCCGTTGAATTTCTTTTATCAGGTTCAGAATCTCTATCGAGAGAACAACCTAACTGAAAGCTGTTCCAGGTCTTGAGTAAGAAAGAAACAATATCTCGCACAGAAATACAACAACAAGATCATTCATTTATGCATGATTCCATTTCCGTTGCAAGATTATTGATCGGTTTGTTCATCACAAACTCTCTGCGATTCTTGTGACAGCCACTACATGTTCTTAGCTCTTTTCTGCTACTAAATACAACAAAGAGAACAAGTATACGAATTAAGCCAACGTTCCCCATCATCTTGCACTTGAAGTTAAACAAAATTAGAAAAAGCTTCACTTCCCTTGACAACTACTCGCTTGTCCTACGCTAGGCTAGCTCCTATATCAGGGAGCCGTTGCCTTGGTGGGCGTCGAGCCCGGCCATGGACGCCGGGCTGAGCAGCGGGAAGGAGCACCACGGCGCCGCGTAGAACTGCGCCTCCTCGCCGGCGCGCACGGGCACCGGCTGCGCCGGCGGAACTGCCTGGTGGTGGTGCGGCTGCTGCTGCCTGGCCGGCGCGCCGGTGAGCCTCTGCACGAGCTCCCTGAACTCCCTGGGCTCCACGCGGTACACCTTGGGAGGCGGCGGCGGGGAGGCCGATCCGCCGCCGCGCCACGGCTTGGTCGGCGGCTTCTGCACTGCTCTGAGCGCCGCCTCGTGGCCCGGCCTCCTCATGTCGCCATGCCCATGGTGCGGGTCCATTCCAAGAGCGCTCGAAGGGGTATATACGAAGCAAGAAACGGAAGAAAGGAGTCGTCCGCGCAGGCGGCGGCCGGAGCAGAGTTATATATACCGGTGGGGCGCGTGCGCGTGGCTTCTAGAGGAGGAGGACGAGGAGGTGGCGGCGGGGGCGACGCAACACGTGGAAGTGGAGGGAGGCGGGCGGTCAATCGTGGCGTGTTGCCTCGCTGCCGGCCTCCCCTCCAATCAACCAAGCTTTATATCCCCACCAAAAAGGAATTTGCAAAGTAGTGCGTAGCGAAGTCGTCGGTGGCGGTCCATCTCCTCCGTTTGCGAGAGGAACAAGGCCGGATTAGCTCGGAGGATTGAGCCCTCAACACACGCCTTGCTTGACTCCCAAACAAATATAAAATAAATTACTACGCCTGTGAAGCACCATTATTCACTGACATATAATAGCAGGGAGTAGACCTAGGGGTTAGGCGGGCTTCGGACTATGCCAGCCTGGCTCGACTCGCATCCTGTTATATCTGTATTTATCTTAGGTCTCACGTATACAGATCTACCTTAGGTCTTATCGGGTTCACTCTCCGGTCCACAGGTTTTAAATAAGCTATGCTCCCTGCACACTAAGCCTATAGGCTGCCCGCAACAAGTCCCTCCAAACAATAACCTTATAAGTGGTATTAGGTCTCCTCAAAAAAAACTAGTCTAATGGGTGGAGACTCCCTCACACTTATAAGTGGTGATTTTTCTTCTCCTACAATCCATGTGTGACTATTTTTCTTAACAATCTCCTCCTCACATATGGATTGTGCACACCACACTTTTAGAAGATGTTAGGTGCCTGAGCTCTGATACCAATTGTTATATACAGACCCATCCTAGGTCCTACATATCCGGACCCACCGAGTTAACTCCCTGATCCATAGGTCTTAAATGGATTGTGTTCCCTGTGCACTAAGCACACGGGTTACCCACAAACAAGCCTATCAAGCAATAACCTTATAAGTGGTATTAGGGCTCCTTCCCTCAAAAGACTAATATAATAGGTGGAGACTTCCTCACACTTATAAATTATGCTTTTTCTTCTCCCACAATTCATATGGGACTTTTTCCTAACACATCCGATTACGTCCAGACACACCATCCCACGATGGACCGCTACCGTGGCGTACTGGCCTAGGCCCGGCCCCGTTAACTTGGAGGCAATGATGGGGACATTAGTGACGGCGGCGGTCACCGTCATCTTCATCATCTTCATGCTCTGCTTTGCACCTCTTCCTTTGCGCTAGGCGCTACCACGGCGCCGCGCCAACCATCGACGGTGGGAGCGGTTGAGCGAAGGGCAGGGGTTGAGCACGGTTCAACTTTGTGAGGGCCTGGCGACACGGGCTGCCACAAGAGGAGCCTGGACGAGGTGGCAATCGCCGCTCTACCGTGGAGGGAGGTGGCCGAGGGGAACTCCACTGCGAATTGCGTCGTCTGCATCATGAAGCTCATTGCCGGGGAAGCCGCACGTCTATTGCATCGACGTGTGGCTCCGATCGCACTCCACTTGCCCGCTCTACCGTTGCGTAGTTGTCGACGAGGCGTCGGCTATGCAGACGCCGAAGGTCGACCCGAAGTCCCTCAACTTCCCCGCCAACGTGCTGTAAGTTCGGCTCCCAGGACGCTATGAGAACTGGTGATGCCGCGCCATCGGCATCGTCGGTGCCGCAACCACCACAGCAGGCTCCGGGACCGATCGCCCGAGTCGCCCGGTGAAGGAACGCATCCTCCATCGCCCTGTTCATGCAGAGCAGGACCGTTACTGATTTCTCAGCCAATTACCACCTTAGAATTATCCCAAACACTTTCGACTTCTCTTTGATTCCTCCAGCGATCAGAAACCGCTGCTCCTTGGACCATTAACCGCTACTCTGCTCCTCGTATGTATCCACAGTTACATTTATTTTGATTGCATTACCAAACGCTCCCCGATTCCCCTGCTAATTAATTTCTAAATTCTTCCTAAACAAGCTGTTAGGATCAGCACTCGCACAATCCAAAAATATCTCCTTTTTGTTTCCTGGGCTTGATCAGCATGCAGCGGGGGGGAGCACTAGTAGATGGCAATGGCACGGACAGCAGCTACAATAATCCCACCAGGGCGCCGTCGAGAAGCCTCCCCCTGAAGCTTCTCAAGCCGCTGCTCCTCTCCGCCGTGCTCGCCACCTGCTTCCTCGCCGTCCTCCTCCTCCTCCTCCGGAGGCTAACCGTCCCCGACATCCTGGCGGCGGCGCAGCCGGCCAGAGCGCCGCCGTGCCCGCAGCAGCAGGAGCAGGTCGGGCTGGAACGGTGGACGCGGCCGCCGCCGGCGAGCGCGTGGAACAACATGACCGACGAGGAGCTGCTGTGGGCGGCGTCGTGGGAGCCTCGGGTGCGGAGGCACCCGTACAGGAGGGTGCCCAAGGTGGCCTTCATGTTCCTGACGAGGGGGCCGCTGTCATTGGCGCCGCTCTGGGAGAGGTTCTTCAACGGCAGCAGCAGGGAGCTCTACTCCGTCTACGTGCACTCCACGCCGGGATACCGCCCGGACTTCCCGCCGACGTCGGTCTTCTACCGCCGCCAGGTGCCCAGCAAGGTAAGCCATCCATAGCTATACGTTGAAAATGGTAGGGAACCATGTAGTTGTAAAAGTCTCCCCGATCCAAAGATGGCATGGCCAAGAACATGTCCTTCACTCGCACTCGCTACAATTACAAACTCCATTCTCGATTTCTCGTAGCATCTGAGTTCCAAGTGCCAAACACAAGACGTCAAACGCTGAACCAATCTCACCATTGCAATGTAGTGTTCTATACTGTATTTATACTTATGCTGTATGTATTAATGTCTTGCAATGTATTGTGTATGCACAGGTGGCGCGGTGGGGCGAGGCGAGCATGTGCGACGCGGAGCGGCGGCTACTTGCGAACGCGCTGCTCGACGGCGGCAACGAGCGGTTCGTGCTCGTCTCCGAGTCGTGCGTTCCGCTCCACAGCTTCCCGGTGGTGTACCACTACCTGACCCGCTCGCGCCACAGCTTCGTCGGCGCCTTCGACGACCCGAGCCCGCACGGCCGCGGGCGCTACCGGCCAGGGTTGGCCCCCGATGTGTCCCCCGAGCAGTGGCGCAAGGGCGCGCAGTGGTTCGAGCTGGAGCGCGCGCTGGCGGTGGAGGTGGTGGCGGACGCGCGGTACTACGCCAAGTTCCGGGAGCTGTGCCGGCCGCCGTGCTACGTGGACGAGCACTACCTGCCGACGGTGCTGTCCATCGAGGCGCCGCGGAGGATCGCGAACCGGAGCGTGACGTGGGTGGACTGGTCCCGCGGCGGCGCGCACCCGGCGACGTTCGGCGGCGCGGACGTGGACGAGGCGTTCCTGGAGAAGGTGGCGCGCGGCGGCGGGCAGAGGTGCCTGTACAACGGTCAGCCGGCGGAGGTGTGCTTCCTCTTCGCCAGGAAGTTCGCGCCCAGCGCGCTGCCGCCGCTGCTCGCGCTCGCGCCCAAGCTGCTCGGCTACTAGTACTCTACCTGTCAGTGCATAGCTCATACTGTCATACACCGACAGAATTTTTGGTGTACCAGCGAGGCAAGAGGACAACTTACTGGTACTACCTGACATTCTTTACAGTGGGCGTTCAAGTTCTTCTGGTTCAAGGAGACAAGGGTTGCAGTGACTAATTAATTATACAAGTACAATAAGTGTACGACCTCAACTGAGTACAATCGTTTGTTGTTCGGAGAGGATCCTGCATCGCAACCTCGTCCTGTCATCACAGCACTGCACCTGCACAAGTACATGCGTGTTTGCAGGTCTTTCATTAGCAGGTGCAACCGATTTTGCAGGCTCATGGCTGATTAGCCGTATAAGTCAATCCTAGTTTGTTCATCAGTTAGTTCGTGTCAAAAATCCTTCTGTTGGTAGACAAAAAAATTAATCATCGAGGTGGGCGATCACGCTGACATAGCCCAAGCAACGTCATGCTTGTATTAGTAAGTACCATTTCAGCTTCAGCTTTGAATCTATTCGCAGATGGCACGCAGGTTACCCACAAAGGTCAAACTTTTTTAACAATCAGAAAATGCCAGTAAGTTTTTTTCCTTG
The DNA here is from genome assembly GCA_036346265.1 of Melocanna baccifera. Taxonomy (NCBI): domain Eukaryota; kingdom Viridiplantae; phylum Streptophyta; class Magnoliopsida; order Poales; family Poaceae; genus Melocanna; species Melocanna baccifera. The sequence goes on along the minus strand of CM070709.1, from coordinate 201,179 downwards.
TAATCAGATGAACACTAGAACATAGTAGAAAAAGCTAAGCAGGGATTTGCTATAATCTCTTGTTGGTCTTTGTTTATCGCCTCCTCGTTTCATTGCGATGCCTATGTACACAAATATTACAGGATCTTTGGGGGGTCACCTCGCGCTCGTCTCATACGTCCTTCTTGCCGTCGCCGTCGCAGACGCCGCGCTTGCCGTAGCAATGCAGGAAGACCCAGAGCAGGGCGCCGTTGAGCAGGGTGTTGAACACCCACGCGCCGATGCCGCTGCAGCCGCCGGCGACGCCGCCCAAGTGCATCCACACGACGCCGACGTGGCAGACGAGGTTGCACCCGACCAGCGCGAGCTGGCAGGCGAGCGCGACGGGCGCGCCCCGGGCCGCGCGCGCGGCGGGGAGGCCCACGCCGACCCAGAAGCCAAAGCCGAACGCGACGGCGTGGGCGAGCGTGGAGGCCAGGATGGCCAGCACCTGGAACGACTGCGAGAACTCGAGCCAGAGGAACGCCATGGCGATGGAAGCCGCGTGCGCGAACACCCTCGCTGACGCGCCGCGCCGGCGGCGCAGCACGGCGAACAGCCCCCGCGCGGCGCGGAGGTAGCGGGAGAGGTAGTAGGCGTAGGACCAGAAGAAGACGCGGCCCGAGGAGCGGGTCCCGGGCGGGAAGCAGAGGAGCCACCGGAACGGCGTGGTGCGGCTCCGTCCTCGCCACGACCACCGCGTGTCCCGTATCTCCGCGACGGCCGACAGCAGCGTCCCGGAGAAGATGACCGCCGAGACGGCCGACATAAGCAGCGCGTGCGCGGCGGGCACGGGTCCCAGCGGGAGCGACCTGCGGCGGCGCAGGATGGCGGCAAGCAGCGCGTCGAGGGCGAGGGAGAGCGCGACGTAGGAGGCCAGGAAGACCATGAGGAAGGCCCAGGTGGAGAACCACAGGTAGGTGGGGCTCCAGCGGAAGCCGACGATGGCCGGGTGCTCGGCGAGCCAGTAGGCGACGGCGCGCATGACGGCCATGGCGACGACGAGGAGGCGGGGGGTCGTTGTGGTTGTATGGTGGCGGAGGATTGAAAGGGATATGGGGGAAGGCGATATATATATAAATACATGAACAAGTACATTTTACATTTGAGTGTAAGTACATCTACCTCTATTCTCTATTGTACTACCTAAATAAATTTGAAATATTCTTTTACCACTTTAGGTATACTCATATACTAAATATAAGATATTTCAATGTGAATCATATGAAAAAATTGTAAGATAGTTCATAATTTTTTAACATATTTTTTAAATACCTTTGTATACATACATAAAAAGAAATATATCCTAAAAAATATACATACGACCTAGATGCTCTTAAATACTCCTATACTACACGTACATACCCTCCGTTATACGAGATACTCGCTACGTTGTGAAATACGGTATATGGTGTACTTAAACCAGATGTAGAAAAGAGAAAAATACTTTATACATCCAGGTGTAATTACACCTACCTCTAATATACCATCTAAACGAACTTGAAATACTCCTTTATCACTTTGGATATACTCGTATACTAATTATAAAATACTTCAATTTGAACTACATAAAAAAGTGCAAGGAAGAACATAGTTTTTAGCGTATTTTGTAAATATCTTCATATACGTACATAAAAAGGAGTATGTAAAACAAATCTACATACTACCTCTGAAAAATTATTCATACCACCTAGATGATTATAAATACTCATATACTGCACGTACATACCCTCCGTTACGTGAGATACTTTCTGCGGTATAAGATACGACATAGAGTGTAATTACACCCGGGTGTAGAAAAGAGGCTTTATATATATATATATATATATATATATATATATATATATATAACTTACACAACGGATGGTATGTACGTATAGTATACAATATTTACAAAATATGTTAAAAATATCTGAACTTTGACGTGGGTTTTTGCGATTCATAGATAGAATAAGTTTCAAAGACCTTAAGTAAGATGTGTACAAAGTTTTACGGCTTTTGTATCATCCGATCAAAAAATACATCGATTTGAAGGTTCGCAACTGTGCTGATTTTACTGTTCATTTACCTAAAATTACTGTTTATAGTGGTTAGACCGCCCGAATAGAACTCAGACCACCTCAAAGAGGTCAGACTATCCCTTGGTTGGTGGTCAGACCGCCCCTCTGGTTGGAAGTCAGACCTCTAGGAGCTAGTTCTTCAAGATTTTGCGTTCCTGAGTGATTTGCTTTAGATTTTTGGCTTTGAATTTGATTCTCAATAACTCTGTAGTTATTTGAGAAAAGGATTCAGAATACTTTGGAAAAAATTTTAATCAGCACCATTTACCCCCTCTCTGTTGCCTTTCCGGTTCTGCAATTACTCAATGCAAGGAGATGATAGCTCCATAACAAAAACTTCCTGCAGTTCAGGGGCGAAGCCAAGGGGGGCTTAGTGAGGCTAAAACCTCACCTCCCCCCGGTAGAAGAACCCCCCTGGCGAAAGCTGACGGTCGAAATCCCCCAGTAGAAGAAACCCCCCCCCCCCCCGCGGGAAGCTTATGGCCGAAACACATACATACAACCCAAGCGCCGAAGAGTAGAGCTTCCCACTAGCTTTAGGCCCAACAAAGCCCAACACAACAGTCCAACTGATAATCCTAGCAAATGCCAAATAGTAATGTAGATCTCACACAAAGCAAAGAAACGGGGTTGGGGCGACCTGTTGAGCGCCGAAGAGTAGAGTTGCAGAAGTCCGGATCTGGCGGTGGCATCGGTGAGGGACTGAGGGGGGCCGAGCCGGGGCGGAGGGAACCGAGCCGGGCCAGATTTGGAGCCAGCAAGGGAGCGGAGGGGGAAGGCGGGGAGCGGAGGGGGAGGGGCCGAGCGGAGCGCCGGAGGAGGAGGCGCCTGGCGGGGAGCCGGGAGCGGATCAGCGGAGGGAAGGGGGAGGCGCCAGGCGTGGAGCCGGGAGAGGATCAGCGGAGGGAGGGGGAGGCGTGGCGCCGAGGCGGGGAGCGAGACAGCGATTGAGAAGGGGAGCTGGGAAGCGACGTAGAGAGAAGGGGAGGCGGCGGGGAGCAACCGAGCAGAGAAATATGCCGGTCGCCCGGTCGGCCAATGAGATAGGGAAGTTGGGAAGGGCGAGTCCAAGCACAGTGAAGGAAAGGTTAGTGAAAATGTGAAACAGGGATTGAGCTGTTGACTGTTGAGTAAATTATTTTTTAGCAATAGCACAATATTTTTTAATTCAATGTATATAGATAATTTAGTCTTTATAATTAATCTATTATAGATTTGTAATTCATTATAGATGTATATAGATAGTTTAGTCTTTATTAATGTAGTTTTTATAGCTTCGTACTGATAGAAATTAATACTTTATTTATAGATTTTGCTATAATGGAGAAATAGATTCTGGTACATAGGTTGACTCGTGATTCAAATTAACTTAATTCTGGTATGTTTCATATAATCTAAATTTTTATTGCCATTCATAATTTTCTATTATATCACTAATTTTGATGTGTTTTATACATAGGTGACTTATTGCTACTCCGCATTCATAGCAGAATAATTATATATTTTTGGATATGCACTTTTCTATTATCAAGGTACCTACTTTGTATTTCTCTATTTTTCATTGTTTATCTCTATCGAATTGTATAATTTCTGTGTGTATTTAAAATTCCATACGAGTAAAGGATTAAATTTGTGTCAACTTATTTTAAATCTATAAATAGCTCTGCCCCCCTCAATTTCATTCCTGACTTCGCCACTGCTACAGTTACTCAATGCAAGGAGCTGACAGCTCCACAACAAAAACTAACATAACAGCTGCGTAGCTTGCTGAGCTAAATCTCAGCTCCAGTTACAGGTAAAAGAATAACAAAAAGCACAAGTCCTCATCATGTAGCAATGTATACTAGGACATCCCTGAAGTAACCATTACTTCACAATATGGAGCTCAAATCACAAGCTTATACACGTATAGTAGTGTATTTATCTTTACAAGATTCTTTACCCCTATCACCCCCATCACCTAAGCTTATATTACATTTCCTGGTATACCTCCTCTTCTGTATCCAATGGCAACTACAAGCTACAATCCCATGCTCTTTTAGGCACGTTATTCTGCCACTAGAAGTTCCAAATGCTGCCCCCAAATCTTGCCCTGACGTATGAGCATTCAGGCCACAAAATCATGCAGAAGAGGCGAATGCTCGAACAGTTGCCTTTGATCCATCTGGTTCATTGATTCATATTCTGAAGATGCAACGCCGACACCGAGAGGAGCAGTAGCATTGTAGATGCCATCGTCGCTGACACCGGGGAAGTTTGGCTGGGCATGAGGAACTGAGAGGCTGCTGCCAGAGTGCTGCAAGCCCAGCGTCAGCGACACATTGCCATTGCCGTACCTCCCAAGCTCCGCCAAGTGGTAGGCCATGAACCGTGCATTCTCGTCTGAGTGCTGCGTGACGGCGTTGTGAAGGAGGAGGCCACCATCCGCTTCGCCCGATCGTTGGTCCTTCATCATCAGGTTCATGAAACTATCATCAGGGTTGGCCTCATTCTGGAAGCCAACAGGTGTCCCACCAACATTCATAGTCCCAATGCTGGCTCTCGACTCGCTTAGCTGGCTGGTTTCACAAACTCGAGTCCTAGCGCTTTTCAGATCTTCCTTTTCTTCAGAAGATGCCACTTTGTCCTTACTTCTTGGCACATTGTCAGAGGAAGAGTTGGAGTCTTGCTCTAAATCACCAATCTCTTCTTTGTACATGTCTTCGATCATTGGTTTCCAAAGGCGGACACGGGCATTTATGAACCAATTCGAAATCTGGAGAAGCACGAAACAGTCACAAAGATCGAATTCTTGAAGAAACACAAATAGCTTCTACATGGCAAAAAAGCAAAACTTGTGTGGTTTATGCTGTGCGTGGACAGCAGCAGTAGCACTGTGTAATGATAGAAACATCGGAGACGAAACATTACCATTTGGCTGAACAGCCTCTAGCATTTGCATTCACGTTTCATGCACACAGATGTAAATAATTATATGATACTAATTGTCCATACGAATTTGAACATCAAATATGGATCAATGATTCACTGCAGGAAAAGACAAACAATATTACCTGACTCCTTGTCAATCCAGTCTGCCTTGCTAGCATTAACTTTTCAGAGTCTTTTGGGTACCTGCAAAGTTGTTATGAAGAATGATAAGAAACAAGAACAGATGGATTATTGGAAAGAACTGTATAAAACAAGAAACTTACGGATGAAGGAAGTGTTCAAAAAGCCAAGCGCGAAGAATTGTAACAGAATTTTCAGGCAGTCCCCTCTGTGGTCTCCAAGCGTTTTGTGGTATCATACCATACTGCTGGAAAGCTCGCTGTTGCCTTAGCTGCTGATCAATGTACCGGAGACGAGTTAATTTGCCCTCCTTGCCAGATGAATTTTCCTCCTCGCCAAGCTTCTGCCTGATAACATTGATCTGATCATTGATAGCATCCTTCAGGCATCGGAAGTGTCGTGAGATTGTCTGAAGAGCAACTGCAGTGTAAGGCTTGGCAGATCCAGGTCCGGCTACCACATCAAAAGATGAAACCACGGTTTGCATTTGGTGGTAATAGTGCTTGTATTTCCGGTCCACCTGAAATATATGTTGCTTAATGTTAAAATGATGTACTACCAAGACAAAAAATGGTTCTGTACAATATCTAAAGCTACATTCTTACTGGATAGAATATTTGACAATCTTATCCAAACTCAACCAATCAATGCGCTAACATCGCTGTGTAAGCTAATCTTTTAAGACATAGCTTGTGGAACTTTCCTGGCAGACTATGGATGCAGTAAGACAGATTGGTCTTGCATGTTTATTTCAGAAGAAAAATACAAGACAGTAGACCAACAGAGTCACCCACCTCATCCAACATCGCCATCAGTTTTGCCATCTTGTTCTGAAGCTCTTGCTTCTCAGCAGTGGAAAGCTCAGGTGCTGCATTGGCGCCAGATTCTTGCGGGTTGGAGGATACACCCTCGCTTTTCGGCCCCCCATCAGTCTCTTTGCCATCTGCTTTTCCTGCTTCAGCCTGCTCTTTCTGAGCTTTCTGTTTTATACTCTTCCAAACATTCACAACCTCGTCGAGCAGTTCTTGCGCTGCCTTCAGATACCTTGAGTTCCGGACTGCGCGCGAGGCCTCAGCTTGCATATTCTTCATCCGGATGTCGTCGACTCTAAGGCTGTCGTGGGAGTGCGGCGTCAGAATGTCTTGTTTGATAGACCAGTACGGTAAGGAAGGTGCCAGGATTTGTGTGTTGAGGCTCAGAGATAGCCCTTGGCCTTGCACTGACGGGACGTTTGATGAGCTGTGGTTGTTCAGAACACCGAACCCAAGCTGTGCAACACTGTGGGCATCGCCATGGATGAGTTCAGCACCACCACCTTGTGCCCCATCCATCATATGCATCAGCATCTCATTTTTCATATCTTTGACAGGACCGAAGGAGCGCTGCCCCTGGTGGGCAGCAAGCATGTCAGACTCCCTTGCGGACGAGTCTTGGGACATTGCTGACGGATGACCAGGGCCAGGCATCTCCATGCAGTTCTGCTGAGGCTGCAGAATGCCGCTGAACTCCGTATATGGTCCAGAAGACGGATTGTTCAGATAAAGCAAGTTACCTAGAGCTGACGGCATCGGATAGGATGCACTACCCGGGTCTCTCGAGTACATGTTTTGCGGGTCTCTTTCACTACCAGGGCTCGAGTAGTAACTAGCCATCTTGCAGTTCTGATTACCTACTGATCGAGATTACTGCAAAAGCATAGATGTGTATGCAGAGCCAGCTTTGACGTTGACGGATCAAGTTTCAGCAGAAGACCGGATCAAGTTTCAGCAGAAGACCAATATTGGCCAGATTAAAATCTTTCTCTTACTACTCGCCTGCAATTGAGTGAAATGAAATGGATTGATAAGAAACTCCAATAAAGTTCCAAATTTGATGAAGGATATTTTCACACTGATGTCAAGAAATAGAACTGCAAGTGCTTAAAAGGCAGTTCGATGAAAGATCTTCAAAGCACTCTGCACACAAAAGTTTAATAAAGCAACTTATTCTGTAGGCGCAGCAGAAGCACTAAGAGGCCAGTCACAAGTGAGAACTCAGAATTGAGGCTCAGGCTCAGTTTTGGCAGGATTTAACCCTATCTGATTGAAATGCACTCCTAGGAGGTCACTCTGTAGGTTCAGCTGTTCTGCAAAATTTTGCTCGATAAGTGGGATAATATAGGAACTGACAATGTGACATGCCGATTTGCAGGCTAAAGGCACAAGTGGTCCTTCAACTTTCAGATTGGATCAAGAAAGTTTTGGGCTTTGTGCTCCTCGTTTGCTATCAAGGCAGCAAGCTTATGAATCTCTGGTTATACCAAGATAAATAATCGGACAAATCAAGAAACCAAAATCAAATAAGTGCACCAATATTTCCCCCCCAAAAAGCACATGGATAAAATCATGTTTCTGGGGAAACCACACTACCACAGTATTACGAAAAAAGGATAATTGCATGGATAATTTGAGTTTGAACAAATGACTCTTGAGTGAGTGCTGATCATTTGTCAGGAGTACCTTGTTGAACCAATAGACTGAGACTCCTCAAAGATGCTCCACCAGCGCGTTATCGATACGAACACAGCTTCCTAATCAATCTGCAAGAAGAGATAAAAACTGGTTAGCATACTTGTTTGCCGTTTGAAAGAGATTCTGTTCGGAAACTAGATTTTATGATATGGAAAAGGTGGAACCAGCCTTGTTTCGAAAAGAAGAAAGAAAGAAAGAGAGAGAGAGAGAGAAAGAAAGAGGTGGAACAGGAAGAAAACTCCAACGAACAATTTTGCTATTTACAAGCTATAGAATGGAAGAAGCACTTATTTTGATGAAAAAGAGGTAATATTTCCTTAGCATAAAGTGCAATAACTCAACACAAGAACTACTACAATAACGTAAGAGTAACAGGAAACAGAGCTTTTAAAGAGCTTGGCTTTCATGCAAGCATAAAAGGAGGAAAGAAAAAAAAGGCTTTTGAGAATTTAGCCAGCAATCACAAAAAGGCTCAAATTATAGGTCAAGAAACTAAACTGAGTTGGTTGCCAATTTTAGGAGAAACACACAATTCAAAGAAAAACAGCCATGAGTTGTGAGCCCAAGAAGAGAAGATCTTCACAAGCATCTATACACCAAAAAAAGGCAAGAACTTTGGTGAGTACATGTCACCTCAAGGAAAAAAAAGGACCATCTTTTCTCCTGAGCTTTCGATTCCTCAAAAAAATCCATCACCAGAACAAGACCATCTCACAAGAGAAAGCCTTGTGCAACAACATGAACAAGAACACCATAATTCAGTGAAATTTCATCATCGAACTGAAGCAAAGAAGGACAAGAACAGTACGCCATACATGCAGGGAATAAGCAAGCAATTCTTTGCTGCCGCAGCAAGAAGGAGCAGATGGTACAAGGGGAGGGGGGAGATAATCGATCCTCCTAATAAGGGGACAAAATCAGATGCCAAGATTAAAATAGCAATCTGAAAAGGAAAAAGGAGAGCGAGAGAGAGCTGCTCTTTATTTTTCTCTCTTTCCTTCTCCCCCCAGCAGTTAGCAGTAGCACCCCCCTCTCTCTCTCCTCTCCTTTGCTCCTTCCGTGTTGCCTAAATAAAAAAGCTCACACCACCCACTAACAACAGCACCAAATATGGAATAATGTGTGCCTCCAAAAGAAATTGTTTTCCTCCTTTATTAGTTGTTGTTGAGCAGGATTATACTGATTGGGGAGGTTTTCTTTAACTAACCTCCTCCTCTCAACTGCTGCTTGGAGCTATTTGCTGGTGTAGCCACCACAAGTTTCGGCTATCTGTCGAGTTGTTTCTTTACGATAAAGCCTATGCATATACGCACACCTTGTGCTATAGCTGAACATACACATATTATTCTGCAGTAAAAAAAGTTGAGGTTTTTTTTGAAAGTTCAGAGTTTCTTCGGAAATTGAGTTGAATATCTAGTGTTTTATCTTGCTTTCATCGACCGCCATTCACGCACACAGTTGCGTTGTAAATTTGCGATGCTATGAAAAACTGGGGTACTAGCTAGTGCATTGGGCTCTCGATTTAATGCCAGCTAATAGCGAGATATGCAGAACCATCAAATCATTTGAGGACGAAGACATGGAGGCAAAAGGATTTATCACGTGTGACATCAACTCCACAATGAGAGAACCCAAAAACAAGTTAGTGGTGGGGCGCAGGAGCGATTCTCTTCGTTGGGTTGGGTTGGGTTAGGTTGTTCATGTGGTCCACCGCTTACGCGATGGCACGGGTCCACCAACCAAACCTCCTCTTCCTCCCTCCCTCCCTTGCTTCTGCACCAACAATTGGATTGGAGAGCTGGCTTCAAGGCGTCCTGGACATGAAGGCCTCGAATTCCTGAATTGAATTCAAGCCTACAAGTGAGCAATGCAATGGCAGCACCCTAGCAACAGCAGATTTGTTTATGGAAGGTGCAGAGAACATGGACAAATTAGGCAAATTTTGCATGAGCAAGGGGTAGTCTAGAATATTCCACAACACAAAACTAAAGTTCGTGCAGAATGGTCCAGCATGCGAGCCAAAATCTTGCACAATTGTGTGTTGTGTGTGTATACATATTATTGCTATCATTCTATTTTCGCATGTCCTGAGGTGTCCAGTTTGCGCGCAATGGACCATCTGACTTCATTTTCTGAGTCATCAGTATATATAAACCAGTTTTTTTAAAATATATATATATCACTGCAATTTGATTGCATCACAGAAAAAAAACAACAATAATACTGTCACTAAAAACTAAAATTTACTGGTTTACCTTACGATGAAGTTACAGTGTCGCTTTTCTCATTGTGAACCATGTTGCTATAACCGTCGTATATATCTTATGACCTTAGTACACGTGATCCGTAATTTGGACATAAATCTGACACATCCAATGAATCAGGAGAGAGAGAGAGAGATAGAGCTAATTAAGTATGCTTGCTAATGGTGGTTAACCTGGTCACCTCTCTTCAAATCAAAGGTAGGGGGTGCAATGCAACGGGCTTGCAGTGCACACATTGAGGTTGGGAGTGGGTGTTGTGATTAGGGATGGATGGATGGATACATGTCCTCCATCTCCTAACAACCAGTGGGTGGACCTAAATCAATCAAGCGACCAGCTGCTTGTCTTGGACTTTAAATTACAAATTCATCCCTACCTTCTGCTGCTCTCTTCCTTTTTATCCTACTTCTACTGGCTACTTCCACTATCTAGTATCTACTGTTAGAAGTATTTGTATTAGTACTTTGTACAGGGAATTTTTTGCCTTTTGCTTACGCAGGGTTGTTCTTGATATTTCGGGGGCCTTCGAGTGAGACGAAAGTGGAGGTCTTAGATTGCTCCTAATATTTCAAAAATCTCACTTTTATTCAGACCGATCAAACACTTTTATGGTTAAAATCTAATGTGTACCGATAACAAGTGCAAATACTTCTATATAACCAACATCCTACTATATCAGTAAAGTTATACATGCTAAACTTCTCTTGCAAGTTGCAAGAGATATATAACTTAAAGGCCTCATTTGAATCTCGAGAAATTTGTTGTGTTTTTTTGTGAAATTCATATGTTCCAAATATGCCCTTTAGGAATGAAACCACATAAAAAAAATCATTTTATGATATTTTTCAATTAGCCAGGGCATATAACTAATAAGTAGTCATCAGCCACGCTAAAAAGCAAAAGCACCAACCTTCAACAACAAAACAAGCCCGCTTCCACTGCTTGTTATCTGATCAATCGATCACCGAATACTGCTATGAACCTGAAAACTATGATCGATATGTGGTTTGGTTCTCCTATAGACTACTCGAGCATAAGGATTTTTTGTTGTCCCGTCTCCGAGAAGGTTATTGTTCCAGTTTTCGTGTTGGTGTTTCGTTGCCAACTAGGACTCTGTTTTTCCTCGTCTGTGACTGTTATTCTCAAAGCTATTTATAACCCCCTAAAAGCCTCATGATAGATAACGTGTTTCAAGTTATCTACGCATATAATACGCCGAAGGTGCTTTTCCTCCGTATAGTGATTTTGCTGATTGTGCATTCGTGGTTTTTTCCGCAAGAATTTTTCATGTTAAATCTTTATCTCGTGATTTTGATTGTTCTTCATTGTTTCATATTTTGCCATACATTTTATAATAGATTGTAAAGAGCTTTTGTTTTATTTTTCAAAATGACTAAATGAGTGGGTTTAACATAAAATAATTGGCATGATTAGTTTGATCAGTAAGTCGTTCTTTTGCCGCCTTGGTAATTAAGCTCTCCTGCCTTTGGTCTAACTAATGGCCGTTTGTGGTTTCCTTTCATTCTAATTAATCAAGCATCCATGAAACTGCAATCTAACCCACAACCGCAGTACATTACTCGATCTATATGCAGAGGAAATTGAATTTTTTCCCCCCCAATGATAAGACATGGCGATAGAAACTAGTTAATGTTACTAGCTGATTGGGCAGCTAAGCTGCTGTGATGTAGGGGTGACGTGTGCTGATTAATTACTAGTATTAGCTACACGGTTGCTGTCGTGGTCCTTGGGTTGAGTGTGTTGCTGCTTGCTTACTCAGCCTTGGCTATGTTTTCCAACCCATTTGTCCGTATTGTATGCGTCTTTCCCCTTGGTTGCTTTCAATCGCACAAGCTTCTCGTTGAATTAGGTGGCCAGAATGCGCCACGTGGCCGCCGCTTACTGGGCAAAGTAATCTCGGCTGTCAAACTTGTGACCTTGGTACTAGCACTAGTCTCAATATTAACATTATCAAATTTAACCTACCAGCTAGCCCAGTACTTGTTTGCGTGATTTGGCTTCCATGTGCGAAGCAAATCTTGCTCCATGCTTCACACAGATCCGCACAGGAGTCACACAACCTAAGCATATATGTAGTGATATGTTTTCTTATATAGGTTTACAACTATTTTTCAAGAGTATTTATTTCATTTGAATTCGTGTTATTTTTACTACCTGGTTTTTTGGTACATGAAATAGTAACTTCATGAATTATAGATGATATTTTTTTGTGCATAAGATAGTAACTTTGTCAACTATTAGTAACTTCATGAATTATAGATAATAACTTTACGCACATAAGATAGTAACACGCGTGAAAACTGTAAGTAATTTCATGAATTGCAGATGATAACTTGGTGTGCGTGGAGTGGGGTGGTGGGACGATTGGTTGGGTCGGTCAGGGTCGTGTGTTTATTCTACGTGTAGCTACAGAATAGTATGTATGTGTGTGTGTATTGATTGTGATTAATTGGCTATTGCTATGCAATTGTCCAAACAAGTGTGTGAAAAGAATACATTTGTATCGTTTGTTTCATGCTGTGTCAGTTTGTAAATGACTCTAGCAATGTGTAATCCACGGTATAGACAATGAACATTAAAAATCTTGGGATAAAATCCAAAGTCCACATATGATTAACTTAATTGACTTCACCAACTAGATCACCATCAAGTTAGTATATGTTGTAGTTGTCTCAACCATGTCGTCATCCAAACTACCAAACAGTTATATATTGTGAATAAAATATAATGGCTCGCATCCCAGAGGATTAGAGACCTCTAAGCAATGCACTGATTGTGCTCTTATTTTAGCTACACCTGGACAAACGAGTCTTGTCAAATGTTGACTAAACAAATACTAATGTGTTTGTGCCACATAAGCAAGACCCACTTTTTTTTTATTTTTCTTATTATTTATGATGGAAGTTTCACAAGAAAGTAATCGTGTTGTTTAATTCAGCTTGGCAGCTCTAGGTGAGGGTATATCCATCTTTGAATATGCAGAGCTATCGAGGATCTTAGACTGTGTCAAACCCTAAAGTATGTCCAAACCATATCCTGGGATCGATTAAACGAAGAAAGAAACATCAAAAGGCGATTTTGGTTTTCATCTTTTCATCGATCGATGCCAGTGATACCAAGATCTGAGCTAATCAATTTCTCCTTCCTTTCGTAATTTGCCTATCGATGAACAAATGATCATGTCTCCCAACGAATTCTAAAACTGAATTTCAGCTAATTAGTTTGGTTAGGTTCAAAATTTTGGCAAGGCATTCATTCCACCAGCTTTTAGCATCTACAAATGAGCTGCGATATGATGCTAAGCATGTGATAGAATAAATTACTTTGTTTAGCTTTGCCAAAAAGCAAATTTGCTCTATTTGGACATTGTCACCGTCTACTTTCCCTCAAAATATTTGTGAAAAAGAGAAGCAAGAAACATGAAGGACTTGTGTCCTTTTGATGACTTACGACCAGTCAAGTACATTCTATCTATCCACAAGTTAGTTTCCAGATGTTAAAACAGCTAATGCATATCCTAAACGAAACCGACCTAACAAATTGGGCATCTCTGTCGATCGCCACCGGATCATACGTTTTGTGCACAAAAAAAATAGATGGAAAGAGACCAACATGACAAGTTTCGGCAACTCGTAGGCTTAGACGACCGTGATAGATGATGCATGTAAACATCAGACAGATAACGATCAGTAGAGCTATCCTTGTTCATATCAGCCATATGCGCCCATGAATATATGGATGACCCATGACGAAGTTTTGTGACCGAGACATCTCCCTCTTCCTTTCTTTTTGAGCAAACACATCACTTTAATTATGGATATATATATATGTGCACTTCATGGTACTACTGTAGCTCCATAGTTAGTTTATTACAAGAGAATTTCACAATCAGAAAGGTTTGCTTGTTCAGTGTTCTACTAGCATGCGTCAATGTTACCACTTTCCGTTTTGTGAAAGAAACATCTAAGCTATATACGTGTTGCAGTACATGTCACAACACACCCTTTTGATATGTATAGTTGATGTGCACACATACCACAAACTATATATACAAAGCACATGAGTAAATGGAGGCAACCGCCCTACATGCATGCATGTATAGTAGTACCATGCTTGTGAAGGACAAGGAGTACAGGCCATTTGCATTTCTGCCATGGTCAAAGCTTTCCTCTTTGTTCAGTGCCTGGAACCCTATTGGCCTTTTCCAGTGCCAGTACACTGTGCACATATTATACACCAAGGAGGAGAGGATGACACAATTGTTCTGCCCTGTCAACATTTACTTCTCAACAAATTTGCCCATTGCTCTGCCCCTCTATCTGTGCCCTAGTGCCATGAAGAACCCCATAGCCTTTTGGAGGAAATCTACTGTTGGTTCTTGCACACATTTGGCACCTAGCACAGAATAGAACTCCCACTCCTGTTGCCTGTCTAGAATTGAATTTAATTCATTCAATTGAATTCCAAATCCTATTATAGTTGAATTTGATTTTGATTTAAGCCAAATTGAAAATCTAATTTTTTTCTATTTGAATGCCATTTAGAATTCTACAAGACTATAGGGCCCACTTATGCACCTAGGTCCGCTATGCACAAAGTAGCTTATCTACACGTTAAATCATCTCCAATAAATGTCAGACAATTTTATGAAAAAATTATAGTGTGAACGTGAAGTTGAAATTCCAAATACTGAACTTTTACGAAATCAGTCTACAAGGCTGTAGGGGCCATTTGTGCATCTAGGCCCATCAATATGCACAAATTAGCTTCTCTACACACTGAATTATTTTCAATAAATTTCAGTTGATTTCGTGAAAATTTTATGGTATAATTACGAGGTTAAAATTCCAAATACCGAACTTGTACTTAATTTTGTAGAGTGAATTTCAGATGAATGACATGTGTAAGTTACGATTTGCTTCTAACTCTATCATGCCACTTGGAATTAGCTTTGGAATCATCAATTCAATTCTAGATGGCGGCCAAACAGCCATATCCTTGGAATGGAATTCCAATTCCACAATTATAGGGCTAATACCTGGGAGACAAACGGGGTGTGAAGGAAATTGAGTTCTATATGTGCAACTGAATACCGAACATTTTTAAGTTCTGAGAATAGAACATTAACTCTTGTCTAAGGCATTAGACAGGGACATTCAACAATATTGACAGCTTTCCCTAAAAATCCAGGAGGAACAGGGCACCGAAATTGAGCTTGATCCACTTGGTATTTAAACGCCACTGTTTCAGTTGATCATCCGAATCTAGTTGTATTGAGACCATTTTTCATTCTATTTAGAATAAAACCTAATTTTTGTGCCTTACTCAAGTCTCAACTGACTGGAATATAGCCATGTACTCCAACTCTTCAGCCTTGGATAGAGACTAGTATCTTTATCTTTTGGACTGAAGGGCGCACAGGCCCCAATTCCTCGATGAAACCGGAAACAAAGCTTTTACAGGGCTACAGGAAAACCTTAGATATATAATCTGTGGGCTCTTCAGACCTTTTCCAGGTCCATCAGAACCCGGATGATCAGAAGGTGTAGACGCACTTAAAATACGTTGCAGCTTTGCTCTGTTCATTACGACATTCTGTTAAGAAGGCAAGATAGGAGTTGCAGCTATCAATTGCAATCTGACTACCATTGTAACAAAACCTGGTACTGGAAGCAGGGCAGAAAAAAGTTGTTGATACAGAGATGCTGACTGGTTCACAGGCCTCATAGACACAATCAATGGGTCCAGATTAATCTGAGCACCCAGCTAGAGGGCTATGTAGGCAGGCATGTATAGCTTCAGCAAGACCAGGCACCATTTCATGGATAGGTTCAGTGCATGAATAGCAGGGGAGGGAGAGATGGACAGGGCATTACTGTAGTCAACTTCGATTATATTTCACTGTTTAGCGATAAATTTACTGTAGCAGTGATAGTGAGCACTGTAGCAATTTTGTCACGTAGTGATTTTTTTTGTTTTTTGGTATTTTTGTGTTTTGTTTTTTTCTCGTATTCCTTTGCATTGTCCGCTCTAGACTAGCGTGCTATTTTTATTTTTACATTTTTTAATTTAATTATGCAAAAAATAAGACAGCTACAGTAAAATTTTAGCAAAAACAAAAAATCATCGCTATTCCGAACGTTACCTAAAAAGGCACACAACCATCAGATTAATGAACAAGTCTTGGGTTCAACTCTCAGATGAGAACTCAGAGAAGTTGATAATTTCTCTAGAATTCTACATTGGAGACTGCACTGGATCATCTTCCCAAACATTCAATTATATGCGGCGGCAGGCGACCATGACCAAAGCCGGCCCTGAATTAGATATGTGATCTCTTGTATTTTGCAAATGTTTAGGTGCCTATTAAGCTGTCCAATTCTACAAGCAGAGGTATCTATTGGGCATGTTCAGATCGTGCTATTCTTTTCTCATTTGTTTGGATACTAGCTACGTTAGGGTTGATATTGTCCATTTGTCGATGATGGGTGCAAGGTTCTCTTTACATCTTTGCTAGTACATATAATATATTGCATAGGGATTGGATATTGATATTGCCAAAAGAATGTGAATGAGCTTGGTGGAAACTTTAGATTAACACCACTTGCCGGCAGCACGTGTCATCTTTTGTGTTGACATGTCAAACATGTTTTACATATTTTTGAGACGGCTGCCGTCTTTGTTAAACACAGTTCTTACAGCTTTTTTTTTAAAAAAAGAAAAGTTCTCACAGCCTTTAAAGGTGTAGAAAAGTTCTCACAGCTTTTAAAGGTGTAGACTTTGCTGTTCTAAACCATGACCACGAGCAGATGCAGATGTATCTGAGGAGCTTCTTCAATTATTTGGAGAAAGTTTGTGTTTGTAATTTTGTACCCTACCTGTGCAACTTTTAATTTCTGGATAAGCAGCAAACTCGAACAACTTTTACTTTCGGGGTGAGCAGCCGGTACCATACACTCGTCGGCCCCTGCGACTACTCAAGAATAATTTACAGATGCCTGTAGCACCGTGGACTGCAGGATAATGACTTCTCACCTGTAATGGTAGCATCTTAATTTCAGCATGAGCAGAAGGCATCACTGCTAAGGTAGTTAGAGGTTGGAGGCCGGGGAGTAACTATTTCCCTCGTGAAAAATATGCTCAACTTTTGATGATATTGACTCGAGAACAATTTAGGTTGAAGCTGATCACAAATTTATGAGCTCGATCGATCGTACACGAATGCATGATACACGCATGGGCCACAAAAGGATGAGCTCTCCCCTGCTGTTTTTTTCCCTGCTATTTGTGGGGATATCAGTACGAACACAATCACAAGTACAACAGCTAGGAAAGTTACGTACTGGTACTACACTAGACAAAAGCCCATACTGATACAGGCAGCTCGGTCTCGCCATTGGTGATTAGCCGATCCTAATTTTCTGGGCACCCTTTAATTGTCATTTTATTATTGTCAACTTTTTCAGGGCCCTTGTGATGCCGTAAGATGGCTTGCATTATTGCAGCCATGGACCATAGCCTCTGGAACCGATCAGTGCGTAGAAAATTTTGTGTGGCCCGTGATGTCTCAATAATTGACAAGAATCTTGCTGCACAAGAACATAGGACTCTTTCTCGAAGGACAAGGAATAAGAGGAAATGGTCAAGCTCGGATCATCACGTTCGTGTGAAGCCTTACAGCCCATCTGGCCCGCTAAACACGGAATGATCATATCTCATTGTTATCTACCTGTTCTTCAGTAGATTATTTCAGGTTCTGAGTTTTCACTTTTGGTTATGTTTGTATCTTTATCGTCAGAAACATGTTTCCTCATCAGGTTTCGGTTTGTGCGTTTGTAAATCGTAAGTCCGTAGTACCTTGTGCTGCCTCAACGCAACGGGAAGTCCAAGAGGCTGTTTCTTCTCTTCTTTGATTCCATGGTTAGAGGCTGTGTTCAGGTTTTGCCTCCTTCTAACAGTGCTACTGATGCTGGCCTTAATTTTGCGCTTATGGACAGTGAACTCCCGAGCGCAAGTCGGAACAGACTGAAGGCTACTGATGCTGGCCTTAATTTTGCGCTTCATTGCGATCTCTCCAGGTAGCCTACAGCCACAGACTAGTGGTGAACAGTGGCACATCATCTTCAGGGGTCTGTTTCTAACAAAAATTTGGAAGACTTTTCTGTACCACATCATCTGATAACAATCCGTTAGGGGGACACACAACTGTAGGAGATGCCAAACCTGTCTCGCTCATCGACACCAAATAATTAACATCATGATATACATCTCCAGAAGGAGTTGCAGCGGGATCCGCCTTCGCACCTCGACCAATCAGCTGCAGATGGAAAGGTGAGCTCTCAAGCAACTTCCCGCACAAGAATTAGCTCCATGTTTCTGACCAAGACTACTTCTCGAGTGTCCACTCGCAGACGGGAGATGTTCCTGTGCATTCACCAAGTTCAGAATCAGTTTGTGAGACATTGAGTAATGGAAACAGATCGACAACATCGCAGGAGGATTACAGAATCACCAAATTATGGCAGAACACACACGCATTACATACTATCACATAAACAGAAGAATACGATATTGTTGCAGGCAGAGAGAGAGAGAGAGAGAGAGAGAGAGAGAGAGAATGCAAGCTGCAACATCATCTGATCCGTAACGTGGCTGGCCTAACCGCCAAGCCAAGCGAAGAGATCGAAAGAGATGGCTCACCTGAGAGGGCCTCGAGGGTAAGAAGGGTCTCGTGGAGGAGCCACTTGTTGGCCCAGCCGACAGATTAGTACGCACACGCTCGGTGGTCGAAACACACACAAACATCTTCAATCAATTCAAGACACACAAGAGTTTTGACGTTGCGTAATGCTGTACTGCTTTTTGATTTTTCTCTTCTTATTTATACTACTCAATACAACAATTCGGTGACAAGTCCTTGATGACGTGTTACGATTAGTAAAGCTTCCGTTACATGCAACCACTAACTACACCACTAAACTCCCTGTGATCTGGTTTTGCCACCACGATTCCCTACGACTTGGCGCACACCGTGCACTACTCGAAATACTCACTCCACTAACCAACAAACACAAGTAATGGATACGACTGGTGTAGATACACTGCTACCTAACTAAATCTACAACCACACATAGACTTGACCAACTGCGAATCCTTCGAGTCTCTCAACCACGGTGTCTTTGACCACGACTCCTCGACCACGGCTGCTACTCGACTTACGAGTACTACGACCATGGCTTCTCCACCGGTGTCTTCGACCATGGCTCTTCAATGTAACATACTGATTTTTAGAGTTTATTTGAAACTTTTAAAAAGAAAATTCATCATTTAGATTTTTTTAGATTTAATACAAACTTAAATTAAATTTTAATAATTAAAATAATTTAATATGACTAATATCAATATTAATATTTGCTAGAAGTATTTTATTTGTGTTAATTGTGCTGCAGAGAATTTTTTCTGTATTTTTTTGGGTTTTTTCTGAATTTATTTACTATTTTCTAAAGTTTATTTGTTTTTATTTGAATTTTTAAAAATAAAAAACTCCAAAAATTCTAGAAACAGTAATGGGCTGAGCCCACTACTGCTCACCGTTAGACACATCCAAGTTATCAAGCACTGTTCATCGATGTTTTCTGCCGCATCGCCCAATCCTTGCTATGTCACGTGTCACCCATCAGCAAACTCGTGCATTGCTCATCTTCGTTTCCAATCAGGACTACATCTTTGCTGCCACCTCGGCGTTCGTGCTCGACATGGACTCTGTCGCTGCCATCTTCGAGCCGGCTTAACGTCCGTGCATAAATAACCGTGCCACCCTCTTATTCTTCGCACCTCATCGCCGAAGTCGACCGAGCTCCCTCGACGTTATCGCCGAGTGCGCTTGACCGTGCCGAGCCAAGCACCGACGACCTCATCGACAAGCTTGCCGTCGCCGTTCTCCCCGCACACGCACGACCAGAGTGTTTAGATAATGCTTGACAAACATTTATAATAAATTTTACTAAAAAATTATGAAATAATAAATATCAATAATGGGCGTTTTCTTGCCAGTTTTTTTACGAAATTTGTGCATCGTAAACTCTTAACTCTTTTTTTTTTTGAGATCGCATTCTAAACTCAACTTTAGCTCAACTTTAGTCCCTATTTTTATACGAGTCAACTCTAGTTCTGGTGCAATTATTTAGAGGAAGATGGAATTTTCTTGTTGGAAGTAAGATAAAAGCAGGATTAGGCAGCCATCCTTTTTATAAGAAATGGTAATGCTACCAAATATATAGTCTGGAGGGTCTAGGACAAAGAATTTGATTGGCTCAGTTTCTTGTCCACTCAATGCATAACTGAAAATTTCCCAAACTGTAGCATTACTCTATTTTCTGTAGGTAAGCACACAACCTAAAGAAAACTTCATCTACTCATGATAATACAACAGTCACCGATCATCGCCACAGCCACAACCAAACAACAAATTCAACTATTCAGACCTTCAAAAAATACTTCAATTATACAGGCCATATCTTGAAACAGACACGCCTTTGCACATTTCACTCTGATTCCAGCAAATTCATAAGGTCACAGGTTGGAAGAGAAATCCACTAAATCCATTGACAGATAAACGGTGTGAGACTCTAGCACCAGTATGATTTCAGCAAATTCATACGCAGACAGATAGCAAGACGAATTTAGCAAATCATAGTTAAATCTGCATTTCTTTAGGCTCATATCAGCGAATCGACACGATAAACTCTTGCTTATTCTGTATTTCTGTATATATATCATTGATGGTGATAATATATTCACGACTCGACACGTGTGCAACTCATGTACAAACCACCACAGCATGTTAAGCTTTGTGTTCCAATAGAAGGGTGCTTAAAAATAAGCCTAAAACATCTCATCTCCCCTTGGAAGAGATTTCACAGTAAGGAAGGCTGGCTGGCGAGTAAGGGGTGGCCAGAAGAGCCAGCCAATGCCTGTTACACTTTGTCATCATGGAACCACCATCTGGTCTCCTTCGGTGACCTCCCGTTGCGGCAGTTCCTCACATAGCGGTCATTGTCTGCTGGACGTTGCTGCAACCAATACTGTAGCTAGTTAGATACCAAATTAGGATGAAAGTCGAGGGAGCTGGGTAGGTGTAATATAACCTTTTCCGGCGAGCTAGACAACATGGACAAGATGCTGATACAGACTGAACTCACAGTCATTGCTGGTGACCATGAATCATACAATATATCTGCAGATGAGAGAAGCAGCAGAAGCTGTTATACCTTACAGTCATTAGAATACGAAAATCAAGCAGCAAAATTGTAGCCCATGCCCGACCAACACTAATTTATTTTCATTCACAATCACAGAAAAATCATAGCAGCAGCAGCAGTAGCAGTAACTTCAAAAAACAAAACAACGAGGCCAAATGCTCAAAAGAAGAAAGCAAAGGTTAAGATGATTCCTTTTAGGCATAGCTTAGTTTTTTAACCTACGAGGGTCAGATGATAATTGATCTTACTGGTTTAAAAGAGGTGCAACAATGACGAACAATGAGAATACCTTGGATGTATAAACATTTTTTTCATCCAAATTGAAAATCATATTCAATGTCCTCAGTTACCTAAACTAAGTAGGGATGGCAATTACAGCCATTTACCCAATTACCCATGGGTAAAAACCCTAATGGAGGTGGGTATGTTCCTATTCTTGTGCCCATGGGCATGTTCGTGGGGCGCAAATATCTGCCCAATGGATAAACGGGCATGGGCATGGGTGACGCCCACTCGTGCCCGTTTCGCCTGATTACCCGTGAGAACACACAGTCCCTAATTAAAATAATTTGTCTGCCTCTCTCTGCATGTTTACTGCCCAAACCAGTTTGACCACAGTCCACTCTTCCGCTGCCCAGTCGCCCACCACACCACAACTCCACAGACCCCCATACCATCCGAACCCAAAATCCCCCAATGCCATATTCCAAACCCAAGCCTACAGCCACTCCACTACTCCACACCTTCATCTCCACCAGCAGCCGCCTTACTTACCCCACCGGTCGCTGCCTCTCTTCCCTTCCCCCACTGGCCACTGCCTCCCTTTCCCTCTTCACCACTCTCCACCGCCACGATCTGGAAGAGGAGGGCGATGCCTCCAGCCTCCTCCACCTGAACACCACACGCCACCGGGTCCTGGAAGAGGAGGGCAACACCTCCTGCCTCCGCCCCAACATCGAGCAAAGGCGACACTGATGCGGCCTTTGAGCAGACCGGTATCCATCTCCACATTGTTCCTTTTGTTTCTTGCATTATGTGATGTTTCTTTGCAAATTGATGCACAAAGATTAATGTGCTCTCGATATTTCGCTCAGATCTGTTTTTTCTTTGCTACTTGATTGTTAAACTTGAACTGCACATTATCTTCTTGCTCTCAGATCTGTTTTTTTAATTGATACTTGTTAAACTTGAACTAGACATCATCTTCTTGATGTGCTGTTGTGTGTTGGCGGGCATGCCCACGGGCACCAGGCATGGGCAATAGATGTGCCCTGTCACGGATGGCGAGCACAAGCATGAGCAGAAAAATCCTGACAGGCATGGGTATAGGTAAGCACAGCCTGTGCCTGCCGCACCCGATTGCCATCCCTAAAACTAAGTGCTTGACAGAGTATATACAGTACTATATATCTCCATAGCCATTCAGTTAACAATTTACTTCGTAATTACTATGTAGCGCTAAAACAGTCAAATAACATTAAAAGGATTACCTGCGTTAATAGCCACCTATATATGGGACTAATTAATGTAAATCCTTAAGTAGAGCTTATCTTGACAAACTGATGCTCGATGCATTTCTTAACCATGCCCCACCATAACTTGTATGGTCTGCATAAATTTTAAGCTTGTCTTCTCAATTTGGACAAGTTAGCTTTAACAAAAACAACAAACTGAAAATTTGAAATATTGTGCAAAATTGAGCTAGTGGTAAAGGACCAAGCAGATCAAGGAATCAAGAAATGTGTGAACTGTACAGTGAAGCTACCCCAAAACCAACACAAGTCACTTTTGTCTCTGTTGTGGGCTAGTAACAATGTTGGAAAACTTAAAAGCATGTTGCTTGGTCCTATGGTGCAAGGTTTAAATTTTAGACATCCCACAAATAATAATGTAAATCAAAAATTGCCCAAAATATAACACAAGGAATTTTCTAGAGAACACTAGCTCCAAGTATGAAGCTCATAATTCTCACAAAAAAGAAGCTACTAAGAATAGTAGCCACAATTGCAATGACAATGTTACCACATTGGATAGCCAAGGGCAAAAGTATCAAGTATGGGATGCAGTGAAAATGAGTGGTGTAACATTGATGACTACGATGATGGAATGGATGAACAAATTTCTTTGATGTTGTGGTTATCAAAAAGAGGAGAAAAATGTAAGGAGAAGCTATGATGAAGATACCTTTAAGATGGGAACTTGAGTCTGGATTTAGGGTTGCCAACTGCTTATTAGGTGTAGTAGTTTGATTTGTTTATGAATCAGATAATAAATGGCACATTCAACATTGGTAGAAATGTGGGAGAATTTAGTTATGTCCTGGCTACATGTAAACAAGTGTGTGAATTTCGAATGTTTAATTTCACAAATAGCATATTTTTCTTAGACTTGTTCTGATTTGAAATCATATATGCATACAGCATGGAAAATGCGAATACCGTATACTTCCACATGAAGGATACTGCAAAAAAAAAATCACTTAGCTACATGAAGCGTTCTGTTTATTAGGCTATGACTAACTACTGTCACACTGCATTTGTAGCTACTTTGATAATGGGAAACAACAACATTATCCAAGAAACATGAGAACCAACATTCTAGTTGCACATTAGTTTAGAAAATGAATTGGAGAAGCATGCTATCATTCTAGCTATATCTCAATGTAGATGTCTAGTCCCTCATCAACTTTCCAAGAGGTTTATTCCCCAAAAAAACACACCTGTCCAAGTGTCAACCAACCTAACATGCTTCCACACCCAGGGCATTGTCACCTGAGATACTCTGCTTATTTTTACATAGGAGAAGATGCATTCATATTCCAATTTCAAACTGTACTAATTGCTTATGTACTTCAGCAAGTCAAAAGTTTTTTTAAAAAAAACATCGTGATTTCCGTTAGTATTACATTTGTATTAACTTTGGAACTCTTCACTACAATTAAGTAAAAAAACTATATTTGACACAAAAGTATAAATCATGTTTATACTCTGTGCAATAAAAAATGAACATCAAGCATAACTACAAGCATGTATGATTACTATGCAAAGTGAGGGGATTTCTTTTCTTCATTGTTTTGAAATCTATGCCACTTTAACATAAAATACATACTTCAACAGATAGACCAAATATGCAATTTTATGTATCTCGAAAGGGAAAGGAGAAAGAATAGGTGTAGCAACATATATCATATACAAAATACAATTGGCGCAGAACTAACATACATAGTTACATACATGAATACAAAGGACAATAACAAGTGCACCATCTACACAGCTAAGAGATCGAATTTCAGGAGGAGTAAGAGGCTAAGAGCCAGAAAAGAAGGAAAGGAATTATCACTCATCATTAGAGAATAAGACAGAGCACAAGACTTTAAACTTTCCGCTAAGGACTAACCGTTATTGAAGCATTGACAGTAGCTATTATACTAATTAGGAAAAGGAGGCAAGCCACCAACATCCAAACATTACGAGAACATAGAAAGCGCAGGCACGAAACACCAGCATTTAACAAGGTCATGCATCCGGTAATCCCATGAAGGACGTCTAGCAATAGAATGAAAAAGGTTAGTTGGAGCACCTCAATTGCGCAGTTACTCTAAAAACTGCAAAAGCACACTTGGCTAAGGTGGTGGCTTTCCGCTAAGAAATGGAATCTTAGCACCTAACTGACAGCTAGATGGCAGATTAGGTTAGGCAAAGAACATTTCCACACACCATGCAGTTAATCAAAAGCACCAACATGGAGACATAAACAAATCTTCTCTAAGAGAGAAGAGGCATAAGGAACAACATTACCTAAACAGATGTGCCCGTTGCTGTAAATGTGTGGATGCATCGGCGCCGGATTAAGAAAAATGACCTGGAAAAAGTTCAAGATTATTGTTCAATCAAATGAAATGAAAGGAACATAGGAAAAGAAAAGAGAGAATTGAAGGCACAATCTTTTTCATGAAACCTCACCTGAGGTGCCTCCATGGGATAATGCTCGGGGAAGTCGACCTGAAGCTGGTACGTCTCGCCGGCGTAGAGCGTGCCCGCCGCTCCGGTCACCTCGATTACCCACCTGTTTACGCATCGAAAGAAAATTCTCCTGTTAGGCAAGGCAAGTAGCCCAAATCCATCTCCACGAATAACAATTAGGAGGAAACCCCAAAGAAATCTTTAAAAATCTAGAACAAACAAGGGGCAAAAAGGAATCCTAAACCCATCGAAAAGATGGAAACATGCAAATCATCCACACCCAAAAAAATCAATCAGAAAACGTAGCGAGAGAAATTGCAGGGATGCGGTCGGGAAGGAGGCACCTTTGGAGGTTATCCGAGACCTTGTGCTTGAACCCGGCGGGGGGGCCGACCTGCCACTCGGAGAGCTCCTTCTGCAGCCGATTGCAAGCGATCTTGCTCAGCGCCTGCACACGCAAAAAAAAGGGCGAATTTTTAGCCGAGTCGTGCACGAAAACAACCGTCCTGCCGCTCTCCGAGAGGCGAATCCGATGGATTGGGGAGAGGAGGAGGAGACGAAGGGCTAGGGTTTGATACCTTTCTAGAAGGAGACGAGGAGCTCGTCATGGTGCGGTGGATTCTTGGGGAAGGGAAGGAGGCGAGGAAGGGGGGACGAGAACGGCTGAGCAGTCGGCGATTCGGCCTTTTTTATTTCCTCGGGCGCTTTTTTCCCCTTGTTTTTTTCACATCCTTTTGGTTTCTTTTTTTTCCCCCTTTAAAAATAGTTGGTAATCGAAACCAGGGATGCCCGGCTCAAATCGAACCTAACACACACTTGGATTTACATGGTAATCGATGGGACTGTTGTTAGTGTGATAAGAGCTGCTTAACAAGGGAGAAAGTGAAGTGCAATAAACCCTCGCAAAAAAGGATGGACTAAACGAGGATAGAATATTGCGATGTCGTTATTATTCACCAGTCTAGTAATGAAGTATACTCGAATCCTTACCGTCTATACGCTTTTATTTTATGTCATATGACTTGCCACAACTATAACAGTTTTTCATGTAAAGCGAAATGCAGGCGCCAAAGACTGCGTGAGCAAATTCTAATAATTGTATATTTAGAGACCGTTTGGTGGAGTTGAAATTTGATAGTTTATGTCTGAAAATAAACAGTAACAGACTAAAATTATAATGTAGCTGATGGTGACTTATTTAGCGTAATTAATTTTAAAAAATCTAAAAAAATATGTTAGCCCATCACATATAATGTAAACGAATACATGAAAAAGTACTGATAAAATCCTCAAAAGTGCTAAAAAGCTAAAAAAATATGAAAATATGAATAGTAAAAAATAAGCCAGGAGTATAAACCCAAATGAGCGAGGCCTTAACCTACAAACAACCCTTCAACATGGTCGCGGATTTAACCTAAATTTATCATTAGGACTAACAACAATAGGTGTTCTTCCCTTGAAAAAAAGTTTTCTATACATGTTGGGTGCTAAGATGTCCATGTGTTCATTTTGGCATTTCTCCAAGATTTCAAATGCGACAAGGATATCATACAAGGGCATTTTAAGCACAGAAATGCTATTCTTACGCACTAGAAGCACTCCCATGGTATTAATTCTGCCAACGTGGAGGGAGAATTGGGACGTGGCCAACGGGCCACTCGGTGCTACTAATCCCCCTAGGTCCCAATCCAACCTCTCTGCCTCAGCTGCCCCCTCCCCATCCTAACCAGAACTCAGCTGCCTCTCACGGTCGTGCCGCCCCATCTGCCCAGCCACACCATCCACCCTCGGCTGCCCCTCGCCAGTTCGTGCCACTTGCGGCCTGCACTGCGTGCTGCGCCGCCCATGGCGCCGCACGTCGCACTAGCCCTCATGCCGCCGACTCCACCGGCCACAGGTCGCCGCCGCCTCAGCCCTGGGTCGGCCTCTACGAGAGCGAGAGAGAGATAGAGAGAGCAACTTGGGAGGAAAAAAAGATGGTGGTGGCTGCACGAGGGGGAGGGTTGATCCCTTTTAATGAGCCCTTAAGCCCAGATTAGGCCCAAGACTGATTAGGGTTTTGATCATATTTGAAATATCATGGCCCTACTAATTTCCGAACACTACAGCTCTCCCCCTTAGAAAAGGTTCGGTCTCGGATCGATTATCTCAAAGAAGTAAGGCTAAGTATTTTTCGACTTTCAGCTAACTTATGTTTGTATTATCTACAGTAACTATCTTTTAAACGGTATATTTTTTTAAAGCGGGGTCAACAGGAATATTATAGTAAAATCATATACGACTATTTTTCTGTACGTACTACTTCTTACAAATAACCAGAATTCAAATATTCAAACCATCACTAAAAAACCGCATCCTAAGATTCTTTCTTTCTTCTGTTGCAAGTCCGATCGACCCCAGCCCAAGATGTCCGTTGGGGCGTTAGGCCCGTCCGTCAGACGACTGGCCGCTCCCCAGGTTTACTTTAATTTTTGTGCTTTGCAAAGGAGGCCTGCCGTCCATGGGTTCCTCCAATGAGCGAGCGCCGGCGACAAGCTCTGCCGCCGCAGGGCAGGGATCAAACTGTGCTGTGCTAGTGTGCTGTGCTGCGCTTGCCCGGACACAGACTCATACTCTTATCGGCTCCTCCACCGGCCACAACTACACACCCTGATTTTCTTCAGAGCGAGGGGCCTCCTTTTTTCGTCTCAGATATCATCGAAGAACTAGACTAGACTTACCCTCTGCTAGCATCGGTGCATCATCACTTTCTGACGTCTCCTTCATCACTCTGCTGCCTGTATGTACTCACCGGCGTCCATGCGCAGGCGTGTGGGCCCATCCTTCACGCATCGATCGGATAGACTGTGGGCCCAGGCCCCTCTGGCCCAAAGCCCAGCTGCAGTGACTCCTGCCTGTAACTTTTATTTTTCCAGTGACCAGCCTGTCAAACAGCAAGACATGGGCCGACACTCGATCATGTCTCTGATCTAGTTGGTTGCTATCTTTGCCCTGGCAAAAATACAAGGCAGGATTTGGTTACATGCACATGTACTCCTCTACCGTCACTGCGATGCCCATTATCAGCTGCTGCTGCAGCTGCTGCCCCTGCGCCTCTGCAATGCATGGCTGCATTTGATGCGCAGGCCTTTTAAAGGCCTGAAGACAGTGCAGTGCTCTTCTCCCTCCCTCATGCTGCATAAAGAAAGATGCGTGCAGGTGGTCTGCCCTGCACATCTTTCGTTTTCATTGCTATCTTGATTTTGCTCGTTTGATCTCCAGCATTGACGTATTGTGTCAGGCATGTAGTTCCTTCCTCAACACTAGTACTGGTGTACATCAGAATTCAGATCTCAATCCGAAGCAAGCAAGGTGCATGCGAGAGGGAACGATGGACCGGGCGTTCTTTTCGGCTTCTGCTTATGTCTAATGTTATAGTAACTAGTTTTTAAACGAAGTATCTTTTCAAGATAGGCTTATAAGTTAATTCTAATAGATATTGTACCGATTTCAGTTATACCTATCAAAATCGCACGCGAGTGTTTCTCTCCGTACTCTCTCCCACGAACAACCATAATTCAAAATTTTCAATGATAAATCTTAAGCCACAGCCTAAAGAAGAACCCGTGTGACAGTGGGGAGCGAACCAAGCTTCATATTCTATTGCCTCTGTTGTGAAAGCTTTCAAAGGGATGGAGATTTTTGACGAGGGGCTCGGTTTTTCAAGTGGCATGGAGGAGTGATTGGAATGAGGTGGTACTACTAATTTAGTTACCTTTTCGTCTTGGAGCATCGTGCAAGTTTTGTTCCCTTGCCCACTGATGGAGCCGCCCCGTCCTTGCTTGACTGTTTTATTTCCTCATGGAGCTTAGAAGTTTGTGAAATGCAAAGGCTTTCTTTTCTGGCGCACTACTGGGGCTTTGGGTGCAGGTGAGCCACAGGTAGCAAAGATTGCTGTGCAAGACTGGAATATTTAGAGCCACTCAGCCAGATGTCGTATAAAATACTCAAGCCAGGATGGCAATGTATGACCCCTCCTAAAGTATCAAAAGTTAATGACGAAATACGTCTGTAGTGAATTGGTTCTAAAATAACTTCTCTACTCTTGCGATTTGGCCTGAAGCTGCATCTCCTTTTTGATCCATTGTCTGATAGCACCTAGTTTCTACTTTTCTTCTGTGATTTGGTTCATGTGGATTTGCAGCCAAAATGGTTAAAAGAATAATCAGACAAAGAACAGAAAAGGGAAAGGGTAAAGAAAAGGAAAAACAAAGATCTCTCTATGTACAAAACACAGTGATTTGATTCTGTGCCCAAGAACCACTTGGGCACAAAAGGAGATGAGAAGCTGAAATTGTCCAGCTGCAGTCCTACATGGTTCATCATGTATCTACAAAACTTCTGCTACTTGCTTGCCCTCATCATGAGTAGTAAGCATTATACTCACTCAGAGTTCCAGGTGCTGCTCATAGTAGAGCTCGCTCATGCAAGGCGACAGGATTTCCTCTTCCAGCATTTTCAGGACAGCACTCATCGATGGACGCTGGCGTGGGTCTGCGTCGGTGCACATTGCAGCAATGTCCAGGATTGCTTCGACCGCTTCAACTTCCACGTCACCAGATCTCTCATCAACAATGTCCTCCAACCGATGTTCTCCCGTTAGTGTGTTCAGCTGCAAACGAAAGTTGAGAATTCAGATGACTTTGGTCACTATAAAGATTCATTTGGTGAGGAATACAGTAGTAGACAGAAGGAACCAGCACTTACCCAGCCAACAATGTTCAGTCCCTTCTTGATGAAGCAAGAATCAGTTGGCCTCTTTCCAGTCACTAACTCTAGCAAAAGCACTCCAAAGCTATACACATCTGATTTTTCAGTAGCATGGCCATTTTGCAGGTATTCTGTTGATAAAGTCAAAGTAGCCTATATTAGTTTGGATTATGAGGTGCTCAATAATAGAGCAAAATGTAAGCTCTGCATTGTTCAGAACATGAAGGTATCTAAATTTGTGTCTAGTACCTTTAACTAGAAATTACAAAATTTTCCACTGTGAGAGGAGTAATGCATATATTCCTATAATGTGGTAAATGAACCAAATCTGTTCTCTCCGTAGTAATCAAAAGGACATAACAAGATTCTTTCTTTTGATAGAAAGCATTACAATGTCGACTAGTATAGAGAATAAGTACCTGGTGATAGGTATCCAAAGGTACCTGCCACTACAGTGGTAACATGGGCAGCATTGTCCACAAGAAGCCTAGCAAGGCCAAAATCGGATACACGGGGCTCCAAGCTTCTGTCCAGAAGGATGTTGCTGGCTTTCATGTCCCTGTGGACAATCCCCGGTGAGCAATCATGGTGCAAATACGCCAGCCCTCGAGCAGAGCCCAGGGCGATCTTCATACGCGCATTCCAGTTCAATGGCTGCTGCTCCTGTGCATCTCCTGCCATTAGTAACACAGCGTGTAAACATCAGGTACCATAAGATGGCATCGCACCATGATCATGAAATAATATATTGAAGATGTAAGAAGAGGGGCTTACCATGAAGATAGCAGTCCAAGCTGCCCAGCTCCAAGAAATCATATATGAGTAGCTTGGCCGTGGGGAGCCGGCAGTATCCTCGCAGATTGACAAGGTTAATGTGCCTAATGCTGCCCAGAATCTCAAGCTCCTTCTCGAAGGTCCTGTCACGGCCTTCACGGTTGAAGTCGATCCTCTTGACGGCAAATGCAGTGCCATCATCCATCACCATCTTGTACACCGTACCGAACCCACCACAGCCAACCACATCCTCTTCATCAAGCAGCTCCAGCCTTCTAATGATCTCGCTTGATGTATATGGAAGGTTCCACTGGTACGTGACAAGTTTTGCACCTAAGTCAGGACACCACAGATAACAACCAGTTTCCATTTAGTGAGTCAGGACAAATTGTAATGAGTGACCGTACTTGGTGTCGATTTTATTACCATCCGGTACAGTTTGCTTGTCCATTTTTACATAATTTCCACCAATGCTCTTCTTCCTGGACAGCAAGCATATCCAAAGGAAGCCAAGTACCGCGATCAACGCAAGGGCCATGGTTGACATTGAACCAATCACAATGCCATTCAGAAAGTGCGAAGTTTTGTTGTTGTTGATCGGAGAAACTCCTGTTTGAACCAGAAAGAAATGACACAAGCATCAGTTAGCCACACACATTGCACCAAAAAGTTGGGGAGAAAATCCCAACATTGTGATAGTCTTGAAACGGAAGACTTGCCAGATGAGGAGAGGGGATCGGAATGCGGCAGAACGGCAGGAAACCCAAGTGTTCCACGGCAAGCTTTCTGGATGGGCAGACCGCAAAGCTCCAGATTTCCGACGAACCTGCATTTGCCGTTGCGCCGTGTGAAGGAATGCACTCGAGCATTAAATACAGGTTGTTCTAGTATAGTAAGTAGGTACAAACCATACAAAGATATCATTCATTCATATTTGCAACAGCTGCCTATCCCACATCATGAAGAAGAAGGAGGCACGCAATAAAGAAGGGAGAAAGGAGAAGGGGCCAAAGCTAAGCTTACGAGCTGCTTTTGAAGGTTCCGAGGACGCCAACATTTGGAATCTCTCCGGAGAAGAAATTGGTGGACAGATTCCTGCAATGCAGAAATGCATTTTTTTTCAGTTTTACATCAGCATTTTCTTCCTAAGTTTTTGCAAATGTCAAGAAGATTATAACCAAAAACTTACAGAAAACGAAGGTGAGTAAGGCTTCCCATTGACGCCGGAATTATGCCCCTCAACAGATTGCTCGACAGGTCCCTGCAGTCCCCTCAACACACATCAGAGGTTAGACCAACAAAACACTGGAGTAAGAGCGTAAGCAGTCAGTCAAAGATGATATTTTGTCAAGAACCTACAGGATTGTGAGGTGAATGAGCTCGCCAATCTCTGAAGGGATGCCTCCTTGCAGGTAGTTAGCCCTCAGGTAACTAAATACACGTTCAAGCACCCACATTTTAACAGTCTAATCGATTCACCAAACAAATCGAATGAACTAAACCAGATCATAATGGCATACATTGCTCTGAGCTCGGTGCAGTTCTTGATCTCTGCAGGGATTGGACCATGCAAGCTGTTCTGGTGCAGAGCTCTGAAGAGGGAAAGACCCACACACCGTTTCACACACGGGGAAAAAAAAGAGAAGGCCAACGCGTACTGTATTAGAGCTTGTTCAATCCTGCAGATAAGGAAACATTTGTGGACAAAAATGGTGAAGAAATCTTACATTCTCTGCAGCTTGTCGAGCTTCCCAATGCTAGGTGAGATGATGCCTCCAAACTGCATGTAAGGGAGATTTCTGCCACACAAAAAAGGCAAACAAATTATTCAGGGACAGCTAGGAATCCAAGAACACATCGGTAACCGAGCCCATCAGGCATTTCCTTCAAATACTTGAGGGGGGAAATAAAGAGAAATTAAATATTGATGCAGTTAAAAGAAGAAAAAGAGAAGTGGCTAATCAAATCGAGGACAAGGAGAAGAGGAAGAAACGCAAGAAGAGCAGCTCAACAAGAAGGAGAAAAGGACAAGAACGCACATGGATTGGACCCTGAGGTCAGGGAAGGAGCAAGAGATGCCCTCCCAGCCGCAGGGGTTGGGGTCGGTCGGCCTCCAGCTGGTGAGCCTCTGGGTGGTGGCGTTGAAGGCCAGCTTGAGCTTAAGCAAGGCCTCACCTGCAAGAAGCACACTAATCAGGGGGGTGTTGCAAATGAAAGATTACAGCACACAGTGAGGGGAAGAGATTGAAGCAGAAATGCGTCCGTACCATCCGGGGTGAGGGCCATGGAGGTGGAGCAGAGGAGGGCGGCCACGGTGGTGATAGCGCACAGGCCGAGAACCACTCGTCGCCCCCCATGGCCGCTCTGCGCCGTCGTCGTCTTCTCATTCTTGTCCATGGTGGGGCGGTGTCTCTCCTCTTTCTGCCGATGAGTGGGCTCTTGGCTCTTGCTTGAGTTTTGAAGAGACTCTGGGGGGAGAGTGATGTGTCCGCGCATCGCATGCGTGAGCTGATGGCGGGTCCCACTCCCGCCGGGTCCTTGACATGTGGGCTCCAGTGCGGTGGTCCTGCTTGTCAGTGAGCGAATAGGTGGGCCCACGATCGTGCTAGCTTTCTTTCGAAAGGACAGGAACAAGTGGACAAGAGAGCGGAGTTTTTTGTAGCGGTGGAATTTTTCGCAAACATAATAGCGTGTTTTGTATTTGTAATTATAAAAATAACTTTATATGCATAGAATTGTTAAAAATGACACTTTAAAAATAGCCTTATGAAAATAGCCCGGCTATCAGGAGGATGGCGAAGGTATGTGGACTGTTTCGCCGGCTGCACTGAAGATTTGGATGCATGGATCTGTTGCTGCTTTGCTTGCTCCTGCACTGTGCTAGTTGCTCTTGTTGGAGCATTTCGTTTTATTTTTCAACAAAATCAGCTGTCTTCTCTGAATTGTTATGACTGGAGCAGTGCTACTATAGCGTAGTACTAATTTGTTTTGTTGGTAATCCTATGCTTTGTACGATCGAGGTATCCAATGGCTGGAATGGAATCAAACAATGCACACGTACGAACGCTACCGGCCATTTTGCGTATGGCTTGCATACGCAGAGATGCCGTGTGCGGAAAAACAGTGTGTCCGAGTCAAATATATTACTAGAGTATAACCAAATATATATACTATTGGTCTCTTAAAATCTTAATCGTGAAAAGTAACTCTTCGTACATATGAAGCCGTCACAATTCGACCCTTAGGGACGTAGGTATTGTCGAACCTCGTTAACAAATCTTCGTGTCTGTGAGGCCTCACGTCATTATCCCTCGGATAATTACGCGGTGATATACGGATTACTATTTGCCTAATCAGTAAAACACTGCTCCGGCAAATAATAAACTTTTACCAGAGTAACGCAGCAGAACAATAATATAGACACTGTCTTCTTTATTACAGCAGTTACCACATGGCTTAAAGTCTGATTTACAGAAGTAGATAGCAAAAGTCTAAACTAGTACCCCAGGGCCCTCCTGCCCGCTCCACTAGGTCGCCTACTCGTCCCAGCCGAAGTATGCGGGGTCCACCTCATCTGGCTCCTCCGAATCGCCATCCTCCTCTCCCGCGAGCTCTGCGAATCCTGTCTCCCCCTCATCTTGCTCGTAGTAAGCCTCGAGTGGAGTGGGGTCTAACAAAGGAAATTAATAGCAAGGGTGAGCACTACAGTACTCAGCAAGCATAAAATTAGCAGAAGTGTACTGTATGCCTCTCATGTCCTTAAGTCCATATTCTAATCTCTTTTTTTATTCCGAAAATAAACTTACCAAAATAGTTGTCCTCTTTTAATTACAAAATTGTCTACTTTCCATCCGGTGGGGGTAAGATCCCTAGTGATCACCGTAGTCCACAATCCAGTGGACTAGCATAAATTCATCATTTTATTAGCACTGCGCAGGCTTTGTACCACTTTACCTAAAACTACTCTGAACCATCTGAACTAGGTTTTCCACACTGCCTTAGGTGTGGAATCAGGCTCACAGTACAAACCTTTCTCCAATTACGTTACTTCATCCACCAGCTCATCTATTATCCATCGGTGTACCAAGTCGCTCGCTTAGGCTCCACCGATTTCCAATAGTGTTTGGTTGGGCCGGCTCCCAGCCAACACTCCACCTCGATACTTACCCTATGTGGTGGCATGGTTAACGTAACGGGGTACTGATTTTTGCCCGTCCGAGATAGGAGATTGGTGGCACGTTATTTACGGTTCCCGATCCGAGAAAAAATGTGATAAGTCCTTACATTATAGTCATATGTCAAGGGGTCTGCTTGGCCATTCTGCATCCTTTCCCTGAACACGGATCTTAGCTTCTTTTCTTACTCTTTCTCTTTCCTCTTTTCTCTTTCTCTTTCTCTTTCTTTTTCTTGTCTTAACTCACCTCATACTTAATAGCTTTACTCATTGACTTCTTTAGCAAAAAGATTTTTATGCAATTAAATATACATACCATTATTGCCAAAAATACTGCATACATTTGACATAACTAGGTGCATGATCAAAATAAAGCTTGCCTGAGTTGCAGCGAGAACTGGAATTAATGAAAAGCGGTTTTGCTCCCTTGACGTGCGCCGGCTCGGACTCTGCAATGCCGATGCTAGACTTAACAAAATAGATATTTATAATAATTTTCAGAAGTTTATTCCCCGACCTCTCCCTCTATATATATATATATACACACACACACACATGCTATTTTTATTTTTATGGGGTAACTTAATGTGTGGTTGCAAACTTTTGGCCGATCTAAATAAGTCGGTCTCTAATCTTCTTTCTTATTATAAAAAAAGAATTTAATTAACCTCTAATGGCTGCCCAAAAATCAACTGCACTACTGAAATTAATTTAACAACACCTACTTTTGAAATAAACCCACCATTTAAAAGAGAAGGTCCTAATTATTTGGAAGGAATTAAATAAAGTCCCTTTTCTTAAATCCTGATTTGGATTCCTATGCGGCCCACCGCGGCCTACT
Source organism: Melocanna baccifera (assembly GCA_036346265.1). NCBI lineage: Eukaryota > Viridiplantae > Streptophyta > Magnoliopsida > Poales > Poaceae > Melocanna > Melocanna baccifera. The sequence goes on along the minus strand of CM070709.1, from coordinate 165,494 downwards.
GTTGAACGGCAGAACGGCGGCCCGCTGCTCGCCCCTCTCTCCCCTTTTATACCCTAACCCCCTTCCTCTCCATTCCACTCACGCCGCCGCCTCTCTCTTTTGCTCCTCCTCCTCCCTTGGCCGATTTACTACACCCCTTCCTCCCTCTTCTCTCTCTCCCTCAGCTACACCCGAACCAGCCCTCTTTTCACCGCTGCCCCCACTCACTTCCCTCCTTCAGCCGCCTGCTCCTCTCCACCTTCCCCCAAGCGGCCTCCGCCTCTCTTCCTGGCCCCTTGGCTCCCTTCTTCCCCTCTGCTCCTGACCGCCCCTACTGCGTTTCCTGCCCTTCCGCTTTACCCCCTTCTCCCCTCGCGTGGTCGGATCTCAACGTTTTGGGCCGCACCCATGGTGGCTTTGACGGATCTGGGCTGGGTTCGTGGGATCCGGCGAGTTGCGCTCCAACTGTGACGGCTTCTCTGATGCTTGGCGGCTGCGCGGTGGCTCCTTGACGGCTTAGCAGCCATACGACTGCCACTCGTGCCCGTCGATCCTGAAGCTTTAAGGCTGCTTTGGTGCTACCTTCTTATTTCTCCTTGATTAATCTTTGCTTTAGCACTAAACATCTACATTTCTTCTATTCTTTTTACTCTACCTCACCCGGTTAGAAAACCCTGGGTTTAGTGGCGAAGCTAGAGCTTTGTGGGGGTTTCGGCTTTGAGGTTGACCCGGCTCTAGGGCGTGCTAAACATGGGGTGGCCAACGGGTGGCGGTAACTACTGGTAGGGGTTGGGTGGCTTCCTCTTCTCCTCTCTCAACTGGTGAGCCGAAGGAAGTGGGGCCGAGAGTTGTGGACTTGGTTCGGATGAAATCCCCAAAAGGAAGGAAGACAAAAGAGAAGGAAATGGGACCTACTTGTTGTCGGGCCAAAAAAGAATGAGTTGGGGTCGAGGGGAACCGCAGGGTGGGGGCTTCACGTGATTGCGGTTGGGGATGGAGATGCGACTTGCAGTTCTCGTCGATGGTCAATGTCCCGCCTTGTGGTGATCCCCGTTGACGTGCTTCTGGCTCCTTTGTCTCCGCTGACTTGTGTTTGTTCTCATTGTGGTCCCGCAGCTTCTTCCTCTTTTCGTGGCTTGTGGGCACTAAACTCACCTTCTGGCTTTTGGCCGAAAGTGCAATCTAGAGGCAACCCTGGTGGAATGTGAGTGCTGGGAGCTTCTTGGCTAAGTGAACTTTGGTGGTTGTTGCTCTAGCTAGATGAGTCTTTTTGTGGCTGCTTGCTCTTGGTTCTGCTAGCTTTGGTGACTGTGGTTGCTCTTGTGGTTCTTGTGAAAGCACCGGGGGGCTGGATGCTTGGAACTGGGGGGGGGGGAGGGGAGGTTGTATCTAGTCTTCTTCGATATGGGGCTGTACTGAGGCTGTAGGCAGCTGGCATTGTGAGCTTATCCATTCTGGTGTCTTAGGGTTCCTGGGGGAGGTGTTTTTGGTCCATGCTTTACTGGGGTTGTCTTCGACTGGCTACAGCTGGCTGTCCTTGTGCTTATCCTTTGTTGTGTCTTGCTATCCTGTGCTGGTGATCCTCTGGTCTGAAGGAAGCTCCTTGCACTGTCACTCTTGCTTGGGCCGGTCGAAAAGGCTTTGTGGGCGTGATTGAGGGATTGGTGGGCTGAGATGAACTGAACTCTTGGTGGCTTTTGAGGCTGAATTGAATGAAATAATTCACGGGATGTGGTGGGCTAAAATGAAATGAATTGGTGGGCTTTTTGGGCTGAAAACAATGAGGCATGTTGGTGTGCTTTGTGGGCTTGAAAAGAATGCGTAACTTATGGGTTTTGGACTGAGGTAAGTTCGAGAGGGTTTTGAATTTACGAATTGCCGAATGACGACGCCCTCCGAGATGAGAGGTGCCGACCGGCCTAGGACGGTCTGAGGAGCCTCTAAGACGTTCTCGCATTGGCCCTAGCAACCGAAGGGTGATGACGGCAATCTCTCTTTATTCTCTTTATTTTTATTCTCCTTTGGATTGCTAAATATATAACTTTCTAATTACTAAAAAGAAATTAGGGTTTTGGTTATCACTAACAAAAATCTAATTACAGGGATCGCGAATGAAAGCAACTACTCGCTCTCAAGCCGAAGACTTAAGGAGTTAAATTCGTTTTCTCTTCTTTTTTTTGTACAATTTTTTTTGTAAAGGGTTGTAATAACTAATGCTGAAGAGAGTTTGAGAATGTAATGTAGTTTTGTAATCATAGCTTGTAACAAGGCTTAATAAAATATATACATGTATCTATTTTTTTACTGCTAATTACCTACTTAGCCAGAGATTAGGGTTAGGGTTCTTTCAGTGTCACTAGCATGCTTTTGCACTTGCTTGTGATTGTTCTCTCGTGCTAAGGCTGCCGTCAATTTCAACAATTGGTTTCAACAATCTAAGAATTTTTGTATGTAAATCAACAGGAGCACGATGATGAATTCTATAAGTTACTAATTAACTAGCAGAGAAACAAAGTGCTGCAGAGTCGGACTCGATCGAGGCAGCTGGGCTGCTCTGCTCGTCATTCCTTGCTCTACTATCTTCATCACATTTCATTTCTTCTCCCCTGTTTAATCCGAAAGATGTGTAGGTGGCTGCTGATATCACTGACACGATGGTTCGATCACAACCTCCGAATCTATCTATTAGTCTATTCATCTGCGCATGTTGGCGTTGGTATATGTGTTGCACTGCTAAACCGGCGCTGCGTTAACCTTCAAGCCGTCGTTTCCCTCCAACTCCACGTCGCCGGCGGCGTCCGACTTCTTGAACCTGTACCAGCGCGCGCACAAGACGAAGTACACCAGGTTGGCCGCGGCCATGGCGGCGCCGAGCAGGTAGAAGAGGTCGACGCGGCCCTGGTTCAGGTCCTGCGCCAGCCAGTCCGGCCGCCCGCCGCGCCCGCGCGTCGTGCGGTGCACGACAGTGACCATGAGCCCGCTCGCGTAGCTCCCCAGCGAGAGGGCCAGGAAGAAGAAGGCCCCCGCCACGCTGCGCATGTTCTCCGGGAACTGCTTGTAGTAGAACTCGATCTCCCCGATGGCGGTGAACGCCTCCGACATCCCGGCCAGCAGCTGCTGCGGCACCAGCCAGAAGCACGACATGCCCGACCCCACCTTGCGCCGCCGCCGCTCCACCGCCGCCGACACCAACATCATCGCGATGGACAGCGCGAGCCCTATGCCGATGCGATGGAGCAGGCTGATCCCGCCCTCGCGCTTCGTGACGCGGCGCATCGCCGGCACGACGAGGCGGTCGTACACTGGGATCAACAGCGTGAGCGCGAGCATTTGGAACACGACGAAGGAGCCCGCCGGGACCCGGAACCCCGTCCGGCCGATCCGGCGGTCCGTCTGCATGGCCTGGAGCACCACGTATGTGCTCAGCTGGGTTAGCACGACGAAGTAGACGATCCCCGACGACCACACCGGGATGATGCGCGCTAGGCACTTGACCTCCTCCACCTGCTGCAGCGTGCAGAGGCGCCACGGGTTCGCCGATGTCCTCCCGTCGGGACCGAGCTCGTCCTGAGGGGTGAGCACGGCAGCCTTGTCGAGGCACCGGAACTGGTCCGTGTAGGCGATCTTGGAGACGAGCTTGCTCCGGTGCGGCGGGTCGAAGAGCTCGGCAGGCGTGTCGGGCAGGCGGAGGCGGCGCTTGCGGGCGGCGGCGACGAGAACCTGGGTGAAGCTGGTGAATGGGCTGCCCTCGGGGCGAACGCGGACGTAGAGGCGCGTGCCCATGAAGAAGAGGGCGCAGGAGAGTCCCATGAGCGCGGCGGGGACGGCGAGGCCGATTGCCCAGTTGACGTTGCTCTGGAGGTAGATGATGAGGGTGGCGGACAGCATCATGGCGATGGTGAAGGTGAAGTAGTACCAGTTGAAGAAGCTGGCGATGCCGCGGCGGCCGGAGGGGGTGCGGGGGTCGAACTGGTCGGCGCCGAAAGCGAGGTTGCAGGGGCGGATGCCGCCGGCGCCGACGACGAGGAAGAAGAAGGAGGCGAGGATGGCGGAGAGCTGCCAAGGGGAGGGGCCTTTGCAGGAGGAGGAGGAATCTTTGGAAGCGCTGCATGGCGGAGGGTGGAGCGAGTGGAGGGCGGCGGTGAGCGTGAGGATGAGCATGCCGAGGAAGGAGGCGATGGAGGCGGCGGCGAGGGTGGTGTAGCGGCCGAGGTAGGTGTCGGAGAGGAAGGCGCCGAGGAGGGGGGCGAGGTTGGTGGTGCCGGTGAAGAAATTGAGGAGGGTGGCGGCGTTGACGCTCTGGATGTGGTAAACCGTCGTCAGGTACACCAGCAGGTTTGAGACCGTCCCGATCGTCCCCAGCTTCTCGAATGTCTCGTTCCCTGCGTGCATTTGAGTCATCTCGTTGAACTGGGTTAAACGGTGTTAGAATGGTACTGGTTTATGATTTTTTTACTATATTTAATTTATTTTTTATTGTAGTTGTGTTAGTTTATTTGGTATAATTAAATTTTTTAAAAATAAAAAAAATATGTTAGCATATCACAGACAATGCAAAGAAATATAGGGAAAAAAAGCAAAAAAAATAAAGAAAACGAAATTAATAAACAGTGAAAAAAGCAAAAGTTAGAAGTTAAATTAAGCATATCTTAATCAGCAGCTGTTCGCTCTAACGATGCAATTCAAGCAGTTTGCTCTTGGAATTAATTAATTAATTATCAGCTGTTAATCCATCGAGCCTACAGATGACTAGCAGTATGCAGCACCGGCGGCAGCTGCCATGGCCACGAGCGCTGAGCTGAGCAAAAGGAGAGGGGCAGCTTTGGCTGAGCTGAGAGAGACCGGCCAGCTGCATGCTAGTTCGGCGTGGATCCACACATGGAGAGTCAGCTTAGCACTCGTGATCAGTACGTGCAACTAACTGAAACCCATCGCTGTGCCCATTTGATTTGACTGACTGAAACCCATCGATTCAGTACGTGCAACTAAAAGCTGCTGCTCTTGTGTTGCAAATTAGCGATGAGCTCTCCGTGGAGTTTTACTATAATTGCAAAGATTGAGGAACCAAGCGACGAGGCATCTAGTGATAGCTAGCTAGAAAGAGCAAAAGGTGACAATAACATGAACTTGTGAACTCAGTTATGTTGGCCATCGATTTCCGATCGAGTAGAATAATAGCAACTTTTTAATTATCATCTTCTGGCGATCATGGATGATCGATGTACCCTTGGACGACATATGCATCCATGACTAATAGTACAAAGCTAGATGAGTAGTACGTAGTCACCTATGACGTATGGCATGGCCTTCCACCCTCGGTAGTCGACGACGGGCTCGCCGGCGTCCGCTTCACGATCAGCCTCGCCGTTCTCGCTCAGCTGCTTCGTCTTCTCCATGGCGTCGTTATACGCCTTTTGCTCCGCCGGCGGCCTGTGAGAAGAGTCCATCTCTTCTCTTCTCTTCTCTTCTCTTAGGAGTGCCACACACACATGCACTACAGGCTTACTGCTTGGTGTGGGTGGCGGCTGCTGCTGGAGGAGCAGAGCTGACCTAGCTAGGCTGCAGGAAGGAGAGAAGAAGTCGGCTGTATAAATAAGCAGGGGATGGGAGCTTGCTAGCTAGCTAGATAGGGAGATACGTGTTGATTTGTGATCCAAATTCTATATATAGATAAGGCCAGCTTCTGGACGGAGCGTAGCGGAGGTCCGTCGCCGGAGGCTTAGGGCCGGAGCGGAGCGAGTCCTGGCCGCCCATTGCGCAAGGCCGTGCACCCGTGGGCGCTGGGGAGTGCGGTAGCCCCGCGGTATGGATCGTAGTCAAATTAGGGTTTCCTTGTTATATATATCCCGTAAGCGCGGTTGGGATAGATCATCGAGTTGTAAATCCCGGCATTGTAACCTCACCCGATATAGTGAAGATTGTTCTTTGGTGGCGCCCGTGGTTTTTCCCCTCTCGCATTGGGAGGGTTTTCCACGTTAAATCTTGTGTCTCTCTGCGATTGATCTTGTTTACTTCGTCGTTTCTTCCGCCGTCGTGTGCAACAAGGTACAAAAACAAAGTTTCTCTACGTCTTGTGTCAGTGTCTGGTATTTCAGAGGAGTTCTCTGGTATTGGGAAGCAGAGGCAAATAATTGAGGAGAGGAGAGGAGGTTGCATCACATGACATAATTAAGTGTAAAGGCCAAGCATCCCACATTCCCACATACAATTAATTAAGAGATAACCAACAAACCCTGCATAATGGAGTTAGGGGAGACTGCCTCTGCCTGTCTATTCTAGGGGGCGTATGCTGCCTGTGCACTCATGCACTTAACTCCACATCGTCCGTCCGATCGCGAATGAAGAAGGGTCATGATTCGGCCAGGCGGGCACCCCCTCATCTGGCTGAATCCTTCCCGTCCGTGACGCTGCTGCACTCCCCGTTTCCATTTCCAAACCCTAAATGCAGCAATAGCCATTGAGGCAGCGGCCTGCGCAGGGAGACGGCACAGTGAGGCAACGTGGCGCGCAGGGAGGCCACGACCTGCGACGTTGGCCCGTGTGCAGGGAGGCGGCGCGGCGAGGCAGTGGCCCGTGTGCGGGGAGGCAACATGGCGCGCTGGGAGGCCAGCGGCACTGCGAACGTTGCGGCGACGAGGGAGGCGGAGGCGCTCTAATCTCATTTCCACCTGCGACCGGATATTCTTGCAACGCCCCATCCGACGACATGCTCCTAGACCTCATCTTCCTATATCTTTTTTTGCCAGCAAGAGAAGCGTTTGATGCAACTGGCCATTTGATGCGTTTGAATTTGGGTTTTGGGAATTGTAATTTTCAGAGTTGTCGTCTGCTCGGCTGGTCGGATTGACCTATAGAGGTGGCAGAGAGGGTCTGATCGGCCATTTGCCTCACAGGCAAATTACCAGGGGGCGGTCTGACCGTCATAGGGCAAGCGGTCAGATTGGCCCTATGCGCTTTTGGTAGTTAGACACCAAATATTTGTATAGGCTTATTTGGGGATGATTTTGCATAAGGTGTCTTTGGAAATAGAATCTGGACCAAAATTTAAATAGAGTTTAATTGAAAATTCTAGAGATGATATTTTGTGGTACCCTTAAGCGGTCAGACCGGCCAAACATTGGTGGTCTGTCGGCATGTTGCCATCGATAAGACTAGTCGCAGTGGTCTGACAAGTCTGTTAATGGCGATCAAACCGGTTTTTGATGAATTAGTGCTAAATCATGGTGAAGTGGGCATGACCGAAACTAAGCTAGGAGAGCTTAAGATTGGGACTAAACTAAGAAAGCTGAGATCTAGAATGATCAAAGTGCTGGCGAAAGATGGCTGAAGCTAGCGGAGTGGTTACAAGCAGGGACGATAAAAAATCGGAGTAGGAGCTACTGGTGGTGGACATGACGGATAAAGGTGAGGGATCAGGACTAAACTCAAAGAGGAGCTAAAATCCGTGCAGTAGGGTAAGTTTGGGTGCCATCATGGGTGAGGAAACACATGTGGTGTGTTAATTGACTTAGATCCGTTTGCAAACGAGGACGGTTCAGTGGGATCCGAACATGTGAGAGACTTGGCGGTAAGTTATCGGAGCTATATGGAGTTGAAGACAAAGCGCGGGGTTCCTTCAAGGCAAAGAAAGCATGAAGCTTGGTGAAAGGATGGTAGAGGGGTATTTTGGTAAATTGTCTAATATAAAATAGTGACGGTGTGTGAAAGCACAGTGGTGCCTTAAGTGGTTTATGTCATGGTATGAAGACATAAAAGCACAGATTCCGTGAAAACTACCGCTAACCGACCGACGCATGGTATGAAGATCGACCACGATGCTCAACTAATTAAAAGTCAGCTAGCAGTTGCAGTCCCGTGGTCCTCCTGTCCATCTATCAAACTATTAAGATAGAGAGATCGATCGTTCAAGCATCAAATTGATGATCGTAGACAAGGATGGCAAGATAGAGAGATTTTGTGCATGCGTCTGTACACGGAACGGAGCTTCTCTATTCCGTGTGGGTGTTTTTCTCCGTGTTCCCGCGATCTGGACCGCTCACGGTCCAGATCGAACGGTTCAGATCGTGGAAACACGGAGAAAAACACCCACACGGAAACAAGGAAACCGTTTTCCTGTACACGCCGTGCTAGCCAGCTAGTTGGTAGCTTCCTTGCCACTATACCACTACCACTTGCCACTGTACCACTACCAGTCATGGCTCGGCTGGCGTGTGTAGATCGATCAGCATCGGCTGAATTCTAATGCAGCCAATTCAAGCCATTATTAGCTAAGCAATGTTTGGAATCATTTCCGTATATATAGAGAGAGACAGATATACACAGATCGAGCTGTATATACGTACACTACCCGGCCGTTATTACGTACGGCACTGTACTCGTTTACTCTGGAATCAAAGTATATATGCGCGAATGTACTCGATCTGGGTAGCTTCTTGTAGCACCCTGGGAAAAAAGGAAAAGGAAGAAAAAAAATCCTAATGAGCCCTCCTAAACTAGGGCCTAGGGTTAGGGGCAAACAAAAAGAGATTTTTTTTTTTCTGTGCGCACCTTTCCTCCAAATAGATCTCCTATTTCCTTTTCTTTTCTTTTTTTCATTTGCTAGTGAAAGATGATGCTATTCCACATTTGACAGCTGGCCTTACGCCGCTCGGGATTCTCTGACGTAGCCGAAGCTACATTAGGCGTGACTTTGGGTCATGATCTGGTCGTTCATCTCTAGATGGACGGTCCAGATTGTCTTTTTTAATTTTAGTTTTTAATTTGCTAGTGAAAGATGATGCTATTCCACATTTGACCGCCGGCCTTACGCATCTATCAGTATGATCTACTACATCAACAGTGACCACTGGAGTCCATTAAAAATTTTGCCATGGACTGATCTTTCTTGGTTGACTGACGAAGCACACGTAGCAGTAGCACAGACACACGAGACGGATGGAGCACACACACTACCAGTAGCTATTCAACGTGTACGCAAGGTATGTGTGTGTGTGTGTGCAGCGTAGCTAGTATGATACAAGTTTGAAGTACGCTGTTTTAAATAAAGGAGTATGTCCATGTAGTTTTTATTTTTTTTTTACGAAGGAGCTAGTATGTATATCCATCTTTAAAGGTTGTGTGATGGCAGATACGGCCGCAAAGAATTGAAAGTGTCTATAGACTAGGAATACTCGAAACAGAGCATCCAAATGGAATGGAATGGGAGTATGTCATCAAGTGCCCAAATTGTAGGCCCGTTTTCTTTCTCATCCGGCCTACCTACGGAAAAATGACGGCCCATATGGTAGGATCGATCCAGGGCAAAGCATGCGTAACTTTGTTGTACTCTTTTAAGTAAGATCTTCAAGCAGTTCTCTAGTTGAACAACTTCTGAGTTGTTGTTTGCATTTGCAATCAATATGCAGGTCGAGTTATATTTCTTCTGTCTCCAACACTCACAAGATCCATATCCAATACATTGATTTTCCACAAGGTTATCAGTTAGCAGCAGCAGTTAACGAGTCACTCAAGTTAAAAAAACATACAGCTACTGCACCTGATGTATTGAAACATGCAATAATTCTCAATGGCTAATTCAGGCTAATGAATTATCTCACGCTGAACGCAACAATGCCATCTCTAAATGTTATCACAATAAATAGTTTCAAAGCATAAGCATTCGACCACCACTACCCTTGACTAACACACCCTACAGACCAGACTAGAACAGATGCACCTGATCTTCATCCAAGCTGATTCTTCCACAAAACTGCACCCGTTTATATGGGTTCTTTATTTCTGAGTTCTGACGAAGAAGTAGCCTCACTAGTTACTACAACAAATGCATGCGCTCAACATAAGGATTCTGCAGCCATTTATTAAGTAGCTCCCCACATCCAACAAAGCAGCCAGTATTGCCGTGAGCGTTGAAGAACGGGAATTGAAAGAGACGCAGAAGCTTCTGAACTGACTCTCTAACCAATGAGGATCCGGTTACCCTACTCCTCCTGCCCCAGCCAGTGACAATGTCAATTCTTTGAGGGCATATGCCCATTGTCAGAATCTGCCTGTGGAACCAAGCAAGTGTCCTGGACAGTGCAGTCACTGCAGTGCCCTCGGACATCAGGTGAAGATTGATAAGCCAATATGACGAGCTCTTCTCCCTTACAGAATCCGGGTACACATTCTTCTGGGCAGCAACCTCCCATATGAAGCCAGCCTCCTCCTTGAGGCCGGACTTATGAAGGAAGTCTATGACAGCATCCATTAAACCCCTTTTACTCTCTCTGTCCTCGCTATGCATCATGTCCAAGAAATACCTGGCGTGATCCCTCACATTCTGGCCACCAGGCTCTGCGTCAGGCAAATACAGCAAGAACAGGTGAGCCGGATGTCCAGTGATCGCCATGAGCTGGCAGCATAACCCCATTTGTGCATGAGCCTCGGTACAGCAGCTGAGCAGCAAGGTGTAAGTCTGCAGAGATGGAACAAGTCCCTGATCAAGCATGTTTTGAAGCACGCTGTAGGCATCTTGAAACCTGTTTATCTTCAGGAAAGCACTCAAGAGAGAATTGCAGGTGGGCACATTAGGCTGCAAACCATCCTGAAGCATTGCATTGTACCATCCTAACGCCTTGTCAACATTACCTGCTTTGCCCCAGAGGTCCACCAAAAGACCATATACAGGTTCATCAGGAGCCCAGTCACGCCTCATCTCAACGAACACAGCCTCAACCTCATCCAGATGACCACAATGACCAAGAACTTCCATAACAATGCTGTATGTTATTTTGTCAGGCCGAAATCCAGCAACTTCCATGTCCTTGTACAGCTTCATAACATTGTCATAATTTCTTGCTTTGGCCTGGAGCGCAATCATTATGTTGTAAGTAATGAGGTTAGGTGTGCAGCCATTTTCAATCATCTCACAGAAAAGCCTATAAGCAGCTGCCAAATGACCACCTTTTCCAAGGCAATTAACCATGGCACTGTAGGTGAAAGTGTCCGGTGACAGGCCTACTTCTTGCATCCTGTCATATAAATCCATTGCTACTTCCAGATATCCTGCTTTAGCATGGATATCAATCAATGTGCAATATGTAACCCGATCAGGCTCATAACCAGCTCCCTGCATTTCCTCAAATACTTGAACAGCTTCCCTTAGATAATTTGCACGACCATATACATGTATTATTCTGTTGTATGTTACCACTGTTGGTTTGCAGTGAGCTCTGTACATCTCATCAAGAAGTTTCCTCATTGTACCAAATTTCTTGGCTTGTCCAAGGATGCCTATCATGGTTGTGTAGGTATGACCATCGTGCCTGAACCCTGGTTGCCGCTTTAACCACTGAAAGAAACCAAGTGCGATGGTGTGGTCATGAAGCAGCTTGAGTACTTGATTAGCCTGAAATGCATCTATCTTGCAATGGAGACTATCCAGAACATGTTCTGTCATAGGACCCCATTTCATTCGTTGCAGTGTCTGGTAGTACTGTTCAACGGCTTGCAACGACTTCATTGATCTTAAGTTAGACTGAGGTCCTCCACCATGAGCTTTTATTGTTCCTGTAAGACCCTGAGATTCGTCACTGGGACCACTATAGACAGTTGGAGCTGAGAAGTTTCGAGTTTGAACTTCATCCCACCTGCCATCTGAATTGAGATTATTAGAATGATAATTTGCGTGTCGCTGACCGGGATGTCTTTGATTCCTTATTTGTGATGGTGAACTAGAAACTATAGCAGATGGCCCTGAGAAATTCTGCTTTGACTTTACATAGCCAGACCTTGGGACCCCCTTCCCAAAATCATTTTGCATGGAAGGGGTATAAGGCATCTTTGCCTCAGGAAAGCTATGCTGATTATGTGCCTTGTTATTAGAAGACTGGATGTTGGATAAGGGCTGGCAAGAATAGTTAGTACCCGCCTGTGGAGCTTGATCAATGCTTCCATTATTCGATGTGGACTTCAAATTTACCAACTCAGAATACACACCAGCTCCTGCAATTCCAGACCGAGAAACGCTTCTGGCAGTCTGCCTAGATGGCTGTACATAATCATTTCCTAGAACCTGATGATTATGAGGATGGTTGCTTCTGTGGCTAGATGCTGGCTCCTTATCTGGAGATGAGCTGGAAGGAATGACATGAACAGCTGGAAGTGGGTAGCCAGTTGCACGACCAATGGATCCAACAACCTGTTGTACAGAAGGAGGCTGAGCCTTCACAGAAGATCTGCGGTTTGAATGAAACTTCTGCTCAATACCACTCGCAGTCTGCCTTTTTGAAACACAAGTGTCATCCTCAGAGCATGTGCATGAAGCTCCATCGGTGCTACCACACCTTGACCCATTAAGATAGAAGGACCGTGCACACTGGGTTAGTGTGCCAAGTTGCTTTGCCCTCAACATGAACTGCAATATGAAGTTACATAGTGTTATCAACATAAGAGGTTCTTCTTGTCATAATTTGGATCAAAATATACAAAATCATGATAACATTATACTGATCAACTATGTATCGTCGAAGGCACAATGATCATAGAAACAGTACCACATCAGAAGGAAATAAGCTGTAGACAACCGGAAAAATACCATTAAGTGAATGAGTAAAGCCTGTTATTTGTTTTCCACAATACAATCACAAACGTTAACCAACTAAAACCAAAATTAAATAGCATATCAGCAAGTTCCGCAACAGGAGTTTTTTCTTTACTGGTACGCTAGGATCAGATTGTGCAAGATAAATGACGGTACGGAGTAGCATGTGTGTACTTGCACGTAGAATGTAGATATACCAACTTTATATAACATTGTGACTGAGCAGTGGTTTTTTGAGTTTTTAGCGATGGAATTTGCAAGCATTCTTTTCTGTGGTTGGTCCAAAATGAATATGCGAAACACCACATTATGGTGCTTCCATTTTGGAGATTAAGAACTCACTAATATCGAGTAATATGGTACATGACAAGCTAACGGCATACACTAATACTGACTACCCCTAATATATGATACATATATTTCATGATTAATTGCATTGGAGAAGACCTTGCTCTTCAAATAATAAGCATAACAGCGCATACTTAGATAAACAAGATAGTGTTTAACTAGGAACAGTATACAGGCTGGATTTGCTGTATAAATGGGGTTGCAATGCTACTTCCTGTACTCCTTTTCTACGATTCATATCTTTCCTCTTTATATTTTTTAAAAATAAGAGAATAAAAGTATGTATTATGATACAAGGGAAGGATGGCTAGCTATGGTGGTGCATCTTTTTTTGTTTGATATGTACGTTCAAGTATTAGCAAACCATTATTAATGCTAAAAAGCATGGAGATCGGAGATTGGAGAGAAAGAGAGAGAGGTGTACTGGTTAATAAATCAAACTACAACTTTCAACGATGTTAATGTGGACTTCTACCCTCCACTGAACTCCATGTGGCCCCTCAATGGCAGACCTGAAACAAAAAAGTTGGTGGAAATCAATATATAGTTATATAGTGCAAAGGAAGAATTATCAGCTGTATATCAGACCAGTAGCACAAACTCAGTTAGCCTACTAAATTATGTACAACAAAAGGAGTGCCTTATATAGGTAAGCCTAACTTCTGAGCATCTGTTTAGCCTAGCCTAGTCTTCCATGATCAAGCTTACGGAACTCCCAAGCTAAAACTCAATCATAAACCTTACAGGTACAAGATAAGTAATAAGGTTATTGGATAATGGATAAGCTCTAAAAGGTCACTTCTTAGCAAAGACAATCTTATTAGGGTTGAATGAGAGGGGACCAATGGGAGACCATGCCACCTGAAACAATTTTGCTTGGTCACTCAATGCAGTACCCTGACTATATGACACTCTATGAAACATTTTATCCCATTGATCAATCCTAACTATTATAAGTACACATTTAAACCGTGAAATAGGGTCCTCGTTTGGTGTTGTTTAGGACTTTATTGGCCAAATATAAGCTTGAGTGGCTAAATAAGGTCAAGCTCCAGCTGGCCTACAAAGACAAGCTGCAACTGCTGCGAGGCAGCTTTTCTGGCTTACAAGAGAGGCTTTCTACAGAAGCCGAGATTTATCACAATGCTTCTTTATTTGTTCTGCCAAATGGCTTTCATGGCTTATCACAAGCCAGCTTATTGGAGCTCATGGGTGAAAGCATATGTAAGTTAGCTCATAGAAGAAACATATTACAGGCTGAACAGGCCTTCTTCTAAGGCATAAAAGTAGCTCGGCAAAAAACAAGCTCATAAAGATTAAGCCAAGCAAGCTTATATGCGCCAAACAAAGCTCAAGGAAGCAACTTGGTAAACAATCTGGAGACAAGCTGAAACTTAGGTCAACCAAGCTCACAAAATTGTTTAGCAAGAAAATGGGGCTTCAATTTATAAGCCACACCATCCCCTGCACACCAGATTCAGGGCCTGTTTAGCCAAAAGCTTAAACATGTCCAATAAGTAAGCCAGCTTATTGGGGCGTAGCTACTAGTACAAAAGGGTCTTAGATTTACAGGCCAAGTCGAAAAAGACCCCATGGCTTGGCCTAGCTTCAGGCAGCTTATTTGCAGGTTTCTAGTTGGAGGAGGGCTTAAGAATAAATCCAAAAACAAGACCCCTGTTTTGCCTTAGCTTCAATTTATAAGCCAAAAAGGTGACACTGAAGCAGGCAAAACAGGTCATTAATATAGGCCAAATAAAGCACTGGCAGAGCCCTTGATATTTAGCTCGTTTAATACAAGAGTATTTGCACAAAATTCCAAAATAGCACAACAAAAGTTGTTCTGTTAAATATAATGGGCGCACTAAAGAATACTGTCCAGCAATGTTCATGCAAGCCTTTAGGCTTTAGTGTGATGACATAATATCCTGCATACATAGAAAGGTTTTGTACTGATACTCTTATAGCATGGGTTACAGCAATCGGTGCAATAGTATTATCCCGCAAGTAATTCGAAAATGGTTCCATCAATTGGTACTCCTATGTGAGAGTTCAATGCGAAGGAATAAGCACATTGTTTTGAGAGACAACACAATACAGTTGGCAAACACTAACAGGTACAATGCATAGGTACTGAAGAAAACGTTATGGTCTTCAGATCTAAATACATCCTATAGGGTATATTTTGTGTCGTACAACTACCAAACAGCCCAAACTAAAGCCCCAAACCACCCTAACCACTTGGAGAGCTAAATACATTCATGATGTGATCATTTAAACAGGTATAGGCTTCCACACAGTAAGTATGATTAGTGGATGCATGCATTTGGCGCAGAACACTGTATAAGACGCACCTCCCCTACATTGTAAGACTGTAGGATTGCAAAGTTGGCAGCATTTCCCCCAATTCCTTACTAAAATGGAATCTTTATATGAAATGTATTTAACTTGAACACCATTCACATTCACGTCTAGTTGGAAGCATCAAAATATTCGAATGTAAAAATAAAGAAAAATCTTACTAAAATTTCTTCTCCAATACAAAGAAGGGGGAAGAGCTCAATTGGATGTAACACGGACAGGCGATGCCTCAAGCAATATCGAAAACCTCAAAAGGCCCCAAAACAGCAGCTAGAATGCAAGTGCCTACGCAAAAGATGCAACCTTTCCCCATTCCACAAAGGGGAGGTAAACCAAAAGAAGAAATTTGGATATATATGTACAGAGAAAGGGCACCAATTCGATCGCACAGCGACAGCCAAACCGGCAC
Source organism: Melocanna baccifera (assembly GCA_036346265.1). Taxonomy (NCBI): domain Eukaryota; kingdom Viridiplantae; phylum Streptophyta; class Magnoliopsida; order Poales; family Poaceae; genus Melocanna; species Melocanna baccifera. The sequence continues at coordinate 149,820 of CM070709.1, read as the reverse complement.
CAAAACAATTTTTGAAAAAAAAAAGAGACAAAGATTAACCCTTGCGTACGAGTCAAAGAACTCCCGACAAACTAGAGCAAGCAATCTCCTTTCCACGGACCAAATCGAAGAGCGTCGCGACTGTCGAAGAGGAAGAAGAAGAGCAGCAAGGGCATAAAGAAGAAATCTTTCACCTTGCCACCAGAAGAGCATCCGAGAGAGGGCGACCTGACCCGACGCCCGGCCCTGGCCGGCGGCGACGTCGCCTTCTCCCGCTGCCTCCCCCCTCTTCCCGAGATGCGGTGGCTTCCGAGGGAGAGCAGCGTGAGGAAGAAGAAGAAGATGCGGCGGCGCGGCGTACGGGTTCCTTTCCTTTCCAAGCTCCGCGGTCCGCCTGTTAAGATGCTAGAAACGGGGGGAGCTTTTTGCAAAAACGCCGGAAGGCTGGGCTGGCTCCTGCAACTTCTTACGCAAGTCCAACTTGTTTAGGAGCTATTCTTTTCAGTTTTTTAAAATAATTTTTAATTTTTACTATAATATCTAACTTTTAAATAAAATAATTTTTAAGATAGAGTCTACAAGTTAATTATAGTACACATTAAAAACTCAATATCTGTACCATTTAAAATTGTAAGCGAGTATCTCTCCGTAATTTCTGTCGTAAATAATTAAAATTTAAAAATTTCAATCAAAAATCATAAATCGCAGTAAAAAAAGAACAGATCCAACAGTACGTATTAGCCGATCGTGTTGGCATCATCAGCATGGCAAAGCAGAAAAATTTTTCCAACTCAACTGATGTGATTAGCAATGTTCTTGACGACGTGTGCTTCGCTTTCAGGCCCCGCTCAAGTTAGCTTTTTTTCGGTTTTAGTTTCTAGTTTCAGCTTTTTTTTACTACACTATCTATTAATTTAACTATAATAAAAAAAATCAGTTACGATAAAATTTTAGTTAAAAACTAAAAATCATGGCTAATGGCGCCTCTCAGCCGTCGAATGAAAAGAAGAAGAATGCTAAGGCGTGAACAGAGAAGCAACACGGCGCACGTTGTAGGCGTAACGTACGTACGTGTCAGCACAAAAAACCAAAAAAGGTTCTTCTCCGCGCCACATCATAGGAGGCGAGCCACACGATAAAAAAATCGCCCAAGAAAAAAGGTGGAGTTTTTCCTCCTCTGGCATGTGGCCGGCGATGGCATCGTCAGCCCCCGCTCGGACGCGGACGAGGTGGTCGGCGCTGGCGGCGAGCGCGCTGATCCAGTGCTTCGCGGGGAGCTCCTACTGCTTCGGCGTCTACTCCCCCGCGCTCAAGGCATCCCAGGGCTACGACCAGTCCGCGCTCGACGCCGTCGCCTTCTTCAAGGACGTCGGCGCAAACGCCGGCGTCCTCTCCGGCTTCCTCGCCGCCTGGGCGCCCGCGGGACGCCGCCGCCCATGGCTCGTCCTCCTCGCCGGCGCCGCGCTCTGCGCCGCGGGGTACCTCCCCATGTGGCTCGCCGTCGCGGGGGTCGCGCCGGCGCCGCTCCCGCTCGTCTGCTTCTACATGCTGCTCGCCGCGCAGGCGCAGACCTTCTTCAACACCGCCGACGTCGTTACCGCCGTCGAGAACTTCCCCGATCGACGCGGCACCGTCATCGGCATCATGAAGGTCCCTTCTTTCATTTCTTCCTTTTTCTGATCTCTTGTTTCAATTGCTCCATGTTAATAATAGGATTTGTTCGAAATCTGGAGAGGTCTAATTGATAATTCATACAACCACCTGTATTCAGTTTCAACCAACCAAAAACAAGCATGTGAAAGCAAGGTTCTGCATTCTGTTCTGTTTAGTTGTCCTTGAATTCCCTCTTAAGTGGCGTAGGGAATGTGCTGATTGATTCATTGCGAGGAGAAATGATAGAGATGGTGGTTGTAGAACATCCTAAGGTTTCGTTTGCCATTTACATAGATTGAAACATTGAATATGGACACCAAGAAAGCTTAAGGCCTTAACGAACACTTTGTTCTCTTAGTACGCTAATAAGAAATAAGGTAATTTTAATTAAAAAAATAGGACAGTGGCAGCTTATAATGGTATAGCCGTACAGACATGTAATTGTGAGCATTTGCGCTCTTAGTAACATCGCATGGTTTCATTTATTTAGGTTGGGAGTGGTAAACTGATACGGGGAATTAGTATTACCATCTGCAGCAATCGGCTTGAGGCACTATTGGGAGTTTAGCTCTCTTAGTAGTGTTGTAGGGAATTCCTTGTGGCTCTTCTCCACGGTTATTAAGGCGCCACATTGGTGTCGAGGCGGTCCTAAGTGTCCGCCATGTCGTCTCTGTTGGCCTAGAGACCACTCACAACACACGGGAGCACTAATGGACACACCAGAGGAAGAAGCAAACAGAGAAACAACTCAATTTCAGTGCTCAACACTCTGCACCTTTTCTGCTACTCTTCTTATTCCTTTTCATACGTGCTACAGTTCAACCGAAAACACATTGAAAGCAAATAACAGCACACACGCCCAGATGGCAACTGCTGATCCGCTTCTCTAGCAACTACTCCCTACAACTCAGCCATATCATGCATAATACTGATCATGGACCAAGTTACTAGTCCACATTCAGAACACACACGCTCTGTTTGTCAGTGCATCATGTTTTATCTAGTTTCCCAGGCACAGATATGTCCTTTCTATGACATCAATTCACCTTTGTACTTTTCAAACAGGGTTTCCTAGGCTTGAGTGGGGCAATACTGGTCCAAGTACACCGTACTCTCCGCATTGATCCCAGCACTTTCATACTGATGCTGGCACTATTGCCCACTGCCATCACGTTAGTGCTCATGTATTTCGTCGACGTCCACAGCGCGCATGGACAGTACAACAAGAAGTTCCTCGACGCTTTCTCTCTCATTGCCATTACTGTTGCTGGGTACCTGATGATTGTCATAATCTGTGACCAAGTATTCGTGATAAGTTCAGCCGTGCAGAGCGTTTGCTTTGTGATACTCCTGCTATTGGTCATGTCTCCAGTTGCAGTTGTTGTAAAGGCCCAGAAGACGGAATCGGCAAAGCGAGAAGAACCAACCTCAGAGGAAGGAAGTGGATTACTTCGGAAGGAGACTGGAGAGGATTCTGAGCGTGCCGGCTGTAGCACTGTCCTCGTGGGATCTGGTCAGGACCTGTCGTCAGGCAAAGAAAACCTGAATCTGGTACAGGCCATGTGCAAGCTGAACTTCTGGCTGCTCTTTCTCGCAATGGCCTGCGGGATGGGATCGGGGCTCGCCACGGTGAACAACATCAGCCAGATTGGGGGCTCCCTTGGCTACACAACCAGGGAGACCAGCACTCTGGTGTCACTCTGGAGCATCTGGAACTTCACAGGGAGGTTCGGTGCAGGCTACATCTCCGATCACTTCCTTGGGTCACGGGGAGTCGGCAGGCCCTTCTTCATAGGCGCTACGCTTCTGATGATGAGCGTCGGTCACGCCGTCATCTCCTCCGGCCTCCCCGCGGCGCTCTACGTTGGCTCGGTCGTCGTCGGCCTGTGCTACGGCTCTCAGTGGGCTCTGATGCCAAGCATAACGTCGGAGATATTCGGGCTGAACCATTTCGGAACCATCTTCAACACGGTGGCCGTGGCGAGCCCCGTCGGCTCTTACATCCTCTCGGTGCGTGTCGTGGGTTACATATACGACATGGAGTCGCCACCAGGCGAGCGTTTCTGCGCCGGTAGGCACTGCTTCGCGCTCTCCTTCATGATCATGGCCGGTGTCTGCGTCCTGGGGTCTGCCGTGGCCTTTGTGCTCTTCGTCAGGACGAGGAAGTTTTATAGGCGCGCTGTATACGCGAGGCTGCAGTCTTCAATTTCCTAGAGAAATGAGAACCCTAGATGCAAGGAAACGACATCGATTCTCTCTATGTTTTTACAGCTATACCATGTTAGCATCTTAGCATACTGCTGTAGCAACGTCGCATTGGTCGCATCCTTTGCGATCTTGCAAGTGAGAGAGGAAGACGAAGGTATATTTTGTTGTGGATTCGTCGGTCATACATCTTTTCTCTTAGCATGCATGGATCACACATGATGTTTTGTAACAGTCTAAAGTCTTCACTGACAGTCACTACTGTTGTCACCCTCCTTGATCTCTCCGTTGGCTTTCTTCGCTTCGTCCGATGTTTTGTCCTTCACTTTCTTCTCCAATGCCTTCTGTTAGAAACAAGGTAAAATAGAAGACAATGGAAAGAGCATTAGGCACAAATTTAACATAAAAAATAAACTATGAACGCACGAAAATAGAAATCACTATATGAGGAGAAATTACAAGTATGTGATATATGTGTGTGTGTGTGTTAGAGAGTAAGAATCCATGAGAGTACGAAACCGAGACAAGGTCGGCATGGCGTCGACTCGACTCACGTGTCCAACTTGGACACCGATCCGAATTCAGATCATACTTTAACAATCTTAATCTTGAGACGATTTCGCTCTTGTATTCAAAATATAAAATCTCCTCCAAATAAGTCTTCATCAACAGACCTTGTATCTCAAAAGTTCATAGAACTAATCTCAACATGTAAAACTAAAATAGTCTTATCCAAATACTTCTCATGAAACCAAATTGAGCAAACTATCAGTAGATCCAAATATACAACTATCAACAAAGCAGACAAACAAATCTGGATCATCAACAATCATAACCATAGCAAAATTTGAGTCTTTGCAACTGACCTCCTAAAATAAATACTCAATTATCAAATGGCATAAGCCAAAATATCACCTGTGACACTATTTAAATAGCGAAAAAAAATCATCTCATGGAATCTAGCAATGATTCACGTGGAATACAAAAACTCGGGAAACTTGCACGTGTTGCCATCACACGCATCAAACTGCCAATTTCAAAGGTAATCGATATCCATAGTATGGTCAGAACTTCTCCGGTAAAACTGTCTCACTGAAAGAAATTATTGTGTCGTCAATGAAGTAGAAATTGCAGTAGACCTCTCATATCAAACTATCACAACTAGACAAAATGTTGTAGCATCCATGCAAAAGACAAACTCCTTGTACCAAATCCTTCATCTGAAATTAAAATTGGAGCAAAACCTTCACATTCAAATAGCAACCAGAGTGTATTATACTAGTTACAAATAGGGTGTCATCAAACTTGCAATGTTTGCAATAGTTACCAAAACCCTTGTGACAATCAGCTTAAAAGCAATCCAAAATTGCAACATATATAAACGGTAAATGAAACACTATATTTAGTTGTACCCCACAACTGACATTGATTTTGTAATGGTACTTTAAAATCTTCTCAATTAAATGTAGCCCAAATTAACTCAATGTTTGCAGCAAAACCACTTCCATGTGCGCGTAGCAAAGCAAACAAAATTGCATTTGTACACCAATAACAATGTTGTGCTAAAAGTCTACAACTCCATCTTAGACTCCACATCTATGTATCTTGCCATTAGTAACCTTCTCTTGCAAGTTGCAAAAGAAATATAACTTAAGGCTCTATTTGAATCTCGAGAAATTTATGGTGTTTCTTGTGAAATTCATATGATCCAAGTATGCTCTTTAGGAATGAAACCATATAAAAAAACTATTTTATGAGATTTTTTAGTTAGCCAGGATATATAACTAAGTAGTCATTAGCTATATTAAAAGGCAAAAGCACCAACCTTAAAAAAAATTTCAATCTTTCAACTGATACAAAACTTTCTGTTAGCCGCCAAACACAACCACATGCATTAAAAATCTAGAGTTTTAGGCTACCAATCTTGAACCAAAAATTTTCTTTGTATACTTAAACTGAAGAATTCAAATATCTAAGAAACCGCTGATTGTCAAATCCTCAATTTAATTAGCAAGTAAATAAGATGCAAGCTAGTTGAGTCGAGCTAGGCATCGATCTTATGAGCGAGCATTCGTTCATTTAGTCACCTGTGACATGCCAAATGAGGTGTTCCCAAATTGAGTTGGATACTTGGGCTACCTAGACAAGTTTTTAGTATAGTTGCTAGTTGTCTTCTTTATGTTGTTGCTAGTGGCTGCCTGGAAGTTAACGATATAAGCTTGTACCCTTATATACTTCAGTTGGTCATTCTAACTATAAGTCTAAACAAGTTACATATAGGTATATATACATGGACTAGGATCCCTAACTTTCATGGTCCCTAGGCGGTCGCCTTTGCTGCACATACCCAGCACCAGCCCTGCCGGTGCCTAGGGGCCTAAACAGGAGGTACCCTCACTTTTCAGGCCTTGCACACCTTGGAGTAGTAGTCCTTGCCCTCCTAGAACGCCATGAGGTTGTTGATGATGGCTCCTTCTCGGCGGTGTCCATGGCGAGCGTGGCGAAGGTGGCCATGTGCTCGAACGGGACATCACCTGATGCTGGTAGCTCATCTGCAAATTTGCAATGGCACATTGTTTTTTATGAGAATGATGCATTTTGAAGTGACTAATGTTTCTTTGTACTCAAACCAAATTAGCTAGCTCGTCTGTAACTCTTCCCAGTCCCAGAATGACTTGGCATATATCCCGGACAGGGCAAAATTTATAAGAAATTGATCCACTTAGTTGGATATGGGATGGGGACATATGCAGAGGATGATCCATGCTTGGTTGCCTGTCTGTAGGTAAAGTATACGACCTCTACAGAGTGTAAACTATTTGAACAGCCATGCTCACAGTCATGGACAAACATGAAAACTTACTCAAGTCAGTGTCTGTTACTAAAATTATGGGTTGGATGAAAACTCATCGGACGAATGTAGCCCTAAATTGATTTCCCCTAGGTGGGCGTAACCCAGTGATTATAATAGGTGGATGTAACCCTAAACTAGCATACGGTAGAGGTAACCATGCGCTGTAACATATGGATGTAAATTGCACTACTATTATTACTACATTATTTCAAGCAATTTTAGAAAATCTGGTTTAGTTAAAACTGCTAAGTCTTAGGGAGTTTCCTACTTATTGTATATTTCAAAATGATACCTCTAGCAAATAAAAGAACCTCAAGTCTCCAATGACAGCTTTGCATCCATTATCACTGTATTATGTGTGGTGACTTGTTGAGTATCTTTATACTCATTGTTGCTCAGTTACCAATATTCAATCAGTAAGAAGGAGAAAACCAAGTCATGTGGTCATCTAAAGGAGGCGACAGAGTTAGAAGACGATGATGCTATGGGTTAGGTCGCGAACCCCAGTTGGTTGTTTGTGGATGTGTCCCAAGGATCTCACCTGTATGAAGGTCTGTTTTCATTGCTACTTTTTAATAATTTTGGTCTGATCAGGCTATGAGTAAGTCCACTATTATATTAATATTTTCACAATATATGATTTTGATAGACAACAATGTATCTGTGAGTATTATTTACTGATATAGAGAATAGTACGGTAGGAATCATAAAGAATTCTAGATTGGCAAAACCTATATCTTACATTTAAGTAATTTACTTTCCCCAAGCTCAGTCTGTGTCGGGCTCAAATTTACGAAGGTCGTCAGAATTACACACTGAGATTTTTTTAATGGAAAAAAGGTGGTGTCTAACGAGTACTCAAGTATTTTTTGAGGTTAGGAGCACTCAGATTCAAAGCACTCATATTTTTTAGTGGGAGGTATGGAGGATCTGTTGAATAAAGATCCAATACACTAGATTCGTTTCTTTGGAAAAGGAGGGGGTATGGGGGATCTATTAGATGGAGATCCAATGTCTCAAAATCTGAGTGCTCACAACCCTAAAAAAACACTCAAGTGCTTCTTAGCACTTTCCAAAAAAATATGGCTATGCATGTGCAAATCGTGACCAATACCGCAATCATTGGTCGGGTGAGTTCTTTTGGACTGTGGCTTATGACTTATAGCTGTGGTTTTTGAAGTCTAGTCTGCTCGCGAGAAGCAGTATGTATAGGAAAATAGTTGCATATGATTTTAGCCGATACAATTAAACTCAGTATATATTTTACTATAATTATCCTTTAAACTCCGATTTAAAAAAACACACTATTTTTAAAAAATTTACTGTAGCTCTAGTACATACGCCCGTAGTCTAGCTCCCTGGATCACCGGGCATTATTATACAGTAGTATCTTTTTCTTCTCTATCTCGTCGATCGCCCACCTCGGGCCAATGGCACAAGAGTCGTAGGAGTAGTTAATAGCATCTCCTCCTCCGATCTCTATCCAGTAAGTACCACCGAATCCAACCAACCCCAGTGGACCTAGTAAGTAGCACGCATGGATTGAATTCAACAAGCTAGATAATTAGCAGCAGCTCGGTGCATCTCTCCTGCGTGCTTGGCTGCTTCCACTTGAGCCATGATGCGCCGTCGGCTCACTCCTGCTGCCATCTGCTGCTGCTGCTGCTTCAGCTTGCTTCTCCTCCCTGCCTCCCGTGCCTTCCCGCTCTGCACCGACGCCAGTCAGTACCACTCACTCAGCTCACTTCTTCCTTTGCACTCTCCACCTCATCTGATTACTACTCTGGTGGTTTCTTGGTCCTCTAATTGGGCTCTGTCCGTCCGCATCTATTGTATTGCAGGGGCGCCCGTGGTGCGCAACACGACGCTCACCTTCTGCGCCTACGCTGGCAGCAGCTGCTGCGACGCTGCCGCCGACGCTGAGCTGCAGCAGCAGTTCGACGCCATGAACGTCTCCGACGCCTCCTGCGCACATCTCGTCAAGGCCATCCTCTGCGCGGTACGCTGCCGGTCTCAATTTTACAGACAAGACTACGCCTGCCTTATTTGCAACGCGTGCGCCGTTGGAATTTGGAACCGCCCGCCACATGCTCGACGGTTTGCCTCACTTAGTATTAGTGTTCGCTGCATACTGCTCGGGGAGCGCCCCGCCCCCAAAAAAAAATTGAGATCCTCATCTTCAGGAATTCATATGTTTATTTTGTCCAATTCTTGCATCACATATGTGGTTTGGTATGAACTGAACCACAAACTGTATGATTATGGTATTATGAAAATATAGACTACCTAAAAAAGTTGTAAACTCTTTGATGCAAGAAAAAGATATAAGCTTTGAGTAAAATACCATCTTATCAACTAATTGAATCTCCGATAATTTCTTGACTTTAGATGTGAATCTAATGGATTTTAACTATTCAACTTTCAGAAATGCAATCCATATTCTTCTGAGCTGTTCAGCGCTGGGCCAAAGATCCGCACAATTCCTTTCTTGTGCAACTCTACCTCTTCAGCGACTTCTGCTCAATCCAAGGACTCCACACAGGACTACTGCAGACTAGTTTGGGACACTTGCAAGAATGTGACGATACTCAACTCCCCCTTTCAACCTCCCCTGCAAGGAGGTGGAAGGCTTCCTAGCTCATCGTCAAAGCTTACCGATGCCTGGCAATCCGAAAATGACTTCTGTACATCGTTTGGTGGTGCCCCTAATGACCAATCAGTATGCTTCAGCGGGAACACAGTTTCATTTAACACCACCCAACCTTCACCCTCTCCTAAAGGGATATGCCTAGAGAGGATTGGTAACGGATCCTACCTTAACATGGCTCCTCACCCTGATGGGTCCAATAGAGTCTTCTTGGGCAGCCAAGCTGGGAAGATATGGTTGGCAACTGTCCCTGAGCAGGGATCTGGAGGTACCCTGCAATTCGACGAGCTAAGCCCGTTTGTTGATCTGACTGACCAGGTGCATTATGATTCGGTGTTTGGACTCATGGGTATGGCATTTCATCCGAATTTCGCAACCAATGGACGCTTCCTTGCCTCTTACAATTGCGATAGGACGTCGTCACCCAGCTGTTCTGGTAGGTGCTCTTGCAATTCTGATGTGGGATGTGATCCCTCAAAGCTCGGCAATGGTAATGGTGCTCAACCATGCCAGTATCAAGTTGTTGTATCAGAGTATTCTGCTAAAGGTTCCTCATCAAATGTCTCTGAGGTTTGCTCATCTGGATACGCTTTTCCATTCATGTCTACATAGTCCCGTACCTCATTCGTTCAAATTTGTCTTTCCACTTTTTGTTAGGTTACGTCTGCCAATCCATCTGAAGTTAGAAGGATTTTTACTATGGGGCTGCCTTATACATCGCAACATGGAGGTCAGATACTTTTTGGGCCTAATGATGGATACCTCTACCTCATGATGGGGGATGGTGGACAGAAGGGAGATCCTTTTAATTTCGCCCAGAACAAAAAGTCACTTTTGGGGAAAATTATGAGGCTTGACATTGATAATACACCAGGTAAGTCTTCGAGAAGGCCTTCTTTTGTCATTTGTTAAATGTACTCAAATCGAAATACTGTTTTTATTTCCTTTCCTTTGTTTCCTTCAGTTTCCATGTTTACGCCTCATATGTTATTCTTATTTTTTTCAGTATTAAATGGTTTAGTACTGGACACTCCTTTATGAAAGTAACTCTTAGTTATTTTACTTGAACATTGTTTGCATCGGTACTATAAAGCAACATGGTACTCCCAAGTTCTAACCACCACCTTCGGTGAGACCATTTCAACGACATATCACTTTTGGGCCAATTGTATGAGTGAGTAAACTACTGGGCACATTGTTTTCCTGTCTAAAGAATGGGTTAGTCAAAGATGCTGGATGATGACCTGGAATCCACTTCGGGAGCTCCATACTGGCAGCATTATCATTCCATATTTTACTGAAATAGTATGTTACTTTGTATATGTTCATAATTCATTATAATATCTTTCACACATTTGTCACTCGAGAAATTTAGTGGTTTAGTCTCTGGAGTGTGGACTAACTGGTTTCTGTTACGAGGGCAAGTACTGTTGTCAGACAGACTTTGGGCTTCACTTTCTCTTTATATGAAGAACCAACTAGCAACATATGGAGTATCATCCTGTACTGGATTTGATCATTTTGGCCCTTAAGATTTCTAAACTATGGATTATTGTATTTTCAGGACAGAGTGAAATTACTAACCAAAGCTTGTGGGGTAACTATTCTATTCCAAAAGACAACCCATACTCTGATGATAGTGACTTAGAACCAGAAATTTGGGCATTGGGTCTTAGAAACCCTTGGAGATGCAGCTTTGATTCTGAGAGGCCTTCCTACTTCTACTGTGCAGATGTTGGTCAGGTACCATTCCAAGATTGTAAACAATTCATGTTTGATTTGCTGGCTACTAATTTTATATTAGTTATTCATTATTTCGATAACCCAATGGGCTGTAGTGTACTGCTTGTAGTCATCATTGATGAACTTGATTCACATATATCAGTTTGTAGTTTTGTCTGTGGATATAGCTTGATCACGAACTTGTTATGCTCTGAACTTTCCTGTTTTGTTAATCTATTGCATTTTTTTGTCTTTTTTCAAGGCATGCTACTGTTTTTCTTAGTTTCATCTAGTTTATAAAGATTGGCAACTATTACTGGTGCGATACGTGTACTTTGTAAACAATATATCATTCATATATTGATGTTAACTATGTAGGATCAATACGAAGAAGTTGATTTGATCTCCAAGGGCGGAAACTACGGATGGCGTGTGTACGAGGGTCCACTTGTTTTCCATCCACCATGGACACCCGGAGGAAACACATCACTGAGCTCCATAAACGCCATTCCCCCTATCATGGGATACAACCATTCTGATGTCAATAAGAACATTAGATCTGCAGCAATCATGGGTGGTTATGTCTATCGAGGATCTACCGATCCCTGCTTGTATGGAAGGTATTGATGTATTATCGTATATTGAATTGATTTGGAAACTCAAAGATGGCCTTGAACTGCTATTTGCGCAGCACAATTCTTGAAGTCGAATTCACAAGATGTATCTGTTAATGTGTTTTCAGGTACTTGTATGCTGACCTGTACGCTTCGGCCATGTGGACCGGCACGGAGACTCCGGAGAGCAGTGGGAACTATACCTCCACTCTTATTCCCTTTAGCTGCTCCAAGAACTCTCCCATACCCTGTGACACTGCTGCGGGGAGCCCTCTCCCATCACTTGGCTATATATATTCCTTCGGTGAGGACAACAGCAAGGACGTCTACGTCTTGGCAAGCAAAGGTGTCTACCGGGTTGTCCGGCCCAGCCTCTGCAGCTACACTTGTCCAACAGAGAAACCTGCGACAAATAATGGGATGACACCCCCTGGTCCTTCATCCAAGGCGTCAGCGACAGGAATGGCCAAGCAGATGGGAGCGCTTCTGCTGTCTGTTGTTGTGTTTTGGGTTTTGATAAGATAGGATCCTCCTACCTCATGTCTTGGTATGACATGTAGATCAATCCTGGTATGTCAGTATGTGTTAGCAGGATAGTAATAAACCGAGAATTTTAACAGGGAAATAAGTCTTGTGCAGTTAGGAATATGAATCAGATTTTAATGGCATACGAGGATTAGATCCTGATGTCCTGCACGGCTGCACCTCACTGTCTTTTTCTTTTAGAACAACCCCAGTGTCTTGATGAACATATACATATTCAGATGTTTGCAGGAGGAAGACGGAAGGAAAACTTTATTCATGTATTATTCCATAACTCCATTTATTGGTCACATACGGTGATATATGACAGTTTATTAGCTAGTCACCAATTGAAGGTGGTCTCATCTGTTAGCTACACAGACATCAAGAGCGCACGCATGTAATTAGTAGCAGCCACCACTGGCGGGGATGTTGCACATGGAGGGCAGGCTACTCTGCTGGGAGCCGAAGAAGCCACCACTGGCAGTCGACGTGCGAGGGAAGAAATGTTCAAAATAGATCATCTACGGTGTATCGGTATATAGGTAAGCAAGATACTATAATACTATGTAAACTAATAAGATAATTTACCGCACACATAATCATCATATTTTTTCGTTTGAGATTAAATAGATGTGCATATGTGTGCATATATTTTAGAAAAGAGTAACTAATAGAAGAATAATAGGGACATATATGATGGAGAATAGTTATGTTTCTAATAACCCTAATAACTTATTATGCTCAATACTTTTCTTCCATCAAGCTCTTATTTCAATTACATCCCTTAAGTTGTATTTTCCTTTAATATTCTATTGTCTTTTCTAATTTTTATGATATCTTTAAAATCTAATTGGTCTATAACGTATATAAATATATTCTCAATTATCTAAGTTACATTATTTATACTATGAATTTTAAAACAAGTTTAGTCGCGTAAATACGCAAGCTTCCCGTTATAATGAAAGCAGATGATTAGAGCGGACGTAACAGCGGTGTCCAAAAATCGTTGACCGGTCAACAAAAAATGCTGCCTGCACTGCAGTACAAGTCCGCTCCTCCTCCTCCCTTCGCGCTCAGTCTCTGGCTCCTCGGGCCCACCGCCCTCTGGCCATGAAGCCCATCTCCCACTCCCTCCCCGCCGCCGTTGACCGCCGGTGGCTGCTCCCCCTCGCCTTCGGCTCCGCCCTCTCGCTCCTCCTCCTCGTCCTCGTCACCACCATTCCTTTCCCCTTCCCCTCCTCCGCCTCCTCGCCCTCCCCGACCCTCTTCGTCGAGCACAAGCTCACCCCCTCCCCGCCGTCCTCCGGCGCCGCTGCCTCACTCCCCTGCATCGCCTTCCTCATCTCCGGATCCGCGGGCGACGCCTCCGCGCTCCGCCGCGTCCTCCTCGCGCTCTACCACCCGAGGAACCTCTACATCCTACACCTAGATGCCGAGGCGCCGGACTCCGACCGGAGGGAGCTCGCTGCGGACCTCGCGGCGCACCCGGTCATCTCCGCCGCCGGAAACGTGCGCGTCATCGAGAGGGCTAACCTCATCACCTACCGCGGGCCCACCATGGTCGCTAACACCCTGCACGCCGCGGCCGCCTTCTTGTGCGGCCAAGCCGGCGCCGGCGTCGGCACAGGCGGATCGGAGTGGGACTGGTTCATCAACCTCTCGGCTTCCGATTACCCTCTCGTCACGCAGGACGGTACGGATTTCTTCGGTCCTTGATCCATCAGAGTTCTTGACTCTTGAGTGCCATTGCCATGCCATTTGACTGTTAAGTTTGCTGCAGATCTAATACATGTGTTCTCCAAGCTGCCGCGTGATCTCAACTTCATCGACCATACGAGCAACATCGGATGGAAGGAGTAGGTGTTGCTTCCTGGCTTCTTTGATTGTTCACTGTGGGTGGTTACTGAGGGCAATGCATTTCTTTCTTGTTTGTGACTGACCGTGCGTAGGTTTCAGAGGGCGAAGCCGGTGATCATTGACCCAGGGCTGTACATGAAGAAGAAGGCCGATGTGTTCTGGATACCGCAGCGGCGGAGTGTGCCGACAGCTTTCAAACTCTTCACTGGTAAGGACACCGCTGCGAATCTATCCAGTGGTTTTAATTGATGGAATTTCTAGTATTAATCAGGACAGAAACTAGTATATGCTCATGATTATTTCTAGTTGTGGTGACCAGTTTAAAAATTTCAAGTGTAAACTAATGCAGGGGTTAGCACCAACTATAATTACTTAATACTGTTATAAATTTTAATTATGACTTATTAGTATACCTAAGGCATTTTTCAAAACCCTGCATATAAATGTGGTGTTTTTCTAGCACTTCCATTAGAAAGATGTCTGTTTTTCCTGAAACCAAATATAGTGTATATTGCAAAACTTGACCTGGTAAAAATTAACTTTCTTGTGTGATATAATTATGGTATCATCTAATTGAATAGAACGGACATTTATAATCTGTTTTGTTTTCTTGTCTGGATGAGCAATTTTCTGACCTTTGCATGGCAAGGTTAGGCATTTGGTATAAAAGATGACCTCTTGTTTTGGAAAGCAATCTAGCCATCTTAGACTAGAAAGCTTGCCTGCTGCATAAATTGGCTGTCATCAATTGAAAGCTTGGTCTTTCATCCTAGTTTTGTGTCCATTTACTCCTCATTCTTGAACTGTGATAAGCTTGCCATAAAAAAAACTAGTTTTTCCTTAAAAGGTCCAAGCACCTACCTACAGATGCCTTTGGAAGCTTCAAACTTATAAGTTGATTTGGTGATCTAATTCATATCCATCACCCATGTGTTGGGGTTTCTCTTTTCTTGTCTTGTTCTGGGGTTTAGATCTGAGAGAGAGAGAGAGAGAGGAAGGGGGAGGAAGGGTACCGTCCGATGTAGAGGAGGACGAGGCGGCCATCACGGGTTCGTCGGTGTAGTCTGCGCACGGGCAGCGACGGTCGGAGAAGCGGAGGTCCGGCGAGGCTTCCCGGAGGTCCGGCGACGGTGGTGGTGCTTCCCGTCGCTCACTGCGCTCCCTCCAGATCGGTTAGGGTTTGTTGGGTGGAGTTGCGGCCCGCACAACCTCGTGTCCTTTGCCGCCTCCACCCCTCTTTATATAGCGCAGTGCGACAGGCCCACCACCAAGTGTTGGTCGGGCGCCCGATCGTATGCTGAGTCAAGGCCCGATTAGCTGTTGGGCTAATCGGCGGTGGAGATCATTCTAACATTCTCCCTTGATCTCATCTATGCTTTAACTTTAATTACTTTTGACTTTACTCATTCCATCACGATTAGTGCATAGAACATGTCTTATCGTCACGGTCAAACGCCGATAGATTTAATAACTACAATACACCTCTCTGCTCAAACAGTTACTTTAATCTTTTGGGCCATCTTTTAGTCCAGAATCATAGGCTTTCCTTAAACCCATGCCGCTACATGTTCTCTCGAACACGTTGGATGGTAAGCCTTTAGTAAGCGGATCCGCTAACATCTTTGCGGTACTTATGTGCTCAAGACTTATAATTTGATCCCGAACTTTATCTTTCACAACATAGTACTTTATGTCAATGTGTTTGGCGGCACCACTTGACTTATTGTTGTGGGCATACGTTATCGCGGGTTCATTATCGCATACAACTTAAGTGGTCTATTGATGTCGTCAACCACTTTTAAACCGGTATGAACTTCTTTAGCCGATTCACCGCCCGTAGCCTCATAACATGCTACAAACTCGGCATACATTGTGGACGATGTAGTGACGGTTTGCTTTGAGCTTTTCCACGATATAGCTCCTCCAATGAGAGTGAATACATATCCGGATGTTGACTTTCTATCATCTCCGCATAATCGTAATCAGATACCCCACTATATGGAGTAAATCGATCTTCGTATGTCATCATGAGGCCTTTTGTTCCTTGCAAATAACGCAAGACTTTCTTTACCAATTTCAATGCTCTATTCCGCATTGCTCGAATCGCCAAGTAACCCAGAACAAACGCTAAGTCGGGCGTATACACACTTGAGCATATCGTAAACTTCCGACACCAAGCATATGGAACCGATTTCATTTGATCGAGCTCAGATCGTTTCCGGGCATTGAAAATCCCCATATCCGTCGCCCTTGACTATAGGTGCAGTGAAGGACTACTTTTATGCATACCAAATTTCTTTAAGACTTTCTCTATGTATGCCTTTTGTGATAGTCCCAATATTCCTTTGTCTCTATCCCGGTGAATTTCGATCCCTAGAACGAACGAAGCTTCACCAAGATCTTTCATATCAAAGTTTGAGGACAAAAACTTCTTTGTCTCCAGTAGCAAACTGATATCACTACTAGCTAGTAGGATATTATCCACATACAGGATTAGGAAGATAAACTTCCCATCTTTAAACTTTGCATAAACACAGTTGTCCTCTACATTCTCTTTAAACCCAAATTTTCTTATTGATCACAAACTTCAAGTACCATTGTCTTGAAGCTTGCTTTAACCCATAAATCGATTTCTTTAGGCGGCATCCCATTCTCTCATTTCCTTCCACGACAAAACCTTTCGGTTGTGCCATGTAAACATTTTCCTCCAAATCCCCATTAAGAAATGCCGTCTTTACATCCATCGATGTAACTCTAAATCATAATGTGCTACTAATGCCATTATGATTCAAGGAGTCTTTACATGAGACTGGAGAAAAGGTCTCATTGTAATCAATCCCTTCTCTTTGCGTAAAGCCTTTTGCCACAAGTCGCGCTTTGTATCTTTCTATATTCCCTTGGGAGTCAAGTTTTGTCTTGTAGACCCATTTCTGACCTCACTGCTTTGGCTCCTTTAGGAATAATTTCCAAGTCCTGCACTTTATTAGTCTTCATGGACCTCATTTCCTCTTCCATGGCTTCAAGCCATTTCAAGAGTTTTCGCTCTCATGGCTTCTTCAAATGAGGTGGGATCATCCTCCATTTGAAATTCCTCTGATGATAAATCTGATAATCATCGAAATAGCCGATCTTCTTAATCTTTGAGACCTCCTGGCCTCCACATTTGGTACATCTTCATTTGGGGTCTGTTGCTCCCTTATCTCGTGGCAATGGGTTCAGAGGATCCTCAAGAACAGTTCTCATTCTCATTTATTGTTGCCACAGAGGAACAATAACAGTCTTGGCACCACAGTTGTCTTGCACCGTCGGCAATGACAAAGCAGTAATCGCGAAGAATGGCTCTTGAATCATCTGAGTGGGCGATACGCCCGCTTCTCTTCAAGGTCAATCCTCGAGTTACCGTGCTTCCCTCATCATTTCATCTTCTAAGAAGACGTGTCTCGCTTCTACAAACTTTGTATATCGATCCGACAAAGAGAAACGAAACCTTTTGACTTTTCAGGGTAGCCAATGAAATGGCAGCTCACTGTTTTGGGATCAAGCTTCCCAAGATTTGGGTTAAATACTTTAGCCTCAGCAGGACTCCCCCACACACGTAAGTGGTGTAGTGAGGGAACTCTTCCTGTCCACAACTCGTACGGTGTTTTGGGCACCGATTTACTAGGTACTCTGTTGAGAATATGAATGGCGGTTTTTAACGCCTCCATCCATAAACTCAATGGCAGTGTGGAATAGCTCATCATGCTTCGCACCATATCCATCAGGGTACGGTTGCGTCTTTCAGCTACTCCATTTTGCTGAGGTTCGCCCGGTGTAGAATACTGGGCCACTATACCATTTTCCTGTAGAAACCTTGCAA
This sequence comes from Melocanna baccifera, assembly GCA_036346265.1. NCBI lineage: Eukaryota > Viridiplantae > Streptophyta > Magnoliopsida > Poales > Poaceae > Melocanna > Melocanna baccifera. The sequence goes on along the minus strand of CM070709.1, from coordinate 131,905 downwards.
AAGGTCCAGGAACTTGTCCATATGGGGTATGTCGACCGTAGTACTCCCACGCATCGATCGGACTATCTTAATCTTTAAATCATGTTGATTTTCAACTTCAGCCTTAAATATCTTGAATTTATACAAGGCTTCATTTCTTTCTTTGATTGGATAAATATATCCATAACGGGAGTAATCATCCGTGAATGTTATGAACGAATCATATCCATCCACACTTTTCACAGGAAAAGGACCACAAATATCTGTGTGAATAATTTGCGTAACTCCGTGCTTCTTTTGGCGTCTTTCTTAATTTTCTTTACATATTTTCCTTTAATGCATTCTCTGCATTGTTCTAAGTCCGAGAACTCTAATGGAGGAAGAATATCATTCTTAACTAGTCTTTCTATTCTCCCCTCAAATATGGCCTAAACGCATGCTGCCATAATTTCGACGACGCATCTAGAGTTCTCTTTCGTTTTCTGTTTGCATTCGTAGACGAGGATTCATTTACTTTCTCGCACGCGACGTTTTCATTATCGCATACGACATTCACATCATCACATACGGAATTCACATTTTCACGAAGTGACAATAAATAAAGCTTGTCTTGTTTGATGGCAAGACCAATGCATTTATTATTAAACATTATTTCACACTTGCCATTTCCAAAATGACAATCACAACCATCATTGTCCAAATTTGAAACACTAATCAAATTCCTCTGTAAAGAGGGTACAAAAAGGATATATCTAAGTAAAAGCTTTGAACCATTAGCTAACTCTAATGAAAGATCGCCAACGGCTTCAACTTCAGCTTGGACTCCATTTGCAACTTTAATGCATCTTTCGTTTCTTTGCGTAGTCCTCGCCGAAAGGAATCAGAAGGAATTAGCAACATGAACAGTTGTTCTGAGTCAATCCACCAAGTGGATTTGAATATTGCACATACAGCATTCATTTATAAAGGTAATAATGTTCTCACCTTTCTTTGCCATTATCATCTTTAAATAATCAGGACAGTTCTTCTTGTAGTGTCCTGTCTTCTTGCAGTGAAGACACTGATCTTTATCTACAGTAAATTTATTCTGTTGAGGCCGATGGATGAGGTTTTTCCTTGTTCTTTGAGAAGGAGTGATTGATGAAGTTCCTTTTCTTGTTATCCTTCACATAGTTGATAGAACCACCATGTGAGGATTTAATTCTTTCCTCCTCTTGCACACACATAGCTATGCATTTTTCCAAGTCCCATTTCTGCTGCATATTGTAGTTGACAACAAAAGTGTCAAACTCTTTTGGCAAGGAAGCAAAATTAAATGAATAAGGAACTCATCCTTGAGAGCCAAATTCATTTGTTTAAGCTTGATGCCATGTTACTCATCCTCAAGATGTGCTCTCTTATGCCATCGCCACCACCGAGTACCTCTCTCACAAGTCGTTTGATCGGTTGTGTAGCATAAGTCTTTGAAGAGCCATGAACCGACTCTTTATCCTCTCAAGGTACTCGTGATGGTGTCACACTCTGCGATTGAGCCCACAATAGCGAGCTCAATCGTGTTCTTTATCACACCATACATTTTTGTTGGTCGTGGTCCATTTCTTATGCTCAAGGTCATAAGACATGCGTAAGGAGCATGATCGCTCTGTCTTTTCTCGCCAAGCAAGATCATCCTCATTTGGATCCTCATCGTGCCATAGGCTCGGTGGGACGTCTCAGAGCGAGGACCCAGTCCACCTCGATTAAGATAAACGCTAAGTCTATCTTTTTCTTCCACTCTCCATAATTATCACCTTTAAGAGTGGGGATCTCTCTGATACAACTCATCAAGTTGTATCCGCCTGAAAATTATTTCAAATAAGGTGAGAACATAATAGGATAATTATATACCTTATTTTCAACGTTGGTCAAAAATACGACATACAATTAAATCAATTTTATCTATACATTAAATCTACATCACCATTGGGCAGAAATAGAAATAATGCATAAAATCATCAATTAAAAATTATAATACTGTTATTATCAACGTTGGTCAGAAAATAACAATATCATAATTATCTGGAAATTATCTCTATTTTTCCAAAATTAAATTCTTCCGTTGGTTCGAATTTAATAATGAAATAACATTTAACATTTAACTTTTGCAGCGGAAACTGTAAACAATTCATTGTTCAGAATCAGTATACTGTTCTCTTTTAATCTCTGAAAAAATTAACACGTTGGTGCAAAAAATTTCAGAGATTTGAATCAAATTTACTCATAACAACAATATCATAAAGCTTCTGAAAACTATTAATCTATTTTTCGGGCTTTACCATTCAATTTCCCCTTTTTGGCCCATATTCAATCCAAGGCCCAATAAACATACCCGTGTCGGATCAACCGACGACACGATGCACTCACCAAAACCTAACCCTAGCCCAAAAATAAACCGGTTAGATCCGGTTTTTCCGGATCGAGGCGCGCAATGGGGCGGTGGCGGGCTTGCGGGCTTGTGCATGCGGCTCGGCCCGCCGCAGGAGCTGGGACGGAGGCGGGCCGCGGCGCGCAAGCGCGCAGCCGTGGGGCCTCGCGCGGGCTCGCAGCAGGACCGGAGCGGCGGCTGCGCAGCTGCTGGCAAGAAACGCAAAAAGCGGCAGCGCAAAAAGAGCGCGCACTCGCTCGTCGCGCGGCGCGGCGCGCGCTGGGTGGGTCGGCCAGGCGGCAGCGCAGGCATGCGGCCGGCGCCGCCAGCGCGCAGTGGGCTCGCGCAAAGCGGGTCGACCCCAAGCGCGCGCGGCCGCGGCGCAGACGCGATGCGGCGGCCCAAGCAAGCGCGGCGGCCGCGCGCATGATGACCGAGCGGGCGCGAGCGGCGGCGCCGGCAACGCAGAACCGGTGCAGGCTCGATACCATTGTTGGGGTTTCTCTTTTCTTGTCTTGTTCTGGGGTTTAGATCTGAGAGAGAGAGAGAGAGGAAGGGGGAGGAAGGGTACCGTCCGATGTAGAGGAGGACGAGGCGGCCATCACGGGTTCGTCGGTGTAGTCTGCGCACGGGCAGCGACGGTCGGAGAAGCGGAGGTCCGACGAGGCTTCCCGGAGGTCCGGCGACGGTGGTGGTGCTTCCCGTCGCTCACTGCGCTCCCTCCAGATCGGTTAGGGTTTGTTGGGTGGAGTTGCGGCTCCGTACAACCTCGTGTCCTTTGCCGCCGGCCTCCACCCCTCTTTATATAGCGCAGCGCGACAGGGGCCCACCAGCCAAGTGTTGGGCTGGGCGCCCCCGATCAGGGCGCGAGTCAAGGCCCGATTAGCCGTTGGGCTAATCGGCGGTGGAGATCATTCTAACACCATGCTGTTAATAGCAACCCCCAAAATTCAGCTTACTGCTTCATTCTAGACCAACAAGAATATAAGATCAATTGATCCCAGTTTTTCAAATAGTTCTCAACAAGATATAAACACTCTATGTTTCAACAGCTCAATCAGATAACTACAAGATGTAAGATGCAGAGCCTACCTTTCGAATGAAGATCAAGGCGTAGGATTCATAACTGGCAAGCGAAATCTTAGCACCATTAGGCCAAAATTATCGGTAGAGTCCTATTCTTCCTTGCTCAAATCCAACAAATCTTGTGTTTCAAGAACTTTTTATGGAATGAGCAACTTTATTACTTTGGACCTTTGAGTGATAAATCTTCGTTTTAAATCTCGTGATCTTAAGAGGTAGAAGCATCTGATAATCCTACCACGTTGACAGGTTCTGCTTGGATGGCACTGTCTAGGCCCTTTGTCGAATACAGCATATGGGGCTGGGACAACCTACCCCGCACTGTACTCATGTACTTCGCCAATTTCATCTCGTCGCCCGAAGGTTACTTCCACACTGTGGTCTGCAACGCTGAGGAATTCAAAAACACAACCGTGAACCATGACCTGCACTACATCTCATGGGACAACCCTCCAAAGCAGCATCCGCACTACCTCACGATTGATGACTTGGACAGAATGGTTGCTAGTGATGCACCATTTGCTCGGAAGTTTCATGCAGACGATCCAGTGCTAGACAGGATAGATGCAGAGATCCTGTCCCGTGGCCCGGACATGCTCACTCCTGGAGGTTGGTGTGCCGGAACACGAGAAAATGGAAGCGACCCTTGCTTGGCCATTGGAAATACCACTGTCCTTCAGCCTGGTCATGGGGCTGTACGGCTGCAGCGGCTTATGACGTCACTCCTGTCAGAGGAGAAGTTTCAGCCAAGACAGTGCAAGTAATATGTTTCTGACTCAACAGCCACGGTATGCATGGACTGCTACTGGCGACACATTTTGTCAGGCAACTTCCATTTAACTTGTGCAATGTTGTACAACCACATCACATCAGTAGAGTTTGTTGTGTCGCCACTTGTAAGACTAAGACACAAGATGTTGTATCATCCACGGAATGGACCTGCAGATGCAAAACTTGGTGATCAATATGTTATAATGGCTCACATATATTATTATGTCAGTGTAACTTTACCCGTGTATCATGTAAAGGTTACCGATGCCGCTGAAGTGCAATATGTTCATGCATCGTTGGAAACTAGGTTGCCTTCGAATCAAACTAGGTTGAAGTGCAATATTATGAAGCATAGAAATGCATTCTTGGAGAAGCATGAAGTCAGATAAGAGGACTGTAGCAATTGATGTTAGTGTTCAGCCAAGTCGTGGCTCTTGGAAAATTGCACCTGGTGCTATGAATTCTGGGGCCTCATGTCCTGTTGTTTGCAAACATTTTTCTTCTTGTAAAATGCTTCCCGGCAGGCAGGCACCCGGGGCCAAGGCATGGGTCTACGACCTCGAGGTTGACGCCGACTACGGAGAGCGGCCGGTGATCACAGAGATGCCTTCGCCGGTGTACCAGTGCAAGAAAGCCTTCCTCTTGAAGTTGCATGTCCGGAGAGAACGAGGTGTTGATGTAAAGGTGACGGAGCAATGTAATCTGCTTGGTGCCTGAAACTGATACAGAAATAGGAGGGCTGGGGTTTATGCACTGTGTTTCTGATTTTTTTTTTGGTCTATAAAAATCAGATTCGTTGAAGGCAGCTTCTCTGCTCTTACCGGCTCATAACGAAGAAGGTTGGTCGTCCAAGAAAACTAGCAAATAAACGCGGGAGAAGCGACTAGGACAAGAGTCAACGGACGGCTGTGATCCATCCAATCTGCTCTAATACAAAGTAGAGTCCAACGCTTTGACAAGTTCCAAAACGGCGTTCCAGCGACGCCATTACAATTTCTCCATTGCTAGCAGCAAGTATCGACCACCTTCCTTGGCCTCAAAGCTAAAAAAGCATTCTTGGCAAGAAGAGACCATTAACGCAACAGAGAGCTCCTCTCCTCTCCTCTCCTTTTCTATTAGGTGGTGGTGGCGGTCTTCGAAGAAGAAGAAGAAGATGGCGCACAAGGAGGCGTCTGGGACGCTGATATACGCGATGGTAGCGCGTGGGACGGTGGTGGTGGCGGAGCACACGGCGTACACGGGCAACTTCAGGGACATCGCGGCGCAGTGCCTGCAAAAGCTCCCCGCCGGCAACAACCGCTTCACCTACACCTGCGACGGCCACACCTTCAACTTCCTCGTCCACGAAGGATACGGTACGTACGTGTCACAGCAACTAATCACAAGCATGTGTATCCGTTTGTTTATTTTTCTCCCTGAAGAAAATTGTCCTGTATATGTCTATCTACATGTATACTCATGTGCGCTCTTAATTTTGACATCTCGGATCAAATTTAATTTTGAGCGTGTTTTCTGGTAGAATTCTGGGGTGATTTTGATGCTTCATATGTAGTTTGTGGCACTTGCTGCATCGATTATGTTACGGAACTGTGATCCTTTTTTCAGTTGTTCTTCTTGTTTCCCTGCTACTTTAACTTGGTAAATAAAACGGAATTTGCAGCTAACCTGTATTTTACAGTATCCTTTGGCTTAGCTCTAGTGCTTCTTTATCTTTTGGGCGGTGCCTACTCTGGGCTGCACAATAACTATACCGTTATTTAACATAAAGTTATTTCAGTTAGATTAGATCAGAAAAAAAAATGGCAATTAGAAAGCAAACCTGTTGCATCCTAGTTCGGTTCCTAGTTTATTGAACTGAATCTATTAAGACGCATTCTCCCCGAGGGATGTTAAACTTGGACGTAATAAGTTCAGGTAGTTCTGCTTATGCCAATATTCAGAGTTGCTAGGATTCTGGTGCCAACTGTCTATAGCTCTTATTACGTGTGCTGGAAGAAGAGGAGTTTAAAAAAAGATCTTACTAGATTTAATGACCTCAAATTAGTACTTACAGTAAACTATCCCACACTAATATGATGGGTTTGCTGTATTAAGGATGATGCTACGGAGGAAATCATCCTCCCAGTTTGTCAATGATTTATGTTGTTTTCAGGTAGAGAACTCCAAACCGGAAATTTAGTACTACTTCGGACCTGATGCTCCTTTTGTTGCTCTGCTTTTAAGCTTGGCCATAAGTAAAGTTACATTCCTTCTCTTCATGCCAAGTTATCCCCCAAAAGTCCCATCATACAAATCCTACATTTTCATTCTTGACTACCGGTTTAGATGCTGAAGAAAAAGCATTACTCCCTATATAGAATAATTTCGTTGTATGTAATGTTACACATAAATGTCTGCTTAGTAGAAACCTGAAGAAACACACGATTGCAACGCAAGGCAATAGAAACCAGAGTCACGGAAACCATGTCCAACTATCGTAGTTGCGAGTACAGAGTTAGCACAAACAGTGAAACAGATGGACCAACTACTTGTATCTGTTGTATTTGTAATGCCTGTGCTGCTAACGGAAGCATCTGCAACAAAACTGTAGCATACTGCGTTGTAGCAGCCGAGTCAGCCGGCCGTCAGATTCCTCTTGCCTTTTTAGAGATGATCAAGGAGGATTTCAACAAGAGATACGGAGGAGGGAAAGCAGCCACAGCTGCAGCCAACAGTCTCAGCCGAGATTTCGGGTAACAATTCATTTGATCTGCAAATGATTCATGGGATTCAGATACATCATAGTTTTAAGTTTTACTGTATATACTTGGCCAATACATTCTTTCTCATTGTTCATGGGGAGCTGGCAATGCAGGCCAAGGCTTAGAGAGCAGATGCAGTACTGCATGGATCACCCTGAGGAGGTCAGCAGGTTGTCAAAAGTGAAAGCTCAGGTCTCAGAAGTTAAAGGCATCATGATGGAAAACATTGAGAAGGTAATTATTCACCAATGCTACTTTCCTGGCACTGCCTGGATGGATTTGTGCAACTTGTTCATTCTTTTAAAGTTTTGCCCTTTTTGTTGTTAAGGTTTTAATTTCTCTGAACCTTCTTCATGTTTTGGTCCTTCAGTTGTTTCTTTTTTTTTTAAGAAAAGAAGAAGTTCAGTTGGTGCTTTTATTTTGAGCTCCTATTCAGCAGTTTTCATGAATATGTTTCATGTCAGGTCTTTGATCGTGGGCAACAGATCGATGTCCTTGTCACCAGGACAGAGCATCTCCATGACCAGGTTGGTGATCGAAAGTTCAGTCATCCAAGCCAGTTTGGTCTTTAGATTAATTTAAGACTATTTCAGTGACATACCACTGTCAGAAAAAGCAGTGACAATATAGGGAATGTGGTAACATTGGGCCTTTTGCAGGCAGCTGATTTCAGGCAGCAAGGCACACTGGTGCGGCGGAAGATGTGGTACCAGAACATGAAGATCAAGCTGATCGTCCTTGGCATCATCGTCGCGCTGATCCTCATCATTATCTTGTCGGTTTGCCATGGCTTCAAATGCTAGAGCAGCAGTGCAGTGCCGCTGGCTGGCCCAGGACTGGATGGATGTTCAGAGTTGAGACCTCTGAATTAAGTATGAAGCCGCGTGTTTTGCTTCCTCCGTTGAGAGTTCCATTCAAGTCCGTTAAAATAAGCTCGTGTTTTGGATTCGTCCGATCGCTGTACAGATTCACATGCTACTCTACTACCAGTGTTAGCGACGTACAGTTGTTGCTACCAGTATATATTTTTTCATGATCTCTTATGTTATACCAGTTGTTGATTTTTCTACGTAAATTAAGAAAGATCGATGGTCACAGAGAAAGGCACGCGGCTCTGTAGCATCAAATACAAGAGGATATATATTGCACAATGACAGAATTCGATGAGTGGCCAGATTATTTCGTAAAAAAAAAAAAGTAACCAGATTACAATGTAGCATCAGAGAAGTTGTCCATGATGTACACGCATTGAGACACACGTATTCAGAATTCAATATGTTTAGTTCTGATATGGAACACAGAATTAACAGAAAGATATGTGGTTCCAAAATTATCACACCATAAGATAGACGTTTGCGATTGATAAATTTTAAGTTCTCCCTATAGCGACTATATCCAGATGATTTCTGTTGTGACATTTGCAAGAGTCTTATACTCTACCTCAGTACTGGATCTCGCTACTGTAGCTTGTTTCCTTGAACTCCATGATATGAGATTGAAGCCAAAGAAAACTACAAAACCATTTGTTGACCTTATGTCATCTGCTGAATCTGCCCAATTTGTATCAGAGAATGTACTAACTAAACTAGAAGTAGACTTACGAATATGAAATCTGACACTCACTGTGTGTTGTACATACTGTAAAATTCTTTTCACCGCTATCTAATGATATTCGGTTGGCATATGCAGAAATTAACATACCTTGTTGACCGCATATGATATATCTAGTCGTGTTAATGTTAGGTATTGTAAAGCACCTACTATACTCCTGTACAGTGTTGCTTCTGCATCCGAGTTGGCATATGCAGAAATTAACATACCTTGTTGACCGCATATGATATATCTAGTCGTGTTAATGTTAGGTATTGTAAAGCACCTACTATACTCCTGTACAGTGTTGCTTCTGCATCCGATAACTCTCTCCCATTAGACTTTCATAATTTTTCAGTTGTCAATATCGGAGAAGTTAATGGTTTACATGTTATCATTCAGGTCCGTTGTAGAAAGTCAGTGGAATATTTAAACTAAACAAGGACGAGATCCTCCCCAACATACTTCAAAGCCGAAGAAGTAATGAAGATCACCGAGATCCATGAGAGTAAACTCTGACCGTAATTTCTGAATCAAGGTATAAATAGCCTGAGGAGATGAGCTATAACAACCACGACTGCCTTCATGCTGCTGGTGAGCAAGATCAACCTGGTGCTTAGCTCTATGTCTACCACGTCTGCCTCTCGCTGCAACAGACGATGGACGACAACAAGGAAGCGGGGCTCAAGAAGAACGAGGGCTTTCATGTCTACGTCATAGAGCTGCCCTTCCCGTGGTGGAAGGTCTTCTTCGTCACTATGATGGGCACAATCAGCAAGCTCGTTGGCTGCGTCGTCACCGGGCTATGATGCATTAAGGAGCTCAGGACTGACAGAGGTGGGGAGTTCATCTCGGGAGATTTCTATGAGAATGAAGGAATCATGAGGCAATTGACAACCCCATATACACCTCAGCAAAATGGGGTGGTTCAAAGAAAAAATAAATGGTAGTGTCCATGGCTATTGTTGAAGAACAAGGGACTACCACAATATCTCTGAGGAAGGCGGTGAACACATCAGTATGTGTGCATTGCAAGGATAAAAAAACCGGAACCGGGGCAAATCCCGGCCGCCGGGCGGTACCGGTAACCACTCGGTAACCGGAAATCTCAGATAAAAACCGGATAAAATTTGGCAAATGAATTTTGTGGGCGGAGCGGGAGGAGACCGGTAACCGGACCAGTAACCGGTCGGTTACCGGAAAAACCGGTGGAATTAAAACCCAAATGATTCATAACTATTTAGACTTGTATTAGAAGAGAGTTTTTGCACTTGATAATCCGATCCCTGGTTCGCACAATAGTTAATCTACCACAACAATGCCTAAACCAATCTACGAAGTGCATTACGCAGTCACAAAATTCAAATTTACATTTTAGATATTTCGGGCGGTATACCCTCTACCGGACCGGACCGGGAAATCCGGTAACCGCCGGTTACCGGCGGGATTTGGAACCCTGGTGCATTGAATAGAGCCTAGAAGGGAAGACACCATATGAAGCTTGGACTAGGAGAAGACCAGATGTTAGGCACATGAGAATTTTTGGGTGTATTGCACATGTGAAGACTCTTGGATCACATCTTAAAAAACTGGAAGACATGAGTAAGCCCATGATCTTCATTGGGTACGAAATGGGGGACTAAAGGGTACATATGCTATATATGATCGAAACACTAGTAAAGTGACTGTTAGTAAAGTGGTCTTTGAAGAAAACAGTTGTGGGATTTGAGCACTATAGCTGAACTTGACAACAGAAGGGTAATTCCCTCATTTGCTGATTTCATAGTTGAGAGTGATTCAGCAAATGAGGAACAGGTTCAAGAGGAGGAAGTGACAAACAATGACTAAAGGTGGCAACGGGCGGGGATCGCGGGAAGCCCCGCGCCCCGCCCGACCTCGCCACCGCCCCGCCCGCCCGTTAGGCCTCGCGGGGCGATGGCCTCGTCCCCCCCCGCTGGGACCCGACTTCACGGGTCCCCGCAGGTAAAACGCATAGACAATTAGACGCAGAAACAATGAACGCTCGAAACATGCGATCAATCAGACATTGACGCAAAAACAACAGAACGTTCAGAAACATGCGATCGGAGATAAAAAGTCCTACCACAAAATGTCCACAGGAAACAGCAGAACGTTCAGAACTTTTTGCACAAAATGTCCACAGGAAACAGCAGAATGTCCACAGGAAACAGCAGAAACACAAATGTTCTGGGCACTGGCAGACTAGCACAAGACAGCATGAAATAATACAATAACTACAAGCACAAATACACATCACTAATACAATAAATAGAAGCACAAATTCTGGACTCTGGAAGCACAAATGCACAGCAGTCATCCCATATTCATTATCACACATCAGTGACAATAGAATCATCGTCCTCCTAAAAATGGTAATTCAAAGGATAAGAAATTAAGAACTAAAACTTTGATATTATGATCTTATTGTTATATGCATAAGAAGGAACCTAGTTACCATCATTTCTTCATCTTCCTGAAGACAAGTCGACAGTGTTTGATTGGGAGCGCCTTCCCCTAATATTGAAGAGTAATCAACAACAAATTTAGAGATGGATAAAACAAAATAGAAAACAAGGTTAAACAAACGGATGTGTATTATTTACCTAACATGTCCGCACGAGACCAAGCTTGCATACACATCAATGCTTCAACCATTTTTGGTGCAAGTCGACTACGATGTGCACTGAGTATTCTTCCACTAGTACTAAAGGCTGATTCTGAAGCCACAGTTGTGACAGGAAAAGGCTGATTCTGATGCCTACCTGCTGAAGTGTTGATGCCTTGCCGTCAAATCACCACAGAAGCCTCAGCCACTCCAGATCTATCACACTTGGGGACCGGACAACGCGCACCCATCAGTGCGGATCGCGGGGCTCGGACGGCGGAGAGAGGAGGATGAGAAGTTGAAGACGACGACCACTGATGGGCGACGACGGCCGCGCCTCACCGCTTGCTGCTTGCCACTGAGACGATTGGGGAGCGGGACGCCGACGGGAGACGCCGGATGCGGGAGCGGGATGCCGACGGCGACGGATGCGGAGCGGATGCCGACGGCGACGCCTGGGCGCGGAGCGGATGCCGACGGCGACGCCGGGTGCGAGCGGGATGCCGACGAGCGACGCCGGATGCGGGAGCGAGACGCCGACGGGCGATTTGGGGCCGGGGATGCCGACGCGAATGGGCGATTTGGGGAATGGGGACACCAATTAGGGTTGAGGAGTGAGGACCGAGGGTGAGGAGGAAACGGGAAACCGGATGCGGCGGTGTGCTTTATATCTCTGCGTCTCGCCTCTCTATCTCGGTTGGTTCTCGCGGGCCATTTTGGGCCACGGGCACGGCAGGCCGCAGGCGCAACCAACCCAACCTACACAGGCTGCATTTTCTCGGGCCCCCATGGGGCGTGATGCCCCCCCGTCCCCGCCCCGACACAGTGTCGGGTCCCCGCCCCGTTAGCCCCATGGGGGGATAAGCCACCCCGGCCCGCCCCCCATGGGGATTTTCCTCGCGGGGCCCCGCCCCCGTGGGGGAAATTGCCACCCATAACAATGACAGTGCAAGGATGACCCCAATTCCCTTCGATCTGTCTAAACCTAATTCAGCTTCACCTGCTCCAAATAGAACTACTCCTGAAATTCAAGAATACTCTCAAGACACAAGCATTGAGGGTCCAATCCGATTTAGGTCCCTGTAAAGTGTCTACAGAGATTCTAAAGAAATTGAAGTGGACGAATATGTGTACATGGTGGCAAGCGAAGAGCCCCTTAACTATGGTTAGGCAGCAAGAGAGCAAGTGTGGAGAAGAGCAATAACAGAAAAAGTTCGAGTGAATTAAAAAAAAATCAGTCATGGGAACTCTGTAGCCTACCATCAGGGACCAAGGCAATTTGACTTAAATGTGTGTACAAAGTTAAAAAAAAATAATGCCAGTGGAGAAGTTATCCGACATAAGGCAAGATTAGTCGCTAAGGGATATGTTCAAAAGACCAGTATAGATTATGATGGGGTCTATGCTCCACTAGCAAGGTTTGTGAGCATAAGACTGTTGGTAGTCATAGCAACAAAGGAGGATTGGATAAGTCAGCTTTCCTTAACAGTGAAGCTGAGACAAGAAGTGACTGTGAAGAAGCAGGAACTGGGCCGATCGAGCCCAATAGCCGATCGGTGGGAGGAGATGGAAGGACGCAAGGTCACGCTGCTTTCCGTTTCCAACTCCTCCTTAATTGTCCCCTTTACTTTTCCCCATCCCTTCCCTTGCGACCTGTCATCTCCAACTCCGGTCCGGGTTGAGGCGATCGATCGCCGATCCGGTCCCCAGTCCAGCACAACACAGGAAATTGACCTCTCTTCATCGGGAGGGGCGGACAAACGAGGAGGTCAAAGAGGCCATGGGGCGTCTCTTTCTGATGAGCCTGGCGGCCGCCGGCCGCATCTACTGCTGCAAGCACTGCAACGCCCACCTCGCCTACGCCACCGACATCGTCTCCAAGGTCTCCTCCTCCTCCTCCGTAAATCCGCCTCTTTCTCTCTTTCCATCTCCCTAAGTAAGTAACCTTGTTCCTCCTCCTCTCGGCAAGTCTTTCCGCTGCAAGCACGGCAAGGCCTACCTCTTCCATAAGGTGTAAGTGCTTCCGTCATCCTTTCTTACTCCTCCCTCCCTTTCGTCCTACCGAACCTTATGTGGGATGCTAGGCAGGAAAAATTCATCTTTTTTGTTTATTTTTTGCTTGCGGCGTCGGTGAACACGCAATTAACGTACCGATCGACGGCAGTGTCAACGTGAATGCTGGGGAGAGCGATGACCGAATGATGACCACAGGCCTGCACACCGTCTGCGACATCTTCTGCGTCGGCTGCGGATCCATCCTCGGCTGGAAATATGTAACATCCCTTGTTATCTCTGGCTTCTCTTTCTCCATCCTGGGAGTTGGCTGTGTTGTATGATGCCTTTGCCTTGCTGATTCTAGCTGGCTGCGACCGACAAGGGCCAGAGGTACAAAGAAGGGAAATTCATCCTGGAGAGGTCAGTAAAAAGTTCCCGACTTTGATTCATTGTTTGTGCTGTCCAAAATAAAATCACTAGTCTTACTGCCATCCAACCTCTTTTAGCGTAGCATCACCATCATGTGCTTAACCTCTTTCGTCACTTGTGGTGCGTGTTTGGTCCAAACTGAACATGGTACTGCTGCAATGATAGTTTTAGCCTAGAAACTAGAAACTGAACATGGTACTGCTGCAATGATAAGTACCTAGAAACTACTCCAGTTGGTAACATCATCTCAGAAACTAATACAGTTTCAGTTTTTCTGCCCCTCTGAAAATCAAAAGAACAATATGACAACCGAAAGAAATGCTACCTATTTTTGTTGCCAAGTACACGAAAGTCTGTTTGATAATGCAAAACAGTAGGATTTTGTGAGCTTACCGCGATATTCGAGCAACAAGAATGATTTCATCAAAAGTCAAAACTGGCTAGGAACCGTGCTCCTGAATGTACAAATCATCATATTCATGGCAATTGTGCGCTAAGCTAGTAATGTAGTATAACTTTTATGCCCGTTTGGTTGGAATCCACTGAAATCGTTCCTCGTCTTTGGCTGAGGCAGGTGTAAGGTGTCAGTCCCCCCTGGTGGAATCCAGCAGCTGTGGGCAGAGCATGACGCTCGCGCAAGTGAGAGCGATGACGACGACCAGGACGCTGTGTGAAGCAGAACAAGATGAGCAATGCAAGCTGAATTAGACCTGTTCACCATCTGACATGACTGTAAATAGTTTTACACGCTTTGTTTCCTGGCTTACTGCAATTGCTTTCGTCTACTCTATTCTAGCTTGCTGCTAGGTGAAGATCCAACTCTCTCTGCCTATCCGTATGAATCAGCAAACTCTCTGCCTGTTGGTGGGTTATGTACATATGTGTGATTGTCCCCCTGTCCTATATGTGTATTGCAGCAAAATAAATAGAAATATCTACCCATTGAGCTGCTCTGCTTTCCAATCTGGTATGGTGCTGTTGCTCGTAGTCTAAGAATGATAGAGCTCTGCCTCTTCGTTGTGACCGTGCACACACAGTGCAGGGAGGATGATATGCTATGTCTGAATGAGGCACCGCGCTAGAAGGTTTGGTTTTGAGAGGGGTGTTGGGCATCCTCTGCTGCTATGGTTTGATCCTTGTAACATTCGTCAGGTTCAGCTACTCTTGTTGCTGGGCGTACGGCACGGGTCATGGACAAGCCTAAGCATGTGGGTTGTTGGCTTGGCTCCTCCAACTCGCGCCACCGCCGTGGTTGCCCGCCACGCGTAGCTCATCGCACCCTGCCACGTAGGCGCCATCGTCTCTATCGCGCCACCGATTTATACCTGCCTGCTCCTGCTCCATCCATGTCGACGTGCATCTCGGAGATCGATGGATCGTCGCCACAGTGTACGTCCATACGCGCGTGTACGTAATCACTAGATAGAGCGAGCGAGATACAGTACAATTAAGCGAGCGTCTCCTAGCTTCGTCCTTTACGTACGAAAGAGATGGCTTCCTCGCAGCCGGGCATGCATGATGGCGCGTGCGGACCTGCTGGACTTCGTGGTGGGCTACCTGCAGTGGCGGATCCAGGAATTTCAGAATGGGTATTCGAAGTTACAAAAATATTGTGCAATAGAAAACATAAAGCAAGTGTGCCAGATTACCTGGAGTCTATTATAACATGGCAATATCCTTCATGAATAAATTTCCGAGTGTGCAAGAATGATTTGTTTCTCATTAGAATTGTGCTATCTGGTGGTTTGGAGTTTGGACAAAGAAAACAAATATAATTATAAGATGACGAGGCAGTTTAAGTCAAAGAAGGAAATACCTCTCTCTTTTTAGTTATTGTAGTTGAATGCCAACCTCCAGCAGCAATATCAACCTGCAAATAGATGTGAAAATATGCAACACTAAATTAGAAACAGAATTTAAGACACAGAGAAATACTATAATTAGCATACAATTCTAGGCAACTGGCAACATCAAACATACTAATGTACAATCATTAGGACAAGAAGCGCTAAGAAGTCAAGTGGCTTGTGAGCCAAATCATGCCCAACTCATTGACTGAGTTTGAATTTTGGAGATGGGATAGTCATCAAGAACAAACTAAAGTTTCCAGCTAGTTGCCTATTTGCTTTGCTAATATTGGAGAAGACACTGAAATTATGGACTTAAGTATCATATCTAACCAAACTCATCCAAAATCACCCAAATCTAGTTTGAACATGCTAACTCACTGATAACCAAAAAAACTTGCTAGGTAACCATCGAGTTTACCAAGTACTGGAGCTAATATCAGAATTTCATGAACAGATCATAATAGGAATAACTAAAATTCATACAGACATCCAACATTCTACATCGACAACTCTATAACAACAACACATTAATCGGTCATCAACCAACCTTAAGCTAACCTTGTTTGGAATGTCTTGATAACACAGAAACCACCACATTCATGTCAAACTTGATTTAGAAAATATATCAGAAAAGAGCCAAGCTACAATAACATATAGACCGATTAATTCTTTTAGCCAATGGCAGCAAAGAGGCCGAGCGGCGGCGGCTTCGGGTGGCCGGGCGCGGAGCCCGGATCCGGCCAGATCCGGGCCGAGGAGGGGCGGCGGTGGGGGTCCGAGGAGGCGGCGCCAGGGGTGAGGAGAGGCGGCGGGGAGAGGAAGGGGACGGGGAGGAGGGGCGGCGGGGGCGGGCGGGGGAGAGGGGGGGGGGACGGGGTGGAGGGGCGGCGGGGGAGGCGGCGGGGGAGAGGGGCGGGAGGGGAACGGGGTGGAGGGGCGCGGGAGGGCGAGGAGGGGCGGCGCGGGGTGAGAGAGGAGGAGGGAACGGGGCGCCGGGGTGGCGAGAGGCGGCGGGGGAGGGGGGGAGAGGAGGAGGGCGGCGGCGAGGGCGCCGGGGGGGCGGGGGGATTTGGGCGCGGGGCTACTGCGGGGGGCGCGGGGCAGGGACTAGGGTTGGGTGCGGGGGGCGCGGCGGCGGGGGGATTTGGGCGCGGGGGTGGGGGGCGCGGGCCGGGGGGTTTTGGCCGGATAGGCTGTTTGGGCTGTTAAAATGTACTCAAAATAGCTATTTCAGCCCAACTATATATATACATATGTATTATACTCTATATATATTGATTTTTTGTTCAAAAAAAATGGGTATTCAGCTGAATACCCATGACTTACAGTAGATCCGCCCCTGGCTACCTGGAGGAGATGCGCAACGGCGGCAGCACCCGGTCCACATCGCCCTTGAGCTCGTCGGCGTATTTATTGCATGCAGGAGAACAATTAAGCTGTGACAATTAAATTAAGATCGATTAGCTAGTACTCGCCGGTGACGCATATATCATCTAGGCAGATGGAGGAGGGCATGCAGACGACATAGGAGATGAGTACAAGCCCGAGCAGGAGCAGCAACGAGGACAAGGAGGCGCAGCAGGGGCGAAAGGAGGAGGAGGAGGAGGAGGAGAAGAAGAAGGGATTGAAGAGCCTGGTCAAGACCTGCGTCAGGGGTAACCTCACGACCAAGGACTAGCTAAGATAGCTACTGCTTCAGGGACCTTAACTGTTGTACCTTGGTATCCTTCTAGCTAAGTGTTCTTTTCGTTGTTGCTCTCTGAACTCTCCTCGTAATATCTTAACTGTTAAAATTAGAGAGACAGGCAGATACAAAATTTTACGTGAAAGATTCTTTTCTTGTGAAAAAAACTACTAGCACATGAAGACACAATTTATTATATATCAAAAAATTACAAGCATAAAACAATATATCATCTAAAACATGCGACTACAAGGTACATATATGAGACAAGAGAGATGAGTCTTAAACAGAGACGAAATCCGAATTAGAATCAGTTGCGGCAGGTTGACACTACATCTAGTGTAGTTTACATCTGATCCTAACACTGCTCATGTCACGTCTAGCATTACATGATACAGTGTTCAACATGTTGTTGAACACTATACGAATTTGGATCACAAACTCATCGATCTCTTCTGTGGGACAAGTATGGCAACAAAAAGGGGTGGACAATGCCTCAAAATTTTTCTTCAAGTATTCGTCAATTCTCCATTCTAATGGCTACAAAGCTATAAAAATTAAGGATATAAAACTAACATAAAAACCAAAAAATTAAGAAGCTAAAAATTTCAAAGTTGGAATATTTGGACTAGATTTGCCAAAGTTGTTCTGCAATGCAAATTTGACATACTATAGCTCAAGGTTATCATGCAAATTTTCTTACAACATCATTTCGTGGTTACATCGGCTGATGCACTACAATATATTTCACTGTTATAAATAAATTTTATTTTTTTCTATGCAGCTGATGCATTACATCCTATAATAGCTCTATCATTCACTTGAATCTGTAGTGGATTACTCAGTTGTAATTAACTCCTTAATCACATTCGGTATGACTATATGCTTTCTTAATCCAACCACATTGAGGATTCTAGATATATCTCTTCCGTTATATTGGAAAAGTAAATTCCATCTTAACCGCTCATGTTTCTCCGTATGTTTTATAGTAAACTTGAAAACTATATTTATGGCCACCAAGTTACGGAGCAGTGTTTGGTATCCTGTAAGTAAATTATTACACATATAGAAAACTATAACGATCTTAAGTCTAAAAAACATACATACATTATGTATAAAACTAACTGATAATATTTAAGAATATAACAATTCTCGTAATATCTTCTGGTAGGTCAATTTAACATTATATTTTCTAATATATATTCAAATTAATAATTTGATATCTTCATATCCATAATCCTAGAAACATGATCATTAATTAATACAAAGACCCTCAATTGATGGTTAATGTACATGAAAAAGGATATTAGGTTTAGTTGTTGATTCTGTCCGTTAATTCCAACAAAAGCTCATGTTGGGAAGTTGGCCATGCTGCTTGGGTCATCTGAGGGCCTGTTTTTTTCAGTTTTTAAAAGTGTTTTTTGGGTTTTGCTATAGTACCTTTTAAACGAAGTATTTTTTTAAGATGGGGTCTACAAGTTAACTGTAGTACACATTAAAATCCTAACATCTGTATAATCCAAAATCACAAGCGATTATCTCTCTATCCGTAAGCTTTATCGCAAACAGCTAAAATTTAAAAATTTTAGCCAAAAATCACACCTATATCAAACAGGCCCTGAGAATCGCACTGGCAATCCAGCTAGCTGTGAAGTGAAACCATTAATATAATTTATTTTGTGCATACTGACCGATGCATTGACATGATGAGGTCCAGCTCATCAGGATTTGGATGGTCCGGTGTCATACGCACAGCAACTGAATTAACGGGTGAATATTTGAATTCTTGTTGTTTGTGAGAAATAGTATTTATAGTAAAATAGTCGTATGTGATTTTGATCGATATAATTGAACTCAGTATACTTTTTACTATAATTTTTCTGTTAACCTTGTATTGAAAAAATACATCGCTTAAAAGTTAACTACTGTAGACAGTACAAATATAAGCCGACTGAAAAGAACCCGACCAATATCGTCGTGGTTGCATTACATACAAACAAGCACCGAGTATATGCATGAAATTAAGAGGAGCGCATGGTATATTCGTATCATCATATAGTATGTAGAGTATGGTAGATTAATTTTCCAACGGCAAATGATGGATGATGAGACGTGCATTGATCGATTGAAGATGGATGGATACGGAATCTATCTGGGGATCATCGATGGGATCTTGCAAGGGAATCTCGATCTCGAGTTGCAGATACGAACTGACGCACCACGAACTTGTGCGGAAGTGGTGCAGAAACGACATCAATTGCAGTCGGTTCTTCAAAATTTTGTTTTTTTATTAATACTACGAATTTATAACTTTTAAAATACATATTGTCCAACTGAAAGATAATGATCAAAGTTGTACTTGGAATAAGAATCGATAATGACAATTATCCGCGATAATGATCAAAGGGAGTAATTTAATTGAGACCGTTTGTTGACATTCAACAATCCGCATTCAACACGAGCGTCCCCTCGGTTCCCTTGACGGGATAATGGCCTCCCACCATTCCCAGCCCCACTTAGCTACGTTGCAACACTTAGCTATGGCATAGAATCCACATTTACGATTAGATATATTCTATTTTATGATCAGATGAAACTACTTACAACGTCACCGTCTTCTTCGGCGGTATCGTGCCCCAAGCATCCTTGCTTTAGCTCGTAACTTCTATGCTGTTCCTCACGAGTGGCGCCAAATATTATGATTATGTGCTAAATAGTAGATAATAGGGCTACAAAAAGATTGCAAGGTGATACCTGAAACCTAAAACTCACTGTAGGGAGAAATGTACGGTGTATGTATGACACCTGATTATCACTTAAGCCATTTCTTATAAAAATGTTCTTCCTCCTGGCTTCGGATCTGGCTTGAGATAGACCTTTCAAAGTTGAATAGGGTGTTCGATTTAGGAGCAGAGAGTGGCTAGCTATTCTGGTGGGCCAAAACGGGGGGGCTACAAATACCCATCGAGTCGAGTCGACCAAACCAAACCTTACTGCATCCATCCATCCTCCTCCTCCTCCTCGCAGCGGCAATCATCTTCTTCTTCTTGGTCGCTGCGCGCGGGTGATCTGTAAAGTAAAGATCATGTCGGCGGCGGTGTGCCGTGGCGCCGCGGTCATGCCGACGTTCGACGCCGTCCCCAACTGCCGCCGCCGCCCCGCGCAACTGGACGTGTGGAATACTGCCGCCCAGCCTGCAGACAAGCAGGAGATGGAGCACCCAGCGCCCAACAACCATAAGCCTTACGTCCACCCGCTCGTGTGCCGCCGCTCCACGAGCCACAAGAGCCTCCAGGTCTGCACCGAGACCCTCGGCTGCGAGACCGGCTCCGGCGACTTCCTTTCCGTCCTCGACGACACCACGGGCATGCCATGGCTGTGCGCGCCATCGCCGGTCGAGGCCGAGGAAGCTGTCATCCTACCGCCGGCATCGGAGCCGGACGACGATGACAAGGAGCTGACGGCCGTGCACTGCCACTGCTCGCGCCCGCAGCGCGCATTCCCTCCGCCGCTACCATCCATGTGCCTGCAGATGAGCTCGCATCGCCGCGACGGCCGCCTCGTCGTCGAGGCCGTGCCCGTCAGGCCCCACGGGTACCTCCACGCGCAGCGCCAGGGCGACCGCCTCCGACTCTGCTTCGTCCACTGCTCTGCTCGCGAGCAGAGCACTACCACCTCTAACACTGTGGTGCAAGAAGCAGAGCAGGAGGAGCGCGCGGAGACGGAACGACCCGACGAGGAGGAACGGGAGGTGGAGGTGGTGGACAGGGGCACCGCGGTGGATGTCACCCAGCCAAGCTAGCTAATTCATTTCATGGAGTGCCTGCCCCGACGCCTGGCTATATAAATTGAACTCCACAACGACGACGGCCATTGATGACGCTCTGCTCCTCCTAACAAGACTAGAAGTACGTCATCAGACCTAGAAGTATCCTAACTCTCTTTTGAGTACGTCATCATGAATACGTACGTACGTATTCATGTTGTTGTTGTTGTTGTTGTCCTACGTTGTTTGTGTTGTGAAATCATGCCAAACATTTTATCTGATAAATAACAAAAATAGGATGAATAACACACGATGAATCAATCGAACATATGGAAGTTTTATCTGCATATGTTATATGTAGAGCATTTAGAAGAGGGACATAAGGAATACAATAAAGATTGCATAAGAGAACATGTGCCTCCAAATAAAATTGATGCAAAATTCTTCGGATAACCATATTTGCAGCACCTTTGTCGAAAACATCCACACATATATTAAGATCATTAATTCTTTACAATTATAAGAGAGGATGGTTCAACAAGAAGTGCTTAGCTCATTCCTTAACTTGACCTCATTACTCTCGCCTTCAGACACGTGAAGAGTGCAGGGCTTCAAGATGCAATTCCCAAAAATGCGGGTAGTCTTCGGATTAGGATCATCATTACCATGTAGTGGCTTTAATGGTTATGTGCTACTCCCAGGCTGCTCCATGAAACAAGGGGGAGGAGGCATTGTGGTCCCCATGACCAAAGGGGGAGAGGCATCGAAGGAGGGACACAGATAGAGATGGCAATGGGTACATACCCGCTGGGTATATCTTATGCATACCCGCACCCGATAGATATAACTCTATCTGTTACGATACTCGTACCCGCACATGGATATAGAAACTTACCCATACCCGTACCCGCGCAGGTATTTGTACCCGACGGATAACCCATACCCGATAGCACAAAGAGCACAATTAAAGACATGAACAAGGTAAAAATTGAGTGATTGATAATGTTTTTTTATTTACGAATATACAACACAAATCTAAAACATGATTAACACATGCTAAACACGAATCTAGACATATATATATACATATGGGCCACAGGTATATGGGCTATGAGTTGGCTAAATTGATAAGGGTATGTATTATGTATATGGACCGTCGGGTATATTTTACCCACGGGTATGTAGGTACGGGTAGTGTACAGCCGTACCCGCACCTTCTCTACCTGATGGGTAGAGGTCTTTGCCCATTAGTATACCCGCGGGTGAAGATATCTTTCCATACCCACCTCCTTATCGGGTAAAACCCATCAGGTACTTGGGTTTCAAGTACCCATTGCCATCTCTAGACACAGAGGAGCGGTGCGGGCTGTTGTAGACGCCAAGCTGCCACCCACATTTCAGGTTTGTTATTAACATAGTCTACTTCCCCTTGGCACTGGCGAGAGCACATCGTAGATGCTTCGGCTGCTAAGCACCAGCTACGTGACGCGCCGTAGAAGGCATGGGGAGATGTGGTACGGTAGGGCAATGAGGGGAAGGAATGCATGGGGATGGCACAACAGGGGGAAGTGGGGAAAGGTGCGGCAGGAGTAGGGATGGAGTTGCGGCAGTAGGGGAGGGAGCATCCAAATCCGGCCAGGGGAAGTGGTGGCACATGGAGCTGAGGCGGCGGCGGTGGGGGAGGGGGCGTCCTGATCCAGATGGTGGAAGTGATAGCAGGGGAGGGAGCGTCCTGATCTGGCTGGTGGAAGTGGTGGCAGGGGATGGCGGTAGCGGATGGGAGAGGAGGCGGAGCGAGGTGGAGAGGCGACGACATATGAGGTGGGGAGACGGAGCGAGGTGGGGGCCGAAGCAAATGAAATCAGATTTTTCGGGTGCCACGCGAAGAGGGAAGAAAGAGAGCTGGAGTGGGTAGGGGCCACAATGAATCGTTTTTTAGAGGAGAGGAGGGAGTGAAAAGATACGACTTACGAACCACGAACTTTTTTTTAAGTAGTACAGATATATATATGTATATATATAGATATACATACATACACATACACACATATACGTACGTACACACGTACATACATACAAATGCGTGTGAGCACGTGTGTGTGTGTGTGTTTTGGAATATATGCCTCTAGCATCGCCGCATTTCACCTCCGAGAGCCTTCGTCCTCCCCACCACCTTCAAGTCCGATCAGACGCCACACCCATCAGCCTGATGGTCTCTTCAAAGCTTGGCATGGAGATTGAATGGGGAACAAGTAATCTGCAGCTAGGTCTGCCCTCCGATGGTGGTTCACCATCTTCTCAATCTTTCTCGAAGACGAATGAAGAACTGGCCTCTGTGGGTGAGAGCAATCGACCTCGTCATCGACTGATAGGGGCATCTTCGTCGCCGTTGGTGAAACCATTCCCGATGACCCAATGCCTGTCAATCTCGGTGAAGAAAAGACTGTCAAAGAGAGACTACTCCATGGAAAAGAAAGACAACTCCACGCAGATGGAAAAAAGAAAGTTTGTGGTAATGAAGCAACTGGGCATCATTTGAAGAGACGATGAAGCGGATGGATGGAAATGCTGTAGACATTTCTGGAGTCCTTAAAGGGGCGACGTCCGAAAGTAGCGGTCAAGTTGAGCTTTGTGCATGCAGCGCATACTTAGGAGGACGTGTGGTATGGCATGGACCTGAGAGTAAGTTAAGTTTATTGAGTCGTTGCTTTGCTTATATATTAAGGGCATCCACAATGTATGAAAAAGGGGGGTCTTAAGCCACCTTAAGGTCAACCTTATACATTACAGAGTTAGCCTTAAAAAGGCTATAAGCAAAAAAAGCTTAAGACCAGCCCTCAAGCTAAAGATCTGGTCATAAGCATTAAAATACAATTTTTCTTGTGTATTCTGTCCTTCTCTCTCCTAAGTGGGACCCTTCTTTAGAGCCCAGTGATGATCTTAAACATAACAAGGGGGCCTTAAAAATTAGGTGGGGTCCACCTTAAGACCCATTGAGACCTTATACACTACTGATACCCTAATAGTAAAATGCTTGCATAAATAAGGAGTAGCATGGATATGGATTTTTTTAATTTTAGATTTATTCTCTAGTGCCTTGTTAAGAGCATTATTCTCAGTTATGAGTTTAAAGTAGTTTTCACAAGAAGCATTCCTAGAATAAAGAACCGTTTTAGTCATTTTCTTCAATTTAATTTTACTATCCTCACAATAAGAGCGAGTATGATCATAGTTAAATTTATGCAATTCCTTAGTAGCACTATCTAATTTTAGTTCATGCAAAGCACAATTTAAGCAAGAAGATGGAATAACATCTACAGGAATCACATGTAAAGCAATAGCATGTAAACAAATATAATCATGACTTGATTTGAGATAATCCAGTTCATATAAAGCATTCTTAGATTGATCAATAACACAGGAATGAGCAGATTTCAGACTTGACATTCATCATGCAAGCATAAACAAGATTTACAATTATAATCAGGATTAATAAATTAGAGCCTAACAACCTCTTGGTTCAATGTGTCAATCATGACATCCTTTCTCTTAATCGTTTTAGCTTGCTTTTTCAAATTTTGTTCAAAAGCAACCAAAGCACGTTTTATCTCTTTAGAGGAGGGGCACACCTCATCGGAATTGCTGTATAGCTCATCGGAGTCGAACGAGTCGACGTTATGGTTGCCCTTGGCCATGAAGCACATGCTGGTGAAGTCATGTGCCTTCTTTTTACCGTGGGTGTCGTCCTCATTGTCCTCCATCGTCGAGTCTACATCGCTCATATCAACGTTGTCAAGAGCAGCAAAGATCCAGTTGATGAGCTTTCGGTAGTTGGGCTTTTTGACCTTCGCGTCTCGAGCTTGGAAACACCAACGAAGGTCATTCTCCTTCTTGCTCTTCAGCTTGTGGCACTTGGCCCGAATGTAGTCTAGCTCACCACACTCAGAGCCACCCTCCTCTTATTTCTTATTTTGTTGTAGGCTCTAGTGAATTTTATGAATAGGAGGGCTAAGTCATTCTCAGGTAGTTTCTCTAGCTGCTTATCGCTTAGGGAGTGCAAAGCAGACAAGGAAAATCCAAATGAGCTAAATTCTAAAGAATTAGAATAGCTACTCTAAGAAGGGTCAACCACTACAGCCATCAATTATATCTTGAAAAGACACAAGATAAAGTCAATCTCATGTGTCTTCAATCTTGAGTAGAGGATATCCATGGCAAGCTCACACATAATAGTGTTATCATTTATGGGAGTGATCTTCACCCCAAAAATCTTACATCAAGTTCACCCAAGAGCTAGTGTGTATTCTCAGACTCAAAAAATACAAGGCCAACAGTACACAAATCATAGATGATCTTTGAAAAGCTTAATCAATCTTTGAGTACTTTTTTTTTGAGTTGATTCTATCTTACTTCCTTGATCTCGGTAGAGCCATGGTAATCAATAAGGGTCTTTCAGATCTTATGAGTAGACTTTAAGTGAGAAACACGCTTAAATTCAGATCGACTAAGCCCTTGAATCAAGAAGTGTGTGCCTTGATATTCACCTCCACATCGGGATAGATCATCATTGGCCCGCACCGCATAAGGATTTTTGGCTTTGAGCTAAATTGTGTGCCCTTGAGCCTCGATGTGGCATACATGTGAGCCTTCCAATAGAAAAAATCGACTCCATTGAACACAGATGGCTTAGTAGACTACTTGTCTATTACTATAGCTTCTAAGACCAGTTAAGATCTATGAGAAAAACTAACCGGGCTACTATTTGTAGGACTGGTATGGTAACATAGGAAAGGATGAATGGTGCCTTCAATTTTTTTTCGTAAGTATTCCCTTAATCTTCACTCCAATAGCTATAAGAAGTTATAAAGATCAAGAAAGCAAAAATCCAAAAATTATCGATGCTATTGTGATTTCAACCTATGAATAGTGAAAAATAGCACTATTTTAAATAAGAAAAACCATGAAACTTTTGATCCATCGATCCAAAAGATTTGAAACTTGAACCAAGCTACTTCATGACCTTAAGAACCTGTCCCAACCAAAAAATCTGAAAGAACTTGAGAGAATTGGGATCTTTTAGTTTGTGAAGCTCTGTTGCACTAAAATCGGACCAAAACCTAAAATTTAGCTAACCCTATCAAACCTCCAAATCACTTGAAATTTGGTATGCACTTTTTCTAGAATATCATAAACCTATTTTAATCAACGATCAAGAAAATCAATGCCAAAATTATGAACTTTTTCCATTCGAATGCAGATTGCACAAAAAACGTGTCAAAAACCATAAACAGTAAATATGACTTGCTTGTGGGTGAGTAATGGCCAATATAGCTCTAGATGTGTTCTACATATCCCAGCAAACAAGAACATCAAAAAAAATCGAGATAGAAATAGCTAGATCAAGAAATCATTCGGAGAGACAAAAAATATCAAAAACTAGGTTTCCTCATGAACTTACCAACCAAGTATCTAGATGGATGAAAATTGATTTCCAGAGGTTATCTCCATCTCTTGTATGTTCTTGGCAGCGCACGATCAAGAAGGGGAGAGAAAAGAGGAAAAAGCAACCAAATCAGAGCAAATTAATCAACACAAATGAGATTCATAGAAATAAATAAAGATTGATGTATTGTTACTTGAGAATTAATGTTTTATAGCCACTCCACTTGTAGGACAAGAGAGCACACCACAACACTCAACTTCTCTCAAACTCTAACCCTAGAACTCATGAACACTTGGTTTCAAGAGAGGATGCTTGGATGGTTGACCACAAGTTTTTATTCCAACTCTTTAAATAGATGGGCTAGCTATCACATGTAATCCTTAGTGGATACTATCTACTTACCCAAGAACCCTTCACACACGGATTTTAACTCACACACTACACTAATGCACGCTTTTCAAAGCATATAAGTTCGAATCTGCTAAGTCCTTAGTTTTGATCCAATTTGATTTTCTTAGCTTCTTAACCTAAACCGCTTTCCCTAGCGCCACGGTTTTGTTGTAAAGTAGTTTATGGTATTTTGGTCAAACTACTAAAATACCCTTTCTTGACCGAGTCACCTCCTTCCATTACAAGCAATCGTCTTGCTTGTCATGTATATGTGCACCACTGACTTATTATGCGTTGGCAAGTGTCTCCCGTTTTGGTTCCACCAGACCACAACTCACTTGCACTGACTTAGCCACATGTTGTAACCTATCACTCGAACTTTTATTCAACATTTCTCGCCTTTCTTATGCCATATTTGAGGTCACCATCTCGTCTGGCATCTTTGATCGTTTCTAGGCTTCAGCTCCTCCACAAGCGTAACCCCGATACTCACCGTTGACTAAGGTTAACTCCAAGTGACCCTGTGCATCCAAAGTTCTTCACAACTTGACCCACATTACCAATAATATGTCTCATACAACATATAAGCAATGAACTATATCACCCAAATCATCCATTTCTGGAAGCTATCAAGAAAAATATACAAATTTACAATTTCCAAATTTATACTCCTCCAAAATAAAAATGGTTCATTACAACACAATCATATTACCTTCTCACACGATCCTTTAGATAGAAGAGAGACAGAAAAAGCGCGTCGTATTAGCACCACAAAACAACGTGTGTTCCACTGCGTTCTTCTCCATATAGCAATGTGTTTTTCTTTGTGTACGAAAGAAAAACGATCCTATTACATGTCAGTGCAGGGCTGGCTGGTCCTAACATACGCGCGGCGCATTGCTCGGAAAACGATCGATTTCAAGGTAAGAAAGAAAGACATGTCAGTGCAGGGCAGAGCGTATCCAGATAACCGTCCAGGTTCAATGTCAGCTCGTTCAAGACGTATCGAGCTGGATATATAGGCACACATGTATAGCCATCCACTCGGGTGCTGATGATCCTCCATACGCTTATATGCCGGCCGGTGAACACAGTTAGCGGATAGGCCTTCCGCCCTCCAGCTCGTACATACGCATGGTAGATCCTGACGATCCTATTACAGTACTCTCTTGGGGCTGGGCACATCGCTCGCTTGGGTGCTGTTTTAACCAGCAGCACAAGCCAATATTATTCCTATCTTCCATAACATGTTTCTATCGGTCGCTCCTATTCATCAACCGCTACTTTTCACTTTTACATATTATAACATACTCTGTATTTTATTATATCACAATTCCGTAAATCACATGACGATCCGAATGTTATACTACTTTTCATTGCTACATCTTTCTTACATAATATACTACTATTTATAGACAACAGTCAGGTTATAGACATGTCAAGAAGTTTTTCTATCGGAAATTACGATGTGTGCTACCACATGATTCCTTGTTGCGGTCCAATGGTTAAACTCTAGGGAGACCATTGAGTGCCATTATTTTTTGTGGGAGGGAGACTGACTGGGGCTTTTTTTTTTTGGCTTAAATATGATTTATGTTTA
The DNA here is from genome assembly GCA_036346265.1 of Melocanna baccifera. Taxonomy (NCBI): domain Eukaryota; kingdom Viridiplantae; phylum Streptophyta; class Magnoliopsida; order Poales; family Poaceae; genus Melocanna; species Melocanna baccifera. The sequence continues at coordinate 103,554 of CM070709.1, read as the reverse complement.
TACTGTGTACAGTAACTAATTTTTAAATTGTGTTTTTAAAGACATAGTCAACAGATAAATTATAGTAAAAAGTAGACTGTGTTCAACTGTACCGGCGTACGAGCTCTGTAGCCAAATAAATAAAGGCCTACTGCAACGAGATCATATGCAACTGAATTCAACTGTACCGGCTAAAATCATATGCAACTATTTTCTCTTCGAATGACCAATAAATAACCTTGATCAGACCGCTTCAGGAATGAATATTAATTTTAGTCCTATTTCAAAACCACAAATCCATGTAATTTTTGATCAGTTGATCCAAATGATATCTCCAGGAGATATCTCCACCTCTTATACGTCCTTGGCATCAGAAAAGCTCAAGAGAAGAGAAACTCAAGTAAGAAAACCAAGAAAATCAAAAACATATAAGAGAATTCATAACATAACTCACTTAGGCAAAATTTGGATGGGCATTTTGGTAAATTTGGAGAGGTATATTTTACAACCAATCCCTTAGGATAGTAGAGATCTAATTCTAGAGTACACACATAAAGTTCCAACCCAAGGAACCCTAATCTCTCATGGGAGGGAGGAAGAGCTAGCCACCAAAAGATTTAGCCAACCTTCTCGAACCTTAACCCTTACTTCTTACCCCCCTTATATAGCCTTACAATCTAAACCAAAATTTAATGTATCCACTTATTAAGCCAAACCGGGGATAACCCGTTAACCCCACCTAACACCAGGTTTTAATTTCTCATGCATGTTTCTCAAAGCGTCTTACAACCATTAATTCATTAGTGAATCAACACTTGATCCACTTCATATTTTAGCACATACAAGATCTAAATCACTTAGAACAACCCGACGGTCTTACACACTGCCACTTTTTTGGTATTGGAACCCTAAACCAAAATGCCCTCTACCGCCTTCCTCGAACTTTTCCACTTTCTTTGCCACACCTATACTTTGTCATCTTTCATATGTTCCCAATGACTTGCCGCCAAGCCTCTCACGCATCCAGATCCCACCGAACCGTCCTCGCTTGCAAATGACCCAAGTCACTTAGAGCGCCACATGCTTCTCCTTGCGTATGACAGCACTCGGTTTCCTTGACCACACAGGACCTCGGCACTCGATTTTAAATAGTGATTACTTAGTGCTAATCATACATCATTAGTGCTAATCACACCACCGATTTGTAGGGGCTGAGCCACGATTTACTGTAGCACGGCAGACGACACGTGTCATTTGCCGCTGTTACTGAGCTTAGGAAGGTGACTAGATTTACAGAAACAATGTGTGAGACCAAATTTGAAAAAAAAAGTAGAAAGCTACGATGCCATTGGTATAATCAGTTCAAGATATATATATACAGGTAAGCAAGAGGAGTTGCATGTCCACACACTAGAAGCTAGCTAGTGGGAGTGGGGGTGGTAGGCAGCAGAGCACACTATTAGATATCAGCAGCAGCATTATGTGTGCGTGTGGGGTGCTACCACCATTATGTACGCAGTACCAAGATCGATCAGGTGAGGCACTGGTCACCTATAGCGACGTGAGAGAGAAAGAGATGCCCCCAAAAGTTTTTGTCCTCCTCGCCACTGCTAGCATGCATGCATCTCCCATCCCATCCCATCTCGTTGCAGTAGCCCTTTATTTATTTGGCTACAGGAGCTCGTACGTACGCCGCAACGTGCGCTCTCCAATAGCTCCACCCTTGGCAACATGCGCATGTTGCCTACTCTCATCCTCCTAATCTCTCCCAGAATAATGGATCCTGCCTGCTCCAAGGTTAACGTTAGTCAGCCAGGCGATCTACGGACATTTGGTAACTGACAATTAAGAACAAACGGAGTGATGTAAAATAAACCCTAAACCTAATCGGAGTTATGGTTGCCACGGTCAGACCGACTTCCCTATTACTAGGGTTTGACTAGAGTTGATAAAGACGGTCTCACCAAACATTGGTTGGCTGTCAGACCGACCTTTGCTAAAATGAGTTGAGTTTTGTCTCTGTTGTGTTGTTGCTCTCAGACGTGTAAGTGGTGAAGATATCTCTTAGAGACTAGATATCATCCATCTAGACACTTCTCATGAAAAGTTCATGAGTTTGTCTGGTTTTGATTCATTTTGGAGCCCTTCTTAATTATGAAATCTTATTCCGAGGGTTTTAGTTTTGAATCTTTAGTGTTCTTACTTACTGTGATATATAGAAACTCATATAAGGTTATCTTAACCATTCTAACTTGATTTTGGTTCGGATTTGGTGCAACATTTCTTATTTTGGATAAAGAACAGAACTTTTGACATTAATTTTTTTTATCGTTGCTTGGTTGTACAAAGTTTTAAGATTTAGGGCTATGGTTTTTTTAATTGAGTCTTCTGGAGATTTGAACTCGAGTTGTTCTTATCTCTGTCTGAGCTTCAGTCAAACTGGCCCAAGGTACCGATCAGACCACCAGTGACCTGCGGTCATACCGGCCAAGCGGTTAGATTGCTACCTCCTTATGGTCAGACCACTAGAAGAGCGTGTTTTGAAGCCATGGACAACTCGGGGTTCAATTTGATATCGAAAAAGAGTAAACTATTCACTACTCTCTAGTCACCGCCTGGGATCCTACAAATATATAACAGGGGAATTAGAACTTTAGTCACCGCAAACGTATCATATTTGAAAGGCACATATTGATCAAAGTGGTCAACTCATATGCCAAGATAATTCAGAAGTAGGGTCCTTTGAAAGGAAGAAATTGTATTTTTCTCTTCAAGACAAAACTCACCAAACTATAACAGAAAATAAATTGTAACGCGGCAGCAAAATGGTTCGTAATTCGCTGCATAGCAGCATGAGTGACCAAGAATTAATGATTGGGACTAATTAACACTTGCATATATGCCATGAAAATGCATTCAATACGTAATTAGATAATTAGCATGAAAATACATCATTGCATAAAGAAGGCATAAATCCAACATCATGAATTCCATTGTAACACGACAAAATTAACTCTCATCTAAAATTGAGTTCAGCATTCCATTCGGCTAGACAAAAGATACAATTTCTTTCTCCACTTGATCTTGAATTACCAGCTAGCTAGTAGGTGTGCATATTAATTTCAGACTGTACATTTGCAAATAATTAGGAATTTTTTTTTCAGCCAGCTCAGTTGGCATAGCTAGGTCCAGTTTCTATTTCGTGTAACTGACCAACTAAATAGTTGATAACAAGATGTAGTACAATTGTCTGCATGTTAAGGTGTAGAGATTGGTCAGTTCTCAAAATGTGCAGGGTCCAAAAACTATTGACTGTCAGTATGTCGTACAGAAGGATTTAGGTTGAAGCAGCTGCTATGCAACATGTGATTGTTGCAAGATTCTTCAACTGATATTGGCTCTCGTCACAAAGCGACACAGCCATTGTTCCCAGCACAAAACCAAAAGAATTAGGACAAGGAAATTAATCAACTGGAACTCACAATCAACAGAGCTATGTAATTTTAAAGAACGTAACAATCAAGTCCTGAGAGATTTGCAGCCCAGCTTATAACTGCGCACAACCTATATTGAAAAATTAATGACAAGACCGATGATTGAACAGGATCAGGATTATACCATCTGACCTGAAAAAGTTAGTTTTGGTGAAGGCGCACTACATATCCCAATGTCCTTGGCTTTTATCAGCCCCCCCACCACAAACACTAGTACATTTCTAGGGTTCATGAGATGAGAGCTCTACCATTCAGAATTGGTACAGCGCTACTGTACATTTGCCCCCACAGGTTCTTCGATCAAATGGTCTCTGCATACATACGCGTGAATACAAGACAGTGAGGTCATTCCTTTCCTGAAGAAGGAATTCAAGGAAGCAGCAAGAAATTTAGCTACAGCTAGGCGACCATGGCTATGTGCCACTGAGAGCCAATAAATAGCCACATGGACCATTGATCCCCAGGTATGACGCATGCGCACAAGATTGAAGCCCTGCCCTGCAAGAGGTCATCAGATTGTTTCGTTGCTTGCATTGCATGCGCTCCTCATCAGATTAACCCACACTATCTATTGTATCTAGCTAGCTAGCTAGGTATCTTTATATATATTAGCACCAGCCTATCCTATCCTAGCTAGCTAGCTCCATAAGATGACGCCTCCCCTTCTCAAGTAGGAGACACTAGCATAGCAGTCGTCCGAGCTCAAGGCATGTTTTTCCCTTGGAGTCCCATGGATGTTTCGTTTTACCAGCAGCTTCAGCTCAGCCCTCCACCCTCCCCCAAACACCCAGCGGCCTTGTGCTACTACCCTGCCGCCCCTCCTCCTCCTCCTTTCGCCACCGATGATGGCTTCGGCCACCACATCCCATCGCCTCCGCCGCCAAAGGTGGATGGTGAGAGGGTGGTGGTGGCGAGGAAAGACAGGCACAGCAAGATATGCACTGCCGGAGGGATGAGGGACCGGCGGATGCGGCTGTCCCTCGACGTGGCCCGCCGCTTCTTTGCCCTCCAGGACAAGCTCGGCTTCGACAAGGCCAGCAAGACGGTGCAATGGCTCCTTGACAAGTCCAGGGCTGGTATCAAGGAGCTCATGATGTCCGAGGACGGATCGGGCCTCTCCGACACCACCAAGAAGCACGACGAGCAGCAGCTCATCACCGATTCAGATAGAAAGAAGAAGAGGCCGATCAAGGCTCTGATAAAAAGAGCAGCAGCTCGGAAGGCGACAGGGAAGCTGAGCAATGCCGCCTCCTCGTCAATCGACAAGGAGTCCAGGGCAAGGGCGCGGGAGAGGGCGAGGGAGAGGACCAAGGAGAGGAACCGCCTCCGGTGGGCCACGCTCGCCTCGTCCATCTCCGTCGAGGAAGCTCCGAGCTCGCGCCATCAAGACATGGCGAGCCAGGCGGAGGATGCGATTCCATCCTTCGAGCATAGCAGCTACTACCACCAAGACCAGTGGGAGCTCAGCGGAGTCGTCTTTGCCAAAGCACGCACTCTTCCACCGATCGAATAAAGGCCACGGTACTAGTACCACTGCATGCTAGCCGCTGCTCCTCCTCCTCCTCCTCCTCCTCCTGCTCTTTCTTGTGTGTTTCCATTTTGCTTTTCTCTTCTTTTAATTGGGACACGGTGATGAGCTCGACCAGTGACCACATGATGTTTTATGGACGGTGTGCTGTTTAATTTCCCAACGACTGCTTCTAGTTTCAGTTTAACTTGTAACTATAATAACTTCAACCCGTCTATAATATGATGAGAGAGATGAAATAATAGTTGTGCTGTGCTTGCCTTAAACAAAGCGAGTGAAATCATTCATATGCGAAAGCAAGGTGAATATAGGTAATCAGATCTAGCTGAGGGGATCCTTGTCCTTCCAAGGCGGGTACAGTTCTTATGGTTTCAGAACTAGCTTTAAATAAGGATGCTATGATGCATCAGAAGTAATTGATCGATTTTTCTTAGTTTCTTCTGCAATGCAGAATTACAAGTTCCAGGGTTTGCCTTAGTTCCACATTGCATATATATACATGCTCATAAGTAATGGCTTAACCAAAAAAAAAAAACAGTAGCTTCAGATTACTACTAATGTTCATCAAAGTGGACAATTTCTGGATCTTACTTTGCTTTTCTGTCTATTGATTCCTAATCTCATGGATATTTCAGCAGCAAAAGCATTATTATTAATCATGGAATTTACAAATTAACAATGATATTCTCAAACTACAAATGAATGAAGGTATTCCACTTATATCACATGGTACTTCTCACCACCTGAATTTTACATCACAAAAATCATAATCAATCTAAACACAAAAATTCTACTGCTTCCATCAGGGAATTTAGTTTCATCGGACAAGCACGAAGTACTGCACTTGATTTTTTTTTCTTTCCCTTTTGATATTAGTTTAATTCTTGGGAACAAGTATTCATAGTACTGTTGGATATATAGTTACGTTTGCAGTACCAGATAAAGACTCAAGTTATTTGTGTCGACATGCATAACACTACACAAGCTACAAGAACTAGTCCAATTCAGAGAGTATATATTAGATATAATCGTATACTCCATGCATATAGACTATTATGCAAGAACAACTTCATTTTCATCATATTAATCATAATGTACGTACCAGAGCAGATCTAGCCGACAAAAGTACCAACGACAGGCGACAACATCACATTTGAAGTGCGTTGTTGGCAACTCAGTTTGTCCACATGCACTAGCAGGTAACTCTCTTTGGTTCGATGCCAATAGCATTAAAAGCCTTAAGACTAGCAGGCAACCACATCATCAGCTCTTAGCTTGCTTGATAGTACCTTCACATACAGCAGAAAAGTTGACATGGCATATTGTCTGAGAAGATCGAATTAATCATATAGTTCATGCATGCATGCCATCCCTACCTCCTTTTGTCGTCCGAATCTACATGAAAGTTAACATCATTCTGAAGCAGTTTGCATGAGTAAAATGTAACACAAAACCTTACAACGTAGTAGTACTAAGGGTTCATTTTCCTCTCTCTTTCCAAAAACATGCATGTACAATTAACCATATAGTTTTGGCCGGTGTCTAATTTCTTTAGGGGCATTAATTCCATGGGCATAACAGTTAAAAACATGCACGTGTAATACTCTGGCGGTTAATTAAGCTCACCCAATAGTGGTTAAGCACACGACTGCATATATAAAGGCAGGCAGCTTTCTACACATAACTGCACTAATATTCATGCCATTTTAATTAATTGATACAATGGAAGCTTTTATGGAAGCAATTATTTGGTGTTCTATTAATCAATTATCAGAGTGATATAAGGTTTGAGATATTTATATCAAAAGAAAGGCAGTTATCGCTAACATCACAGAAAGATATAATTAAGGGTTCAGAAAAATTATTTCTTATCAGTTGGACAGGGGAATTCATTTTCCCAGAGCACATGCATATATATACAACGTGGAACCACGGGAGAGGTAACGTTGTAGTACCAACATCTATATATCTCTAGTTTGGCTATATATGTGCTTAATTTTCTCTATGCATGGATTGTTGTATCGATCGAGAAGCAAGCTGTGAGTTTGTACAAGAAACTTTGGCATGAATCCTAAAGCAGATTTAGTCGTTGTATGGAGGACTGGTCGTCTTAGATAGGCTTTGATTTTATCTAGTTTTAATTACTTTCAGATAAAGAGATTATGTGAAGGTCTATAATATGTTTGTGATGAACAATTGATATTTTGGTTGAGTTGAATTTAAATTTTGTAAAAGATTTAGAAAATTCATATTTTAAATTGTGATATCTGGGTTCAAGTTGGCCAGTGGCCAACGGTCTGACTAGCTAATAGCTGGCAATCTAACAGCCATGGGGCGAGCGATTAGACTTCCAGGGACTTTTGGGAAATTAAACAGCAAATACTTATGTAGGCTTGTTTGAGAATGAGTTTGCACTTGGTTCCACTAGAATTGGAAACTGGAGCTAAAACTAGGTAAAGTTTAAACACAAATTCCAGAGAGTTTTTTGGTGCGATTAAGCGGTCGATCGGCGATGGCCGCAATCCAATCGACGGTTTAATCGACATGGTGTCAAGAATGAGACCGCTTCAATGGTCTGACCGCCTGGTAATAGCGGTCAGACTAGCTGTTGGCGAGTTCGTTTGGTCAAGTTAGGATCGGTGATGATGAGTGTGTGCATGGCATAGGTACCATGAATTGGTTGTGTTGTGCTACATGATGCATGGTTTTGACTAATATGAGTTAAATGTATGAAACTTATGCTTGAGATGGTTGCTTGGTCTTTGGATGTAAATGGCTTGGAGAACATTAGCGGCCGATGACAATAGACCGGGGCTAGGTGGGGGAGCTGATATTTGAGCGGTCGTGTAAGTTCGGTAAAGCTACGTGGCTCAAGTGGAAAGCACAAAAAAACAAGGATCGTGAAGAGGCAAAGTTGGTGCATGTGATATGCCATGTGACAAGGCCGATGCATATAGAGACAATTTGGGGGGAACCGAATGTGCGAAGATGAGACTGCTAATCATTGGGCACTACGACTACATGTCAAAGCATGTGGAGATGCTTTGAGGTGAGGGTGAAGACGGAGTTATAGGAAGGTACCTGGAAGCTTCGTCAAGAGTATTTTGGTAGTTGGCCAAATAACAGGTTGATGCCTTGATTAAAACCACAGCGTGAGAAGGCGCAAAGGAGAAGTGGTTTAGATCAAGGAGAGTTGGAATTATCAACTGGATCAATCGCTAGAGTTAGCGGGTTGGGTCTTGTAGTAGTTTTGAAAAGGGTGCATGAGTATAAAACTCGTGTTAGTGGGGTTGACATGTTTCCTCGGTAGGCTTAATGGGTTGAGCCCATTAAGGTTGTTGCTTGTTATTAAGAGGGTAAAAGAGGAGGTGGGAGATCGAAGAATTCTAGGGTTGAGGTTTTATTCTACCACCTTATCTCCTTCAATGGTTGTGAGAGAAATTGAGTGGTGCTTTGGCTGCACATTGTAATCATCCATAAATATATAAACTTCATCCTCCATTGGAAATAGATCAAAATGTTAGACCGATGCAATCAAAGGGGGTGAATAATTACGGAAGCTTTTTCTTTCCCCAAGTATTCAAAATGTTCACTCAAATGACTATAAGTCATCAAGTTCAGATTACAACTCCTATACAGTCAAACGACGCAACAACCTATTTTCTCTCCAAGACCGGTATTACCGCTAAAGAAGGCTGATATGACCGCTCCCAACTGGTACTATCATCCAAGAGAGGCCGGTATGACCACTCCCAACCGGTACTACCGCCAAAGGGTGGCCGATACTACCGCACCCTTGTTTCCAAGCACAAACTCAGGACAAACCTTATCCAAATGCTACTAAAATTGGTATGGACCATTGTAAGGATGTCATAAACTAGATTTAATCAAGAAACATAGGGTTCTTAGACTTGATTCCATCCAATTGAAGAAACCTTGTTCTAGGTTATAAGAACACACCAAACTCTAAAACTCAAATTACTCATATGTGAACTTCCAAATCATCTCTAACATGTCCTAGCAAGATAATCTAAGCATATGTTTGGGCTAGAAAGGCCACGATAATAGAATCATAAATTTTGGTCAAGAAAGGCAAGAAACGGGCAAAATCTTGATTCTTACTATACGAGTGATCTAGATGGACAGAAATTGATCCTAAGAATCTACTAGTGCCTCTTACACATCATGAATCACAGTAAGATCAAGAGGAGCATGAAAAGAACCAAATCACCACAAGCAAGATCACAAACACGAGCAAATAGAGACAAGAGCATAAGGATAGCAAGAGCTTGATCTATTGCATGAAGATGAATGATTTGCTACAACTCGCTGGTTATAACGGACCCTCCACAAGTCCCACTCTTACTCACACTATGAAGGAGAGGAGGAACTAATCTAAGCCTAAAATTCCATCTTTTATTGCCAAACCCTAGCTCTCCTCCCTCTTCATCATGTAGACAAACCAGCCCCCTTAGTGGGGTCTAAACCTACTAAGGACTTGGAAAAACCCATCAACCCCACAATACTAGGTTTTGCACACATGCACGTTTTGCAAAGCGCTTACAAGGATCATCCCTCACACTCGAGTGTTTGATCCACTCCACACACGACCCTAGGCTAACCCTAAATCACTTTCCTTGTGTCTCCTAGCGCAATGGTTTCGGTGTAGGCATCAAGTCTGGTTTTGGGTATTTTCCCAAAATACCCCCGATGAAGCTTCTGGGCACCTTCCATTGACTTTGTCTTCTTGTCGTGCAAGTCACCACACATGCCACATGTAGGTTGATCAGTGGTTTCCCTCCCATTTCTAGCTCACACTGGCCCACGCCTCATATGAACCGACGAAACCACTTAATCCAATCCATTGCTCGAACCTTCCCTCGAACGATTTCCATAACTTTACCGTGCGCTATACTTGAGCCCAACTATCCCACATGACCTCTATGACTGCTTTGGATCTCGATCCACTCTAACCTAGTCCTGGGCGTCCGTCGTTGACCATAATTGCCTTCAAGTTTCTCTGCACATTCAAAGATCAAGAAATCATTTTATAGACACAAGTTCTTAACAACTTAACCCACGTTAGCATAAACATGCAACATGTAACACAATGCAACCATGACTGGGGTTCCAAGATCATTCCATAATCAAATCTCTCACAATTCCCAATTTCAGAACCAAAATGCTTCAACTAGTATGACCACACCTTCAATGTCGGTCATGCCGCGCCAATCATATCGCCAACCACTGGCTGGTCTGACCAGCCCTAAGCAAACTTAATTTCTCGGTAACAGGGGAGCAGTATGACTGCTTGCCCAAGGCTGGTATTACTGCCCCAGTAAATCCGTCAAACAAATCCCTATCATACTATTTCTCTTATAGTGTCGCGGTTTTGCACTAGTACTACCGGACCTAACCAAAGCCAAAAACCCTCAAAATCGATCCTCTGAAAAATAGATACCGCCATCTAGAGACTGGTCAAACTACACCGACGGTAGCACCCTTGCTCATGCCCAATACTACCGTTGTCATCAGGCCGGTACTACCGCCATTGCAAGGCCGGTACCATCGCCTGAATCCAGATAGTACCGTGAATTTCCAGGGAATTGCAAACCATTTGCAAAACCTTAGATTCAGCTCAACCCAATTGCCAACTGTTTATCACAAATTGACCTAGACCTACCTACATGCTCTCTCACAAGGCTTTGTTTCATTCATGTTCTTGTTTCCATTATTGGTTTTGCTTGTTCATGAGCTAGATTTGCGATTACATGTTCATGGGTATTCTAGCTCGAACTCTTGCTTAAATTACCCACACGAGCAAGAAGTAATTTGAGTTTTACGGCTTTTGGTGTACTTGTGCTCTAGAGTTGATTATCTTAAATTCAATGAACACGAGCCTAAGGATCTTGCGATTCTTAATTTGTTCAGGTTTCTAATGCCTTGAACAAGTCTCATACAGAACATGAAAGTGTTTGAATAAGAATTGAGAAAGTTCTTGAGATATGAGTTTTGTCTTGAGAGGCTTTCAGGTCTGGGAACAGGGGACCTGTCAGATCGGCCTATCCATGGCGGTCGGATTGGCTTTGGGCTGAAGGGTGTTGACGTTGGATTAGGTGTTTAGCCTTGTTTTGGTAAAGCATAGTTGATGTAATCTGAACTTGGTGACTTCCATAGTCTGTTGAGTGAAGACTTTGAATATCGTTGGGGGAAAAGTTTGAACAATCATTCACCCCTGATTGGCGGCATCAGTCTTATAAGTGGTATCAGAGCTTGGTTAAGCTCTTCCTCGTAGATCTTAACTGGTCTTAAGAGCTATAGCATCATATAGGTATTCCACTAAGCCATCCATCTTCGATGGGGTCGATTTCCCATATTGAAAGGCGAGGATGGCTACATACATTCAATCTCAAGATTATACAATCTGGGAAATAGTCAAGAGTTCCTATGTTGTCCTTGCCGATCAAATCATTTAGGCAAATCTTTTAAATGTTGATGCAAATAGCGGAACCTCTTGATTTAGGGACTTAATAGAAATGAATTTGACCGTGTGTCTCATCTCACTTCCGCACACAATATCTAACAGACTCACTGATTACCATGAGAGCTCTATAGCTATCAAGGAGGTCCATCACAACCAATTAAAGAAAAAATACCAGAAGTTTGAGATGAGACCTGGAGAGTCTTTGGATGAGTTCTTTGCTCGCTTTCACAAGATGCTCAGTAACTTGCGTGCTGTCGGTGTCGTCTATCCCGACTCTAAAAATGCACATCAAGTCATTGGAGCCTTGGACATGTCAGTTTGGGAGATAAAAGTCACATTGTTGTCTTGAGCGAGCTCACCTTGAATAAGCTTTATTCAAGGTTGAAGACTCATAAGATTAACTTGCTCTCACAAGAACAAGTCGCAATCGATGGCTCTTGTGACTAATCCCACTAAAGAGTCCTTCTAACCTAGTTAAATCCGCTTCTTCTGGATTCTCTTCCGAATTCCTGAGGATGACCTAACCCTCCTATCCACCAAGTTCACTAGATCCTTAAATACAGTGAGAATGAGAAAGAAAGGAAGTCACATCCAGTGCTTCGAGTGTGGTGATCTCAACCACATTAGAGCCTACTGCCCTAAGAATAAGGGTAAGGAGAAGGAGTACGCAAGTGTCCACCACCTTAAGATGCCAAGCTGAAGAAACACAACTATCACAAGGTAGTCCACCGAGTTCTGTCCACTCTCGAGCAACTTAACTTGAGGGACTTGGACTTGGGGACCGAGGAAGACAAGCCGCGTGGCAAGATGGCGGATGACTTCACCGACATATGCTTCATGGTGAGCACCAATGACATCTTCGACGAGGATGATCTATATATCGACCTTGATGAGGTAAAGCCCACATACGATGATATATCTCGTGTTGTAGTTCGCCTAGATCATGAACTTGGAAAATGCAAAAAGAGAATGAAGAATCATGACTTCTTGGTTGACGGCTTGAATGCTGAAATTGCTAGGCTTATGTCATTAATTCCTGATGATGATAATTGTAAATCTTGTCTAGTTCTTCACACTAAGTTGGACAAGCTAAGAGCCATTCATTCTAATGTTACTAGTTAGGTTAGAGTAGCACTTAATAAAATTAAAACAATGGAAGCTTGCTTTACACTTAGCACTACTATTCATACTTATGTTGTTGATGTTTTGTTGTCAATAAGGACAACTTAGCTAAAATGAAGTCGATATTCCTTGTTGGTTCCTTAGTGTATACCTCTTATACTAAACAACTCAAACATGCTAATAATGAAATTGCTTAAGTCTTGCTTATATATGCTTAGGAGCTGGGGACATTAATGCTAGTGCTTTATCTTGCTCTAAGTGCGCTTTTCTAGATTTGAAGTTCAAAAGTGCCATGGATAAATGTACTAAATTAACTGATGAGATGCTTCACTCTAGAACTCTCTCGTACTTAAATGGTTCTAAATTAACAATTCAAATTGAAACATTGACTAGAATTCTAAATGACCTCACTGCTAAAGAAAAACATGCTTCATCTTCTACATCAAAGAAAGTTGACCATGTTGCATCAATTGCATGTGCATATTGTGCTGAAATAGGTCAGGATCTAGATGATATGCATGAGGAAATTAGAGTCGTTTGATCAGCAGCTTAGGAAAATTAGGATTGCATCTTGTACCTCTTGTGAGTCTCTTAGGCTTTAGTAGCTATTCATAAGGAGAGATACTAGGGTGGTGGAGAAGAGTGAGTGTAGTTCTTGTGTCACCCTAGTTAAGGAAAATGACTACCTTAAGAAAACCTTAGAGCGATTCTCTGGTGTCAAAAAGAACCTCAACATGGTCCTAAACCAATCTAAGGTGTATAAAGAATAGAAGTCTAGGTTTCAATGCCTTAAGAGTATTAAAAAAATCCACCTAAGGTAGTAAGAGTTCTCAAGAATGACATGTTTTGAGTCAGAGACTGGACCTAGCAAGACTGTCTTCAAGTCTACTGGCTTTGCACAATCTCCCTCCTATGTAGTGGATGCTTCGTCGTAGGTCAAACTCATGAAGTACTACTGCACCAACTGTGGGAAGGATGGCCACTTTTTTCGGTTTTGCTTCAGGCGAGCCAAACAAGAGAAGGATAGAGAGAGATCCTTGAGAGCTAGACGATTGCCTATAGACCAGAGTGTTCCTAGAGCTAGCTTCAGGTCTAAATTTGTTGAGGACTTCTTTGATGGCTTTAAGTCGACCTCTCGTCCAGGCATACGTAACCATGTGTTGGAGGAATAATTTATCCCTCCGCTAATAGGGTCTGCTCTACGAAAGATTCCTATATACAGGTCAAAGAAATGCAGCTATGCTTAGAAAAAACATCAATACCCCTCGCTTGTACTTAGACTAGCTATCTCATTAAGAGGTATTCCAGTCATTTGTACAGGCCTAATAGCTTATAAATATCTTATGTATCTCTCATTTGTAACTTGAGCTCTCTTGAGCAATAAAAGTATATTCTAACTGGTGAGCCTATAGAGACCCGCTCCCTAGAGATAACCCCCACTGGCTCACCGACAAGAGTATGGCGGTTCTCTCAAACCCCTGAATCTGTATAAATCCCTATATCATTTTTTTCTCATGGACGATGGCCCATCAGACGAAGGGCTAGGGGTTCTGGGGCCAACCATCACGCCCAGAACACTTGATGTCACTAACTGCAAGGCGATGAAGACCAGCTACGAGAGCTGCCCCCAACGCGCTATTGTTAGGGGACAATCCTGACCTACAAATCTCATTGCTCTTGTTTGGGTTCTCAAGACACTTTCCCTACATGGTATTTCACCCTCGTGGTGCATAAGGCGTACGACCTCTGTGATCTTCCCTAGCAAAAGTCCAAGGTGGCTTGAACGTCCGTCGCCTCCACCATGGCAGCTCGTGTCCTACTGAACCTAGGGCATGAGCGACAACCTAGGCCCAGTGCCCAAATTGAGTCTCACTACTTAGTCTCGTGGGCACCCCTCTGGTGTGCCCGTGACCTAATGTCGTGGGCACACCTCCAAGGTGCCATGAGTTAGCCTCATAGGCACCTCCAAGTCCACTAGGGGCTACCACCCCTAGTGGCCATTCAGTGCCCCACAACTTAGTCTCATAGGCACCCCTCCGATATGTCCACGACTTAGTCTCATGGGTGCACATCTAAGGTGCCCTGTGACTTAGTCTCATGGGCGCTCTCGAGACCACCGGGGAATGCAACCCCTAGTAGCCTTGTGTTACTCTTCAACAACTCACGTACACCTCTTTTAGGCAACTCAGATCATATGCCATCAACCCGGCTCAAACCTTGGTCATGGGCTATCGTGCTTACGGAAGGCACATCGAAAATCCCACTATCTAAAATGGTGGGACTCTACCTGTCCCAAAATGACAACTTCGATCATCTATTATGTCAAACGAATGTTATCTTGCTACAATAAACGTGTTGATCATTTTCTCTTTCACTTCTAAGTTCATGTTCCAAGCTCATTTTATCCACCTATCCCCACAACGCTCCTAGCTTGAGTGTTGATCATTGTCTCACAACATTTCCAAGCTCACGTTCACTTGGCGGATACTTCTCCTCGATATCTCTCAGCTTCTCTTCTGCAGCCTTCAGCCTCTCATCGCCCATTGGCTTCACTCCGATGCGCCGCCCGCCTCGAAAGCTATGCCTTGGTGGGATGGCCCCACGTCCACTACTTCGCCTCCACAAGCTTCGCTCTGACATGCCACCCGCCTCGAAGGCTATGGCTCGGCAAGGTGGCATGTGTCCAATACTTTGCCTCTACAGGCTTTGCTCCGACGTGCCACCCATCTCGAAGGCTATACCTCAGTGGGGCGGCACTATGTCCAATACTTTTTCCCCACAAGCTTCGCTTCGACGTCACTGTTAAGGAGATAGAATCTGTATTAGGAGATAGAGTCCGTATTCTATTTTATATATGCCTTATCTCTATATGGCATATTCTCCTGTACTCCTCTATATATATGGCCCTTAGGCCTCATATCAATATACACACAATATTCGTAACAGTCACCACACTCAACTCTGCCCTCGCTAGGGCGAGGTCACTTCCTCCATGACTTAGTCTCATGGGGCCTCCTTAAACAACTAGGAGCAATCACTGCTAGTGCCTCGGTTATTTTCTCAGTCCTTGTTCTGAGAAACTGGGCATCACCATGTCCTGTGGTAATAGATGATTCCACTCGTCCCTTGATAGCTCCACTGCCACATCTAGGGATAGGGGGGCTAGTGACGCATGCAACAGGAAGATACCATGACAACCAAAGCCTTGCCCTGATAGCGCTTCCATCATGGCAGGCCTTGAGCACCCACACATCAATCACTTGGGCCTTGCTTCAAGCATCTGGCATGTACATCTCTTTGAACTTGCCGTGCTTGGGCTCAACAATTGGTAAGTTCTCAAATCTATGGTCGCCGCAAGGAATGGAACAACGAAAACCACACCACACGAAGGGCCAACGAGAAGCGGCAATTTGGCACCCATCTCGCATGAAACACGTGTGCCCATGAAGCCAAAATCTTGGTCAAGTCATGGATACCTTTGCATGGATCCCACGGGCCTCGTGCCCCTCGTAGGGAGCACTCACGTGATATGAAGCCAAAATTTTGGCTATGTATTGGGCTCCCATGGCCATTCAAGCCAAAATCTTAGTTAAGTCATGGATACTCTCGCATGGATCCCTTGGGCCTCATGCAAATACCTCACCCCTCACATGGAGCACTCACGCGATATGAAGCCAAAAGTTTGGCCAAGTCTTGGATGCCCGCGTGCCCATCGAGCCAAAATTGGCTAAGTCATAGGTGCCCTCGCATGTATTCCTTAGCCCTTGTGCCTCACACAACATCAAGTCAGAATTGGCTAAATCTCAGATGTAGATGTCTGTATTCCCATCAAGATGAAATTTGGCACCCTAAAAAAGCGCCATGCTAAGTGCATATCAAAAATACTCTCAATGTACCGCAGCAAGCATATTCGTCAACAGGATACAAGACCTTAGCACTCCTCTTCACCCCACGGGTGTCCTTTAAGGCACACAAGGGACAGAGGGCTAGTGTTGACGAATCCTACCACCTTCCATCTAAAATGCTCCATAGGTACCCACGCCCCCACACCCTACGCCATCCGCAAGTATCGTGTGCCCTGACATGTGCATCAATGCCCCGGCACCCTACGAACTACGTAACCCAGCGCCCCATATGCCTCGGTGCCCCCGATGCCCTACGCTCCACATGCCTTGGCACCCCGTGTGCTCCATGTGCTTCGACGGCCCGGTCCCTCGCACCTTGCACCATGCGCAAGTCTCGTGCGCCATGGTGCCTCGGTGCCCTGGCACCCTATGCTCCGCATGCCTCGGTGCCTCGTGTGCAACACGTTCTCTGGCGGCCCGGTCCCCGACGCCCCGCAGCCTATGCCATGCGCAAGTCCCGTGCACCCCGATGTGTGCCTTGGTGCCATGGTGCCTCAGCACCCCAGCACCTTGCGCTCCGCGTGCCCAAGTGCCCAGCATGCCTCAGCGCCCCAGCACCCCATGTGCTCCACACGCTCCGGTGATCGTGCCACACTGCTCACCACCAGTGTCCTGCGCCTCGCGTGTGGTGCCCACACCGATGGCCAAGGTTCACGCTCCTCTATGCCCTGGCACCCGCGCCTCCAGTTCCCACACCTTGCCGAGCCCGGCGCCCTGACGACAGCGCCCCGACAGCCCGGCTATCAATTCCAAAATCAATCGATGTAGTTACTATCATTTAGCAACAACATGTGTGAAAGCAATGCATGAAAACGTCTATAGAATGAACATTCGATCCACAACTATGGACTGGATGCCGACACCATGTACATGGACAACTAAAGACACCCATGCGTCTACACTACACTTGGTCATGCTATGGTTTTGTGCCCATACAAAGAGCTAGCTAGATCGATTGATGGTGCTTATATATGCAATCTCTGATTCTCACTAGTAACCAATGCACACCTTGTTCTCTCCTAGCTTCTTTCTCACTGTGCAAGAGTACTAGAAAATGGCAGCATTCATGTATCGGTACATCACCACTAGCAAAGCACCCTGGCAGCCGACGCCCAGCGCCTTGCCCCGTGACATGCTGGCAGTCGGTGCGTGGTACCCTGCACACCGCCCATCTGGCAACCTGGTAACCGGCACCCACGCCCTGCACACCTTCCACACAGCACCTTACCCGTGCACCCTGCTCTCAGCTCCCGAGCAACCTACGCGTAGCGCCTTGCATGCGTCCCCCCCTCGGTGGCCCCGACGGCTACGCTTGGCACCATTGCGCAACCACATCGCCCCGACGGCTGCACCCTGGAGCACTCGCATGGCCACAGCACCCCGGTGGCTATGCCTTTGCGCCCTAGAGTGCTTGCACGACTATGGCACTCTAGTGACCATGCACTTGTGCCCTGGCTACTGCGCCCTCGTGCCCTGGCACCCTCGTGCAGCCAGAACACCTCGGCGATTGTGCCTTTGCGTGGCCCAGCGCCCTCACATGGCCTGGCGTCCTCATGCCATGATGCCCCTACATCCTACCACTCGCCTACCTTGAACCGTTGCGCAGCTTACCTCACTTGGGCTCTCGACAGAGCTTGCCTTGCTGCCCCAGCCACCAGCCACAGCTGAGTAGGGGCGCAGAGTTCGCGACTGTCGGCTCTCGCGACTTGTGTGCAGACGTGACTACTAGTCATTGGGCACTAGGGGATGCATGTCAAAGTATGTGGAGATGCTTTGAGATGAGGGTGAAGATGGAGTCAAGGGAAGATGTCTAGAAACTTTGTCAAGGGTACTTTGGTAGTTGGGAAAATACCGGGTTGGTACCTTGATCAAAACTATGGTACGGAAAGGTGCAAAAGAGTAGTTTAGGTCAAGGAGAGTTGGAATTATCAAGTGGATCAATCGTTAAAGCATTAACGGGTTGAATTTTGTAAACACTTTGAGAAGCACGCATGAGTATATAAAACTTGTGTTAGTTGGGTTGACGGGTCTCCCCAATAGGCATAATGGGTTGGGCCAATTAGGGTTATTGCTAGTTATTAAGAAGGGGGATAGGAGGTGGGAGATCCAAATATTCTAGGGTTGAGGTTTGGTTCTACCACTTTGCCTCCTTTCATGGTTGTGTGAGAGTGATAGAGGAAAGAGTGGTGTTTTGGTAGCACCTTATAATCATCCATGAATATATAAACTTGATCTTCCACTAGAAATAGATCAAAATTTTATCTCAATCATGTTCTTATTTGCATTATTGATTAATTTTGCTTGTTCTTGAGCTAGATTTGTGATTTCATGTCCGTAGGTGTTCTAGCCCAAACTCTTACTTAAATTAACTTGTTAGGATATGTGAGAATAGATCTAAAAGACCTCATACCTTAGAACCTCACGAGCAAAAAATAATTTGAGTTTTTAGGTTTTTTTTGTGTTCTTGTGCTCTAGATTTGCTTCTCTCAAATTTAGAGAGCACAAGCCAAGGAACCTTGTGATCCTTGATTGGTTCATGTTCTTAATGTCTTGAACAAGTATCATGTAAAACTTAGAAGTGTTTGAATGAAAATCGAGAAAGTTCTTGATATTTGAGTTCATAGTTGTCAAGGCGTCGCCTAGGCGACGCCTAGTCGTCTAGTCGGCCCGGAGCGGACGCCGTGGAGGCTCGCCTCGCCTTGGCTAGCTAGGCGGGCGCCCAGGGAGACGGCGTCCACGGCGGAGACAAGGCGAGGTGCGGCGTCGGCTGGGCGAGCGCATGGCGTGTGGTCGCGTGAGCAACTGAGCATAAGAGAGGTCTCCGCCGCCGCCGCCGGATCCGTCGTTGCCGCTGCCGGATCCGCCGTTGCCGCCGCTGGATCCGCCGTCTCCTCCGCCGGATCCGCCGTCTCCTCCGCCGGATCCGCCGTCTCCTCCGCCGGATCCGCCGTCTCCTCCGCCGGATCCGCCGCCGCCGGATCCGCGGTCTCCTCCACTGGATCCGCGGTCTCCTCCGCCGGATCCGCGGTCTCCTCTGTGTCGCCGGCCGGTTCTCCGCTGCCTCCTCCAGTCTGCTGCTTGGAGGCAGTGGAGAGCGGCGGCGGGAAGAGGGAGCGGCCGCCAGCGAGGCCTCGGCCTCGCCGGTGCCGGAGGGAGAGGAGATGGGGGAAGGAAGAGGGAGAGAAGAGGAGATGGGGAGCGAACCGGCGAAGAAATGCGTAGCACTCGAGCTCGACGGCTGATATAGTGATTTTGGCTTTTTACGAGTGAGCCCTCTCAAGATTTTGAAATTACAATATGGTCCTTCTCTATATGTATTCCTCCTGGTTAGTTTCTTCTCAAGTGAATCGTCTTAGCTCGCCTAGCAACGCCTAAAGGACGACTAGGCGCCCGCCTGGACGACTAGACGTCCTGGCGCTCCTTAGGCGCCGTGGTCGCCGAGGCAACCATGTTTGAGTTTTGTCCCAAGAGGCCTGCAGGTCTGGAAACAGGGAACCGATCAAACTGGCCCTAGACCTACGGTCAGACCAGCCTTAGTAGTTAGACCAGCCTCATACTTGCGGTCAAACCAGGCGTGGCGGTTGGACCGGCCCATCCATGGTGGTTGGACTAGCTTTGGGCTGAAGGGTATTTGAATTTTTTTTTTATTAGGTCTCTAGCCTTGTTTTTGGTAAATCATTGCTGGTGCAATCTGAACCTGGTGACTCTCATAGTCACTTAAGTGAAGACTTTAAATACCGTTAGAGAAAATTTTTTTGAACAATCACCCATCCCCTCTAATTGCCGGTATCAGTCCTACACAGATACACGCTCATTTTATTTGGGATTCAGGAATTAATAGCAAATAGGACACAAGTACTCGTACAATATATTACATTGCACAAATGAGAAACATTAATTTGCAAAGTAGTCATAATTAGAACAAGACAGAATGATAAAAACTATATACTTTGCGTAATATTATCTTGCTGAGATACATCTTTTGGTTCATTTTCCCAATACTTCTCTTTCATTTCCCTTGGACCTTTTCCCTTCAGCTTGTAGCAAGCTTGTATTTTTTTTTGTATGCAGACATATCTGTTCTCAAAAATAGTACTTATGAATGTATCAACTATCCCTTGGACCTTTTCCCTTCAGCTTGTAGCAAGCTTGTATTTTTTTTGTATGCAAACATATCTGTTCTCAAAAATAGTACTTATGAATGTATCAACTACTACAAGCCTAGTACTTAATGTAAACTTTGGGTCTTGTATAGAGGGAATCACACTGATCTCAGAAATTACTATTGAGATATCTACAACATTAAATGGGCTGACAAAAATTGTTATGCTCTAACTGAAAGCTTTGCACAGATAGTAAAATAAGTGTGTTGACTGTGTAATATATGTGCACTAACATAACTTGCTGGTTCTTTTGGATCTGTGTAATCTTTCTTGAGCATACAATCGCTACTAACAAATTATATTTTATGGTCGTTGTACGGCCACGTTAAAATTAAACAAGATTTGTCTGTCGCAAAAAAAAATTGCTCTAGTAACTAGCATTACATGCACAGATTAGCAAGATTGTAGCTGTTTTGTTTTTCTAACATGAATCCAATATCCTTCCCTGTTTGTAAATATAATTAGGGTTTAGGGTAAAACAACGGACGGTGCGTAGTAAATAGCAGTAAAAGATAAATTCATTAAAAATGCATGTAAAATGTACAGCAATTAAATGCAACCACAACCTCACAGGTTCACAGCAGGTCACATGTTGTACGCAAGGAAAACATTTTCGGTTTAGAAAAATTTTCGAACCCCTATGAGAAATCCGAAATTCAGAAATTTTGAAAACTTTGGATATTTTTCAGAAAATTCTGATCAAAATATTCATATATATGATTCGAATTCAACAAAAATTAAAGAAATGCCTACAATTTTGGTGCTGGCGTCGCCTCCTCCCGCAGCTGGCACCGCCTCCTCATTCGTTGTCGGCGCCGCCTCCTCCACCCACAGCCGGTGCCACCTCCTTCTGTCGTAGTCGGCATCGCCTCCCCCTCCCGCAGCTGGTGCCGCCTCCCCCCTCCCTTCTGGCGCTGCCTCACTCTCGATTCTTGCCAGTGCCGAATCTCGATCTTGATCTGGATGGGCTGCTCCGTTGCTCGCGTATAATGAGGCACGGTTGGATGAGCTACTCCGTTGCTGAGACATGATTGAACGGAGGTAGGATGCGCTGCTCACACGATTGGATGGGGTTGGATGGGTTGGCCTGCTGAAAAATTCCAAAACAGGTTGAAATTTTAAGCCAAATTGGGCTTTTCTGGGGTGGGCCAAGGACCGACCTTATATACAGTACTCCCTCTATCCCGCAATGCAAGTCTCTTATTCTTAGGAAGTGTCGTCCCATAATAGAAATTCATTGCAAAGACCAAAGTTATAGTTATTACAATATTTTCACCATATGCTATTACTTTAATGCTAAAAAATGAGTGAATAATTATAGTATGTCATTTAATAAGGGCATATATGGTTCAATAGTATTAACTTTTTCTCAAATTTAATGTCTCATTGATCTGTTGGACTTTTAACTTGTATTGCGAGACTGAGGGAGTACGTTATAGGTTAGAAAATTCTTAGGGTTAGTTTGGTTTTTTGAATTGAATTGAGTCAACAGAATTGAAGCTCCAATTCAATTTCAAGCTGAAATGGAATTGGTTTATGATTCCATTTTCTAGTGTTTGGATGACATATGAATTGGTAAAATAGAATCAATGCAAATTCAAATCTGAATGTTGTTTGTTTGCCACTCTTGGGAATAGTTGACAATGGTGCTTGTGGCAACGGGCTGAACTGATTAGACCCACTCGATAACTGTGCACGGACACCGGTTGCCTGCCGGAGTTGAGGTGGCGGCGGCGGCCGAAGTCATGTCGCATGGCGACCGAAGTGGAGGAAGACAATTGATGTAGAGGACCTCAAGGCGGTGGTGGCTATCGGACTCGATGAAAGCGGCGGCGGTTGGCATCTGCAAAGATGCTAGTGAGGAAGGACGAAGGAGACGGCTAGCCAAGTGAGCAACAGGAACTCGCCTGTGCAAGCTAGGCCCACTGATGCGTCGCGGCCACGGAATCTGCCGGCGGCGGCGGCGACGGTCGACAACAGCTCACCAGCAGCAGCGGACGACGTGAACTTGTCGCGGAGGTGGTTGGTCAAAGCTCGCCAGCAGCAAGAGGAGCTCAAGTCGATGGGTAGCAGCAGCATAAGAATTCCAACCGAATTGTGGTAGGCTACCTTTTACTTGTACTGAAATCTTGTGGAACTCGGATCAAATTCCAAGAAAAATTGCCAAGTATCCAAACACAAACCCAGCCCCAATTCAAAGATCCAAATGGGGTGTTACACCATCACATAGTCACGGAGAGCATGTGCAGAAAGATGGTAAGCAATGGGTAGGGAATACTAGAACAGAAGTAATTTGCAAATGAACTTTCGCATTTTCTGGACATAGCAGCGCTTACATTATTTTGGGCATACATTTATGTGTGGATGATTGTCTTTTTTCTTCAACCAAAGTAAGCGATACTGAAAGTTGTTCGAAAGAAAAAAAAACTTTTTTCAGTGTAGCAATTTGCCTAATGCAATGCCACGAAGTACGTGTTCCTAGCACTCATCTGATCATGCCAATTGTTGGCAAATGGGTAGGCTACACTACCACGAATTAAAATTTCTATTACGTAAACCAAGAAACCATGCAAATAAGATATTATAGATCGTTATCACTACACATGTAGCGCAATGAAAGGAGTTGAATCACCTCGATTCAACGTAGTGTGTGTCGATGTAGTAGAAGTAATCGATCGGCTAATGTCTCTGAAAAGCGATCCTGAGAAGCCGGTCGTTCTCTAGCGGTAGTCAATCTCCGCGAACCGATTGTCTTCTCGGATCATGCCGTCCAGCACCGCAGTCCCAGCAGTGCATCTACCGAAGTCCACATATCCAGATATTGAACATCGTGTGCCGATGTGTTAGCACCAGTGTAACGCCCTAGGATCCAAACCGGCTTATGCCTAACCCCATTATGGATAAGCCATGCACACGTAACAACCTACTTGCGCTTTCGTCCTCGCTTTACGTAAAACGGTTAATCAGAGGTTATTACCAATGGTACCTATGTGTTTATATGTTGGTGCTTCTCATGCTAAACTAGTAATGTGGGACTAATCCACATCCTCATGTGGACACACACATAGGCCATCTTGGGTCTAATTTCACACGGGCCGAGGTGTCACATACATCCTCCTCAAAGAACCCGACGTCCTCGTTGATCCAACATACCCACACTGAGGCAAATGATCAGGATCTTCCTCTCTTGGCACACGTCCGTATGTCCAGTGCTGGTACATATACCATACCGTGTGTCCACTCCGGGCCCACACGTGCCATGCGTCAAATGTCCACGCCCCTGACTTGTACGCATCCGTGTAACCGCGAGGGTCGGCTCTGATACCATTTGTAATGCTCTAGAGTCCAAATCGGCTTAAGCCTAACCTCATTATTGATAAACCACGCACACGTAACAATCTGCTTACACTTTCAACCTCGCTTCACGCAAAACAGTTAACCGGAGGTTATTACCAATAGTACTTATGTGTTTATATGTTGGTGCTTCTCATGCTAAACTAGCAATTTGGGACTAATTCACATCCTTATATAGACACACATGGGCCATCATGAGCCTAATTTCACAAAAGCCGAGGTGTCACAACCATCACGCACAGTAGGGGCTTTCAAAAGAAGGTGGCTAGGGTCTCGGCAAGTGATGCAACGACTCTCTTTATCTCGCTCATCAACCCATAGCCACAATGCTCCCCTTTATAATAGAGCCTCTAGTCAAATCCTTATCCAACACGAGTAAAGATCATATCCCACTTGGAGAGTTCACTAAATCCTTATTCAATACAAGTAGAGATCATATCCCACTCAAAGATCCTCTGACCGGATCCTTTATTGTTTCAACCCGTCAAGTGTGTAACCCTGTAGTTTCATATATATAGCCCGAAAAAACACCTTTCCTATCACTAGTCGGTAGCGATCCCTAGTAAAATATATCAACCCAATAAATACATAAAGATCAATTTGGACGAATCTTATGCAATATAATCTGCAACCAAGTACTATTCACTCACGATCAGTTCATAACTCCTTACGACCAGTCCTATCTCCAAACAATCAGTTCACAGACCAGTTTGTGATGTCCAACCAGCTCATGACCAATCAGTATACCCATACAACCAGTTCGTATCTGGTCAGACTAAAACGACCAGCTCGTATCTGGTTAGACTAAACGACATGTTTTTGTATTCTCCTTTTGCCTCACCATACCCGATCGAACTCCAGGTGAAAAAAATGTCATCCATGTACTGTTCACTCTTTTCCCTATCTAATGATAGATAACTTCATATGGTCGACTCTTCGACCACTCGTGGTATAACAATGCGTCTTTTTTGTCTGATCACATCAAAAGGTTCAGAAATATTTCTTCTGTTATGTAGGAGTGGAAATCCCATATTTGACCAATCACATTCCTTCGCATGTTTCATAGCATACTCAAAAGCTACCTTTATAACTACCTACGGAGTAGCGTTTGGCAACTCTAAGTACACTATTACACATGGAGGAAATTATACTGATATCAGATACAAGAATTATACATCACCATTGTTTAAGACCAACTGATAACACATAAAACATAACAATCTCAAAGTGGTTCAATCCAACACAATATTCTCTAACATATATCCATATTATTGATTTGATATCACCATATCTATGACCGATGAAACATGATTATTAATCATTACATATGCTGATCTATAAGTCACTAGTGTTCCGACCAGTGAAATCTGATCAGTGATTTTTTTAGAATGATATCATACAACAGATAAAGAGCTTCACCAACAAGTCACATAGTTGATGAGCTTTATAAATAATAATTCATTTAAGAAATATAATAATATATTATTCAAAAACTCATAAACATAGAAGTAATATAATGATATCTATGATTACCTCTATGACATATTAGTGACACAAATAATAACCGTTTTCACAATGAGAGCAACAGGTTCCATTAATTGTTTCAATAAGCGCACAAATCACAGAGAACGTTGCCACTTTGAACCACTAGTTAATAAGTGACTCCATGCAACCACTTCGATATTTTGGTGAAATTCTGTTAACTTTCCATGTCTAATCAATGCAATTAAAGAGATGCTGAAGCTTCAAATAGAGTAAACATATTCGTTGGTAATAGTTGGGGATCTGCATGTTACATTTTGCGCGACACCTTTATTGGAGCCACATTAGTCTTAACGCTCACTCTCAAATTATACAGATATATTTTCCTATTACATTGACCATGCATGCATACTATAATGTAACTTTGTCAATACCAGACTGCTTGTGGCCGGTAGAGTTTTTCTTTCAAGGAAAAAGTAGTCTTATCGTAGGGTAGATCGGAAGAGGTAGATGGCTTACACCAAATCAATACCAGCCTCTCCTGTCAATAGTAGTACTTTAGCTCTCTAACCCGCTAGCTTATACATACCTACCTACTACATTGTTAACTAGAGGGCCAAAGTCCTCTAGTATGAACTGTATTAGTATTAGTATTAGTATACTACAAACCAAATGGGTGACAGTATTAGCATGAACTATATGAGTTAATGATGTCAATGAATTTTCATCAGCATACATACTACAGATCAGATCAACAGCGCGGTGCATAGATTAATTTCACAGCTAAGCTAGGAATTAAAATATAAAATAAAGACTATTTACACTAATATAATTACAAGGTCAAGCTTTTAATTAATCAATTGTCCATGTGTAAGATCTAACAGTTAAGAGTGCGAATGCTTGTACTAAGCTCCTTAAGAAAATTACCTGTAATGGTCTCCTGCATTAGATCCACTCATTAAATTTGCAGTTAGTCTCAGACAGTACCTGAAACAAATTAAAGAATTCAGACGAGTTAAACAAATGTGCAGATCCGAGCATGACCCAATATATATCTTGCAATATTAATTCCTATCATCAATAGACCAAAGAAAATGCATTTCGGTGCTTAAATTGCACCAACATATCCTGAAACAATATGGGACGAATGACACAGACGGCTGGAAAGAAACGAAAGAAAGCATGTGCTGAGAAAGTTGCACCAAAACAAGACTCATGCCGATAGAGTTAAGTTGTCTGAATATACTCTCTCTCTCTCTCTCTCTCTCTCTCTCTCTCTCTCTCTCTCTCTCTCTCTCTCTCTCTCTCTCTTTCAGAAGTTCAGATCGAGTAATACTAGCATATATATATACACACATGTGTATATATATGTTAGAAATTAAGAGAAGAGAACTCGATTGAAGTATACATGCGAAGAAGGTACTTTGTCAAAGAGGCGGTTGGATTTGCTCACATATGGCATCGATGTGAAGTTGGGGATCCTGGTCATGGCTGCTTCCCGAACCAAACTTGGGAAGAACTGAACTGAAGGACCGAGAATCTGTCTCCCCCTCTGATGTTTTGGTGCAGTGTGGTGTGAGGAAGGAGATGCAGTGTGGTGTGAGGAAGGAAGGAAGGTAGGAAGATGTGAAATAAGTAAGTTGATGTGGGATTGGGAATATTGAATGGTAGAAAGAGAGGGGCTGGATCTACGGCTTTGGCTTTTTATGTCTGCAGAGAAGCTGAAGCTGGGAAAAAGATCAGAGACTGGGAAGGGAAGGGAAGGACACAGTACAGCAGCACAGACAGGCAGGTATGCATGCGCCTCTCTCGGCCCATGGTTCTTCGGTGCAATGCATGCTAAAGGCCGTGTGCGTGCCGTCGATCCCAGCTGCACTGCTAGACAGTACATACATGGTGTACGAACGAGCATGCCGTTGAGGATCCCAGCTGCTAAACAGTGCAACGTGTACGACCGCTCAAAAACGACAGTGCCCATGCTAATAGTCCTGCGCGGCTGATACCTTTTAAGTTCTAATGCGAGCCAAACTGAATATCAATAAATTATCTTCAAAACGATGGTAGAAAAATCATCTCATTTATTTGCTTAAAAAGATTATAAATCAAAAATCATAAGTCATAAGTCAAAAAAACTAGAGATTCCTGCAGTCTTTGTTGGTCCCTTTTTTAGCTTATGGTTTCTCTGTTAGTTTGATTATCAAATATCAACATTCAGTTCATTCGCATAAGCACTTATACTAGAGTTAAAAGCTATCATGTGCAGCTATAAGCTACAGTAAAAAATAATGCACCCTAAAATGTAAAGAAAGTGTAATAATTCATGAAATTACCCTCACCCTACTCACCACAATCAAATAGATTAGTCGAAAGAGAGAACCGAACTCATTATGATTTGATTAACAGCATGCTTCAAAGTTTAGATATATGGGACTATCGGTGGGTTAAAACTCAAGCTTTTGGTTTATCTGCTATTGTTTGAATTTATTTATTTTTTTGTACTTCAGCAGTTGTAAGGGGCCAAAGAATCCAAAGCGTGGGTGGGAATGGAAGGACGGAGCTGAGCTGCTGCGAGCGGTACTCACCGTCAGGTTTCCGGCCGCTGCCGCCGCACCACGTGGGATCGATGCTTTCAGTTCGAACAGTAAAGAGAGAGAGAGAGAGGGGCAGTACCACTAGTACTGGTACTGCTAGCAAAAGCAAAAGGAAGCTAGCAAGAGGAGAGGAGAGGAGAGGAGAGGGGGAGCGCTGCAGTGGGGAACAGTGCCGTGAGTGGAGAGCGTGGATGGATGAGTGGTACGACCCTGTCAGGTGGGGCCCACGTCGCAGAGTGGACATTGCTGCAGCTTAGCCAGCTTGCCGCTGCAGCCGGGCGCCATCTGTCACCCACTGATCCATCAATCTGCGATGGGCCCCACCTCGCTCTCCGTTGCAGCACTCTCGCCCGGGTCAAAAGTCAAGCCAGCACTCTCGCCCGCAAACCGACAGACGGACCATACGGACGGGCGGGCGCTTGTCTCGGCTAGCGTACATCCATCCATCGAGCTGCCGGATAAAGTTTGCGTAATTAACTAGCTGCTCCCTCCCACAAACATTCTTAGGAATTTTAGAAAAACGAATAAAATGAAAAGGCTGCTTTTAGTTATACTAAGTTTTTGCTAAGTTTGATTACTCAAAAAATTTTTGCATATGGATATAGGTGATTTTAAAATATTGGGACAAAAGAGGAATCTCTGTTAGTTTAGTATAAAATAAAATAGAAAAATCTATATTTAGATACAGACAAGTTATATTATGAACTATCAATTGTGAGAAGGTACGTATCTCGTATGTAGATAACGAGAGATTCTCACGCAGGTCAATTAAGGATCAAACGCTGTGCCACACATCTAAGTCACCGTACAACCATATGTGCTTTATATATACATAGGCTCTAGCTTTACCTGATTAAGTTATCTAAGACTAGCTTTAATTTGTATTTTAGTAGACCGAAGTAGCTGAGTGCATCTTGGATCTCAGCCTCTCTCACGATCGAGGATGCACTAGGACGTGCAATGCAAAAATGCAATGTCGCAGCAAGCATGTATGTAATGTACGCAATGCAATGCATGTTCGAAAAGCAAAGGTGACAGGAAAACGCAGCCGCCTAGCTACATCGATAATATAGCATGTACGTGCACGACTGCGACGCATGCAAAGGTAACAGGAAAAAGCCAAACGGCTAGGGGCATGCATGCAGAAACGCACAACTAGCTAGCTAGGCTTTAATTTGTCGATCAACTTTGTCGATAGCAGAGGTAGCGGTAACCAATCAACCTAATTAATTAAGCGCATTCAGGTGTGTGTGCTTTTCATCATTATAAGGCGTATTTATGCAGCCAAATTACATTGAGCACTAAGGGGGTGATCGGAATAGCGATAGCTTTTGATTTTTACTGAAAAAACACTGTAGCTGGCTGAAAAAACACTGTAGCTAAGTTGCATATTAGGCATAATTAAATTTTAAAAAATGTAAAAATAAAAACGGCTTGCTAGTCTAGGGCGGACAATGCAAAGGAATATGAGAAAAAAATCGGAACGCAAAAAAATCAAAAAATAAAAAAAATTCACTAAGTGACAAAATGCTACAGTATTTTAATCGTTGCTACAGTAAAAAAATCGCTAAACAGTGTTTTCGCAGTCAAACTGATCGGTGCCTAATTAACCAGTCAACATAATCCTCCACCTACACCTGTCCTCAACAAGGCAATCAGAATGCGTTTCAGACCACTGATCATATATGTACCACACGTACGTACGTACTCGTGTACATGTACCTTACCAGTGCCATCCTATATATATACTGTGTTTACTAGCTCACACTTTCTTTCTAATTTCCATTCTGTATAAATATATGTTCATGCATGTTCTCTTATGATTCAAATTTTTGTAATCAATTTTATAAACACCGTCCAAAAAGGCCCACAAGCTAGGCGTGGAAATGACACTAGCTAGCTATATACGGACCAGCATGCATGTACCTAACAACTGTATACTAGCAACAAAGCCAGCATAACCGAATCAAATTTAGGCAGACATCTTTACTTACAGCAGAGAGCTAGATTCCCCAACCACTGTTTTTCTAAACGAACAAAATAATCCCTATCTTTTCTGTACTTCATTTTAATTTGTCATGTAATTAACGTGGCATATGCATGATATATATATACTACGTACCAAAATGAGCCACACGGAGAACCCTATATTGTACATGTGTAAACTAATTAGCAGACAAATCACGTACGTACATACCAAAAGCCATCAGCCGCATAAAAAAAAAGAATAGACCTATATAAGTTTCAAAAATATAACAAGTAGTCTTGGTATTAACGTACGTACATGCTAAGTTAGCAAGTAAACAAGGATATTAAGTTGGTTCAAATAAATACTACTTTTATTGACGGTATCAGACCATACATATATGGTTCATATATAGTGCTGATCCATTTTATTTAATTAACCTTTGCACACCAAGTTCCTCACGCAGACATGCATGCATACATGACACACATGCATGCATATTGATGAGGGAGCAAGCTTCGTCCACTGAAAATGTCCCCATACATGTATAGTTCAAGCTAGCTAGTGACATCTGCATGCAAATTAACAAATAAATTAATGACGGTTAACTAGCATTTTTAATTTTTGTTTGGCATATCAATCTTTCTTTCTTAATTACAACGTCAACATTACTGCTTACGTACTTTAGTGGACGAGATCATAGGTGTTATTCATCTGCACGTTCTTCTTGGCACAACTCAAGGTCAATAGGCTCACGGCGTGCAGTCGATTCACCGGGAGCTTTAGAGCTTCCGGTAGCTTGCTCACTTGATGATGTGCTAACTCCAGATAGCTGAAGTTAAGACAAATTTGTAATTAAATGGTGTACTATATATATATATATTATCAGTTATGTTCCTAGCTTAATTGCTTGCAACCAAAACATGCATGAAACATGCATATTTTTGAAGCTATTAATTATGAACAGAGAGAAACATGGGACAACTGAAGCTGATGTTATATTTGGATTGGAATAGAATAGAAACATGCATGCTATGCATTAATTAGCTAGCATTTAGAACTTGATCGGTATGCCATTCCGTACCTTCCTCTGTAGCTCTATGTTGTGCTGGTGAGCAATGCTGAACTTCTTGTGAAGTTCTATATTCTCCTTGTGAACAAGGAATCCCTACAAAAAGTACAATTTGAACAAAGGCAAATTCATCTAACTATATATACCTCAATCATTAATATTAATAGTAGTCGCCAACCCATGCATTCGCATGGGCACATGGTTTGAACAATATTTTTCTGTAAATATAATTCCAAACTTATATAAATTTTGATAGTAACATTTTGGGTATTGAATTCGTTCCAAAATATAAAATTAGTATAGATAGACAGACATGAGAATTGACACGCTCTGCTTGAGCTATTTCAACAACAAGAGGAGGAGGAGGAAGATGCATGAGAACCTTTTGGTTGAGTTCTTGGATCTCCTCTGCCAAGACATGCTCCTAGTGAAGCGACGACATAACAAGTATCATCATTCAAGTAAAAAAAAGGTTTTAGTCTTTAACAAAAAGTTTGTTTAAGAAAAAGGACAAGATGGTACGTACGTACCTTCCTCTTTCTTACGGAATGCAAGCTCGTCTCAACTTGGCTCTGGAGAAACTGCAGATCTCTAATATTTAAGCTTGATAGTTCCTCTCCCAAAAGTTGCCTATCAATCGATCAACATGGTTAATTTATTCATTTTGACCATGCCTTGCAGAAAACTAGCTGTAACTGACAACAGAACCATGCCTTGCAGATTGATTCATTTTGACCTCTCTTTTAAGTCAGACGATCTTAAAGTACTCTTTTCGGTTAATTAATTTGCACATATATGAAACCACACTGAGGGAAAAAGTTCTGGCTAGCTACTAATTGGCCTTTTATTTATATCCATGGATGGTACTAAATATTATTACCTATTATTGTGCTGTAAGTTCTGCACTTGCTGCCTCAAGGTTGTAACCTCCCTCTGCCAAAACTGCCCAGCAAATAGCAAAATGAAATAGGATCATATCAGTATATTTTAGAGACATCAGATGGAGTATTCAGCTAGTTCGTCGGATCATCAGGAATACTGGAAAAGGATATGGAAACTTAAAGCTCAGACGGAGTATTCAGCTAGTTCGTCGGATCATCAGGAATACTGGAAAAAGATATGGAAACTTAAAAGGTTCTGTCGGAGGTCAAAGTTTTCTGGTGGAGACTACTTCATGAATTCTGATCAAATTCTGCACCGAAGATATATTGAACAACTTGCTAACTGCGAAGTGTATGTGGTGCAGAATCACAGTCCATGCATTTACCATGTTTCGCTAAGCAATTCTGGCATTTTCTGAAGGAGCTAGTGGGTATTACACTGCCTCGACTTCATAATTTCACATGGGCTTAATTATCTCTGAAAGAACAAGTCTGTAAGCAGGAGAATGCTGCAATCATTCTATGTTGGGCAGCGCATAATAAACGCCGGCATGGAGAACAAGGTATACAACCAACTCAAGCTATGTTTTGGGCTAGAGACATGGCATTTGATTTATGCCAAATAACTAATGTGGAAACGGCTTCGGAATGGAATAACTTGCCTATCTCGTGGACGCCTCCTCCAGATCAATGGCTCAAATGCAATTCAGATGGTGCCTTGTGCGAAGAAGAATGTTTTGGTTCAACGCAAAACCCTCTCTCATGTTAGCTTTTGTATTTATAGTATAGATTTACAAGTATGGATTTTATCGGGATTACCACAGTTGGCAAAACAGAGATATATGGAGATAGACAATAGCTGGATGAGCTACAGTAACCAAACATATCTTCTGCACTAACTTATCTTCAGAACTAAGAGATAAGGAGATGCTATCTCAACGGCCCCTCTCAATCTCAACTATCCGAGATCAGATTGAGATTGCGCGTAAGCCGCTCGTGTGGCCTGCGTCCCAATGCTTTTGTAAATACATCAACCACCTGATCTCTCGAAGAGATGAATCTCACATCAAGCATCATCCGAGCTACCCATTCTCTTACAAAGTGAAAATTAACTTCAATGTGCTTTGTTCGTGCATGAAAAATTGGGTTTACACTGAGATATGTAGCACCCAAGTTATCGCACCAAAGCACTGGAGGTCGTGGCTGATACACTCATAATTCCTTGAGCAAAGATTGTATCCAAATTAGTTCTGATGTAGCATTGGCCAGTGACTAATATTCGGCTTTCATGCTTGAGCATGCCATAGTCTGCTATTTCTTTGAACTCCAGGACACCAGATTTGATCCAATAAAGACAGCAAAACCATTTGTCGATCTTCTGTCATCTACACACTTGGCCCAGTCCAAATCTGAAAAAGCACTTAGTAGGGTCGACGATGACTTGCAAAGGTGTAGCCCGACTACATGTGTCCTTTGACATATCTCAGGATTCGTTTTATAGTAGACCAATGGGTTTCCGTTAGTGCTTGTAAGAACTGATAAACTTTATTGACTGCAAAGGATATGTCTGGCCTTGTAAATGTTAGGTATTGCAATGCTCCCACTGTGCTCCTGTACTGGAAAATGTCTGACTCTGATAGAGCTACACCATCCTCCTTGAAGTGTTTCTCTGAACTCGACATGGGTGTGGGCGACGGTTTACACTCAAGCATATTTGTCTTTCAAAGTAAGTTTGTTACATACTTCTTCTGAGTGAGTAACATGCCCATGCTGGTTGTTGTAGACTCTATTCCCAAAAAGTAGCTCAGTCTCTCGAGATCCTTTATGGCAAAGTTTTCAGTTAATCTCTGAATCAGCTGATCAGTAGCTCCAACGGAATAACTGACAATGATTATGTCGTCAACGTATATTAACATATACATTGTGACCTCAAGTTTCCTAAGAATAAACAGCGAGATATCTGCCTTTGATGAAACAAACCCGAGCTCAACTAATTTGGAACTCAATATGAAAAACCTTGCCCGGGGTGTCTGTTTTAAATCATACAAGGCCTTGTGAAGTTTGCACACATACTCTAGATGTTTGTTATCCTCATATTCGTTGGTTGTCTCATATAGACTTCTTCAAGAACACCTTGTAAAAATGTGTTTTGAACATCAATTTGCTGGAGATTCCACCCCCTCGAAATAGTAAGGGACAGAATCACATGTACTGTAGTCGGTTTGACAACCGAACTAAAAGTGTCAGCATAATCAATACCGTATCTTTGTTTAAACCCCTTTGTAACTAATCTAGCTTTGTATCGGTCCAAGGTTCCATCTGACTTGTATTTGATTTTGAAAACCCATTTGCAGTCAACTAGATTCTGACCTCGTTGTCGTGGAACAAGTGACCATGTGTTATTCTTTTGTAGAGATTGAAACTCCAGGTCCATTGCCTCTCCCCAGCTTGGGTCTTTTAGTGCTGCATTGTGGGACACGGGTTCTGCTGCAAAGAAAGCCCTTCGTTGTACATCATATGGGATTGTGCCATCCGTATATTTCTTTTGTTGTTGTATATTATTCCACAACCTGGTGCAAGGTCGCTGCTCTTCTTGTTAGGATTCTAAAACATCTGTGATGGATAAGTCTCTGTGTTGCTTTTTTGCTTTTACTTTAGCATCTTGACTAGCATCTAGGACAACATTTTAGACTAGCATCTTAGCATATGCTTGGCTGGTTAACAGCCTATAAATATGTATCCCCAACCCCTCAGGTTGACATGGCATTGTGTGAGAAATAAATCTAGAAAATTGCCCCATCTCCAAGTGTCATCCTCTCGATGAGAGTGAGAATCTTGCTATCACCAAGAGCAAGAATTGAGCGACTAACAAGTGGTATCAGAGCGAGGTTATCCAGAGCTTTGAGCATCTCTGCTCAATCCCTTCTCGGCATCGTTTCGGCCTCGCGGCAGCCCCAACTAGCGGCGGCAGCAGCTCAGTGCCTCGCTCCTCCTCCCCACCGCTCGAGCGGCAGCGGCTCATCGGCAGCTCTCTCCACGCAGCAGTCCCCCGGTGGCGCGCCATGTCCGCAGGCGATCTCGGCCTTCGGTGCGCCTCGAGCACGCGGCGCGCGGAAGAAGCCGAGCTTTGCGGCGAGGAACGCGAGCGCGGCGGCGGCACTGCATCGCCGTGGCGGCGAAGGGCGTCAAGGCTGGGCGACGAGGCGGGCAGCGGCTAGAGCGGAGGTGGAAGCAGCGGCGGCGGCAGATGCAGCGCGTGCTGCAGCAGCGGAGGTCGAGGTTCTACGCGGCGGCAACGGCGGCTCGTCTCTGATGATGGCAGCGACGCGAACCTTGAGCTGCCAGAGAGGGAGGCGGCGAGGGCGGCGGCGCGATGGCGCGTCAAGACGCCACGAGCGCGGCGGCGGCGGCCAGCAGCGGGCGCGCGCGCGGCGCTCTGGAGGAGGCACGCGCGGCGGCGGCGTCACGGGTCACGGAGCGCGGCCTTCACAGCGGCGTGGCTCTCTCCCGGTTCGGTACCGTGGTCACCACGAGTACCAGGCTGTCGTCAGGGACGTCGGCCCCGGCGGCTGGTGGCCTACACTCACCAAGACCAACTACGTCGAGTGGGCTGCGGTGATGAGGGTAAAGCTCCAGGTGCGGCATATGTGGGATGCAGTCCGGTACGGCGACGTCGACTACGACCAGGATCGGCGGCGCTGGATGCTCTCATCGCTGCGCCCCGCCGAGATGCGATTCGCTTACCAACAAGCGGACTGCCAAAGAGGCTTGGGACGCCATCGCTGCAGCACGCATCGGCAGCGACCGCGCCCGCAAGTCTACATTACAGGAACTACGCAAGGAGTGGGAGAATCTGGCCTTCAAGCCAGGTGAGGACATTGATGACTTTGCTCTCCGTCTCAACACTCTGTTGCAGAAGATGGTGCAGTTCAGCGACGACACCTACGGCGAGGAGAGAGCTATGGAAAAGCTCCTCCGCTGCGTCCCCGAGAAGTACAAGCAGATGGCTCGCTCGATCGAGTCTCTGCTGGACCTCTCCACGATGACGATCGAGGAGGCGTTGGGTCGCCTCAAGGTCGTTGACAGCGATGAGCCACAGCGCCTCTCGGGACCCGTCACCATTGGTGGGGAGCTCCTCCTCACTCGGGAGCAGTGGGCTGCCGGCCAAGGTGACAGGAAGAAGGGGGAGCCTTCTTCCACGACGGCGACGCGCAGTGGCAAGCGCGGCAAGCGCGCAAAGACGCCGTGCCGGGCGCGATGGCGTGCCGAGGTAATGACCGTGGAGGCGCCCGAGCGGCGGCGGCAAGCAAAGCCGCACGAGACGACGCTTCCCACAACTGCGGCAAGCCTGGTCATTGGGCCAAGGATTGTCGACAACCACGACGCGGCCAGGCCCACGTCGCGCAGGCGGAGGAGGAGCAGCCGGCTCTGTTCATTGCTCATGCGAGCATGGAACTACCTCCAACGGCACCGGCCGCAGCGACTCTCCTCCACCTTGACGAGCCAAAGCACCGCCCTCTGGCGGCGATTCGGCAACGACAAGACCGACGGGTGGTGCCTCGACACCGGCGCCACCCACCACATGACCGGGCGGCGGGAGTACTTCTCTGAGCTCGACTCAGGCGTTCGAGGCACCTCAAGTTCGGCGACACCTCCGCCGTGGAGATCAAGGGCGTCGGCTCTGTGCGTCTTAAATCGCCAAGATCGGCGAGCACCATTGCTCACGGTGTCTACTACATCCCGTGTTGAGGAACTCCATCATCGCTTGGGACGGTGGATGAGAACGGATCGCGCGTGGAGATCGAGCACGAGTGCCGCGCATCTGCGATCATCGCCGCGGCTCCTCGTCAAGGTCAGCAGAGCAACCGCCTCGTCCTTCACGCGCGGTGGCGCAACCTCTGTGTCTTGCAGCCCGCCGTGACGACGACGCTTGGAGGTGGCACGAGCGCTTCGGGCACCTCAACTTTGAGGCCCTGAGGCAGCTCGGCAGCAAGGAGATAGTGCGGGGTATGCAGCACGTCGACCACGTGGAGCAGTTCTGCGACACCTGCGTCCTCACCAAGCTGCGGCGGCTCCCCTTCCCACGACAGGCGAGCTTCCGCGCCAAGGAGAAGCTGGAGCTCGTACACGGTGACCTCTGTGGCCCCGTGACACCGGCTACACCTGGAGGTCGGCGCTACTTCCTCCTCCTCGTCGACGACGTGTCCCGCTACATGTGGGCTGTCCTGCTCGACGTCAAGGCAGCCGCGGCGGACGCCATCAAGTGCCTTCAAGCTGCGGCGGGCGAGTGCGGCCGCAAGCCGGGTCCTACGCACGGACAACGGCGGTGAGTTCACGGCGCCGAGTTCGCGGCGTCATTGCACCGACGAGGATCCATCGTCACTTCTCGCGCCGTACACCCGCGGCAAAGCGGCGTCGTCGGCGCCGCAACCAAGCGGTGGTTGCCACGCGCGCCCTCCTCAGCGAGAGGGATGCGGCATTCTCTGGGTGAGGCGGTGATGACCGCGTCCACTTGCTCAACCGCTCCCCCAAGGCCCTCGGCGGCAAGGCGCCATACGAGGCACGCGCGGCGCAAGCCGCGGTGAGCCACCTCCGTGTCTTCGGCTGCCTGGTCTTCGTCAAGGAGTTCAACCACGTCGGCAAGTTCGACGACCGGAGCACACCAGGGGTCTTCATCGGCTACGCGGAGGGCGCCAAGGCCTACCGCGTCCTCGACCTGCGACACGCGCGTGCGCATCACGCGTGGCGTCGTGTTCGGCGAAGGCGAGGCGGGCGTGGGGCAAGATGGTGGATGACGGCTCGACTCCGGCGACCAGCGATTTCATCGTCGACCACGCCCGCCGAGGAGGCGGGGGGCGGCTCATCTTCACCGAGCTCGCCTACCCCACCACCTCGTTCGCCACCACCTCGTGAGTCCTTCACCACCGCCACCACCAGCTCCGACAAGCCCACAGGCTCCGGCGAGTCCACCGCCCGGCCGCGGCCACGCCTCGCTCTCCTACACCGGCGCCTACTCCCTCGGGCTCGGCACCGGCGGCCGCCCACGGCGAGCGGCGCGCGGTGGAGTTCGCCACTCCGCTGTCCAACGGCGAGGATCGCGCCGGCGCCTACCACGGCGGCGAGCCTGCGCTACCGTATCGTGGGCGACCTCCTCGGCGGCGGCGGTCCCGGCGGCGCGCAGCGACCGCCGGCGAGGCGCACCGCGCGGGGCGGCGGCGAGCCTCGTTCCTTCGGCGAGGCGGAGAGACGCGGCATGGTGTGCGCAATGCAGAGGAGATGGACGCCGTCGGCGAAACAAGACATGGGGCTGGCGATCTTCCGGCCCGCCACCGCGCCATCTCTCTCAAGTGGGTCTTCAAGCTCAAGAAAGACGAGTGAGAGGTGATCAAGCACAAAGCGCGTCTCGTGGCATGTGGCCGTTCGGCGGGGAGTCGATTTAGACGATGCCTTCGCGCCTGTTGCACGGATGGAGTCCGTGCGTCTCCTCCTTGCCCTCGCAGCCCAGGAGGGCTGGTGCGTCCATCACATGGACGTCAAGTCTGCTTTCCTCAACGGCGACTTGAAGGAGGAGGTCTACGTCCGCCAGCCGCCGGGATTCATCATCCCCGGCAAGGAGAGCAAGGTCCTCCGCCTGCGCAAGGCCCTCTACGGCTTGCGGCAGGCACCGCGAGCTTGGAACGCCAAGCTGGACTCCACCCTCAAGCAAATGGGATTTCAGCAGAGCGCTCACGAGGCCGCGGTCTACCGGCGGGGCAAGGGAGGCAATGCCCTGCTGATAGGCGTCTACGTCGACGACCTTGTGATCACCGGTACCAAGGAAGAGGAGATCGAGGCATTCAAGGCGGAGATGAAGGCCACCTTCCAGATGAGCGACCTCGGGCCCCTCTCCTTCTACCTCGGGATCGAGGTCCACCAGGACAGCTCCGGCATCTCTCTTCGCCAGACTGCCTACGCCAAGCGCATCGTGGAGCTGGGTGGCCTCACCGACTGCAACCCAGCCCACACTCCTATGGAGGAAAGGCTGAAGCTGAGTCGTGAGAGTACGGCGGAGGAGGTGGACGCGACGCGAGACGGCGTATTGTGGGCGCCTTCGCTACCTTGTCCACACGCGGCCGGACTTGGCGTTCGCCGTCGGCTCGTCGGCCGGTTCATGCGGCGACCGGCGGCGAGCACCGCGAGGCGTGAAAAGGATCCTCCGCTACGTCGCGGGCACCTCCGACTACGGCTTGCACTACCCAAGGTGCCCCGGCGCGGCGCACTTCATCGGGTACAGCGACAGCGACCACGCCGGCGACATCGACACGAGCAAGAGCACCAGCGGGATGCTGTACTTCCTCGAAAAATGTCCGATCAGCTGGTAGTCGGTCAAGCAGCAGGTGGTGGCTTTGTCTAGCTGCGAGGCAGAGTACATTGCAGCCACTACCGCTTCTACTCAGGCTCTGTGGCTGGCTCGGCTGCTTGGCGATCTCCTTGGCAGAGACGCGGAGGCAGTGGAGCTTAGGGTGGACAGCAAGTCCGCCTTGGCCTTGGCGAAGAACCCTGTCTTCCAGGAGCGCAGCAAGCACATCCGGGTGAGGTATCACTTCATCAGAAGCTGCCTGGATGAAGGGAGTGTCCGGGCCAACTACATCAACACCCAAGACCAGCTCGCCGACTTTCTGACCAAGTCTCTTGGGCGGATCAAGTTCCAGGAGCTTCGCGCCAGGATCGGGATGGCTCAGATTCCCCACAAGAAGACACACAAGACTTAGGGGGAGAGTGATGGATAAGTCTCTGTGTTGCTTTTTTACTTTAGCTTTAGCATCTTGACTAGCATCTATGACAGCATCTTAGACTAGCATCTTAGCATATGCTTGGCTGGTTAACAGCCTATAAATATGTATCCTCAACCCCTCAGGTTGGCATGGCATTGTGTGAGAAAT
The DNA here is from genome assembly GCA_036346265.1 of Melocanna baccifera. Taxonomy (NCBI): domain Eukaryota; kingdom Viridiplantae; phylum Streptophyta; class Magnoliopsida; order Poales; family Poaceae; genus Melocanna; species Melocanna baccifera. The sequence continues at coordinate 63,611 of CM070709.1, read as the reverse complement.
AAATCTAGAAAATTGTCCCATCTCCAAGTGTCATCCTCTCGATGAGAGTGAGAATCTTGCTATCACCAAGAGCAAGAATCGAGCGACTAACAATCTGTACCACCAGCAGTACTGACAATAGCCTGTTCGGTATTAGCTGATGAAGATGGCAATGAAACTAACTCAGTTCCTGAAAATACAGATGCATCTGCATGGTTGGTTAGTGTCAAATCTCTTAATTGATTATTCTCAACCGCTGGCTCAGTTTGAGTGGATTGTGGAGTGCTAGAAGGAAGTAAGGAGGGAAGAACAGCTAAAGGTGTCGACAGAGAAGATGTTCAATGTAGTTTGTCGAAGGCAACAACAAAGGGAATAATGTTTCATCAAAAATCACATCCTGAGAGATATAAATATGTCCTGTGGATGGATGTAAACACTTATAGCCTTTGTGCAAGGAGCTATAGCAGATGAAAACACATTGTTTGGACCTAAACTCCAGCTTCCGTACATTGTAGGGACGCAAGTTAGGCCAACATGCGCAGCCAAACACCCTCAATTGAGTGTAATCAGGTTTTGTCTTGAGGAGATGTTCAAGAGGTGTAGTATTTTGAATGACTTTGACCAAGACTTGTGCAATGTTGAGCAGGAAGAAAAAGATGGTGAAGGTGTGCGACAAACAGACTAGAGAAGTGCAAGAGGAAGAGGGTATAATCCTCCCTTACATGGCCCCTGGAGAAGTATTCTCAACCTAATCCTTGATAGAGAATAAGGTCGGATGAACCTCAAAAAAGGCTTTGTTATCACTAGCTAATTTATGAACTGAAAGAAGATTTTTGCTAATAGTGGAAACATGAAGCAGATTCTTAAGAATTAAAGGACCATGTGAACCAGCAATATGAGAATTACGAACATGAGAGATTGACAAATCTGTCCCATTGGCGACATGAATCTTGTCATTTCCCTTGTATTGTTCCTTCATGGATAATCTGTCCAGGTTTCTTGTGATGTGGTCCGTTGCACCCGAGTTAGCATACCGGTTTGTGTCTACCGAGTAGGAAGCTGTAGCAGCAAGACGGGGGGTCTTCGGCCTGGTATGAGTGATCGAATCTGTGGTACTAGCGAAGGGCGTCATGCCCTTGTTTTCCACAGACTTGATGTCCCACCACCTTGATGTCCCATTTCTCATCCTAGATTAGCACATCCACTCCCGTGTCCTCGCTTTTCAGTGTGTGACCCACCACCACGAGCATTGTTATTTTGCTAAACAATGTTGTGGGCTGAGGGTTCGATCTGCACTGATGGATTGTTGATCTCCTGCCTCAACTTGTAGCTAAGAAGCTAGGCATAAAGATCATGTAATCATATCGGTTCTGATTATGCAATCGTCGATGTGATGAAAGCATCATACTCTAGGCCGAGTCCTGTGAGTAGGTACGACACAATCTCTTCTTCTTGAAGCAGATGACATATGGAAGCCATTGTATCAGCAAGACCCTTCACCTTTTGGAAGTAGTTAGATGCAATCATGTCCCTCTTCTTCATGTTTGCAAGTTGGATACACACTTGTATAGTCCTTGCTCTGGTGCGTGACACAAACATCTTTTCTAGCGCTATCCAAACCTGCTGGGTAGAGGTGTGGAATAGTACATGGGAGAGGATCTCTTCTGTCAATGATAAAGGAAAGCGCATAGGCTACGAAAGCAGAAAACAAAACTTTTCTACCGCGCACACCAGGACATCATGCTAAGGAAGGATCATGGATCGTTACCACTAGACGCGCAGCGCAGCGGAAGAAAAGTTGGAAACCGATCCAACCACGCGCGTCGAGGTAGTAGTGGAAGTAGCCGATCGTCCCGAACAGATCGTCTCCTCCACGCGACCAACCACACCACGAGCGGATCCAATCTGTAGGTTGTTGACGCCGATCAACACCGCAACAAGCAGCGCCTCTACCGGTATTCACACGTCCGGGGCTGGAACGCCGATCGCGAGTGTACTAGCACTCGTGAGCGGCTAGGGTTTGGCTCAGGAGGTGGCGGCTAGGGTTTACAGGAGCGTGTCCCCTCAGCCCCTCGCCTCCATATATATATAGACATCCTCACTTGGGCCTTGCGGACCGAGGCCCAATAGGAGTCTATTCGGATCTCTATCCGAATTGAGCCCATATCCGAATCATATTCGAATTAGTGTTCCAACCCGTTAAGCGTGCGACCCTGTAGGTTCACGTATACTTGGTCATGACCCTTAAACGCCTTTCCGGTCACCCTGTTAATAGCGGCCTCTAGTAAGACATATTAACCCCAAAGTATACGTAAAGATCATATCGGCTGAACCTGTAATGTTCTCATGTACGAATCCCTTTGCCTCACGATATAGATTGAGCTCAAGACGAGACTTGTGTCATCCTCTTAATAGCTCAATCACTCTCTCGATTCCGTGATGGATTATATACTTGTGATTGACTTCTCAATCACCTTGGTATGGCCATGCACTTTCATAATCCATTACATCGAGGGGCCCAGAAATATCTCTCCCATAAGGAGGGGCAAATTCTATCTTGATCATTCACATCCCACTACATGTTTCATGGCAAACCCGAAGACTACTTTTATGACTACCCAGTTACGGAGTAGTGTTTAGTAGTCCCAAAATAAGCTACTACGCATGTTGGGAACCATGATGATCTCAAGTCTAAGGATTCTATATAAACACTACTTGAGACCAACTGATGACACATGAAATCTCTGCAGTGTCTCATGGCGGGTCTATCCAACATATGTTCACTAACACATGTCCATATTATTGATTTGGTATCGCCATACCATGATCCATGAAACATAATCATCAATCAATACATATACTGATCTTTATCTTTGAATCATATTTGTTCCTCATATGATATATGATCAGGCATCATTTAGAAATAGCAACATTTTAGCATTAAGAGTCTCATGAATAAGTCACATACTCATTGATCAATAATGATAATGTCTATTTCAAGGAACAAAGTAATATATCATAAACATAGTATGTGATATATACAACATCTCCATGTTGCCTCTAGGGCATATCACTAACATGATGACAATAAGGTGCTCAAGACTAGTTGGTCCTTCTGAAGCCATGCGAGATACTCAGGATTTAGAACCTGGGCAGCACCATCTTGTGTCGTCTTGGTGAGGAATTGTGCTGGAGCCTTAGCAGATCCATCCACATAGCCAAGGATACCTTGGCTCTAAAGATATGGGATGAATTGAGCCTTCCACAGCAATTAATTGTCATGGTTCAATTTGACTGTGACAAAGTGGCTAGAAGAAAGCGTGGTGATGTTAGCAGAAGTGTTTGAGTTTATGGAGGCAAAGGAGGATGCAGAAGAGGTCATCTTGGTTCAGATTGGAAGCTCTGATACCATGTGAAGAAGAATGTTTTGGCTCAACGCAAAACCCTATCTCAGGTTAGCTTTTGTATTTATAGTATAAATTTACAAGTACCGATTTGATCGGGATTACAACAGTTGGCAAAACAGAGATATATGGAGATAGACAATGGTTGAATGAGCTACAATAACCAAATATATCTTTTATACTAACTTATCTTCAGAACTAAGTTAGAGATAAGGAGATGCTATCTTAATACCTTGTACCCCAGCAGTAACCAGGGAGCATCCAAAATAGTGATTCCTAATGATCAAGGAGCTCTCCGTGCTGCTGAGGCTATCTGGTATTCCCATGCCCTGAATGCTCTACATATGGAAGCTACAGCTTGTATGGATGGAATTAAGATAGCAAAGCACGTTGGCGCGCAAAAAGTTCTATTGGAAACCGATAGTGAATAGCTTGTCGATCTTTGGAATGATCCTGTGCAAGCACGTTCTGAAGTTGCATCGTTTATTGCAGAAATTAGGGAGCTTAGCAGGAGTTTCTCGGGTTTTGTGCATGCTTGTCCCACCAAATGGCAAGAGTGGCTTCCCCTGGCTGAGTTTTGGTATAATACTTCTTTCCACTGCACACTTGGGAAATCTCCTTTTGAGGTCTTGTATGGCCACAGTCCTCGGCATTTTGGGGTATCCAATTATGCGGTTTGTGCAGTCCTAGACTTAGACACTTGGTTGAAGGAGAGAAAGCTGATGAGTACTTTGTTGCACCAGCACGTGAACCGGGCAAACTAGTGAATGAAAATGCAGGCCGACTCGAAGCGTTCTGAGAGATCCTTCGAGATCGGCGATTGGGTTTACATCAAAGTGCAGCCCTATGTCCAATCATTCATGGCTAACAGGTCTGCTCACAAATTGTCATTTCGGTATTTTGAACCTTTTCTTATGTTGCAGAAAATTGGCAAAGTGGCGTACAAGCGGAAATTGCCGCTAGACTGCTGAATTCATTCGGTCCTGCATGTTTCGCAACTGAAGAAGGCGTTGAAACCAGATGAGTCGGTTTCTCCAGAATGGCCGTGAGTGGATGATGCATCTCAACATCCTGGACCATCGTCTGCACCAGCATGCTCTTCCTAGGTTCTGGTTCACTGGTCTAGGGCTTCGCCAGAGATGGAAACCTGGGAGGACTACTCTAAGCTGAAGCGCCGCTTTGCCAACACCTCGGCTTGGGGGCAAGCTAGCACTGAAGGAGGGGAGGGGAGGGGAGATGGCAACACGAATGGTGAGCGTCGGGATGGAGGTCTTCAGAATAGGAGGAAAAAGCCAGCGCGAATGGCGACCAAACATTAAGTTCCCTGAGTCGGTTTGGGCCGACTAAAATCGGCCTGGGCCTCAGCCCATTAAGTGCTAGGGTTACGTCTGTGACTATTCGGAAGGGTTAAGTGGTGGCGTGTGTAGCCGAAAGGGGCGTCACTGAATATACAATTGACATTATCTCTGAATACTTCCCTACCTACTGCCTCCCTTCCCCGTCTCTACGTTCTTCTTCCATTCTCCCCCAATCCGTAAAATTGAGCTATACATTTAGCTAGTTTGATTGATATGTCTTTTTACATATTTTTCTTCTCCACTATTAATATGTAAATTTCTGTACCATGCAAACATAGGATTTGGGAGCAAAATAGTATTGTCAATATGGCATACCTTTGCCTCAGACATTGGATTCAACAACCGACAATGCTCCTCCTCTCTTGCCTCCTGGTAGCGCTCTATTATGGAGTTCATGCTGATAAAAAGGAATTACACGTGTCAAATTCTATAATAAGATCTCTGTTTTTCAGGTCTAGTTAATCTAGGAAACTTGGCACATGGTCATCAAAGTGACATTTTTTTTTGGTTCATGGCTACAAATATATACATATATAGGGATTTCCGTCTAGCTATTGGTTAATATATATCTAGAACAGAAATAATGAAAACGAATATATCGAGAGCCTGCGAACCCTAGAGGAACGACGACTGGAATCAAAGTAATTAAGAAGCGACGTATAGATAGGATCAAGAACCTAGAAGTGCTGGCGAAATCGTAGAGGCGACCGGTGCAGGAGAAGACGATGAGGCCGACGTCGGCGTCGCAGAGGATGGCGAGCTCGCGGGCCTTCTTCATCAGCCCGCTGCGCCGCTTGGAGAAGGTCACCTGCCGGTTCGTCGTGTTGTCGATCCGTTCGATCGCGATCTTCCCTCTCCCCATCTCCGAGCTAGAGCGATCTATTGCTGCAATCTGAACCTAGCTAGCTACAAGACCAAGAAATGGAGATCGATGTTGAAGGCCAGGCTGCCCACCTTAGGTCAGAGGTCTAAATGGAACCTTTGTGTTTTTTTGTTTTTGTTTTGTTTGCTCGTTATTATAAGTAAAGTGCAATACTATTAAGTTAATACCACCACTACTATTTTTCTCGACGTCTGTGACATGGACACACTTTTTAATCTACGGCTCCTATTTACTAAAATTTTTGGTACAAACGGGAGTTAAAATATTGGAAGCGCGCGCTGTTGGCTTCGGACATGTGCTCCTTACGTCTCCCCAGTCACTGATCTATGGGCTCCACCAAATATGTTGGTCTGCACGTCAAACGTTAATGAAAAGTATTAAAAAAAATATTCATGTTTTGTTTCCTCCCCGAGAAATATATGCACAACTACAGCACAACTTACTGGGATTTCATCACTCTCTATGTCGACCTAAAACACACTAAATACCTCACCAATTGTGCTACCATTCCGTCCTTTTTTAGATATTTTACGATGCGTGCGATCAACCATTTAAAACTTTAACTTATAATACATACAAAAATATTTGAATTTATCATATGTAAATGATATCACTATATTTGTCACATAAAATACTTTTATAGCATTATATTTTTAATAGTTTTGCTAACAAATAATTAGAAAAAGTAACGGTCAAAGGTGTATATCGAATACTGTGTCGACGTCCGAAACAACAAATAAAAAGAACGGAGGTAGTACCAACTAGCTCTTCAGCACTTTCAAGTTTGTTACTAATGATACGGCATTTAGATAGGCAGGATTACGCCTCTAGTTGTGCTCTGATTACATTTGCTCTGAAGGTAAGTGGGTAGTACACTTCCTTGGTAACAATGCGCCGATATCATGGTAGAGTCATCCAATTGTATCTTTACACACATTGATGTGTAACAGCTCTGTGAAAGTTAACCAGTTGTACGACTTTTTTATATGATACTTTGATGCTATTATTTTTCGGTTGATATTCTAGTGCATAATATGCCAAAACTTCTGGATAAAAAAATGCTAGATCCATTAGAACCAATAAAACATGTTAGCGTCCGTCATACGCATTATGAGAGCCACGCCACGCTAATTTAATTTCCTCTATTTGCTCATAAGCTTTTCAATTCATTGCTTGTGTTTTTCTAGATCAGTGCTTCCATACTTTACTCTTTAACAAGAATAACACTAATATATCTTTCTATTGGATGAATTTGTTGCTTATGATTGTAGCCGGTGTTGGTTACAATTTGTGTGAAAACTATGTATAATTAGAAAAACCTTGTCGATTGCTATTTAAACAAATTGAATAAAAAAACGTCGTATTTGGCTGCTCTAGGATCCAAGTTGGAAAAGGTTAGTGGTAATGTTGTTTAAGGTTGTTGGATTGGTGGCTGGCTTATTGTGCAGCGTGCCCGCACGCATGTGGTGCTCTGCGCCGCCTCAGCCGGAAAGGACGGTTTTAAGGTTAGTCGAGTCAACAGCTCACAGAGCACGATGCAAATGCTGCAGTGCTACTCCATGTGGTCCGTCATGCGACCGCGTTCCAACCTCGAAGAAACTCTGTTCAGTTTTTGTTTTCCAATTTTTTTTTCAGGTTTTCGATCAGCTTGTTTTCTGAAGCAACTTCAATTGTTAGTGCATTGCTTAGTGATGAAACTTGATTTTTGGGAATTTCATCGTGATTTGGTTTGTTTGGACTTAAATTAGTACATTTATATTTCATCACAAGAATTATATGCCAATCTTAATTCACCAAGTTGTAAGCTCTAAGTCTAACTCAAATATAAAACTTGATAAGACTCACAAGATTCATCATCAGGAATAGAAACTCTAAGTCTATTGATTTCAGAATTAAAGCTCTCAACAACAAAATCATGTTTTTTAATTTTCTTTTTATACCTTTTGAGTTCCCCTATCAATCTAAGCACAGTACACGATAAATCTATATAACAAGGTTTTACCATATCAGGATTACTGTAGAGATCATCATTGTTAAGCTCCTCCCTGTTCGTCATAAAACATATTCCTGTAAAATCCACCTCTTTTACCTTCTTGTCATTGTCCTCATCGTCACTTTCAGAATCAACATCACTCAAATCAATCTCCTCAAATGTTGAAAGTACTTTGTTGACTATTCTGCGATAATTACGCTTCTTACTTGGTTCAATCTTAAATTGAGAGCGATGAGTTATTGCCTTGTCATCCACCATATTCATAGCTTCTGATTGACCCCCCTCTCTGCTTTGATCTGATATTGTTAATTACCTTGGTCATCTTATTGAAGAGAAGTACAAACTGCTCTTCTAAAATCTCCTCTAATTGTTCATTTGAAATAGTGCACAATACAAACAGAGAAACAATAGAAAAACTATCAGCTTGGTTAGTCACTAAGCTCAAAGAATTAGTCTTGTTTATCCTGATCAAAATATCAATCTTATGTATTTTTATATTAGAATAAAGATCATTCAAAATGAATGTTTCCATATTAACATAATGATTAATAGCAATAAGTAACATATTTCAAAGAGACATATCCAAAGCTTTAAAATTTGACAGGTATTGTCAGAATGAGAATATGTGACATCAACATATTGTAAATTAGTAATAATTTTATTGAAGCGATCAAAAAGTGCATCTACTGATTCTTCTGGTTTTATATCAAATTTAGAATACTCCTTTTTGAATTAGTTTTGACGGACACATTTAACAAATTTAGAATCTTCTTGATAATCCGCTAGAGTAGTCCAAATTTTATTTATAGATTTAATATGAGTAACTCAGACAAACTTGTTTCTACTTAGACCTTACAATAAAATATTTCTAGCATTAGCTTCAACATCAGCAGCATTTTCAATAGTAACAACAGGAGTTACTATATATGAATTTAACTTTTTTTCAAATAGCATTAACTTGTGCTTGTAGAAAAATCTCCATACGTGTTTTCAATAGAGATAATTTGATCCATCAAAAAACGATGGCTTACCTGAAAAATGGTTTCGATCTGATGCCATTGCAACATACTCTAATACCACTTGTAGAATCGTCGATGGCAATCAGAGAGGGGTGAATGATTGTAATCCGTAGCGAATTTTTTTTTCACAATCTCTCGTCTCCTAATTTTGTAACCTGTCATACAGCAGCAAGCACACATAAAAAAACAACAAACAAAAAAAATAATTCATTACTGTAGCTAACAGAGAATACCCCTGTCTATGCCATGCTGCATGCAAAAGAAAAAAAGAGATGCCGTTCTCACTCAATCACTCATGTCTTTTTCTATTTGTATGACTCAAGACAAAAGAAAAAAACAGAGTAGTAGTTGTAAGCAAGTCAATGAATAATGTGAAGACACCTCGGGCTGGAGATTCACCAAGGACGACAAGTGGCGGCAAAATTTATGCACAAGTGGCGCAATGGAGATGAATGGAACAATGCACACCTGCTGCATTTCCGGATGAAAGCAATAAATAGAATCTGAAGTGGACGCCTCTGTCGATGCACCTAGTACTTCTTTGCTCTCTGTTATCTTCACGAAAAGGTCAAAATTTCTCTCGGGAGCAAGGCAGAGAAAAGATCACGTATGCAATCACATCAACCAAAAAGGCAACTCTCGGCTGGCCCCCATGCCTAAAAATCATCTCAAATACCAACTCTAAACCATAATACAATGCATTGGGCCGCACTCCTATTAGTCGGCCCTTTTACCAACTTTACTAGATTCTTGGCCCACTATTTTTCAACCATAATACGTTCTCTATTTGAATTAATCTGAAAATTATAAAGAAAGGAAAAGATTTCTCGCTGACAGGTGGGCCTGGTTAAGTTCAGATCAGTCCGAATAGCTGAGGGGGAACGTTCGGATTGTCCGAACGATTGAAATGCGCGGACCGTTCGATCAGTTGGGCGGACGTCTAGACCGCCCGATCGGTTGAGCGAACGTTCGGACCACCCGATCAGTCGTCCGATCATCCGAAGGACTTTCAGACCGTCCGATCAGTCGATGAAGGTTCGGACCATTCGAACGACGGGCGTGTGAGCCATTCAATCAGCGATGGACCGTCCGATTGACCGAGAAGATTCAGACCGTCTGGACGGCAGGGGTTCAATCAGCGATGGACCGTCTGATCGACCGAGAAGGTTTGGACCGTTCGACAGCTATCTTCGTTGACACAGGCTCACGCCCCTTTTGGCAGGCAACGATAGGGCTCACCGCCAGAGATAGAGACGGCAGCCGAACATGAACATTTGCAATATGGTTTGCTCATGCTCGCACGCATCCGCAACCAGAGCCTCACTGGCCAATTTGGCCAGGGTGGTGGTCTGCGGTGACCGTAGGTGGTGGCGGGACAGGGGAGGGGCAGCTACGACGATCCAAGGCGATTTGAAGTAATTCCTTGATCTAGGAGCATCTCAGGGTGGGTAGGAAGTTACCTGGGGGCTTGGTCGTGTGGGAGGAAGATTGAGAGAAGCTGTCGGCGAGGACCAGTGGTGGACCAGGAGGGAGCTCGACGTCGGAACTCCTCAGGCGGTGTCGGCCCGAGGCGCTGCTAGGGTCGGGTTTGCGGGGGTGTGGCAGCGCTCTAGTCCCCGAGAATTGGTCGGTGGTGGCCTCAGTCGGCAATCCCCCGAACACAGGCACTGAGGAAGAAAGGAGGGTCATCGGTGAGCTACACTACCAAAGAACTCGATTCCATGGAGAGGAAGGATGAGTGGAGGATGGTAATGCTACATGGGAGTGAGCTGGGCTCTTATAGGCGGCAAAAGGGCTGGCGACGTGAGGGGTGGTTGGATAGTCACGGCGAACGGTGTGGCTTCGGCATGCCTACAGAGCCAGCGATGTAAGCTTGAGTTCACTGATGATGACACGCTGCAGGGCATAGCTGTCGCATGGCAGCAAGACGTGCACACTGTGGTTGACCCAAGCAACATGGCGCAGTGGTCTTGCAGCGCACGGTGAGGAATGGTGATGCGACGGGGTAGGGCCAGGCGGGGCTGTGGCTGACGGTGGTGGACGGGGCGTCGAGTCACAATGGCATAAGCGCACAATGTGGCTGACTCGGTAGGGGGCGGCAGTCAGTGACATTTCTCCGTTCTTCAGCCGCCCGATGAGTCAAAAGGAGGAGCAAAAGTTAGACACGACAGCAAACTGTGATGATGAGGGAGCATAGCTACAGCAGCACAGAAGGGCAGTAGCGGCATGGGCGAAGGGGGCATGCTAGCGTCCATCAGTCGCAAAGGGGGAAGCACTACAAGGAGATGGGATGCCATGGTAGGGCCAGCGAAAGAAAATTTCTACCGTGGCAGCGCTCGGCAGTAGAACAGAGAGGGAGTCGGGCTGGCTCGACTAGGCCAAAAGGCTAGAAACTTTTTGGTGGTAGGCCCACTGGAAGAGAAAGACAGAAGGAGAAGACAGAATAGGAGTAGTGTTTGCAAACTTCAGAAATTTGAATTCTAAATTACACCTCTATTATTATATTTTTTTTAGACTTTTGTGGTTGAAGTTTGAATTTCCCACCTTGAATTAGATACACTAATTGAATTTAAAAGAATGAATTCTTAGTTTAATCACTGGGACTCAAAATCAAAATTCCCTTGTATGTGATGTTATTTAATTTGCCTTCGAATTTTGACTTCTGATTTTATTTTATTAATACAGTTATTGTTTTACTTGGATATTATCTCCTGTTGTCAAATTATAAATCACAAAACTCAAGAAATTCCAAATATATGCTCAAAAGAAATTCAAATGTCAACAGAATACAACAAAAGTTTTAAATTTTTCTCATTTTTGTGAATTCCTGAAATTAGGATGTTACAACTTCCCTTCAGCATTTCCCACCTTTCCCGAAATTTTGCTAAATACAGCCCAAATTTTCTAAGCATAGATCTAAGTTGTTGAGTGTATACGTCTGCCTACTACTCTCTAAAAAAAGTACAACATCTCGTACATTGTGAGCTATAGCATGCCAAAGCTACCACCCTTGCTAACGTGGCATCTCTCTCCGACTTCATAGGGTGAAACCCTCTTAAGACAGGTTTGTTGCCCCTAAACCTACGAAGCGAATAACATGAGCATACTATCGAATATTTGAGACTAAGATCATTTCTGCAGAACTGGTATAGGTCTATGTAGTATTGCTAATGCGGCATTGAAATTTAAAAATACTAAAATTGTTGTAATACTATGATCAATATCATGATCCCCATGAAACATGGGCCTCGTGACCTCGTCACACTGACGAAACAGCTAACGTTAGCACTCCTTAAAATTGACTTTAAAAATTCAAAATGCTATAACTTTTAAATCGAGTATCGAACTTATGATCAGATTGAAACATCTTTTTCTTATTATGAGATCTTCAAAACAAGACCCTACTTGCATAAATTTCAAAATAATTTTGTTGGAGATTATGCCAAATATTCCAATAGTAGTTTTGATTTGTTCCACTAATAGTCTTAAATTGTTCCACCAGCACGTTTGATTTTTCATGTGAACTACTAGAACATTAGAAATTAAAAAGAAAAACATTTCGTTCTAACTATTAGAATATCCAGCTCTAACTCGATTCATTTTCGCTAACCAATTTGTAACATCACAAAGTTTCAAAATATAAATTAAATAATGTTTAAAACTCATTTATGTATTTTACATGAATTTCCAATTTTTGGGGAATTTATAAAATGTTTTTCATATTTTTGGTCGCCAAAAATGAATTTGCTAAAAATATTTAAGTGTGGAAACAACCTTAGAATTATTTTATTTAAGTTTAGCATAATTCAAAGTGCATCCCCAAAAAATTTCATAATTTTTGAAAATTTTTAAACTCGAAACACGTTCTGGGACGAAACAGTAGCCAGGCCCAGCCCACCGGCCCTTTCAACCCAGTGCCAACCTACGCATTGCCCTCCACCAAAACCGTCATTTCCTTTTCGTTTTCTCTGTGCAAAAGTGCACTTTCGCCGAGGTGCCTTCTCTCTCACCACTTCGTCACAATCGTGACACGTGGGACCCACTTGCCAGGCATTGTCGTCCACCTTGGTCGGCAGCCATTGGAGCCGAGCTAACGGGCACCGTAGCTGCTACAGTGGCCGCACACATCGCCTGCAAAAGTCAGGCCCCTGCACCTCTCGCACGCATAGTGGTCGTAGGCACGCATAGTTTGATGCCAAAGATCCCATCCAAAAATTTTGACTGTGCTTTGGCCTTTGAGTTTCAGTAAGTCTGGTAATTTTATTGTGGTAACTCTTACATGACGACATGAAGATTTGGTGTATTTTTCTTAGTACCAGACAGAAAAGGTAACAATCTAAAATAAGTGCCTATATATGATAAATAATAGGCAAGATGGTCAGTGAGTTCGAAAACTTCACTTGCCTACAATTTTGAGATATGATGCTATTGAAAAGAACATGAAATATGGACCTAAACCATTTGGACATGTGACAGAAACCGCCCAAATACCCTTCACAACAAGACCACTAATACAAATGGATGTGATATTTAATACATAGAGAACAAACCTCAAATTATGTCAAAACAAATTATTTATACATGAAACATGAACAGAAATGTTTCCTTTCGCAATATGAGAGCAAGGCTATAACTAAGGTTTGCCTTTGATGAAGACGTTTATCATCAGGTTATCTAACCAAAGTGTTGACTGATATTTCAATATTTCATCAAACAATTCTAACAGAGTATTCAGCAATACGCCATGCATGATAGATCACCAACATGTTTTTCTTTTCTTTTCTTTATAACCATTGAAAAGCACACCCACTCTTAAATCAGAGCACAAGTTTTGTTTATGAGGAACCTGCTAATACAACAATAACAACAACAAAGCCATTTGTCGTAAACAAGTTGAGGTAGATTAAAAATGAAACCTTCTTAAGGTTTAAGAGACGAAAATCTTAAAGACCTACAATGCTAAAACTCTAAACCGTACAACCTACCAACTGAGCCGAGAGCCTAAAACACTGCCCCTAAATGTATTGAGTTTGGAAAGGATGATACTAAGTATAAACAGTCAACCAGCCAAAAGTCCACTGGGAAGCTGGTCAGGTTCCAACAGGTTTTCAGCCAAAAAAAAAGGTGAACTGAAAGATCAATTAATTGGCCTAACTCAGTACTCACTAATATATATACCTCAATATTATCTCAGAACTCAGATACAGTTTACAACTATTCTCAATCCTTGCTGAGTAGACACCAAGTGATCTCTTACCATACCGGTAGGTTTCCAGCGCTACCAGCAGTAATTAGTCACCTAATACCAGCCTAAAAAACTTGGTATCTGATATTTGGATTACAATTGAACATACCATCGCTGAAATTGCATTACGAAGAATAAAAGGGCAAACAATAATTGCACACAAAGGGGAAACAGGAGAGTCACAACTCCCAAGTTGAGACCATTTAAGTAGCTTGTTTATAAACACACGTAGGTAATATTTAGCTTAACTCACAAGATAGACACACACAAAATTCAAAAGACTGAGCTAAAATTTCTTAAGTATTTACTCCTATCCAGCTCTTCTCAACAAGGTTTGCCCAGGTCAAGTTTTCAAGTAGTACATCACTACAGCTACAGAAAGAAATAAAACAAAATTTTACATTTATATAAGACAAGTTTTTACCGGTTCACATACTTTATCTTTTAGATGAAACATATGGATGTAGGCATGTAGCCTTAGGTTAAATTTGACAAATGGCATTCTAAGGAATCCAACTGAACAAAAATAAAAGCAGCAATTTCATGGTGACCTTTCAGGTTTCAACTGATAAAATAAGCTAATGCCACTAGAATTGATCATCATTCATAGTGTATAAAGCATGGTTGTCATGGCGTGCTTGACGACCATGGCGCCTGAAAGACACCAGGACGCCATGGTGTCCAGGCGGGCACTATGGCATCCTCAAGGTGAGACACAGCAAGCGTAAACAAAATATCATCTTTTGTGCTTATTGCACTTCACATGCTCCCAATTCACCATTTATCCCGTATCTTTATATATGAAATCTGTTGGGTTTCCAACGTAACAGAGCAAGGCCACATCATCCAAAAAAGCACAGCCGTCCGATCTCTCCAGCCCACAGGAACCGTGCGATGACCAACGCAAAATATTTTCTAGGTCCTCCACGAATCTTGAAATCACTTCCCTCTACAATCGGCCCCCCTCTCTATGTCTAACTCACGAGCTCACCCCCTCTTCTCTCTTCCTTCCCAAGGATGTCACCGCTTCCCCACCTTCGTCACGCTGTGCCTCCTCCCCAGCGGCGCCGCTTCCCCTCCACGTTACAGCCGACTCCTCTCCTCCTAGTGCCTTCTCCCATCCCCTCCTTGCTGCCTCCTGTCGCTGGCACGGCTTCTCCACGCCACCACCTCCCGCCCTGTCTCCTACACCGCCGAATCCACCTGTCTTCATGCACGCCGCCTTCGCAACCCATCATCCCTGCCCATGGCCCCGTCGAATCCAACCATCCCTAGCCATAATCCAACCAGATCCGGCCATTCCCGTTGGCTAGAGCCAAGGAAGACGGGGGCCAACCACGGGATGAGAGTGGAAGAAGAGAGAACGAGGGAGCTCGGGATGGCCATCGACGCCGCATCTCATTTTCTACATCGCCGCCACCACCACCTCCCCCAGCCTCCCACCTCTTGCTGCGACTGGCCAAGTCAAGGCGAACCTCCATGGCATCAACCCAGGAATGCCTTTCCGATTAGGTGACGCCGTGACAACCATGGTATAAAGTACAAGCCTAGCCCTTTGCTGCTAGTGTTTGTTAACTGAGATATGATATTAAACCTTTGCCTCTAACTATCCCTTGCTCCCTATTCCTTGTCAAGTTCATATATTTGTTAGATAAGAGTTAAAATTCTCCAATTCCTCACGAACTTCATTACATGGTAGAGAAGAAAGCTCGTAATGCTAATGTATTTACTTGAGTAACATATTCAGATATATGTATTTTTTTGATGATCACTATATAGAAACACAATGCACAATAGAACAAAGCTCTCAAAAAACCTACCGTTAATGTTAAAAATCGTTTGGAATGACTTAATAATTCCTCTAAAAGAGTGAAAGAAAACCTATACAGGAAAAGCTCACAAAAACTAGGTAAAGAAGGCACAGTGTCAGCCTTTCGGTATCAAAATTCAAACATTATCATTAGTTGAGAACTCTAAGAATTAATTAATAGGATGACGTATCCACAGAGTTGAAAGAATTTACCATGACAAGTGGCTAGTGGAAGCAGCACATCGAATAATCTCCATCCCAGGGCCTCAAAAACATAAAAGCAAAATCAAATTTTCAATTGATATTCCACATGGAGGTACATAAGAAACTATTGAACTTAGGAGAAGAAATATAAACATCATATATCAGTTCAAACAAAATATCAAAGACAAGCATAATGTGGTCTTTCACAGTCTACTTGAGACTCCCTAAACTTTCCACAATTTTGATGATGCAAAAAGAAAAGGGAGTGACTATGGTACATTTCTTTGTATTTTAATCACTTTACATACAATTTTTCCACCGCCCACTACTCATCCTACATGTGGGGAGTGGGGATAAGTGGCTAAATTTGGGAGAAGAGAAAAAGTTATGAACTCTTTGTGGCTACAAGTGTTTATACCATTGCCATCCCCAAAATAAAATATAGATTCAAGTATATAAATATTAAAGAAAAGACCAAGTGACCAACACATGAAAATGCCAACATTCATTATTAATAAAATTTAGATATAATTATTTCAATGCATAACCTGTCTAGCCAACTTAACCACAGAACCATCCATCTTCAAACAACAGAAAAGCATTATAACTTTTTATGGGTTCAAACATTTCTAAGTTACCCAGATATCAAACCGGGGTACCTTCTTACATTGGCCCTTTTGCATATAAAATGTTCACACAGCAGAGGCCCTGGCAGAAACCCTGGTTGAAAGAAGAATTAGAATCTTAAAATCCAAATACAAGTAGGTGTAAGAAATACATTAACAATAAAGAAAGCAGTAGTGTTAGTATATTAAAAAGAGTTTATCAAGCAGTGAGAACATCCAGTGCATTGCACCTCCAAATAAGTAAAATGCCCGAGGTCAAGCATACAAAACAACCAATCTTAAACATCAGCAGAGTATTTGGCGGCATGTGCCGAGTAAGTAAATATGCCAAGCACATCCAGACATTTGCTCACTCCAGTTATTAGTAATACATAGAACCTTGCTTGGCAGCCACCCAGGTCAGCACAATTATTAAGTGAAATGAAGCGGAAATCATGTATATCTTGTAAACCCATAGGAAAGAATGTATACAGGGAATGGAATGCCAGCAGGCCAGTTGTCTTACAAGCAACAAACATATCCAAATGATAAGTGCATGCAGCAAGATCTGTAAGACAGCCATCTCTTCCATGGTTCCATGCTTCATCCGCGTACTCTCATCTCATAGCTCCCAGGACACAAGACAGAGAAATGTTGATGATTAGACAAGAGGAACCCAAACTGTAGTTTACAAGGTAGATGCTAAGTTCAGCAATGTAAAGAGGAAAAATGTCTTATTTTCACTTGCCAGTGATAAATGGATGGCTAAGTGCCTGTGATACGGTTATCCTCTTTTCTGGATCTAAGACAAATATTTTTTCAAGAATATCTTTAAAATTTGATAGCATTTTTGGATCATCACCAGGAAAGTTTGAAACAGAAGAACCGATATCCTTTTGTTTAATGTTCAAAATCAACCTCCTCACAGCCTACAAACAGAAAGAAAGTAAATTAAGAATTCAAAACATTTAAACAGAAAAAAGAAAAGAGAATATGGTTATGTAGACAAACCTTTTTTGTCACAGGATCCTCCTCAGTAGCGTGAAAATTGAGATCTTGGTCGAAGTGTTGCATCGTAAAGGCTCCCTGTGTAATTGGGAACATTTATTTAGAAAAGTATTTTTTTCTGTTCACTCAGAGTTTAACAGAAGTATGCAGGCTTGCCACTGTACAACTACAAAAAAAAAGGGCATTTCCTATTGGCAAAATTACACTATAAGCCCTTAAACTACTTCAGTTTGTGCAACTAAGCCCAAAGTCCAATTTTGCTGATTTGAGCCCCTCAACTATTCAGATTTGTGCAATGAAGCCCTTTATGTTTGATTTTCTCTATTTGCACCCCCAATTGTTTGATTCTATTTAATAAAGCCCTTTATTATTGAAAATTATCTAATAAGACTCTTCCAAGTAATATATCTATGATATGGACATTAATTTGAGAAAATGATGATTGGTACCTGAAATCTAATAAGGTAATTAACCATTTTTCAGACTTGTTAATGTTCTTTGGAGAAAGTTTTCTCACCAAAATAGTAAATTGGTGAAAAGATTGTATATAAAAAGATTTCTAATGTATCATATTAGTAGAAAAATTATATCTTAAACACATCATAAACCTAAAGTCATGGTTGTCACGGTAGAGTTGGCGACCACAGCGAGCGAGGGGCGCCTGGACGCCTAGGCGACGCCGCGGCGAGTCGCCGCGTGTACGTGCCGTATGTATATTATACTTAGTATAGCCAGCCATACTCTGCAAGCCAAGTTAATACCCACCGACTCCTTTCCCGCAGCATCTCCCGCACTTCTCTCTCTCTGTCTCCCTGCCGCCTCCTCTGGTCCTCTCCCCGCCACCTCCTCCAGCCCTCCCCCCACCACCTCGCCTGTCCCCACCGCCTCCTCCCCTCGCTGCCTCCTCTCCCAGGTGCATCCCCCTCCCCGTCGCCTCCTACCCTCGCAGGCTCCTCCCCCCAAGTCGCGGCCTCCCCCCCTAAGTCGAGATGATGCGGATACGTACGTGTCTTGTACTTTTCAGTTAAATATTTTGTTCAACTGGAAAGAATTATTGAGCCGCATGAAATATGGCCAGGTGAACTCATTCCAAACTAAACATAATGTTGTTATTCGTAAGAATGGAACACTATCTCATCTTATCACATGGTGCATTCTTAGGTTTATCAATGGCAAAGTAATAGAGAGGCAAAAGAAAGAGGATAACCACATTAGGTGCCAAAGACATGAAGGAAGAAAGCCTATGCAGTGGAAGAGCAAAATAAGAAGCCCAAGGACTTAAACTACAAGTTTTGGATAAAATTTTCAAGCCTAATTCGTACCTCCCATAAACCCAACTGGATTCACACTCAGATTCAACTCAGAATTCAATTCGGATTCGGTTCGGGACAGCTTGACAGGAAAATACTAAAAGGCCATAACTTTCACAAACGGAGTCCGATTCGAGTATTTTTGTACTCGTTGGAAAGATAATTTCAAAGGCTACACAATGGATCTGGTTCCACCTTTGAATTCATCATGAATCAAAAGTTATGACCAAAACAATGTGACGGCTATAAAATCTAGTTTACTTTTTGTGAGAGTTCGTATCTAAAACCATATAGAGTTGAGTTGTACTCGATTTGGGGACCATATGGATGTCCCAAGGGGCTATATAAGCCATGTATTGGCAATCTTAGGGCACAGACCACCTTTGAGAAAAATCAATCTACTAAAGTTTGTTCGAGTTTATCATTGCTATCGAAATTCCATAAAGAATTAGGAGTGTTCTTCAATCAAGATCGTTCAGCTTTTCCGTTGGAAATTGGGTGCACAATAGATCTTCGCTTGGTGGTTGGCGAAATCGACGCAAGTGTGTTTTGACGGATTAAAGAGTGTTCGTCCCTTGCGCTGACATTGGAGGATTATTACGATTCATCAAGACTCCCGTGAGTATCCATCCTACATCGAGAAGATCGGGCGACCCCGTATCATCTGGTATCAGAGCGTATCACGAGGCGAGTGTGCATGGCGTCCACCAAGCACTGCCGTGACGCCTAGGCGACGCCGTAACAACCATACCTTAAGTAATAGTTTATCATTATGTCTTATTCGAACAAACAGTCCATATTGACACAAATATGTTATGTCACCAATTAGACAGAATAAAGAAAGGGCTCAAATAAACAAAATTGAATTTCAAGGGCTTGATTGCACATAGCTGAATAGTTCAAGAGCTCAAATCAACAAAAATTGGACTTCGGGGGCTTGATTGCACAAACTAAAATAGTTTTGAGGGCTCATAGTGCAATGTTGCCTATAAATTATTCAAGCATGAAGCAAGTCATGTAAAGTTCCTCATAATTTTCTAACCTTTCGAAGCATCTTCTTAGGGAAAGGGCCCTTATATTCCATATGAAGCCGAAGCATGTCGTTATTTGATGGACCTTTAAATAAGACCTTTCCAGTGTAAAGTTCATATAGACAGCAGCCAACTGACCACATGTCCAATGGGTGATCATAGGGCAACCCAAGAACTGCAAGAAAAATAACTCATTAGAGGTAAATACATTTCGAAGAGCAGTACGTAGACAGCAAATGAGTAGAAACAATATCTAATAAACAATGCGAAATAAGGTACAAGTTGAAGAAAGAACTCACTTATCTCTGGTGCCCGATAGAAGCGGCTCACAAGATAAGGTGTAACCTCATTCATTCCAGCAAACATAGCATTGCCAAAATCACATAGCTTCAGCACATTCTTAGCCTCATTCACCTAAAATATAAGCAAAGGGTTACAATTTAAAAGGATATTTACTTGATGATTGTGTTATGAATATTGTGTGTATTCATGAGGCCTAATGAGCAATATATATAGATAATACAAAAGAATATTGCAAGGGAGACATCACCCAAATATTTATTTAGATTATTTATATATCAAGTGGCTAAAGCTGTAAACATGTTTTATAGAACCAACTTTCACGAAAGACGACAAAAGATAATACAATAGACTGATGGAGTGAAGAAAAGTTATACTAAGAAAGATGATGTACCAGCATATTATCCGGCTTTATATCACAGTGCAGAACTTTGCAGTTTTTCAGATGCTTCAGGGCAATGAAAAGCTGCTTTGAATATGCTCTCACAGCGGTCAGTTTAAGCCCGATATCACGACCAAATTTCTTTAGTACCTCACGAAGATTCATACTTAGAGATTCAAAAACTAAGCAAAGATGGTTCCGGTACATGAAACTAGAAATAAACCGCACGCAGTGGCGTTTATCCTCGCGGTCCGCACCTGCCAGCTTTTCTAATATTGAAACCTCTTGCTTACCAAACTTGTACCTGCATAGCCAAATATTTAATTAAAATGCCATGCTTTATTTTCCGTATTACAGGTATTGCCAAAAAATTACTTCTAGGGAGCTTAACTCACATTGTCTCATTGTTGCGAATAATTTTAATAGCAACTTCTTCGGGATCATCTTTCCCAGCTTTAAGATCTTTTGCCCGGACGACTGTTGAGAACACCCCCTTCCCATGCGCTGCTGTAATTTCATAACGGCCATCCAACAATTCCCCAAACCGGTAAGCTGCAAAGATTCACGTAAGGTAAGGAGAAAAGGAATGGAGTACAGGAACAATGTCTGACCACAGTTAAACAAAGCAAAGAAACTAAAAAGGAAATGTGAACACAGGATAGCATCATAGCAGAACTTACTATAGTACCCATCTGCATCATCCCAGTTGTCATGAAGAGCATTTTTCTCACTCCGCAAACCATCATCCTTGCCCTGCAGAACAAAATGACCTGAGATTGAGTAAACAGAAGAATGGCATTTTTATCTATTATTGGGAAAATATATTTCACCTTCAAAGTTCAACAAGCTATAGCTATCTTAGTTTGATAACTCAGCAAGAGATGTTCAGGCAGATTAGCATGTGGGCCAAGTTTTATCAGAGTACTATAGTATTTTTCTTTAACTTCTGTGTTCACATTTCAAAAGAATTCTGAGAACTACTACAACTTGAATGTGGAGAACCCATAAGCAACATTCCAACAATTCTTACAAGTGCACACAGTTCATAAAGACAGTTTGCAGCAAAAGAACACTTCCTCACTAGTGACCTCTCTTAGTAGCCAAAGGGATAAGAATCTGTACCAATTTTCGAACTCCAGCAGATGATTCTCCAAAAATGTCGTCACAAAACATATCCACTGATCTCTCACTCTAGAAATTTAAAGGGGCAACATAAATTTTCTGGATGGTCTGATTTCATATAAACTTTGTAGATGGCTAAGAGAACACAATTACCTTTGGAGTACCCTCTCCAAGGCCTGAAACACATGTTGTCCTCTCATTACCCAATGTTCCCACACTGGTTAAAACATCATTGCGAGCAGGAGACTTGCCCACATTGAAGCCTGTTTCAACAATAAATGCATCTGAAGAATCATGCTTATTTTCAGCTTCCTCATTGGCCACAAAGCTGCTACCATTATCATCTTTCAGATCTGCAGTCTCATCTCTAACCATTGCTCTTACTTCTGTACAAGCAACAGTACATTTGTCAGTAGAAAATAAACTCATTTGAACATAGCATAGTATAAGTATGGTAGTTCACGTATTTGGCTGACTAAATTTTAGCCAATCAGGTTACCTTCATTGTTGCTTCTAGGTACAGATTCCAGCTGCTGCCTCTGCGATTGTTGCTGCCTGTATTTTGCCATAATAGCTTCTTTCCTCCTCCTTGCTTCCTCCTTAATTTTTTCAGGACCATCTTCTCCCTGCATTGCTAACTGCTGTTCAATTTTCTCTTGGTATTCCTCTTCATCTTCCTCCCTAGCATCAAGAAAACAGCAGTAACTATGAAGTGCCAGAAAAAACAAAAAAACAAAGAAGGATAGTAAATCAAGTGAAATATGCCTTACTTGAAAGAATTTTCCTTCATTTCTTCAGATCTATGGCTCCTACGGTCAGCATCTCTACCTCTCTCCCCAGATCTTGACCTGTCTTTATGACCATCAGACATGCTGTATTTTGAGCGTGTAGAATCCCTGTGCCTATCACTATTGTTAAATCTGTCCTTTTCTTCTCCGGTTTTACGAGATCCATTTTGCATATCAATATGCCGTCCCCTGTCTCTATCATCTCTCACTTTCTCCCTTTCATGTACACTGCCAACCCTTTCAGCTTCTTTATAACGATCCTTACTTGTATCTCTTCTTCTCTCATGATCTTTATGCCTTGAACTACCACTCCATCTTTCCCTATCCCTGCTTTCATCACGAATGTGATGTGCACTGTCCCTTTGGTCAGATCGACGATAACTGCTGCTCCTTTCTCTGTACCTACAAGTAACTTCACGTGAATCAACGTTATCTCTATCTAATAGGTTGCTGCTGTGCCTTCTCTCATCCCTATATCTTTCCTGGCTATCATGCCTGTCACCATGTCCATCATGAACAACACGGCTGCTGCTCCTTTCTCTTTCATTCTCCCGGCTCCTAGCTGCATGCCTATTGGACTTACCAATCCTATCATTGCCGTCACGATCAGAATCATCCCTTAGAATTGCCCGCAAACCATTAGCTTCAGCACAAGTTTCTCTGGACCTTGAGTGATCCCTGGCATGAGCTTCACTGCGGTGCCTTGATGAAGGAGATCTTCTAGAGTGATCTTTCAGTTCTCTAGAAGATGAAGTGTGATGCTTATCCTTATGCCTGCTTCCCTTCTCCCTTCTTGGTTGTGGAGATTTTGACACCCATTGGCTTTGTTCGTATCCTTTGGTATCCTCTGCATCGCTTGAAAACATACCACCGCTTTCAGACTCACCGGCATTGTGATTTGACTTCTGTTCATCTTTTGAGGAAGAATGACTAGGCAGCCAAGAAGCAGGCAGCTTGGTTGCATGAATGTTTGACTTCATGTCAGCACAATTACCAAAGGGCTCCTGCATTTAGAACGCATCAAACAGTAAGTAGATTTCCCTATTAGAATAGCAGCATGGGGAAAAACACAAAAGTCCAAGGAAAAATACACATTATTTACAGAGTAAGAGAGTCATCCAGCCAAGTCATTCACGAATGTCTCTATGTACACTAGCTCTTGGTACACTACCTGCTCTAATTAGGATTTTAAATGTACTTTGGAGCACAACAAAGTGTTGCATTGCACCTGAACAATCGAAAGTATAATTGAAGTATTGAAAGGAAGCGGCAACGGTGCTTGGTTAGCGCTTTGGTTATCGATCATAGCTTTTTGAGTGTACGTGTTGCTTATCATCATCATTCATCAAGATTCAAGTCATGCATTTCCGGTCGCATTTTTTCTAAGAAGAAGAGAGAAAAAATCAGAGTTCGATTGCACTAAAAATTGCAACTGAAAACCTTAACCAGAATCGATTCTAGTTACTCCAATTGTGATGCGAACCTATCACCCTCCCTCGACAGCAATTCAGATGACAAAGTGGAAAGAGATGAGCGAGCAGGCAGACTATGAAGCGCACTATTGTGGCAGAGCAAAGGAGCAAATCTGAACTGAGGCCCGATTAAGTGCACGTAAGTAGAGAATTAGAAAGAATAATTCCAGTTAAAGGGCAAGAAAAGCAAGGGGGAGAGGGATGGGGACAGACCGGAGCACCTTCTGGAGCGGCGGAATCATTCTGGGCCTTGGCATCGACATCCATGGCGCCGCCGCCATCGTCCAGTATCTCACCCTCCTCGACCTCGTCGTGCGCCGCGGCTAGCGGGGACTCATCGTCGTGCTCCACGTGGCGGTGGCGACGGCGACGGTGGTGCCTGCGGCGCTTCGGGGAGGAGCCGAGGTCGGCGTCGTCGGGCAAGCGGCGGTGCTTGCCGGAGGAGGCGGGCGAGGGCGAGGGTTCTCTGGCCATGGAGTGGAGCTAGGGTTAGGGTTTGGCCGGCGAGAGGAACAGCGAGCAGAAACGAGGCGAAGCAACAACGCAAACGGAGATTGTTTGAATTGTCGGGTCCATGGACCGACTGACAGGATGGCCAGTTCCAACTCGGTCTCCATCTAAAATAAAATCAAAAGCCGCTTGCAACGCGTTCTTTTTTCGAGAATAAAAGGAGTATATTTGTGAGATGATACTATAGCTTTTAACTGGCTTTTATTCTCGACTTTATATTTGTGAGATGATACTATAGCTGTGATATACATTTGTTTATTATTTGTGAAATTAGTCAGGGGTAGAAAGGTCTTTTCCAATCCCTGAAATTAGAAAAAGAAAAAGAAAATGAATTAAAGGGATGAAATAACATAATAATCAAGGGGTTAATGTACTACATGGCATTTTTGTGAAGCCAACGTTGAGAGTGGCAAAAATGCGAAACCCATTCTTGAAGATGGCAAATCATCAATTTTCTCTTCTTTTTTCCTCTCTGTATTATCCATAGATAGATATATAACCTTTTTCATTTTTCCTTATTTTTTTCTCTATTTTCTTTTAATTAAATGTCTCGAAAAAAAGTTAACGGCTGCCATTTCAGTCAAAAGCTATCGGAAAAGGATGAATTAAAAGATGGATCCACATTTCAAACAAAAATGCAGTTACAATAATACAATACCAGCAGGCAGCTCCAGAAACAAAACAGATTCCAATCAATGCTAGATTGTCTCATGGCGACCATGATTCCCCAAAACCAACCACCCACGGATGCTGCGCCGCGGCCTGCAAGGATCTACAATGCAGCGAATTCTATTAATATGCGACATCTACAATCAAATACAAAAATCGCACAATGATAACCTTTGCAGAGAAGTCTTTCCAGCAGGATAACTAGACATAAAAAAATGTTGGTCACATTTATAAAGCATGGGCCAATAGCAGGATAACATCATCCAATATACATCATTGATGAGATGACCAAATCAAATATTTTGGACCCTTTTTTTATTTGGACATCGTACATCCTTTGATCCAAGCTACATGCTATTCGTGCCCTATTTTGCATCTACATAATTAAAGGCAGAGTCTGGCTGTTGTACAAGCGGTATTTAACACCAAAACACAGGTAGTCGTTTTTACCTTGACAGCACTCTGGTGCAGTGAAAACTGGAGTTCCTGGAGATCTCCTGAGCATATCATCATCATCCTGGAATACAAACATACAGGTGAAACTTCTTAGCAAGTGCCAAACACTATAGTAAGATTAGACTATCCTTAGGGCATGTCTTGACCATAGAGCAAGAGAGACTAAAATAACTAAGCAGTTTATTTACAAAACAAAGGATATGAAACTGTTTGAATCATATCGGCAATACTTCCAAAGGGAAAGCTTGAAATCACCAAACTTGATTGTACATTCAATCTGTTTGCAAAATACTCTGGAAAGGAAGACCCATTTTACAATAGTCCAGGTCGGTGCAAACCTGACCTTAGAAACTCTATAATTATGTTATTATCCTTCATTTAGAAAGGGACCATTTTTTAAACAAAGAACAACCAAATGCTAGACCAAGGGCAATTTAGCAACAAAGGAAAATCATCAATCTAGGGCTAGGCACTTATTCCATGGTGTGATATTGTCATGAAACCGATGACTTATCAGAGTTGATTTAACAACATGGTATTAACAGGAACATACAGGCTACCTCAAAGACCTGGCTAACACTGAAAACCCCTATCTTCACATTGCCATTACTTGTGACCAGAAGGTTGTCTGGCTTAATGTCACCATGAATGATGTTCTGCGAATAATGAAAGAAGACTTCAATATTCCATCCAGAAAAACCTTTTGAGTAAAGGCAAGAGTCACTATCATCACTCAGTCTGACTCATAAACCACAACATGGATACAATTAGAAGAATGAAAACTTCAAAGTCCAAGTCTTACATGAGAATGGAGATACATGAGACCAGAGATGATATCTCGCAAATATTTTCGGGAAGAAGTTTTTCCTAGACCATTGTCACAGACCATCTTTCCTTCAATACTCTAAAACTGGAAATGCAGACCCAAAAGGCAAATATTAACGTATTAGAATTTAGAAATCTTACAGCACCAAATAAAAACCTAAATAAGCCAGCAATAAGTATGTCATCTGAGAACAACAAACTAAAACACTATGATGAAGAGAGTGCAAACAAATACCCATGTAGAATTTATCTATTTCTGGGTCATCAATCACCTCGATGAGATTTACTATATTGGGATGATCCAACATTTTCATGATGGACACCTGTCACCAACAGAGTTACTAGATCATTTGAATGATAATAAATCAGCTAATTACCACATAACTGTATAGAAAGACACAGTATGCTATAGATGGGCAAAATTACTGATTTTCTGCGAATCAACAAGTGACAACTAGTGCTTAGCAAAATGTTTCTGCAAATTGACAGCTAAAGATACAGAAGTAATCAATTTCTGTTCAAAATTGATGTGCCGCCGTAGGTCACGCCAATTTGTGGCATTCTACAGGTAATGTTTCCATGCCTTCTAAGAGGGAAATGAATATTTCGTGCATCTTTTATATGGATATTAGTGCTTAGTAAAGCCCCCAAAAATGCTGCAGATGTAGACTAGTGACAATAAACTCCGAATTCCCAAGTGGTGCTTGATAGTATTATACGTTAAATAAAATTATGGGGTCTAGATGTGTTTCAGAAAAACACAAATGTAATAGGTTACCTGTGATGAAACATATGTGTAAATGTGCATGAAAGTCCCTTTCCACAGAAGAACTGAGTCATGCATGCATGACAAATTGCAATTATGGTAAGTATTATGCCGATGAATCAAGCAATAATATTACTTACCTCACGAAGAACATCACTCATGGCAGTCTCTGAAGGCGCTACGCGTACTTTCTTCATGTAAGATTTATGTAAAACCTGTAACAGAATGGGATAGGCTGCAATTCCATGAATCAGAAATCAGCATCATGCACCCAGTGCATATAGAAGCAAGCCTAAGCTATTAACAAATTCTAATGTATGCAACTCCAAGAACTAGCTTTGTAATAAAAACAGCACAAGTATGCGAAAGCGGATAACATGCTAGCAAGGCATCAAGTAAAAGTATTTTAAAATGAAGGTACAAGTACTTGGTCCTCAAAGTAAAAGTATTATGAAGAAAGAAATCAGGTATTTTAAGATCGTATGAGCAAATGTAATCAATAGATAGCTTGCCATGCCAGCATGTAAGTCATTCACCGAAAGGATATCCAAATCATCACCTTTACTGCATACAGCTTCCCATCTTTCATGTTCCGGTATAGAACCTGTTCAACAGGAAAAATGATTTGGTCATGAATGAGTTACATTGCTGCAAATTTAAGCTATTTTACCACTTTGCCATAGCTTCCAGACCCAATCTTGTGCTGGTGGACATATTCATTTACCATCTTATTACCATTCTCGTCCTAAACATGTAAAAAAAATTAACATGATGTTTCCTTAAAGCAGCACACACATGGAAACACAAAAGGATAACAAATGAAACATAGATATGAAGTGACACAAAGGTAACGTTTTTGTCAGAATAAATTTATGCTAGTGGATGAAACAAAGACAAGGTCTGCCACCGATGCTACGTACAAAGGTAAAAGATCAGTTGTAAACTAAGTGTATCAAAAAGAGCGATCTATGGCTCAACCTATGATCCAAAAAAAGTACTACAGCAGAGCTATAGGTAATTTCCAATTACACTGGATGGGCAAGACATATCTTTTTGGAAGGAAAATGTTTACCGTGTTGTGACAAGTGTAAGAGCTATAAATGCAAGAGCTGAAGTCTATAGAAATAGTACCTCGCAGCAAATTGCTTTCTTTGTCTCCGTGACTGGAACTCGTCAACATACGAAGCCACTTTGAGCTCTGGACAGTATAATCTCTTCAGAGCGCTTAACAGACCGTTGTGGCCCATTATCACTTTCATAAAGAAAATCCGTATCTTCGCCATTGTAGAAGCTTCTAGCGGGGTCCTCACTGTCTTGATGAAGCAACAAATCATCGGATAGGAAGCCATCAGAGCCTCGAAACTGGACCAGATACCTACGTGGTTTTCTCAAAAATCCAAAACAACTACAGGCCTGTTCTTTTCAGTTTCTCAAAACGGCTTTTGGCTTTTGCTACAGTACCTAACTTTCAAACGGAGTATTTTTTTAAGATGTAGTCTACAAGTTAATTATAGTACACGTTAAAAGCCCAACACTTGTACCATCCAAAATCGCAAGCGAGTATCTCTCTCTCCGTAATCTCTGTCGCAAACAGCTAAAATTAAAATATTTCAGCCAAAAACCATAAGCCGTAGCCCAAAAAGAACATGCCCTACAACAGCCCATGTCGGTTAGGTCCGACATGCAGAATAAGCAGGCACCAGAGAACCCTGAAGCAGGAAAAAAGAGGCAGACGCAATTGATCATAGAAAGACAGAAGACAAGGTAGTGCATGCATCGTATTACACGAGTAGCAGTCTAGCTAGCAGATGTTGAACGAAAAGGGTCACGAAACACTGAACAAACAGGAAATAATTACAACAATTTAAGCGAGCGGTTGGATTGAGTGAATTACAGTTAGGGTGACAGTTGTTTGTGATTGAAATGTAAGGATACTATTAAATTGAATCGGTTCCATGCATGCCGTAGGGAAATATAGTC
This sequence comes from Melocanna baccifera, assembly GCA_036346265.1. Taxonomy (NCBI): domain Eukaryota; kingdom Viridiplantae; phylum Streptophyta; class Magnoliopsida; order Poales; family Poaceae; genus Melocanna; species Melocanna baccifera. Next base: position 34,492 of record CM070709.1, on the reverse strand, counting down.
GGTAGTGGGGAGCAAAGCTTGCATGGACTATTACTGTGGATGCCATGCTTAACGATGGTACAAAGGTAGAACCTAATTTAACAAGGGTTTGGTGTATCCAAGACTATCAGGTCTTTCATTTCATCAGCGATAGGAGGAGGGGACTAAACAGATGCCATTCATCAAGGTATATATTCAGATTACAGTGCAAGGTAAGGGAGTAGTAGTTAGTACCCAGCAGCAGCAGGCTTGGCTTACACCCTCGCCGAGAGACCTGGGCGGCGGCGTGCGGTGCGGTGCGTGGGAGCAGAACAAGATGCGAGATGGAGATGCCGATGGATGATCCTGTGGAGTCTGTCGTCACCGGAGGCGGAGGCGCGCCATCGAATCGAATCGAGCCCCTTCCCTTCCCGGAGGTGGTGGAGGCCGGAGGGGCGACGACGACGACCTCACATCACATGCCTCCTCCTCTCGTCTCGCACTGGTGGCGTGGCGTGGGCCTTGTTCATGGCGGCCTGCCAACTTCATCCGGCCCAAAAGGCGGGGCGTCATCCGGCCACTCGCCTGTTCTGCTACGACACAACTGACCACAGCCTCCCCCTCCCGTGGCTGTGGCAAGTGACAGAGCGAGCGAACGCGCAGCCCAGGTGGAGGGGACCGACCACCCGCCTCCGCCTGCATTGCCGCCGCCGCCATGGCCGATCCGTACGGCGACGGCAAGGCGCTCAAGCAGCAGCGCGCCAAGCTCAAGCCCGCCCTCGAGGTCGAGGACTTCATCAACCTCCTCCACGGCTCCGATCCCGTTCGCGTCGAGCTCACCCGCCTCGAGAACGAGCTCCAATGTGAGTCATCTACCATAATCAAATGCCGCCCGACCCCCATCTGATCTAGATCTGGCTGCTCCTCTTTCTCCTGGAACAAAATTGGATCTTTCATCTCCTCTGCTCTGCTCTGCCTGCAGATAAGGAGAAGGAGCTGGGGGAGGCGCAGGCGGAGATCAAGGCCCTGCGGCTCTCCGAGCGAGCGCGTGAGAAGGCCGTCGAGGATGTCAGTAAAACAAAAAAACAAAAAAGCACCAATTTCTCTTGCTTCATTTTACATCTAGACTAGCAGCTACTTGATCGCTCTTCTGCTCTAAATTCGATGTGTTTAGTGGTAACCGTATCAGATTTTCTCAAATAGATCCGAGTCGCTGACATCCACAAAATTACGTTCTGTATCCCGCTCACTAAGATGTCCACAAAATTATTAGGTTCCAAACCTTCAATGCGTGTAAACATATATGGTGGCTTCTGTTTGCGCTTACTGATTTGGTTTACCGTTTACCATTCAAAATCTTGAATAATTCCAAGTCCTAGTAAACAATGCAGTTTTGTGAACTGTCAGTGAGACCCAAAATGACCTGTTAGCTTGTGCTATCTTTGTCGAGCATATGCCGTTCTTCTTCTGATCATACCCATTATGCAGCATCCATTTTTAACCTAAACAGCCAGCCTTAAGTTATTTGGGGTAATTGTTCGAATTAGAAATGAAGTGTTCTATATCATCTCTGTTGTGATTATACTCAAATGTTCTCTCTCACGCATTGTCAAAATTTTATCGAGTCATATTCGGGACAATCCTGACTTGGCCTTCTGCATCAATGTAAGCTTACGGAAGAATTGGCAAAGGTGGATGAGAAGCTGAAGCTTACTGAGTCTCTCCTGGAAAGCAAGGTAACGGAGTAGCCCTTCCTTTTCCTCTTTTGCAGCTCGTGGTTTTATCTTGACAACAGCTATTAAAAATAATCATATATTCATCTTCGAGATTGCAGAACCTTGAAGCAAAGAAGATCAATGATGAAAAGAAAGCTGCACTTGCTGCCCAATTTGCAGCAGAGGCTACATTGCGAAGGGTTCATGCAGCACAGAAGGATGATGACATACCTCCTATTGAGGCCATTCTTGCACCGCTGGAAGCTGAGCTGAAACTAGCTCGTCAAGAGGTACTTGATCCAAAGCATATAGTTGCATTGTACCTTTTCTTTTCAGTCATGATCATTGATCAGTGTGCTTCATGCATTTGTATTTGTGTGAAACGTTTGCTGCGGGTATCCTATCGACCTTTGAGCAAATTGTACAGTTCTTGTTCTCAAAAGGTATTCCAGCTTTACAAATGGCGAATGCTTGTAAATAGCTTTTTTCCGACACCGCGTACTTATTTTCTGTCTCTTTCTTCGTAGTTGTTAATAATGCAACTTTCTGGTTTCCTGATGTGATTTACTGTGTTGCTACTTTACAGATTTGCAAAATGTACCTTAGTCCGGAACCTTCTAAGAGTAGAGGTCCATATGTTGTATTTTATCATTGATATTTATGTGCAGTTTTCTATTTTTACCATTAATTGGTTGCTATTTATTCCATGTCAATTGAATAGCAAGCTGCTGTTGGTTTTCTCATGCAGATTGCAAAATTACAAGATGACAATAAAGCATTAGACCGTCTTACAAAGTCTAAGGAAGCAGCTCTCCTGGAAGCAGAAAGGACAGTTCAGATAGCATTAGCAAGAGCTTCCTTGGTGGATGATTTGCAAAACAAAAACCAAGAATTTATGAAACAGATTGAGATCTGTCAGGTATAAGACAATGAAAGTATTCATTTACAACAATTTACTAGTTTGTATCATACAATTAGCTACAGTGTGAGTCTTTGTCTTTGGCACTGTAGGAAGAGAACAAAATTTTGGATAGAATGCACCGCCAAAAAGTTGCTGAGGTTGAAAAGCTTACTCAGACTGTCAGAGAGCTAGAAGAAGCTGTTCTTGCTGGTGGTGCAGCAGCAAATGCTGTGAGAGACTATCAGCGGAAAGTCCAGGAGATGAGTGTAATGCATCATGATCTGGACCCTTATTCGTGTATTTCATGACATTTAGTGTACCTGAAAGCATAGGAATTAATCTCAATTTACGTGTATGCTGTTCTCAGGAGGAGATGAAAATTCTTGATCGTGAGCTAGCTCGTGCAAAGGTTTCAGCAAATAGGGTTGCAGTAGTGGTGGCAAATGATTGGAAAGATGGCAATGATAAAGTAATGCCTGTCAAACAATGGCTTGAAGAACGAAGGATTCTGCAAGTAAGTCATTAAGGTCTCCTATCTTCTAGTTTTACAATGTTGCTGAGTTGTTCTGGATGGATATCTAGAAGTCCCTCAACGGAACTGTAGGCTTTTCGCTTTTTGCCCCCTTCAGTGGAGTGAACTATGGTGCCTTTTGTTAATTTGTTGAGGACTGTCTTTTTGCAGGGAGAAATGCAGCAACTCCGCGATAAACTTACTATAGCAGAAAGGGCTGCAAGATCAGAAGCTCAACTGAAAGTGTGCCTTTGCTCTTCATGTTTCTCATGAAGTCATTTACTTCCATCTTCCTATCAGTTAGGTCTTTCCACTGTCTCTTTATTGTAATCTGCATCGAATGTCACAGGATAAGTTCCAGCTACGGCTTAAAGTACTGGAGGAAGGATTGAGAATGTCTACATCCCGAACTAATGTAAGCGCCGCACGCCGCCAGTCTATGGGTGGTGCTGAGAGTCTATCTAAGACCAATGGCTTCCTATCAAAACGGCCATCATTCCAGATGAGATCCTCAGTATCTACCACCACAACTACTCTAGTCAGCCATGCAAAAGGGGCATCAAAGTCTTTTGATGGAGGCTGTAGATCACTTGACCGTTATAAGGGCCTCGTAAATGGGATTGGTATGAACATATCCACCGACTCCAGTGAAGATAAGGAATCAAACAACTCGGATGAGAAGCCTAATGAGTTTTCATCTGTTGAGTCGGAGGATACGGTGTCAGGTGCGCTGTATGATATGCTGCAAAAGGAAGTCATTGCTCTAAGGAAGGCATGCCATGAAAAGGATCAAAGCCTGAAAGACAAGGACGATGCAACTGAGGTAACTTCAGCTGGAGACTAGGACCATACAATTCAGTTGCTTAATGTGCCATTTTTACATTCCTTCTGCCTGCTTCCTATTTGTGAGTGGTTTGATGTATAGATGCTGGCAAAGAAAGTAGATACTTTGACAAAGGCGATGGAATCGGAGGCTAAGAAGATGAGGCGGGAGGTAGCAGCCATGGAAAAGGAGGTGGCGGCTATGCGAATGGAGAAAGAGCAGGATAGCAAATCAAAAGGGCTTAGCAGTTCGAGTGGTTCTGCCAACAGTTCACAACTGCCACCTGGCAGGTACTTTAGAGGCAGCAGTTTGCTTCTTGACATCATTAATTTGGAAGTACACTCTATGCACCTTAGTATGTTGCCTAAATTATGTACCTCAGGACTTTGCCTCGGGGTGGTTCAAAGACCTGAATCTTGGATTAGGAATGGTGACCCTCTGCTGGCCGGAGAAGATGGTGAGCATGGGAATCAGCTGCTCTCTCTAACCTGGCAAGCTGTTAGTGCTTTTTTATGAGATTTGGTCGTGTTGCCTTGTGTTGTATAGGTCTGGTGAGCCCCTGCATCTTCTTCCCTCTGCTTTTCATAATCTACCGAAGGTTTACTCAATTTTTTCTGATGTTTTATGCTGGCGAAGTCGTTGTGAACAACATGATGGTAGTGTGATGAGCAAGCGTTTATGTAATTTGTGCAATTACGAACTGAGTGATGTGTCTTTTTCATCGATGGAAGGACAGCTAGATGCATCGATCTTGTGACCACATGCTTCGATCTGCTGCAGTAGAACGCACAGCATCAACCACTGGCGATGTCAACTCCATGCCCAGCTACCAAGACACGACACAGACGCTGTTTGGATGCTACCAATGAAAACCTTACCAACGACCCTTGGTAACGGAAAAACCTGAACAAAGCCAAATGTTGGATCAAATTTTGCCGTTACCAAACTGATGATTGTCCACGTGTGATATTGGATTTCGTTGATGTTACCAAATTTTCGTGGATGTTGCCGAATGTTGGCCATCCGGCCTGATCTTCTGCAGCAAGAGACAAACTAGCCAAGCTTCGCGAGGAACGTCGTCTTCTAACACTAGCGCAATTGCACTAGGTTCCATCATCTTTGCGTGTAAGTTGCTTCGTTCACTTATATCATAAGATCAGCAACTAAGCATTGAAATTCTATATCAGCAACTAAGCATTGAAATTTTACTTTGGGTTATTACTTAACTTTACAATAATTAGAATTTCAGATTGCATAGAATATACCCTTCCATAACAAGTTTCACTAAATAACTGTTGTTGTGTATTTATGAACACTCTTAAATTTGCTTGATCATTATTTTGCTATTGTAACTACTACCAAGTGTAAATTTTTTATTGGCTTCAATTCATTTCGGAAACGTAAAAACTTTGCTCGAGAGAGACAAAAGTAAGATTGAATGAATTCTACAAATCATCCATATATTCATAGTAGCATAGTTTTTTCTACAACTAACCATGATAGGTTACAATTTGATGGAACTTACTTTCTGTAGAAATAATGATTTAGAGGAATATCTTGAGTAGGAATGGTGAATGGAGAAAGTATTTAGATTTCAGAAGTTTTCTATAGCCAAGAGGTGATGCGTGCCACTAAAAAATTTAAAGACTATACTTATGGTGGTAACAACTAATTGGAAAATGATTCCCTAAGGGTCTGTTCATATTGGCTTCTGCTTCTAGAAACAGAAGCCAATATAAACGCTTTAGCTTTTATAAGTCACTTCTATCAGTCATTATATTTAGCTTTTCACATATTGTAATGTACTTTGTTTTTTATTATATTATAATTCCGTAAGTCGCATGGCAATCTGAATGTTGTAGTGTCTTTCGTTGCACTACCTTTCTTGCATAATACACTACTATTCATCAGTCACTTCTATCATCCACTACTATTTATCAGCTATTACTATTCATTAGTCACTATTACTCATCAGTCGCATCAATATAAACAAGCCCTAAATCTTTGGTCGATTCGAAAGTGATAATGAGAAGTTAGTTTGTGCCATTCTATTATGAGTAAGAATTGTTTCATCATCAAGAGAGCATTACATAAGAGAGTAATACTATTCAAGATTACTATTTTAAGCTGCAAAGTGCATTGCACCGTACTGGTGTTACTAGTGCATTAAGGGAGAAGGCATATTTCAAGGGCGGCTTGGATTCAAAGATCACCGCCGTCTTTCCACATAAATATTTTAGTTGTGTGCATAGTATTGTGAATTGTGCTATTGAGGAGAAAAGAATTAAGCAGAGTCATATACCACAGTTCCATGTGAGCCAACCTTTTCGTTCTTATAACTCTATTAGTGTGATACATTAGAAGATGACCGGGCATAAGACTTTGTCTTCGGTCAAGAAGATATGTAGTGCTGTCCTAATGCTACATACAATACTTGAGATGCATCAAAATCATGTGAAGAATGAGAGCCACATAGCCACATTGAGTGAGAGTGTTAAAAAAGTGAGTTGTATGATTTTAGCATATGTGAAATTGAGAGAATCCAAATTAAGAGTGTGAGAGATACACTAAAAGAAAAGAGAGAGAGATGATAGACAAAGTGAGATTTATTCTAAAACTAACATATTAATATCTATTTCTAGTATTGTTTCTCACATTGTGCATGTTAATATTAAAGATAAGGAGTTAAATGTTCAACAATTGGCACCATTAGAAGTAAAAGATGAGGAGATAACCACAGGGTAAGGGTGAAGTACTTACTGCCTCATAGATACATTATGATAATTTCATACCTACAACACCTACATCAACTGGGGAGGACAATAATGGCATGGAGTATCACTACGATTCGGGAGGTTAAACGTGAGTATCTTGATGCTACGTTGAGAAGATCAGACAACCCCATATCAGAACTCCCCCTAATGTATGCATACATATATATGAGATGGCATTGGATGCACGTATTCAAGTTTGAAACATTGGTGAAGTTCACCCTATATTTTGGATACGAGGAATGCATACCTTCAAGATTTACATCTTTCAATCCAAATGAGACTAACACACGGGTAGAAGGGAATAAATTGGTTACAACGGAGAAGTAGTGGAAAAGAAGTAGCGGCAATGGTGCTACAGCGACGATAATGTTGGTAGAAAGAGAGGCGGTGACAAAGGGTTTGACAGTGTGGCGATGTGATAGAAGGTGGAGAAGGAACAAGAGGAGGTGGAGACACTGCACGACTCGATGAATTCGTGGGGATATACTGTACAGAGCTTACCGAAGCGGCGGTAGAGACATGGTCCAAAGTTAGTTGTGTTGCGTTGAAATGGAGAAGAGGAGAGAAGGGGTCCGCATAAGCAGATATGGCCCAAAACTTTGCAATCCAATTTAAATAGTACTCTGATCTGATTTTATATAACGGTATTATCTGCGTGACGTAATAAGTAGATAATTTGAATGACCCATTGGCGGCAGTCCTCCCTTTCTATTTTGAAATAAGCAAGCCGAAAATAACGGGCGCGCACGCAAGGAAGAAGGAAGGGGATCGGATTGGATTCCTGCTGCCCCTAACGCTGAAATCCCCCTTCCTCCTCCTCACCGATGACCTAGAGCTGAAACAACCAAATCGATCGATCGAATACACAGACCAAAGCAAAGCAAAGCAAATTCCAAGGGAGAAGCCAGCCAGCCAGCTCGGTACATGATGGTCCGCGGCTGCATGGGACCATGGGCCGCCGCGGGGTCACCACCACCACCGTCATGCGCCGCCGCTTCAGCAACCGCCCTCGCCCTCGCGTGACGACCAGGGCCCCCGCGCGTGCCGCCGCCCAGCAAGAGCCTGAGGAGGCCAGCCCCCCCAATCAACAACCCCAACAGCCCAACAAGAACGAGAAGAGCAGCAAGAAGATGGCGGAAAGCGGCGGAGTCAGCGCCAACAACGCCGCCGCCGGCCACGACGAGGAGGAGGGCAACACCTCCCCTTTTCCATACACGGTCCGTGCCTCCTCCTTTCCAGATACTCCTCTCATGCTCTTGCTTGCTCCTACCTTAGCCTACACCTACCCTAGCCTAGCTTTAGGAGGAGGGTTTACTCATTGCATGGGTAGATGTAATTCGAACCATTTTATATGCTAGGGTTTGCTCGTTGCCATGCCATTTCCTTTCTCTTCCCTGCTCTTACTGAGCCTACCATTCGATTCACAAGTGTACATTCTCTACCGCAGTGCAGTGCAGTGGACTCACATACTAGCTCAGTCAATCTACTACCAATCATATGTGTCGCACCTGATTGCTGCTCATTGTTCACATATTAGATGCAGCAAGCACGTACACTGGCCAACTTTCAAGGCACGAAGGCACTATCTTATCTGCAGGCACTCTTGTTAGTTTTATCTCAGTCTAGGAAGAACAGCTTGGTATGCATGAAGAATCTTATCTAGGGAGTATATATAACAAGGACACAAGTTGAGCTCACAGTTCGTAACTAATAAACCTAACTTCAAATGAAGAAATGGCCAATTCTGATCAGATCGGGGAACAAGAATCAACATGCGAGGGATGCCGATGCCAATTCAGCCATTGTTTTTTATGCAACAATGGCATGGCAGGTGGGTCCACTACATTTTAAGTACCTCTATCTCCTGAGTCCTCACTGAGGTTCTGGGCCCACAGGGCCTTCGCACCCATCCACAACTCGACATTTTTCTCTCAATTTTACAATTACACCAAAACATGCGCACGCACTAGCCTAATCACTGCTGGTCATTTGCTTGGTCATTTGCTTGTGGCTTTTCCTTCCTCACCTTCACCTTGCCTCCTGCTTTGTTGGCACTACCACTTTCGGTGGTGCTCGTCACGTAACATTATGATATGCTGAAATAAGTGACCAAACATGAGGAGTATAACTGGAAACTTCTGAACCAGTTAGATCCAAAACGTTGCAACAGACAGTGTCTTAACTGCAATTCTATCGAAAAACTTATTCCCAGGCAAGCAAATATGAAGTTTCACCTTGTTTTGCTAGTTTTTATGGCTTGTCAATAAGGCTTTCTTCATTAGAATTGATGCAAACTTTAAAACAACTTTTTCGTGGCTTGACAGACTTCAGATATGTGAATGCCAATTAACACTGCCTTGCCCTTCTCAGGTCCAGGTAGGAGGATCTCCTGAGTACAAGGTTGAGAGGAAGTTGGGCAAAGGTGGATTTGGCCATGTTTTTGTTGGCCGACGTTTAACTGGTGGCAGTGGACGCTCAACAGGACCAAGTGCTCAAGAGGTGCTAATATTTGCTCCTTTTGCTCTTCTTTATCAGAATAAACCTTCTGTTTGGAGAGTCACATAATCTTTCTTTTTTCTTGTGCTAACAATTTTTTCTTGTGTAGGTTGCGATAAAATTTGAACACACTAGCAGCAAGGGGTGTAACTACGGTCCTCCTTATGAGTGGCAAGTCTATGCGTAAGTGATGTTTTCTGTCAGCACAAACAACATTACCATTCTATGTTACTAGTTCATGCTTTGCTTTATCTTGTAATCATGTTCATGGTTTTACTATATCAGTGCTCTAGGAGGTACTCATGGTGTGCCCAAGGTGCATTATAAAGGTCGCCAGGGTGACTACTATGTAATGGTATAATTCTTGTCCTCTCTGATAATCTTGCTGGATGATGTTATCCTAGTGGGAACACAAGATTCTATTTTATTCCTCTTGTAAAACTGCAGATTATGGATATTTTGGGGCCTAGCTTGTGGGATTCTTGGAATTCGTCAGGGCAAACGTGAGTTCCTCTATTCTAATAGTCTTCCTAACAGTTTAGGCTGACTTCTTTTTTCTTGTTGTTAACATAGAAAATATTTAGCAGCTGCTTTTCTTGGGAGCCATTCCTCCCAAACTCATAACCACAGTGTCGCGAGTATATACTTGCTTGATATATCTTTTAGGAAATGTAACAACACATATTGCTGTCGATAAGACGTTTGAAGCAGAAGTTATCATTTTTCATGCATCCATTTCCTTTTTTTCTGAGACTATATAGGTTTTTATTCCATGTGAGGAAAGAAGTTGGTTGAAATCTACATGGGCACCGTTCTAGTTGAAGGGCCCAGTATGATTTATTTCTTTCACACTCAATCATATATTAGTAATTGATTTTTTTCTTGCAAAATTATGCTTACATTTGTATTGTTATCTTTTCTGGAACTTCAAAGCTATGTTTAAATCGAGTGGTATGATCAAGGACTACACGTTGTAGTTTGGTATTTCTGTACTTGCTGGTTGCTGCATTTCCTTCCTGTTTCTAACTTGTCTCGAAAATTTTCAGCATGTCATCAGAAATGGTGGCTTGCATTGCTGTGGAGTCCATTTTTATCCTGGAAAGCATGCATTCTAAAGGGTAAGCACTAAGCAGGCATCTGAAGGTTGGCTATGTTTAATGCATTATGCATTTTCACTCTTTGATGCTTCTAGCCTTCTATATTTTTCTTTCCAGATATGTTCATGGAGACGTCAAACCTGAGAACTTTCTTCTTGGTCAGCCTTCAACACCTCAAGAAAAGAGACTTTATCTTGTGGATCTTGGATTAGGTAAACAAACCTCTTTAATCAAATTGTTATTAATTTGCATGTTGAGGTGAATGTGCCTCTCATTTTTTGGTTCTGCTAGAATGCTGGTGGTTTAGACTGTAGAGTCTTCAAACTTGATATTTAACTGCTTCAGTGTTGTCCCATATGGCTTTGTCTTTAGATCATTTAAAAATTTTCATTTGGCTGCAACAAAGTGGAGAGATCCTGCTAGTGGACAGCATGTTGATTATGATCAGCGTCCAGATGCCTTCAGGTCTGTTTTTATGTTTCATATTTGTCAGCTCAAAATAACATTAATTGTATATGTGGCATTTTCTAAATTTTGCCTTCATAATCTAGAGGAACAGTCAGATATGCTAGTGTCCATGCACATTTAGGAAGAACTGCAAGCAGGAGAGATGATTTGGAATCACTGGCTTATACACTAGTATTTCTTCATCGAGGCAGGTTGCCATGGCAAGGATACCAGGTATCTTACTGTCTAATCTGCTTTTTTGTCCATTCAGTACAGTTTTTGTTTACCGTTCCTATTTGAGTATGTTCTTTTTTTTTCTGTGTGTTTTTACAGGGTGATAACAAATCATTTCTGGTGTGCAAGAGAAAGATGAGCACCTCACCCGAGAGCCTTTGCGGCATCTGTCCTCAACCTTTCAGGCAGTTTCTTGAGACTGTAGTCAACATGAAGTTTGATGAGGAGCCAAACTACTCCAAGTTGATTTCTTTGTTTGATAGTTTAATTGGACCAAACCCTTCCATCAGACCAATCAATACTGATAGAACCCAAAAGGTTCGTGGTAGGCATTGCACATATTCTGAGTTAAGAGTGAAGTGAACCTGAGAAATCTAGTTGTGTGCGGTTTATATATTCTTTACTATGGACAAGTTTTCCCTGCAGGTAGGGCAGAAGCGTGCCAGGTTACTTAATGATGATGATGATGGTCATGTAAAAAAGAAGGTTCGCCTGGGTGTTCCGGCAACACAGTGGATTTCAGTATACAATTCCAGATCACCCATGAAACAGAGGTACAGTGCTGATTCTCAAGCTTAGCTTTCTTCTACACAATTTTAATATGTTATATCCTATCCCTTATATTTCAAGAATGCCTACCAAGTTATATTACATTGATGTGCTCTGTACTGTCCTGAATCATTTGATTAAAAAGAAATTTTATTTTAAGAACAGGGTTGTAGTATTGAAAAAATTAAAACAAACGATTAAGTGAAAGAAACTAAGTTAAAAACTCATGGTATTCTATGCTTTTTATTGCATAGTGCGCACAAATGTGTTTGGTACTTTGTTTTAATGGAACCCAAAGAATCATCTTAGGATTATTTAGACAGTTATATCTATTGAAGTTCAGCTTTGAAAAAAAGTTAACTTTCAGGGCTTCTTTGTATTGAGTAGATTTGATCTGATCCTATCGGAAATTTAACCCAATAACTACAATCCAAACCCATCCCATAATCTTATGTTAGTTGGAATCATGGAACTCATCCCATGTACTTGTTTGGGTGGATTGTGTTTAGATCCTAGAGCTGTGTTGGCTGTAAGCTGTAATGGCAATGCTCTCACCTTTGACATGTCACATGTTTACCTCTTTTCCATTTTGACTATGTGGTTTGCAATTTTTATTGATTTATTGATTCCTTATGTAACTCTACATGCCGGTCTTGCAGATTGTTCATGACTCCTACATTAAACCTCAAGCCACTGCGTGTTAGGTTACATAAACAATATATGTTTAGTTCTTTAACTAAATTTCTACAATTGCTCATATTCTTGTTAGCTGTGGACAAGTGGTTTGATGCACGACAATATTTAGGTTTCTCCATTATGTAAGCATGTTGAATGCAGATCCAATAAAAAGCTCCTTTGCTATTGCAGAAACCATTAAGTTCTTGTGCTACATCCCATATATTACCAATGGCAAGGTTGCCTTTAACACGATGCATGAGTTTAAATGGAAAAAGCTGTACAATCTTTCTTAGGAACCAAAGTATGCAGTTGACATAATAATATAATGTTTTCCTTCATTGTTTGCATTCATGGATGCATTGTCATCCTTTATATGGATTTCATTGGGGTACAGTCTGATTAAGTCTTCCCCTTGATAGGTACCACTATAATGTGGCCAACACAAGGTTAGCACAACATGTGGAGAAAGGAAATGAGGATGGTCTGCTGATAAGTTCAATATCGTCATGTGTTGATCTTTGGGCAATCATTATGGATGCCGGAACTGGCTTCACGGCTCAAGTCTATGAGCTGTCTCCACATTTCCTTCATAAGGTAGAAACTTCCCTTCTATACCTCTTGTAGTTCATTCTGTTTACTTGCCCTTATTTTCACCATAAAAAGCAGGAATGGATTATGGAACAGTGGGAGAAAAATTTCTACATCAGTTCTGTTGCTGGCTCCAACAACAGAAGCTCTCTTGTTGTGATGTCCAAAGGTATGTATATTTTTTATGACATACATTCGTCTTTACTTTCTTTTCTGTTTTTTTGCTAGCTTTTATATATGTTGCAGTATAGCTTGTGAGCATGTTTGTTGTGTGAGTTTCAAAATGTACCACATATATGAGCCTGAAAAGTAAACCTGGACACCAAAGTTCTGTTCCAATCTAACCGGTACTCCCAACAGGATCAGTAGTTATGAGTATCTGCTGAAATACCCTGAATAGGCGCCTGCCATCTGCGTAGCCTGAATAACCATCTGCCATCTTTTCTCTGTTACCCGATTTGCCACTGACATTAGACACCGTATTTTTTGTGTGGTTTCTATTTTTCTAAATGGGATCCCGATCGCAATTCTCTGTTGTTTTTGTACATATTGTTGCTTAGCTGGTCCTCTAATATAGTATTTGATGATTGCCAGGCACACCATACACCCAACAGTCTTACAAAGTCAGTGATTCTTTCCCATTTAAATGGATAAACAAGAAGTGGAAGGAAGGTTTTTATGTCACATCAATGGCAACGTCAGGCAGTCGATGGGCCATAGTCATGTCCCGCAATGCTGGATTTACTGAACAGGTCAGATGTTCCCACCAATGCTAAGCTTCATAAACAGAAGAAAGTGCACATGATTTTCATTTCATTTTAAATGAAACGAACGAGAGCAAAACATGCGTTGTGTGTGGTTTCACTTAATATTTTCTTTCGGTCTTTCGAAATCGTGGTTTCCCTAGTTGGTCTGAAGGATGTTACTCAGGTAGTTAGGACTAGTATTTGCTTTGTTGGCTAGCCCTGAAGATTGTGGTACTGAGCCTTATTTCCAAGATGGTGCCTAAGTGGACTCACAGTTGGCCTGTAACATTGCAACTCTTTAAACAGGTGGTGGAATTGGACTTTCTGTACCCGAGTGAGGGCATCCATAGACGCTGGGACAACGGGTACCGTATCACTGCAATGGCTGCCACAGTGGACCAGTCTGCGCTGATATTAAGCATGCCAAGGCGTTGCCCAAGAGACGAGACGCAAGAGACCCTGCGTACTTCGCAGTTTCCCAGCGCACATGTCAAGGTAAAACACGAGAACCCCAAGTTCTTAGTTCGTGCTGTTCCGGTTCTTAGTTTTTCTCTTTGTGCAGGACAAGTGGGCCAAGAATCTTTACCTTGCTGGAATCTGCTACGGGCGAACTGTGGCGTAACATGCCGGCGGAGGGGGCTATCCATCCTTGTTGGGTTCTGTTTATCCCAGCCACTGTTGCTGACACCGACCCAACCCAATCCATCGACGTATATTTCTTCCTTCCTCCATTCTTGGTAGCATCGATCAGCTGCAGGCTACTTACTGCGTTTGTTTGCCCTTGAAAAGGATGGTGAATTCTGATGTATCTACTAATTCTATGATTTGTTGCTATCTTAATGAAATAAGGCTAGCGATGAAGAATAGTGTACCTTGTGATCGGCTATAACATGGCAGCGGAATAAAGTGAGTTTCGAGTTGTGTCTAATTCACCTATGTTTTCCACAGCGTAATTCACGCTGCCGCCGTCACATGATGTTGTGTGTCCAATAAGGTATCGTAATGCATTATGCATGTGCCCATGACTGATTATTATTATTATTACTAGTAAGGTGCCCGTGCGTTGCAACGAAAAACCAAATAAAAGTGATGCATACTATCAAATATGATCTCAAACTGAATAACAAATATCAACTTTTTCTTACGTCATCATGTATCTTTATCTTTACTATTTAAAAAGAAGGAATTGGTGGTTGATGTCACGTCCGCCCTCACTTTTTTAAGCCATTCGATTCGATCTAATTAATCCGAACCGTCCGTCTCCTAAACCCTAGCTCTCCCCCGCCGCCCGCCCCCCTAATCCCATCACTCCCCGCCCCCCCGCCTCTCTCGTTTTCCCCCGCCGACCCCGCCTGCCCCTCGCTCTCCCACGCGCCCACCTCCCCCTCGCTCTCCCCCCGCCGATCCCGCCTCCCCCTCGCTCTCCCGCCTCCCTCGCTCCTCCTCCGCCGCCGCCGCCTCCTCCTCCCCCCCCCGCCGCCGCCTCCTCCCACACCCCACGCCGCCGCCTCCTTCCCCTCCCCCCCGCGCGCCGCCTGCCTCCTCCCCTCCCTCTCCCCCGCCGCCCCCTCCCTCCCCCCGCCGCCGCCTCCCCCCCCGGCTTCCCCCCCCCCCCCCCCCGCCGCCTACTCCCCCTCCCCCCCGCCCCCTCCTCCCTCTCCCCGCCGGTCCCTGCCCTCCTCATATGCTGACCTATTTATGAGAGAGAGACATAGAGAGATAGTACTGTAAAACAACCAAGATAATCCTAGCAAAACAAATGTCCAGTGTTCAGAAAAGAGCCCAAAAGGAAAGTAACATTCAAGACCTACCAAACTTCCTTTCAGTATCATAAACACTCTGGCAAGACCCTACTTTTGTTCATGCATTACAATCAACTGGATAACACCCAACTAGGATGGCTGTGAGAGAAAGAATCAACTTTATTTCTGTCATAACGAATCAAGCATGATCCAAATAGTGAAGTTCCAAACAATGCATCAGGATCTAAAGCAAGCTCTACATTGGGGCTAATTCATCAGCAATCCCCATATTTTTCTGTGAACACAGAGAGCATGTTACTTTGCACTAATTCATGCATGGAATGAGGAAAGAGAGCACTGATCCTCAATTCATGTCATCATGTCGCTGAGAGGTAACCTATAAGCAGATTCTACATTGAACGACAGGCTAAGCGAACCAGTTGCTTGATAAGACTAACTATTTGCTAAGATTCCTCAGCAAGATAAGCGCTGTAAACAACCAACTTTTTTATTAAATGCCCGCAAAAAAATTGAAGAATTAGCTCCATACCTGATGGAATCCATACTCGCGGGAGAGTCGCATGCTGAGCTCCGTAATGCAAGCATGGAGGCGGTCGTTGCTTCCATATAGCCTAGGGTACCTCTCGATGCACACGTCGAGTGCCCGCGCGAGCGCCACGCGAGGGAAGGCGAGAGCGATGCCGCCGCCTCCGAACGACATGCTGTGGCTGAAGTAAGGTTTGCATTAGCATAGGTCATAGAATAGAAAAATAATTTTGAATCACACCAAAGTACACAACAATTACACAACGTTTCACCTAAGTGATGTTTGATCTCTTTGCCTTTTCCCCCATGAATACATACATATTACCTCCAAGAGAAGTCATTTTAAATGTGCCACTTACTCAACTTAGAGACTTAAGACATAATCAGAAGGTACTAAACCACTATGATTCCACCCTAACAATAGGTATACAAGTTCCGAAGACAGATGCATAGTATGAAAACAAATTGACAAGTACTTATCAAAGGTATACGTATCATCTCCAATTTGTATCAAAACAAAATGATCTACAACAAGCATAAGTTCACACGAGCAAAGAAAAGAATGAGACACATTTAACTCAAGAAACCGAATATACGTTCGAGATTGAAAAATATCCCATCTCAAAACCGGTGGGTACATTGTATATATCATGCCGAAGCAAAGTATAGAGCATTTCTCACCATAACAAAAGAGATTGCTTAATCAACCATCGAGAGAAAAGGCCAAACTTTATTGCTACGCGCTCGGATTGATGCATTGCTTCCACCCGCCACCGCAAGCGCTAGAAAGGCATTACCTTGCAGCGCCGCGGGGCATTGACGACGTTCTGCGCACCACCCTGGGCCCTCTGCCATTGCCGCGTCCCCATCGCCCACGATTAAATCCCAAAGGCCCGAGCTCGTGTCCTTTTCCTCTTCTCCTTCTCCTTCTTCTTGGCCCCGGCCATGGCGATGGCGAGTGGCTCGAAGTGGTTGCCGTAGATGTACTTGGCGGAGTAGCCGTCCTCGTCGTCGAAGAGCATAACGTGGCCGTGCCACTCCCGACGCAGTACTCCCGCCGGGCTCGTCGTGGAAGCCAACGCACACGTGGTGGTCGCCGGCGCCACGGACCGCTGAGTTGGCCTTGAGCGCCTCCTCCGCCTACCGGTGGCGGCGCGCGCGACGATCTCCTTCTCGGCTTGGCCTCCTCCTCGCCGGCATCCGCGCCGCCTCGCCTCCCGAGACCTCCCGTCGGAGAGGCCACGATCCTCGTCCTCTTCATCGTCATCGAGGCTCCGGCCTCGCGAGAGCGCCGCGAACTCGTTGAGAGAGGAAGTCGTCGAGTCTGGGTGAGGAAGGAGTTGGTGTCGGCGCGAGGAGGGAGGATGCGGCGGCGATGGTTGGGGAGGAGGAGCGGCGGGAGATCCGGGAGGAGGGAGGCGGGCCGGCGGCGGATCGGCCTAGGAGGACGAAGAAGTAGGGGCGGCGGGAGGGAGGGGGACGAGGGGCGGCGGGGGAGGGGAGGAGGCGCGCGGGGGGGGAGGAGGAAGCCGAGGAGGGGGAGGGAGGAGGAGGAGGAGGGCGGCGTGGGGAGGGGAGGGGGCGGCGGGGAGAGGGAGGATGGCGGCGGGGAGAGCGAGGGCAGGCAGCGGCGCGGGGTGGGGCGGTTAGATCGAGAGAGAGAGAGAGAGGGGGGAGGAGCGGTCTAGATTTTATTGTTCAGATCAAATGGCTGAGAAGAGATATAGGAGAGGACTCATCAACCACCAACTCCTTCTTTTAAAGTAGTAAAGATGATGCAACAACAAGAGAGGATAGAATGGTACAGCGATGCTATTGCTCAGCAAACCGCTATGCTCTTCTTTGCTCAGTGTTCGTGGATGTTCTAGGGTTTCGGGCAGCAATGATGCGCTTCTTTGCAGATCATTCAGACGCAAGCGATGGCGAAGATTCTTAGAGATGTTGGACGGCAGCAGCACTCCTGGAGGTGCGATCAAATTTTGGTTCTTTATCTTCAAAAATCCTTCCAGTAAGATGCCAATGCAATTCTCCCTTAATGTAGATGTTCATAGTAGATCTTTCAGCAATGAGAACCCTGATCTCATGCATTTATATTTTCTCAAATATCTGGGGGAGCAAAAGCCCTGCAATGACTAGAGCGCTTTCCAGCAATTTCCATGTATGAATGATCAAGTACTATCATGAAACGCCCCGCATCTTTAATTAACCTTAAGTGGCTTCTTACGAGATTAAGTGAGATTAATTATATAGCTAATGATCTAAAATACGGGGGAATTTAAACTTTTTGTGTAATCTAAATTACAACCGGAGAACGTTAGATGAATATGTTATTTCCACGATCTCGTCGGCGAGGGTAGAATCAGTTGATATAGATTAGAGAGAGATAGCATTCAACTGCACGACAAATAGAAGCATTCAACTTAATAAAAAGATATATATATATTTATCAGTCCGTGCTACAACAATTAATTAGTTACAACTCTCGTACAATAAATCAATTGCATTCAATAAATGACAAATAGAAGTTACATTAAGTTAAATACAAATAATTACAACTTACTGAAACATGTAATTGTGTCTGGTATAATATTGTGTTGAATATAAATATGAGATTACATTGTATGCATTTCATAAGTTTGCAATTAACTTAGAGCGTTGGAAAATATAAATTGCATTCATATCATTGCATACAACAATTATAATCACATGATTTCCAAAACAACCGCAGTTTGAATTGCGAAAAGAATTAATTAGAAGACACCGAAAGAGACCGAACAAAAGATAATAATGAAAAGAAAGATTGCCGTCAGAGCCCTAGGATTTAATTCTTGAGCAGGGCATTTCGTTCACCGAGGTTCCCAGACCGTCCGGGGCTGGTCGGCACCTCTCACAGCCATTAAGTCATCATTCGGCAATAAAATCAAACCTGAAATATTATTCTGAGAAATCACTGTGCAAACCAGCCCACAAGATATTTCGGCCCATCCTACAGCACAGTGCAGCCACCTCACCAAGGAAAGCTCCAGACAAATGCACAGTCGGCATATAGAGAAGAAAAAGGGCCGAAGCCAACCAAGCCAGAGGAAGGCAAGTCCCATTTGAACACATTGCCAGCCACAGCCCCCACAAAGCCAAGACCAATCTTCCTGCCTCAACCAAAGCCACCACCAGCAAGTCAACCAAGAGGAAGAGGAGCTCGGCAACAAGACAGGAAGGAGAAGAAAGCACAAGCGACCGAGCATGGCCACCCCAGGAGAAAATGGCACCATCCTCCTCAAGCAAAAACCAACACAAGCCACCACAAGCAAGCATCAAGACAAGACTGCGGCCGACAAGTCAAGAGCACGCGCACCCGACAACCACCCCCGTGCTCCCCGGCGCACGGGAAGGCCTCAAGCTCCATCGTAGCATACCCTGTTACACACCACTACCACCACCTTTCCATCCACCAAGCAAGCAACAAAACAAATGCATAAATCAGAAATAATCAAAAGCATATTGGGCATGAGAAATGAAATCAACAGTGGGGGAGTAGTATTAGCGGAGGAAATCCGGGAGGGGACACAGGAAAGCCGACGAGCAGGAGAGAGGAGGAGAAGAAGGGGGTAGGCGGGAGTGAGAGAGAGAGGAAGGAGGGGAGGGGGTGAAAGAAGGGGGAGAGGCGGCGGTGCCGCAGGCGAGAGAAGGGGGAGAAGCGACGGCGCAAGACAGAAGAAGGGGAGGGCGACGGCGTAGAAGAAGAGGACCAGGGGGCCGGGCGGAGGAAAAAAGAAAAAGGAGGGGGAAGAAAAAGAGAAGGAGGCCGGACAGATCGATGTGCCAAGGGTCGGCCCAATGGAAAAAGAAAAGAAAACATAAGAAGGAAAGAAAAGAAGGGTAGAAAATGAAAAGGGAAAAATTTAAAGAAAAGAATACTGTTTAAATACCTGCACCTAAATTTTGGTAGCATGAATATAGTGATAATTGTATAAACGCACTCAACACCCCAATCTAGTTTTGCTTGGTGTCGATTTAATATTACCAATGGTACAAATTAAGACGATATTAGTTGGATTGGTCGTTAAGAGAGTAACCGATTTTATGAATTCTATACCTCGAAAATCCGATAGCCACCCAAACCTAAGGCTTAGAAGGCTTAGAAGCCTCACGACGATATTGCTATATTTTATTAATTCTTTATTTTTCTTTGTCAACTGGTTAGTTGTATATAAATTGTAAAAACCTACTCATAGTTATTCTAGATCATTAGAACTAATTAATTACAGTCAGATGAATTAAAATCGTGCACATCAATTAAACTTGTACGCGGCGATTACATAGCATTTAGGTCGTGAAAATCCGCAACTAACTAAGGTAAAATTCGAGAATCGCGCATGGACGCCTTAGTATCAGTTAGTTGCTTATTTAATTAAAATATGATTTCTTTTATATCTGTAACCTAACTAGTCACGCGAATAATTTTGAAACTAACATCCATTAAAGAGGTAGACAATTGCATACTCACCTATGAGAAATGAAATTAACATCAGTGCATACGTGGAATCGGCTAGGAGTAACATTCGTCGTTAAATTTGTACGTGCATCTATTTTATCATGTTTAATCGATAAAATGCTGGAAATAAATAAAACGCCAGACGCACATCCTAGATCGATCATACGCTAGTACGATAATGTCAACTAACGAGTATCTATAAAAATTAACTTGATTACCACGATCGGAGTTGAGCTGAGCGAAACCTCACCCTAGACACACAAACACGTCAACACCACACACTTTATTATATTTTCTTAAATTAAGTCGTAGCCGACGTATTTAATTGCAGGCAAGTATCTGAGTCATGGGAAGGACTCCACCTGATCCTACTTGAATCCAAATATGTGGTTAAAGTCCAGGCAAGCTTTTCTTTTGAGCATATGATCAGAGTATCTTCAGTAAAATAAAGTATTTCCTTATTAAAGTATTATCACTATGCATGAAAATGAAAATCATCTTTAAATCGAAGGATTGTGGTAAGAAAGAAAATGAAGAGATCAGGCAGACAGTTGGAGAAACCACTGTCAGGCTGGTAAATAAGTGGGTGGAAGATCCCCAGGGCAGGAGAAAAAGGGCAGATGTGGGGGATCTTCTGTATAGAGATAAGATATAAGGTTAATCTGTCCTCATCCGTGTGAATGGACCGTATTAAACATATCAACCAATATTTTGTCTACGGATGGGCAGAATCAGTAGTACTATCAAGGTTATTATATTATCCACATGGGTAAGTATTAATCAAGAGAAATGAACCTAGATTGGTTAGTGATCAGCAAGGGGGGATCCAAAATTGCAGGAACCCGAGACTGGTTAGTGATCAGCAAATGGGGGATGCGGTTCGCAAGAACCCGAGACTGGTTAGTGATCAGCAAAAGGGTTACGCGAGGGCGATATATTACACGGTGGAGTGTTGGGTGAAGGCCGAAAACCTTCCCAACCAACGGTTATGTCACTTTTGGTGAGTCTGGTGATAGTAATAATTCGCACAGACTACCGATTGCGAATAACTGGGTGGAGATATAATATACGGAGATAGATACAAAAATTCTGTATTCTGATCTGGGCGCCACATCTTAGGAAACCCATGGGCCAGTAGGATCAGAATGATGATGGGTAAAGTGATACAAACTTGCGCAATGCTATACAAATAATGAATTCATGCTTGTCTCCGGGAAAGGAGATCACGGAAACTTATGGGAGTTTTTGTCGTTCATACGAGTGTTTGATAGTTTTCCAAATTAATAATATGGATTCTTTCCAAACCTAACAACAAAACATATTTTCTATAATCCTGAGAAGAGGATTGAGAATGAGAAAAGATTGAGAATGAATAAGAGATTGGGAATATACATGTATATTCCTGGAAGCATGGAAGAGCATTCAGTGCATTTTGCTAATAATAACGCTTGCTGAGTACCTTTGTACTCACCCTTGCTATTATCCTCTTTCTCTAGATGCATGATAGATCGGAGGATTACTAGTACCTAGTGAAGACTACATGGATGAATTTAAGTATTTCTCGGGTGGAATACTCTGGGCCCGTAACACGAAGAGTAGAAGGCGGAGGCGACGATCGGGTTTGTTCCTGGGAATCCATTTGTAATACGTGGCGATATTTTTGTAATATCGTATTCTGTCTCTAATTATTGTTCA